>OY282643.1:82783994-83983994 GCA_958299015.1 Tetanocera ferruginea
CCAATGAAGAATGTAGTGTTGCTGACTATGAACATGCACAAAAAGTATGGACAACTTTTAATTGTACAACACTACATGATTACTTAGAACTTTACCTTAAAACAGATGTTCTACTGCTTACTGATGTTTTCGAAAATTTTAGAAAAGTTTGTAAATCAATTTACAATCTTGATCCTTGTCAATATTATACAGCTCCCGGATTATCTTGGGGAGCAATGTTAAAGTATACTAAAATTGAATTAGATCTGCTAACAGATATTGATATGATTAAATTCATTCAAAAAGGAATAAGGGGAGGTATTGTACAATGTTCCAATAGATATGTTAAGGCAAATAATAAATATATGAATGATTTTGATGTTACAAAACCCTCAAATTATCTCATGTATTTAGATGCCAATAATTTGTATGGTTGGGCAATGTCTCAATATTTACCTGAAGGAAAATTTGAATGGCTTGATGACGTATCAACATTTCAGTTACATGAGCATGCTAATGATTCTGATGAAGGATATATTTTAGAAGTTGATTTAGAGATTTCTTGTGCAAAGCATGATAAATATAATGACTTACCGTTTTGTTCAGAAAATAAAAAAAGTCCGATTGGTAAACATCAAAAACTTATAATCGATTTGAATAATAAATCAAATTATATCATTCATTATGTAAACTTACAACAATGCTTACAAAATGGAATACAACTTAAAAAAATTCATAGAATATTAAAATTTAAACAATCACCATGGTTAAAAAAATATATTGATTTAAATACTTTACATAGAACGCAAGCCAAAAATGATTTTGAAAAGAACTTTTTCAAGTTATTAAATAATGCTGTCTATGGTAAGACCATGGAGAATGTAGATAAGAGGAAAGATGTTAAAATTGTTTGCGAGTGGGAAAGTAGAGGAAAAAGATTGGGAGCTAGAAGCTTAATTGCTAAACCAAATTTTCATAGCTCTACAAGATTTTCTGAAAATATGGTAGCAATACAACTTAATAGAATACATACCCTATATGATAAACCAATTTATATAGGGTTTGTAGTTCTTGAACTCTCTAAATGGAAAATGTATGATTTTCATTATGATTACATGCTTCCAAAATTTAGAGAGAACTTAAGTTTATGCTATATGGATACTGACTCTTTCATCTATTCAATTAAGACTGAAGACTTCTATAATGATATTAAACCTGACATTAATTTAAAATTTGACACATCCGACTACAAACCCAACAATCCTTTTGGGATAGAACGACAAAATAAAAAGGTGTTAGGTTTCATGAAAGATGAAAATAATGGAAAAATAATGAGGGAATTCATTGGTTTAAGGTCAAAAATGTATTCTATTAGTGTTGAGGGCGATAATGATATCAAAAAAGCTAAAGGGGTAAAAAAATCAGCTTTGATGTCTCTCAGCATTGATGACTATAGAAAATGTTTATTTGATAAGAAAATTTATTATGATAAAATGTTAACTTTTAGATCTAAGATTCACAAGATTTATACACAAGAAATTGAAAAAATTGTATTAAGTTATTTTGATGATAAGCGTTATATATTAGAAAATGGTGTTAATACCCTTGCATGGGGACACCATCGATTATTAAATAAAAATGTATTAAGAGGTTGAAAACTAAAAATAAATAGCAAAAAAATAACAATTAATTGAAATAAAAAATTTTATGTAAAAATTAAGATAAATCTTTTATTATTTTGTATTAGCATAAAGTGAACATACTATGTAATATTATATTTTTGAAATAAAAATTTTAAACACAATTGACCACAAATAACTGTATTGTATTTTTGTTTTTGTTTATAGTTGTAATATATTGGTGGTTTTAAGTAATTGATGACCTCTTTCGGTGGTTGCAAGTTTCCAAAACTATCAAAATATTCCTTATAGTTTTTATTTTTATAGTAAGCTACCCAATGAGTACCGGGACCGTTAACATCATCCAAGTTAAGTATACCACATTCTTGAGCATAAGGTTTTTTCGGTAAAGAATCTCTCATAAAAATTCCTCTAAAATTTCCAAGACATTTACAATATTTTATTAAATCGACATCGGTTAATGGTCTTTTGGGTAGCTTTTTTAAAAATTTTTTGGATGAGGACGTAAAAACAAACCATAACCTTGTTTATATGGTTTGAGATATAGACCTTTACCCATAGCTATCGACTCCATATATCTATTGTGGCGAGTAGCTTCAGATAATTGTTCCTTCCCATTTTTTATATCATTTAAGACTTTTGCAACGGCTGATCCTCCAGAAGCTATACCACCAAGAGCACCTAGTGCTGTTAAAATGGGTATTAATGGTAAGACTCCACCAATTTTTGGAACTGGGATTACTCGTGGTATGTTTACTTGTGATTTTTTCCGTTTAAAACTTGATTGTACAGCTTTATGGGCTATTCTATATGCATCATTGAATGAATTTGGTTTCTTCTTTATTAACATTTTAACACCGTTTTTAACTGCTAAAGAAAAGAGCTTATTTCCATTCACTCTAGGTTTTTTATACTTTTTGCGCTTATTTTGCCTTCTTTTCGGTTTACGTTTTTCCTTGTTTCTCTTCATACCCATTCCAAATTTAATTTTTAATTTAATTTTTGCTTTGTGGATTTTTGTGATAGGTCATCATCAATAGCATCCCAAAACATTTCATCATTATTTTCTTTTTTGTTTTTAGCAAGATCGTTAGTGTGTTTTTTTTCTTTGTTATATTCATTGTGTTCATCTTTGTTAAGCTTTCCAATTATTTCATTCAATGGTTTTGAAATGGGTTGAAATGTATTTTCAAGCAACTCAACTCGATCTTTTTCACCTAATTTTATTTCCTTTAGTTTTTCCTTTAAGATTTTCCGAGTGTTGGTAAGGTTTGTTAAAACATTGAGGTTTGTATTTTTCATGATTATTGTTTCTGTTTGCTGTCTAAAATCAGATCTGGTGTATATCTGATACCGATCTGGTATATATCTGATACTGATCTGAGGTGTAACAGGTGTTGATGTGATTTTTATATATGTATAAAATTGTCAAAACCTTTTCGATATCGACCCTTGTTTATAGTATCATCTTTATTTATCACAACAAAACCATACTTTTCTTTCCAACATTCATTACAAATCCTTATAAACATTTTGAAATCCATGTCTCCAATAACATGATCATTGAAAATATGCTTTAAATTCATTTCATCTTGCTTGAATATAATAATCATGTTTGCATTATCACGTATTAAATGCTTAGGAATTTTTGTATAGGTTTGACACAAATAAAAGCAATCAATTTGTTTATGACGACTCATACAAAAATATTCTCGTATAGTGCTTTGTTTATCACAAATAACATCATCAAAAATGAAAATTGAATTTGATTTAGCTTTACCTGGACTTATAACATCTTCGTTTTCTGAGAAAGTGTAGAGATTTATTCCTTTTATCGGTGCAATCAGTTTCTTCAAATATTCATATTTTGGTTGATATAAAGATTTTGAATATATGTATATGTTTTTAAACTTTAAACCATTTGGATTTACAATTAGACTAATCATAACATTAGTTTTTCCACAATTTGATGGTCCAACCAATAAAGCACGTATTGAATTTGGTAAAAGAGGACTGTGAACAATTTTGTTTTTTTTATCATTAAATAAGTCAACATTTTTAACATTAAGCTGAATACGTTGTTTAATTAATCTCATTTTGAATACTATATTAATTGGTATATAAATCAATCATTTATATACTAAAATCATCATTCTCCTTTTAAACTCACAACCAAAATGTTAATTTTATTTAGAAAATGGGTATAATATACAAGGATAGTGCACATCAGAAACAGTTGAAAAGAGGATATGGTTTCATAAACAACTTAATAAATTCATTACCAGTTGAACTTCATTTACCAGGATATCAATTTTGTGGACCAGGAACAAAACTTCAAAAACGTTTGGAAAGAGGTGATAAAGGCATTAATCCATTGGATGCTGCTTGTAGAGAACACGATATTGCATATTCACAATCAAAAGATATAAACACACGACATCAGGCTGATAAAATTTTATCTGAAAAAGCTTGGCAAAGAGTTACATCCAAAGATAGTGATTTGAAAGAACGTGCCAACGCTTGGTTCGTAACAAATGCAATGAAAGCAAAAATTAAATTTGGAATGGGTATGAAGAGAAACAAGGAAAAACGTAAACCGAAAAGAAGGCAAAATAAGCGCAAAAAGTATAAAAAACCTAGAGTGAATGGAAATAAGCTCTTTTCGTTAGCAGTTAAAAACGGTGTTAAAATGTTAATAAAGAAGAAACCAAATTCATTCAATGATGCATATAGAATAGCCCATAAAGCTGTACAATCAAGTTTTAAACGGAAAAAATCACAAGTAAACATACCACGAGTAATCCCAGTTCCAAAAATTGGTGGAGTCTTACCATTAATACCCATTTTAACAGCACTAGGTGCTCTTGGTGGTATAGCTTCTGGAGGATCAGCCGTTGCAAAAGTCTTAAATGATATAAAAAATGGGAAGGAACAATTATCTGAAGCTACTCGCCACAATAGATATATGGAGTCGATAGCTATGGGTAAAGGTCTATATCTCAAACCATATAAACAAGGTTATGGTTTGTTTTTACGTCCTCATCCAAAAAATTTTTAAAAAAGCTACCCAAAAGACCATTAACCGATGTCGATTTAATAAAATATTGTAAATGTCTTGGAAATTTTAGAGGAATTTTTATGAGAGATTCTTTACCGAAAAAACCTTATGCTCAAGAATGTGGTATACTTAACTTGGATGATGTTAACGGTCCCGGTACTCATTGGGTAGCTTACTATAAAAATAAAAACTATAAGGAATATTTTGATAGTTTTGGAAACTTGCAACCACCGAAAGAGGTCATCAATTACTTAAAACCACCAATATATTACAACTATAAACAAAAACAAAAATACAATACAGTTATTTGTGGTCAATTGTGTTTAAAATTTTTATTTCAAAAATATAATATTACATAGTATGTTCACTTTATGCTAATACAAAATAATAAAAGATTTATCTTAATTTTTACATAAAATTTTTTATTTCAATTAATTGTTATTTTTTTGCTATTTATTTTTAGTTTTCAACCTCTTAATACATTTTTATTTAATAATCGATGGTGTCCCCATGCAAGGGTATTAACACCATTTTCTAATATATAACGCTTATCATCAAAATAACTTAATACAATTTTTTCAATTTCTTGTGTATAAATCTTGTGAATCTTAGATCTAAAAGTTAACATTTTATCATAATAAATTTTCTTATCAAATAAACATTTTCTATAGTCATCAATGCTGAGAGACATCAAAGCTGATTTTTTTACCCCTTTAGCTTTTTTGATATCATTATCGCCCTCAACACTAATAGAATACATTTTTGACCTTAAACCAATGAATTCCCTCATTATTTTTCCATTATTTTCATCTTTCATGAAACCTAACACCTTTTTATTTTGTCGTTCTATCCCAAAAGGATTGTTGGGTTTGTAGTCGGATGTGTCAAATTTTAAATTAATGTCAGGTTTAATATCATTATAGAAGTCTTCAGTCTTAATTGAATAGATGAAAGAGTCAGTATCCATATAGCATAAACTTAAGTTCTCTCTAAATTTTGGAAGCATGTAATCATAATGAAAATCATACATTTTCCATTTAGAGAGTTCAAGAACTACAAACCCTATATAAATTGGTTTATCATATAGGGTATGTATTCTATTAAGTTGTATTGCTACCATATTTTCAGAAAATCTTGTAGAGCTATGAAAATTTGGTTTAGCAATTAAGCTTCTAGCTCCCAATCTTTTTCCTCTACTTTCCCACTCGCAAACAATTTTAACATCTTTCCTCTTATCTACATTCTCCATGGTCTTACCATAGACAGCATTATTTAATAACTTGAAAAAGTTCTTTTCAAAATCATTTTTGGCTTGCGTTCTATGTAAAGTATTTAAATCAATATATTTTTTTAACCATGGTGATTGTTTAAATTTTAATATTCTATGAATTTTTTTAAGTTGTATTCCATTTTGTAAGCATTGTTGTAAGTTTACATAATGAATGATATAATTTGATTTATTATTCAAATCGATTATAAGTTTTTGATGTTTACCAATCGGACTTTTTTTATTTTCTGAACAAAACGGTAAGTCATTATATTTATCATGCTTTGCACAAGAAATCTCTAAATCAACTTCTAAAATATATCCTTCATCAGAATCATTAGCATGCTCATGTAACTGAAATGTTGATACGTCATCAAGCCATTCAAATTTTCCTTCAGGTAAATATTGAGACATTGCCCAACCATACAAATTATTGGCATCTAAATACATGAGATAATTTGAGGGTTTTGTAACATCAAAATCATTCATATATTTATTATTTGCCTTAACATATCTATTGGAACATTGTACAATACCTCCCCTTATTCCTTTTTGAATGAATTTAATCATATCAATATCTGTTAGCAGATCTAATTCAATTTTAGTATACTTTAACATTGCTCCCCAAGATAATCCGGGAGCTGTATAATATTGACAAGGATCAAGATTGTAAATTGATTTACAAACTTTTCTAAAATTTTCGAAAACATCAGTAAGCAGTAGAACATCTGTTTTAAGGTAAAGTTCTAAGTAATCATGTAGTGTTGTACAATTAAAAGTTGTCCATACTTTTTGTGCATGTTCATAGTCAGCAACACTACATTCTTCATTGGTTAATTTATTAAAGAACTTTTCCCTTGGCGGTAAACATTCCTCTTGAAGTCGTTCCTTTGAATCAAAATAATCATAAGGAAATATACCTTTTTGCTTCAAGAGATTGAATTCGACATCATCGTTAAACGTAGACCGTAAAATATAAAAATCTCTGTTTGATAAATTATTGACTAAGTTTGATAGACTGGAAGCCATAAATCTGAAGGAATCTAAAAACCTTAGTTCAACGCTATCACCATCATCGAAATGTATATGTTTAGAAATGGAAACATATATTTCCTTATTTATTGGTACTACGTTTATTCTACCAGGAATCGCTGAAAGTTCTTTAACAAATAAGTGACAATCATATGAAGAAAGATTGTGGAACAAGATTGGGATGAATTTAGGAATTTTAAAATTTAAATTACAATCATTATGAGCCGGTCCGCGATATTTTCCGGTTAAATGACAATGATCTGCTACTCTATACTCATCGTCTTCAAAAGGTTTTTCACAAATATGACAATTAGTGCTCTTATTTTGAATATCTAACTCTAATGGTGTGAGGAAATTCATTGGTTTAACTTTACTTAAGTAATTATTATAAATTTCCTTAGCATCGTTAACTAAACTTGTAATAAAATTAATAGGTGCATCTTCACCTGTATACATTCTAAACTTATCTAAAGAATTATTAAAACTACACTTAATATAATAACTATATGCATGTGGAATGTGACTTTGAACTGTTCTTATTGAACCTGAGTTTTGAGTGTTTTCTGGTGTTAGAAAACATTCAAAATCTGCATATACTACAAAAGGAATGTCTAACTTATGTTTAAAATTTTTAAATGAAACCTTACTATTTTCTTCGTCCGGAACTTTTGTTACGATTCTACTACATTCTTGTTTGTGTCTTTGTAATTTGTAGCTGGATCTAAAATTCTGTAGACAAGTATTGCATAAATACATTTGATGTTGGTCATTTGTCACTTGATTTCGCAAAAGTCTGAAAATAAAAAAACAAAACAATTGATTAATAATTTTTATAAGATAATACGATAATAAGATGAATATAATTCTTACCTTGAAATGTTCTTGATCCAAATATAGTGAAATTTGTCAATTTCCTGGAGCAGAAGTAGATTTATGTGTGTACTCTTTTCCTTACTCGTGAAATAGTAAGGTCCAACTATACTCTTGAGCTCTTCATCATATCCAAAGACATTGATGCTTATTTCCGGATTATTTTCCTCGAAAATTTTAACATCTTTGATTCTCAACGGAAAAACAAGCCCTTCAAAGTTTAGACTTTTACCATTCTCTAAATGTATTATAGAGGATTTAATATCCTCTACATTATAACTCGAGCATATATTTGTGTTAGAAATGACAGGATACAAGGCTGATATCATTGCCCATTTAAAACAATATTCATCAGCATTCTGAACATTTATACAAGCATGTTTTTCCAATAAATTTTTCGGCAATCGAATATATTGGGAACCTTTTATTGGCTTGTATTGATTAATATTAATCTCCAAGTGTAAAATTCTGATGAGACTCCAACCGCTGTCACGTTCTTGAAACTCTGACATTTTTGTTATCAAACTGTTTCGTTTTTCATCAAAAATGTTATTCAAGTCTGTTGATTGTTGAATCATCACCATTTTTGTTTGATGAGATTTTACATCAATTGTCATCTCATTTTCACACATTTTCACATATTCACAAAACAATTCTATATTGAATTTAATGTTGGTGTGTTTCTGCAACATATCTTGAAGAGTTTGTATAACAATTTCTTTAGCGTTATCTAGAAACACTTCAGCATTCAATAAACCCTCATTGATATTTTTGTATATAAATGATTCTATACGTTCATTAAATACAGATGAAATTCTAGTTAAATGCTCGTTTACTATTTCACCGCTATTCTTTTTATGAGCGTTAGTCCTGATATGATAAGACCAATTCTTTAAAATTATATCTTTCTTGCATGCGTTGCAATAGACATTTGGAATTGTATTTGCCACAATCGTCTGAAGATTTGGAACATTTTTTGATGTTGCTGAAGATGTAGTTGATGTTGATGTTGATGTTGCTGTTGATGTTGAGATAGTTGATGTTGCATTTGGTGTTGAAGAAGATGATTTATGTATTTGCCGTATATGTTTCATTAAATTATCATTACGATTAAAGAACTTCATGCAAATATCACATTTGAAATGTTGTGAATATTCACTTTGATGTTTAACTCTCACGTGACGGTTTAGATTAAACTTTTTGTTAAAGGTTAACTCGCACTGATCACATTTAAATGAACCCATTTTTATTAGTTGTTTATTCTGTGTTTGGTTTATAGAGCACTGATTGCACTTGCGTTAATTCCCCCCATTTTATATGAAATTGTTAAAAATTATATACTATATTCAACTGCTTATCAAAACCACAAGAAAATTAAAAAAAGGAAATGTATAACATTTGTAATTGCACAACTTTGTGGTCACGATATCAAACTACAAGAAAAGTCTATAATTTATATGCTGCTATCTTCAAAGAACCACGATGGACTTCCTATTAATGATAAGCTATTAACATATACATACATATATGTATTCTAAATGTATAATAACATTTATTGTAAAAAATATTTCACAACTGTTTTTTCCTTTTTTATTTTTATTTTCTCAAGCATTGATAAAACAGAAACTTTTTATGCAACTACTTATCGAAAAAGTTTTATACATTGTATTATGCAACTGCTTATCAAAAAACCGCAAAAACTGACGTCAACTAAGAAATTTTATATTTTATGCAACCGCTTATCAGAAAGCCTAAGGAAGCTGTTTTATTGTTGTTTGCAACTGTTTATCGAAAAAATTGTATACATTGCATTATAGAACTACTTATCAAAAAACCTAAGGAAGCAACTTTTTATTCTTTTTTTATTGTGCAATAAAATTTATTGTAAAAAATATTTATTATAAAATATTTAGTTTTTCTTTTTTTATTTTCTCAAGCATTGATAAAACAGAAACTTTTTATGCAACTACTTATCGAAAAAGTTTTAAATATTGCATTATGCAACTGCTTATCAAAAAACCTTGAAAAAATTTTTATACATTGCATTATGCAACTGCTTATCAAAAAACCGCAATGAGAAAAAATATGATAAGACACTTAAAAACAACAAGCACACGGCTGACTCATAAATCACACTTTACAAACCACAAACGAACGAACTGAGGGACATAGGGCCGGGGGCCGGGGGATGGGGGATGGGGGATGGGTGATGGGGACGGGGGACGGGGGACAGGGGACGGGGGACAGGGGACGGGGCGGGGGACTGCCGTCAACCTTGGCGGACGCCTGCTTATCAAAAACCCGCAAAAAAACTGGACAGGGGACGGGGTGGGGGACTGCCGGCAACCTTGGCGGACGCCTGCTTATCAAAAAACCCGCAAAAAAACTGGACAGGGGACGGGGTGGGGGACTGCCGGCAACCTTGGCGGACGCCTGCTTATCAAAAACCCGCAAAAAAACTGGGACAGGGGACGGGGTGGGGGACTGCCGGCAACCTTGGCGGACGCCTGCTTATCAAAAAACCCGCAAAAAAACTGGGACAGGGGACGGGGGACGGGGCGGGGGACTGCCGTCAACCTTGGCGGACGCCTGCTAACCTTGACAGACAGACGGACGGACGGACAGACGGACGGACGGACAGACGGATGGACGGACGGACAGACGGACGGATAGACGATGACTCACACCGCTCCTAACTCCTTATCCAGAAGCGGCATATCATACCTACTAACATGTACTCATTTGTGCTCCCCACTGTATATTTTTATACCCCCACGCGTACTGCGTAAAGGGTATATTAATTTTGTCACGACGCACAGTGGGGTATTGGAGCCCCAAAACGGAGATCAATTAAACTACTTTTCCGATTTGAAAAATTCTTTCACTATAAGAATGATACGTTATCCCTGAGTGACATATGATACAAATTTTTTGGAAAAGTGGGCGGTGCCACTCCCCCTTATTAAAAATCGCTATGCAGGCCATAATAATAGACCGATTGTCATGAAACATTCCCAATGTGGTACTGTTGACCGTGTAATAGTACTTGGCTATATTTGGTTGTGACTGGATAAAGGGGCGTGGCACCGCCCATATAACCTAAAAATTATAACGGTTATATCTCATTAACTATCAGAGGTAGGAAGATGAGATTTGGTATATATGTTGATCGTACTGTATGAATTACAGCCAAGATGGAATAGGGTGGTGCCACGCCCCCTTTGTTACAAACAAATTTACCTAATGAAAACAATAAAAAAATTTAAATAAAACTTTGAAATTTTAATTCTTTATTTATATTTATAAGCAATTCAGATTATTATTATTCAGAAACTTCGCGTGATATTTCTTGTATCAGTTACCAAAATAACGAGGACGAACAACATATCCTTTATATTAACACTTAACAAAAATATAACAGCACGTCATTGCCGTTGTTATTGTTGTAACCCGAAATATACCACCACGACCACTCACATCGAATTGTATTCATATTAAATAGATATAATAGTTAATGTAAAGTAACACTCCACACTTATTTTACACATATTATCTGTTATTTAAATTAAGTTATACAAAATTGTTTAAGAACACGAGCGTGAAGACAAAATAAACTTACCCTACACTTTAAATAAAGCAAACAACACAATGAACAGAACACACATATTATTTTTGTGTAGAGTGCATACTAATATTGCAATAAACAAACATAAATAACAATAACAACAATATATGATGATGATAACGAAAGCGAGAACAAAACAAAAACTACAGCCACGGTTCTTCTCTCACTTTGGACGACATGAGTTTTTTTACAAAATTTGTTAAAAATCGAATTGGCGCAAAAAAGCGCAAAATGTTTTTGTTTATTATATTAGTACAGTTCCTAAGCTTTAAAAATATATAAATTTTAGAACACGAAGTTGACCGGTACCACTTTAAAACTCTACATACTTCTCAAGAATGGCTAAAATTTAGACCTTTTTTCCATAAATGATTAAAATTAGTTCTAACAGGTAAATGTCGACCGGCAACTGCTTTTTTGTTCGAAATTACCTGAACTTGAAGGATCCATAATAATATTAGGCTTTTTTTATGACAAAAATAGAAAAATTGGCACTTTAAAATACAAAAAATTCACTTTATGTAAAGACGCGAAAAAATCGAAAAAAATTACGAACTTTGAGACAAAGCAAAAATTGAATTAAGCAACATATGTTATCGATTCTTTTGCCTAGTGATGGAGAATTTTGTCTACAATAATCGGGTATAAAACATTAATCGGATATCCCAATTTTCATTTTTCAATTAATATCCGCTTTGATGATCAAATACCCCAATGTGCGACGTGTGTAACGCCCATCAGGAGGCGTGGTAGGTATAGAAAAGTATATATATTCTTGCTCAGCATCACCATCTGAGTTGATTTAGCCATGTCCGTCTGTCTGTCCGTCTGTCTGTGGACACGATTAAAGCCGTAATTTTGAAGCTGTCGAGCTGAAATTCGATATTTAAGGTTTTTTTAAAAAAAAATAAGATCAAGTTCGAGAATGGGCTAAATCGGATGAAAACCACGCCTACCTCCCATACAACCCCAATGATGAAAACTCCATAAAGAAACGAATATTTACGCTACAGAACTTAAACTCGGTATTTGTATAGTCTATGACAAAACTTAGGTGTGTTAGAAAAATGGGCGTCATCCACACACTAACACGCCCACCTCCCATACAACCCTATTATTGAAACCTATATATAGAGGCTTGTGTCGAAGCTATAAAAATGAAATTAAGTATTTATTATTTTTATATACAAATTAAGACGTGAGAGAAAAATAGGCGTAATCCATCCACGAACACGCCCACCTCCCATACAACCCCAAAATTGAAATCTATATAAATAGGCTTCTGTCGAAGCTACAAAAGTAAAATTAGATATTTATTCTAAAACCAAGATGTTACAAAAATGGGCGTCATCCACCGATGAACACGCCCATCGGTGTCCATAAAACGGTGTTCATACAACCCATAATATTGGAAACTCTATAAATAGGCTAATATTTATGCTACAGACCTGAAATTGGGTATTTGTGTATATTATATCAAAATTGACAGTTTAGAAAAATTGGCATCAACCACTCAAGAACACGTCCACTTCCCAAATAACCCCTAATTGAAAACTTTACTTTGCAGGAAAACAATTTGATATGAATGTATTTTAGACGTCATCAAAATAGTAAAATTTTTTAAAGTGTCATATAAAAAGAGCTGCAATTTAAGATTTTGTACCATTGCGAATCGCCCTCGCCCGTGGGGGTTTTTTAACTTCGGCTAAGTCGAAGATATACCTTACTAGTTTTTCTTCAAATTAAGTTGGTTTTTACATATTAAAATATTTGTCAAAAGTTATACTGCGGGGCAAGTTGTAACAATTTTGTGGGGTAAGTTGTAACATGTAACAACTTGCTACACACATTTGAACTGGATATTCGGTGTTTGTTTATTTTATTATTATATCTTAATTATTTTTTGCTGAATGAGAAATTATAACCGAAAGAGTAATCGGGCAACTCAAAGCAAAGAAGTTTTCGAGTTGGCTGCTATTGCAGTTAAAGAAAAGAAGACAAGTGTCAGAAAAGCTTGTTCAATTTGTACTATGTATCTTTAAATAGATACATAAAAAAGCGAGTAATCGAGAGTTATTGAGAGTGAAGAGCACAATACCAATGTGCCGTGCACTAAATATACCAGCCTCATGTCATGCAAAAAAAAAAAAACTCACAACTTTCTCTAAGGCCACCTGAAACCACTTCTTTAAGCCGGGCCAGGTTCAACGTTTAAGAATTTTTCGCATATATATTAAATATGAAACAAGTAGTTGGTGAAACTAGGCCTTAAGTTCAGTTCAGTTCAGTTGATCTCGTTTATTAGCCGGTATCAGTTGATGTTGACGTAGAGTCATTAAATGTTTGTGCAATATTTGTGTTTTAAATTGTTGAGTTGTTTAAAGAAATTTTTGTAAAATAATATATGTATATGTTATATGTGGTACCTGTTTGTATTTTTACATCTTTTGTCATTTTAATAAATTAGTTTAACTTATTATTTTCGTGCTTGACTTCTGTGCTAGCTGCTTGTTTTTTATTTTCTTGCATTCCTCTTTGTGCGTTATTTGTTTATTTATATATACATATTAGAGCACAGGCATACTGTTGCTGTTGCTTCTAAACTGTTTAAAGTGAATTGTTAACCCATTAAGCGCTATTTAATTTTTAACACGTTTGCTCACAAAAAATAATTAAAACCATTTATTTATTTTTTTTTATATTGATAGTTTTTTGTTTTATTGTTTATTTTTGTAATGGTTTATTTTTTTTCAGATAATATGGCTGCTTGTTCTCTAAACGAGCTTTGCAAAAGCCAAAATATTCTGAACCCCATGTTCAATTGTTCTGGGCCTTGTGAGCAAATGTTCCATTCTTCTTGCGCGGGTATCTCCAAGTCATGTCTTGATGATTTAATATCAACGAGATCAGGTCTTCGTTGGTATTGTGCTTCGTGCAGGGCCCTTTCCCCAGATGAACTTTATTCAAAAATAAAGCTGTTTGGGGAAAGACTTAACTCGTTGAATAACAATTTCAGAGAAATTGTAACATTTTTCAGCGAAGTTAACGCCACACCCAATACCAGCGTCTACGATGAGATTTATATTCCGGAAAATACCATTCCTTCTCTGTCTCAGACAGTTTCATCCGGGACTCAAACTAACAAAGACCTTAATAAAACCAAAAACAAGAGGAAAAATAAAAATAAAAATAAAAATAACAAGCGTCGCAAGGCGTCTCTTAATAACCAACAAGCTATGCAGCCCTCAGCTATGCCTTTAGAAATGAATAATGTAGTTATTTCTGCGTCGCCATCAATTACTCCTCCATTGACTAATAGTCCAATTTTAACTCAGCCCAACAATGAATCAAATTTAATTTTGAGGGCAGTGTCGAGGAGAAAAATGATTTTTATTTCACGCCTTCAACCTGACACAACTACCGAAAATGTTATGACGTTTGTCAAACAAAATAATTTAATAAGCCATAATGCATTCTGTTCATGCAAAAAAAATAGGTAACAAACCCTCCCACGCGTCCTTCATTCTCACAGTTGCAGCTGAAGAGTTTGCAACTGTTTTAAACTCTAATTTGTGGGGCAATAATATTCTCGTTTCTGAGTTTCAGCCTAAAAATAAGTCTAGAAGGTCCAACAAACCCGTGCATCAGGCTCAAAAAAACTAAATAGGCTATCCCTTTACTATCAAAATGTAAGGGGATTACGTTCTAAGACGCATGACATATTTTTGTCAACTCTGAATTTTTCTGAGGATATTGTTGCGTTAACGGAGACGTGGCTGAACGGAAGCATTACAGACTTGGAATTGTTTGACAATAGTTTCCAAGTTTTTAGAAAGGACAGGCACACTGACAATACTTCTGCTGTTGGTGGTGGTGTCTTAGTAGCTGTTAGGAACTCCTTTGTTAGTTCCTTTATTGATATTCCCTGCTCTTTCAATATCGAACTTATATGCGTTAAGGTTGTACATTGTAATTCCAATGTATATGTTGTTAATGCGTATGTTCCTCCAAAGAGCAGTGCTGACGTCTATGCAAACCTTGCAGACTGCATAGAATACATTATAAATTTACTTGACGTTAATGACGACATTTTATTGTTGGGCGATTTTAATTTGCCTGACTTAAAATGGCATTCTTCTGACGATGATACATATTTATGTGTATCTAATTCGAAGACCCGCCATGAACATATATTTGTTGATAATATATGTTCTGACTTACAACAAGTTAGTTGTATTTATAATAGTCTTAATCGACTTCTTGACCTGGTCTTAACTACAGACAGTAACAATGTCATTGTTAAGAGGGCCTTCCATACTCTTACAACTGTTGATGAATACCATCCACCATTGAGTATTTGGTACAAATCAGATAGAGAAAACATAGTTAATTCAAATTCCATAGACAAAGTTTATGAATTCAACTTTAAAAAAGCTGACTTTTTGAAGTTGAATAATTTGATTCATAGTAAACTCAATGTAATTTTAGAATACATAAATGAAAATAATCTTGATAGTTCCATTAGTTATTTTTATTTGGAACTTTTTGCTATGTTTTCTCAATCCGTACCATATAGCCTCAAATTTGCGAATAATTCGACGTACCCCTGGTACACAAAGGAATTAAAAACACTTCGCAACAACAGAAACAGAGCATGGAAGAAATATGTCTGTAGCTTAGACTCAAATGACCTAGAAACTTACAAATGTTTGTTTCTGGAATTTGAAAATCGCTCAGCTACGTTATATAATGAATACTTAGACAATATTAAGCTGAGAATTTTATCTGATCCAAGGAAATTTTGGGGATTCATAAATACAAAAAAGAAATCCGATGGATTCCCTTCATCATTTAAAACTCTTGACGGATTTACTGATGATCCCGTCATAATCTGTGGCCTATTTGCTACTCTTTTTAAAGAATCATTTTGTTCCGATTCTTTTAACCCTGATGTTGGGTATTTTGATTATATGAGTTCTTCACCCAAGGTTTCTTTGGAATCTATATCCTTTACCGCTGAGGATATTTTTAATTATATTGGATCGATAGATGAAGATTTTAGCGCTGGACCTGATGGAATTCCTGCCGTTGTGTTAAAACAATGCGGTTCTTTTTTGTGTCAACCACTTTCTTTGTTGTTTAATAAATCTATAAATGAAGGCCTTTTTCCTCAATTTTGGAAAAAATCGTTTATAAGCCCCATTTATAAAAAGGGTTGCAGGAATGATGTTACTAATTACAGGCCCATTGCTAAACTATCATCGATTCCAAAACTTTTTGAGAGAGTGGTGTATGATCGGGTTAAGAGATACTGTGGAGAAGTCATAACAACTCGTCAGCATGGTTTTGTTAATGGCAGATCCACTGTGTCCAACCTTCTCGATTTTACATCTTTCTGCCTTAATACAATTGAATCAGGTAACCAGGTCGACTGCATTTACACTGACTTTAGTAAAGCATTTGATAAATTACCACATAGTTTAATTTTATTTAAACTAAAGTTATTGGGATTTCCACAATATTTTGTTAGCTGGATTAAATCGTATTTGACAGAACGATCTTATCAAATACGATTCCGAGGGGTTTTGTCTCCTGAATTTGTTGCGGAATCAGGTGTTCCGCAAGGCAGTCACTTAGGTCCACTTCTGTTTATTTTAGCCATTAATGATGTTACCCACATTATTAAACACTCTCACCTGTTAATTTATGCAGATGATATGAAAATATACAGAACAATAAATGCTAAAGACGACTCCAACCTACTCCAGGCTGACTTGAAATCTTTTGAAGTTTGGTGCTTTAAAAATAATATGTTTCTAAATCCTGTTAAATGCCAAACTATGACCTTTTCGCGCAGAAGGAATAATTTAATTTTTGACTACAATATTAAAGATACTGCTTTAAGTCGTGTTGAGGCCGTCAAAGACCTTGGTATATGCATGGATTCTAAGCTATCATTCAACAATCATATTGATTACATTTGTAAAAAAGCATCTTCAATGCTTGGATTTATAAAACGTTGGGCCAAAGAATTCAATAGCATGATTACAACTTCTACGTTGTATTATGCAATAGTGCGCCCTCACTTGGAGTACGCAAGTCAAGTTTGGTCCCCAAGTTATAGAGTGCATGTTGAACGTATAGAGAGAATCCAAAAACGTTTTGTTCGGTTTGCTCTTAGGGGCTTAGGTGGGATTGATTTTTTGAACCTTCCTCCTTACGAGGATCGTTGAAAACTTTTAAAAATGCAATCTTTAAGTGAACGAAGGAAGTCTGCGGATATCGTCTATTTACACCAACTCATAACCGGTGTATTCGATTGTCCGGAATTACTTTCTCTTATAAACTTTAACTCTAGCCGTAGCAGTAGTAGAAACGCTAACAACTTAATTTATCTACCATTTAGTAGAATAAATTACATGGCTACTGCTCCCTTTAACCGCAGGAGTGCCTCTGTAAACAACTGTACATTTTTTGAAGTTAGTTTGTCAAAAGGTCAACACAAAAGTAGATTGAAAGCTATTGTGTAATTAGATCTGTGTTTGTGTATGCATGGTTAGTTGTAATGTCCTGTGTTGTCCCTGAGCCCAATCCATTTATGGTGGGTAAATTTTTCCCACATTGATTTGTTTGGAGCCACTGGAATTCATTACATTGAAATATTTCAATGAAATCTGAATTGTGGCTTCAAATAGATTAATGCTGAGAATGTGCGAAAAAGCTGTATTAGCTGAACTCTATTGTTATTGCATGTTAATTTTGTTAAATACTTGAATATGTTTTAGTTGTAGAATCTGAAATAAATGATTAAATCAAAAACTTCAGTTTTATTGCTTGTTACAACATGCCCCAAGGCTGTTACAACTAGCCCCATACACGGTGTAAGATGTAACACTAGCAATTTTTTAAAAATGTCCCTTAGTTACAAGATACTTCCTTTTCCAAAACTTTTTTTAATGCAGGGATAGTCAGACATTTAAACTTTCAGCTCATGTTTTTAAAACCAGGATATATTGTGTAGTTTCGTTTTCCCATCATATTTTCCAAAAAGTGTTACAACTAGCCCCCGCTCCCCAAATTCTTTTTCGTTAGCTGCAAAGTGCAGCTCCCTGTCTTTCAGAGTTCGTGATATTAACTTTTTTGGTTTTCCCTCTTGAGAGAACCGCGCCTAAACCATTGGATAAAGCATCCATCGTTAATTCGAATGCCTTATTAAAGTCGGTGTACCTTAACATCACGACCTCAGAGATTAAGATTTCTTTTAACCTGTTGAAAGCGTGAATTTGCTTTGGGTCTAGTTGTATGTGAATTTGCCTTGATTGTGTTGCCTTAACTTTACCATTTACTCTCTTAACTAAATTTGTCAAAAGTCTTGCTATACTAGCGAAACATCTATAATAACTTGCTAAGCCAAGAAATGATCTGAGAGCAAATAGTGTGGTGGGTTGACAATAGTTTTTAATTGCTTCTAGCTTTTCCGGGCATATTCGAATACCACCTCTTGATACTAAGAAGTCTAAATACTCCACTTCTTGTTTAAAAAAATTTGTACTTTTCCATAGAAATCCTCATATTTGCATCGGAAACGGCTTGTAGTACCCACTGAATATCTTGAATGTGTTGTTCTTTGATTTTTGAAAAAATAATGACGTCATCCACATATACATGGCAGGCTTTGCCAATTGTATCTCTATAGACGTCATCAATGGTCCGTTGAAAAATGGTGAGAGCATTTTTGAAGCCAAGTGGCAACTGACAAAATTCATATTTCCCATTATTTACAGCGAAGACGGTTTTTTCTATGTCACTTTCTTTAAGTTCTATTTTATGAAACCGTGATTTAAGATTAAGGGTTGTAGAATATTGTGCTTTACCCATACTTGATAATTTCACCATAACGTTAGGAATGGGATATTTACCATCAATAGTTTTGGCATTAAGACAAGTCGCTTTTTCCTATGACTGCTTTCGTTAGTGCCTGTTTTGCCAACAACCCTTACAGAATTATTGTAAAGGGATTTAGACGGGATTTAGATATAAAATAGGTTTAATTTATTCATTTACATAGTTTGCTACTCCCATAGGGTAAGGGTATAATTTTGAATAGACCATAGACGATATTAAAAAAAATGAAGAATTGACTTAAATATGGACCTTTAACATGGATGCCGCCATGCCGCCAAAGTGCATTAAACACATATTGCAGCGCACAATATAGCGCTGCAGCACATAGTCAATAGCACTATCGCGATTTCCTTCATTATGATACTGACTCCGCCTGCTTGAAAAAGAGCCAATATTTATAACAGAACGCTCCGTCACCAGCGCTAGCGACGGACGAACGTTCCAAAGCATAGCTTATGCTGACTCATAAACACCAGCCAGTGTTACTGGCGGCGTGCTTGCCTGTGTGTTGGTTAGATTCTCCAACCCACAGGCAGCGTACGCTATGAGTGTCGCACAGCAAGCGATTGTTGTTGTACATCAAACGTATGTACATAAACAACACTCAAGCTTGCCTGTGCTGACGCCACTACAGTGATTCGTCACTAAAGAATTAGCGCGATCACCACGTCTGTCGTTCTGTCAGTGGTTACGAATTTGCTTGGGTCATGCCTGGTGTGACGAACCAAGCAGCGCTAACCGAAATCGTTGCGATAGCATTGGGGTGTTTGATTACGACAAAGTGTCGCCAAAAGCTCGAAGAGCCGAAACACGATAAATAGCTTATCAACTAGTAGATAGTGTAACGGGGAAGTGACGGGACTGAAGGTACCGCCACAATACTCCCCCTAGTGTTTCGAATAAGTTAAAAAAATCTTAAGATAACTTGACTGGAACTTTAACCCTTCTGCCACTCCTTGTAACGACCGGCGCACAGTACTTTGAGCCCATACAAAAGTTAGGAAAAAATACAAGGAGTCGTTCGATTTTTATGAAATTTTGCATGTTTATGAATTTTTGGTTGCTGATTTCAAATATTGAATCAGATTTAAGTAAATCAAGTATTTGAGCCAAAAATAAGGTTTTTGTTGTTCCTATATTAAATTAAATAAAAAATAAATAAAAAATGTTCTTATATTAAATATAAAATTCAAGTTTTTAGAACTGGCAAAAAACAACCAAAAAAAAATTTTAATGTAATAAATTAATTTTAAACGATTAAGGCTTTAACTTTTTAATACTTAAAACCCTTTGGCAATATATTTTTTTGAATTAAAGATATGCATGTAGTTTCCTATCCACTCTTTGGACAAAAATGCTACTCTACATGTACAAAAATATGTTTTGCAAAAACAAAAAAATATTACTCGTATTGTTATTTTTTTAATCAAGTAAATAGGAGAAAATAAATCTTAATAAAAACTAGTGAGATATATCTTCGACTTGGCTGAAGTTAAAATAACCCCCTGCTAGGTTGCTAAGAAGTGGCATTTTATTTATACTGTATAAAAACTAACTTTATTGTTACTTACATCATCTGGACCATGAATAATAAAAGCTTGGACACTTAACCAGTTTTCATACTTATTAATAAACAAGTTTGTATTGTAGTGGCCTTCCTTGCACTTTGCTTTCTTATTTAACCTGAAAAATCCAAATGTTTTCTATTGTTGCTTCATTAAACAGTCTTTCACCAATTTTGTCTTTAACAAAACTTTTTAAAATCAAAAATTTATCTCTTGAACTAGCAAAAATCCAGCAATTAAATAAATCCTTATTAGTTGAAATTATTAACATTTCTGATAAAAAAATAATATATTATGTTTTTTCTCAATGCACGTGCAACCAGAATTAAACTTTTTCAGCTTTTTTGCAAGTTCTCAGTTTTCGTTAAAAAAAATACGGTAAAATTAAGGTAGTTTTGAAAGAATATGAGAGTACGCTACATTTAACAATTTATGAATTAATTTTAAGTAATATTGAAAATAGTTATTAATATTCAATTCGATTACTCAAACTTTCTTTAAAGTTTATATTTGAGTAACATTTTATGAAAAAATTTCTTAAATTTCTGTAAAAAATTACAGTTTTGTTATTATCCGCAAGAGCTTAACTTTTATAAACTGATATGCCCTTCTGTTAGGAGTAGAGTACAAAGAATATGTTTGTTTATTTTTTTTTTATAACACACTAACAATTTTTAGCTAATATTTGCAAAAAATTACTTTTAGACCATTTGTGAAAACGCGATAAATCCAAAAGTGGTTCAAAGTTGGACAAAATATTTTATGTTCCTGAAAGATAAATAAACATACAATGACATATTCAAAATTAAAGGTGACACTCGTGGACATTTTTTTTAATTGACTGCTGAAAACAGCAACTTTTTCGATACATTTCCAAAATTTTTAGATAATTTTAATTTAATTTTTTTTTATATTCTTACATTTTCTTGAAAATATAAATAAAACTTGTTTAAGTTCATTCCTTTTTTCAAAAATACAAAAAAAAAAAAATTCAGCAATAGTGTAAGAAATGTGGTTACAGCATTTTTTCTTACGATGCCCCGGAAAATCGAAAAGTTCGCAACAATAAAAAATCATAAAAAGCGTTGAATTTAATGAACTGTAGTTCACACTAAACTAAATATTTTGCATTGATATTTTGGATTCTTCTTAGTGAAAGTGTTATCTGATATACATTTCGTCAGGTTTTGTAACATACAAATTTTTGATTTTTTCCCACTGGTCAAAGAACTGTGCGGCGAAGATACGACACAATGCCTTTGACTGATGCTTTCTTGATTGAACAGGGTGGAACGAGTTATAGTATTGTTCCACGTTGCCCAACGGTGTGCCGGAAAATGTCATGTCATTTTTTGGCGAGTTACGACCTTTGATTGTAGATCCCGCGTTGTCCAACGGCGGACCGGAACAAGTTGTCACTCCTCTGTTAAGTCCTGGTTTCTTGCGGTCAAATCTCACGTTGTCCACCGGAGGGTCGGAAAAAGTCACGACCTTACGTGAAGATTTCGATCTTTCGTCTGTGCATCCCGCGTTGTCCAACTGTGAGCCGGTAAAAATTGACACGGCTGTTTCTGAAGTCGCTTTTTTTGACTTAGATCCCGCGTTGTCCATCGGCGTGCCAGATGAAGTTATGGCGTTGTCTGTGACGTGGACTGGTTCGGGTTCACCTCTGGGTTTTGCAATGAATGCAGCTTTCGGCCTATCGATTGACAATTTGGTTGGCTTACCTTTGACAGTGATATTAAAATATTTGTCGTTACGCTCAACAACTTTATATGGACCGTCATACCGTGGTTGCAAAGGACGTTGCACCTTGTCACTTCTGACGAACACGTGCGTGCAACTTTTCAGCTCTGGTTGAACAAAAACTGTAGGTTTATCGTGATGTCGTACCGTGGCTGAAGCAATTTTCTGCATGGCTTCTCTTAATGTAGACACGTACTGTACGGTTTTATAATTGCATCACCCTGTTTAGTACGCACTCAACTTATCTTTACGTAGAGATGCATAGATAAAAAAAGAGCTGAACCAGGGTCCGAGTTGATCTCACCTACTCTGAATAGTTAGTGCAACATTTATTTTCATCGTCATCACAACGCATTCGATCAACCGTCGTGCTATATTTTATTCTTTCATTTAACAACAATAACTATACTAAAGTCTGTTCATAAATGCAACAAAACCAATAAATTAGAAGCAATTTCTATTAAAAATAACTTGTGTTAATTGAAGTGCATTTATTTGAGCGAATTAAGGAACCCCCGAGTAATGTTTAAACTCAACTATAATTCAAATTTTATTTGAATTACTAACACGTACTCTGCTTCGTTAAATCTTACTGGCAAAGGTTTTAAAAATTCACTTGGCAGTTTTAGTGTCGTGCCGAAAACCATCTCGACTGGTGTCACTGCGATGTCTTCTTTTACAACAGATCGAAGGCCTTGAAGGACCAGTGGTAAAACTTCGCACCAAGTTTGGTGCCACCTCTCTATCATTCCAATTGCTTGAGGATGGTAGGCCGTTGTGCGATAATGTTTTATGCCGAGCAGTTTGTTGAGTTAACGAAATAAGTTGTGATTTTTACTGGAACTCCAAAACGAGCTATCCAACCTGATAGCAAATTTCTGGCAACTGTCTCTGCTGTCATGTCCGATATCGGCAAAGCTTCTGGCCAGTGGGTAAATCTGTCTATAATTGTTAAACTATACCTGTTGTCTCGTGAAACAGCGAGTGGTCCAACATAATCGAGGCTGATATGTTCAAAACGTTCACTTGGATTAAGATAATGACCCAGTTCTGATTTGTTGTGCTTGGTCACTTTACTGCGTGGACATGGAATGCAGCATCGAACAAACTCGATGATGTCTATGGGAAGAGGGACAAAAATAGGAGTTTTCGTAGACATGTATCATTATTTCGTAAATATAAAACACCATACAAAATTTTATAAAGATCGACCTCGCCCTTCGCCTGCCTCCCATACAACCCACAAAAGTGAAACTCTATAAAGAGGCATTTATTTGAGCTACAGCAATAAAATTGGTTATGTTTATATGTCACATCAAAACTAAAGTGTGTACAAAAATGGGTACGATCCGTTCACAACCACGTCCACCTCCAATACAACCCACAAGATTAAAACTCTATAAAGAGGTATATACTTGAGCTACAGGATTTGGTATGTGTGTGTATATAACATCAAAAATAAGACGTGTACAAAAAATTGGCTTAATTCGTTTATGTATTACGCCCACCTCCCATGTAATGATTCCCACAATTATTCAACGCTATAAAGCAGGCCTGATCAACGAAATTAATAAAAGGGCCAAAGCCTAATTAAGAAAGATAATCCCCTGATGAAAATAAACAACAAAATACATTACCAACAACAAAAACGAACATCTTAGCGTCACCACCATCGACGACAATGTACTTTGTTGCTTTTTGCAAGTGCAAAGAATATATTCATAAAAAAATCCGAAAAACAAAATACATATGCGACAAACTCGTCAAGATTCGTCTGAATTTCTATTTCACTAACAAAACACATACGCACAACAACAATGCTGTAGGTTTGGTGGTCGCGCCGCACAGCTTGTGTGTTTCGATGCGTATGTTGTTGTTGTTTATTATTGTTGATTTTCGCAAGTGCATTTCTATGTAAATTTGGCGCAAGCAAAATGTGAGTTTTATTTAACTTTAATATGAGGGCCACGAGGGCCACCTTTGTGATCATGCCTGCTATAAAGTGTTTTATATGAACAAGAAAAATAAAATTTGGAACGCATTTTATTGATTTAAACGTATTTTCTATTTTAAGCACACAGTTTTTTTTAAGTTTGACATTAATCTAAAAAATGCTTTTTTTTAACAGTTTTTCATTTTAAAAATCTGGAAGAGTACTTCTTACCGCGAAAAAACACACAGCGGTACTCGCGTTGACGCTACATTCGTTTTAGGCCATTGGGGGAAACTTTCCTTCCCTGCACCCTTGGCGGAAGCCCATTAAACCAACTGAGTGAATGCTTTGCAAAAGGAACGGCAATTCACAAAACATAATAAACAAAAGAGAAAATAGTGTTGCTGAGTTAAAGTAATTTGTGCATATTTGGATTATTAAAAAAATTGCACTAGTATTAATTTTTAAATGACTTATATTTCTTATTACTCACAAAATGTAATTACAATGTTTTCAATTTTTATAATGCGAATTTTTTATAAACATATCAAAAAAATGTTTGTTATGTAAGTCGCACACTTTTCACGTGCGATTTGTTGTTTGTACACATGTTGAACTCAAACAAAAATTATTTAAAAAAAAATGCACGTTTGTAGTAGCTAATATTATATATTCTTGATTAAATTACTTTCCCCAATGCGGGAAAAGTGCATCCCCGTGACGAAACATCTGGTCACACCCCTTAGGAGGACATATGGCATTAGGGATTTTCTTTAAGACATATTTAGGCTAAGTGTTAATGCGGCAGCAGGTGAGGTTTTTTTCCATATTACCAAAATTTTTTTCTATTTTTTCTTAGAATTTTATTAAAATTATATTGTAAATGTATGAATAATCACTCAAATTTAATTTAATTAGTTTTTACAATATATTACTAATATATTAAAAAAAAATTTTAAACCTAACGTCTAATTCACAATTTTGGCAATTTTTTTTAATGAATCAACCAAAAAGTTCAAAACTATGGAAAATCTTTGTTTCGAAGCCCAGCGCTAGCGACAGAAGTCGCACGATAAGGAATCACCTTGCCTGAAACCTCGCTTGGTATCGAACGGAAGGGAGAGGTCCTTCCCGATTTTCACTGCACTGCTGGTGTTGTTCATTTTGTCGGAGCGTGAAGATTTGTCGATGGTGGAATTTCCAGGTCTGAAGCCACGCTTATAAGGTCCAATCAGTTGGTTGACGATGGGCTTCAGTCTTTCACACAATACGCTCGACAGGAACTTATATGCGATATTAAGAAGGCTAATCCCACGGGGAGATAAGGGGGCGATCTTCACATGGCAACGTGTCTGGCTGCCTAAACTTGGCGAGGCCAGCATTATCCATGTCGAAATCGTCTCAAGTCGACTCAAACCTCCGCGTGGTGTCTCCTGGAAACGTCAAAGAACTATCTCCCGATTAACTTTGGCGGCGAATCTGAGCGGCGGGCTTCCTTTGGCCATGAAGCAAAGGTTGTGCGTTGGGTTTGAAGTCCACCATGTAATAAAATCATTTCAATGAAAAGTTTAAGAATAAATAAAAGAATGATCCCCATATCTGATGAAGACAACCGCAAACGAAAAACTTATAATGATTTACGGATATGCACCTGAAATGTCCGAACCCTAAATTGGGATGGTGCCTCTATCCAACTGATTGATATATTGGAAAGATTTAATTCTGATATCACTGCAATCCAAGAAATGCGATGGAAGGAACAGGGTTGCTTACGGCAAGCATCCTGTGATATCTACTACAGCGGCCATGCGGAGAAGCACGAGTTTGCATGCGGATTTGTAGTTGGCAAGAGAATACGGCATCATGTCCTGCGATTCACTCCTGTGAACAAACGACTTGCCATAATCCGCTTCAAGGCAAAATTTTTTAACATAAGCCTAATATGTGCGCACGCTCCGACAGAAGAAAAAGATGACGAGACCAAAGAGAGTTTTTACGAGTGCCTTGAAGACGCATACGAGCACTGCCCCCGTCATGACATAAAAAATCGTGCTTGGTGACTTCAACGCCTAGGTGGGTAAGGAAAACATATTTCGTCCAACAGTCGGAAAGTTCAGCCTCCACGACAACACATCCGATAACGGAATGAAGTTGATTGACTTCGCCGCAGCACGAAACATGGTCGTTAGTAGCACTAGATTCAAGCATCTCAATATTCATAAGGCCACTTGGCTGTCCCCTGATCAAAAAACATGCAACCAAATTGATCACGTTTTGATTGACGGAAGACACTCTTCCAGTGTACTAGACGTACGCACGATCCGTGGTGCTAACATAGACTCGGATCATTATCTTGTCGCAGCCAAGATCCGCACACGTCTGTGCGCAGCTAAGAATGCTCGCAATCCTACACAGAGAAAGCAAGACGTCGATAAGCTGCAGTCAAAACGGACGGCCGAAGCCTTCGCTACTCGACTCTCACTCCTGCTTCAAGAAAGCACTCCTCCGATCGACGATATATGCGGACAGTGGACGCACATATCCCACTCTATGCGTACGGCTGCCGAAGAGGTGATAGGCTACCACCGCCCTCGCCGAAACCAGTGGCACGACCAGGAGTGTCGCGACGCCACTGCAGAGAAGGACATCGCCTACAAAGCCACCCTGCAGTCGGTTGTAAAGCGTGCTGTTATGGAGCGATACCGAGAGAAGATGAGGGAAGAGAGACGCATTTTCAAGCGAAAGAAACGAGAGGCGGAAATGCGTGAGTGCGAGAAAATTGAGATGCATGGCGACAGGAATGAGACTCGAAAATTTTTCGAAAAAATAAGACGCCTAGCCGATGGTTTTAAGACCGGAGCCTCTTCCTGCAAGGATGAGAATGGGAATCTAGTGACAGATATCCAGAGTACACTGATGCTATGGAGGGAACACTTCTCTTGTCTTTTAAATGGCGACGCTGACAACAATCGCAGGAGATGATATCCCGGAAACCCCAATTATGGATGACAGCGTTGAAGTTCCGCTGCCCAACTATAACGAGGTCTTAACAGCTATAGCTCGGCTTAAAAACAATAAAGCCGCAGGAGCCGATGGTCTACCGGCTGAGCTGTTTAAGACCGGTGGCGAAGCTCTGTTTAAATGCATTCACAGACTTCTATGCAGAGTATGGTCGGAAGAATGCATTCCAGATGATTGGAACCTCAGTGTGCTCTGCCCAATCCACAAGAAAGGCGATCCCACCATTTGCGCTAACTACTGTGGGATTACTTACTTACTAAGATGGCGCTTACAACCGTTGGTCGGTCTTGGCGTGGTCTAAGAATTTGCGGCAGCCTCTTTTGTCGTGCGCTTGCTTGTAGGAATTTTGGTTTTCGCAAAGTCAATGATGTGTTCATAGAAATTCCCTGTAAGGATTCTATAGAAGGACGACTCATTTTATTTGTGGATACCGGGGCTGAAGCCAGTTTAGTTTAACTGATACATTAAAGAAAAATTTGAATAAAGATACAAGTGAAATTAAATTTTTGAGTGGAGCATTTGGAGGTTTTGTAGATACATTGGGGCCTATAGAGATCCAACACGATAAGATAAAGAACTTAAGTTTTAAGTTACACGTAGTGACACTAAAACAAGGGTTGCCTGCAGATGGTATTTTAGGTCGGGATAGTTTGTGGAATAATCATCAGTTATAGATGCGATTAATAAGATGTTAACAGTCTATGGTAAGCACATGGAGACTAGGGTGAAATTACCTCTAAAACAAATAAACGAGTTAAGTTCTATTAACTACAATAAGAAGTTAAAAAAAAACAATATAGTCGATCGAAATTCCATTAAAAACAAAAATTCCGGTGGAATTAATTCATAAAGAAGAAATCACGCCAGGAGTTTATCTAGATGAAGTTTTTCAAACGAAGTTAAAAACAAAAGACAGGGAACAACTAAACTATCATTTGAATAAGAATAACCGCTTGCTCGATCTGGTATTTTTTGATGAAAGTAAGATTGCTTCAGTGTTCAATGTCCGATCCTCTGGCCACTCCTGAAGATTCTTACCACCCAACCATTGAAATTAGTCTTAATTTTCCTAAACCATCTATACAGAATCGTGCTAGTCAACCTATCCTGGAATTGAACTTTAAAAAAACTAACTATGTTATGTTAAAAAATAGTTTGTCCAGTATTAATTCATTAATTCGTCATCTATACTGTATCTTAATACAAAAGTTTTATCTTCACAGAATCTGGATGCTGCGGGCTGTGCGTTTAATACAACGCTCATTAACTGCTTCACTAGATCTATTCCGCAAAGAAAAGCTTCTATAATTTCAGGCCCTGTGTGGTATACCAATGAATTAAGAAAATTGAGAAACTTAAAATCTAAATATTATAAAAAATATCAAAGGACACATAGTTATCAAAATATCAAAGGACACAATTGATTTCGGCCGTTATACTTCGACTAAATATAGTTACCAGCTATTGTGCAAGCAATCCTATAACATATACCTAACAAAAGTAAAATTAAACATCAAGTCTGATGCAAAATCATTCTGGAGTTTTGTTAACACAAAACGTAACATTGATTATTATCTTTCTTTTATGAAACATAAAAATGTGGAATCTGATAATGATTTTAGCATTTGTAACCTTTTTGCTGACTTCTTCAATGGATAATGGTAGCTATCCTTTTAATGTTCATTGTGGGGATATTTGCCTCCCAATAGTTGACAACAATATAGTTTTATCTTATCTAAAAGATCTTAAAACTTCGTATAAAAGTGTTCCCGACAACATTCCATCTTGTTTTTTGAAACATTGCTGTGAAGAATTAGTAACTCCAATCACTTTGCTTTTTACCTATTCTCTAAAGGCTTGCTATTTTCCAACTATCTGGAAGTCCTCATTCATTATCCCATTGCATAAATCTGGTAAAAGATCTTTAATTGATAGCTATCATGGAATTGCGAAATTAAGTGCTTTGCCCAAACTTTTTGAGGCAATTTTTACTTCACAATTATCACATAGTGTTAAGTCTTTGATGTCCCCATGTCAACATGGATTCCTCTGGGGAAAATCTACGGTCACTCACCTCCTTGAATTGTGTGAGGATTTCATATCTGGCGTTAGTTTTACCCTAGCTGTCCACGTTTTTAAAAAAAAAATTTTGACAAAAATTCCTATAGAAAAAAATTCACAAAATTGAGGGTGCGATGGGGTAAAGTGTACCCCCAGTCATCTTTTTTTTGTGTTTTGCTTAATAACTTTTCATGCCTGAACTGAAAATCGCCCAGGTAACATCAGACTTTTTGCCTCCATACAAATCGACCCAGCCTAACCGACAGTGATTCTGATCATGATCTTCCAATACATAATTCTCACCTGGTTATGGATATACATAATACAACACACATAATACATAAGTACCTGGGCGATCGAGCTCCGCTCAGATTCATACCGTATATTCAAATGTTTTACGGTTTTTAACGTATCGAAAATGACAACTTTATCTTAGAAACAACATATAAGTTCATATTTTTCATTAAACTTGAAATGCGTTTTTATATTATGATAACTTCGTTTTTCAACTTAACGAAATTTGTTTCGGTTTTTTTATCCCTGGACAAATACTGAATTATTTCGATAATTTACTTTTGCTAAACGAAACTTAACTCTGACTCTACTTAATCATATTGCCGGCCATTCCAAGCCTAAGCAAATTTTTTTTTCCCAAAATTTACCTGATGCTCCTTTTCCACTTACAAGAGAGTCATTTTAAATAAATCATATCTCTGTCATTTGTTACCCCTATTTTTATAAATGAAGTATCGTTAGAAAGCAATTGAAAAGCGATCTTTAAAACAAATAAAATATTTTTGGAATTTTTTTGCTAGAGTTGCCTACTTTTTCAAAAAAAAAGTAAGCTGTTCATATCTCAAAAATGCATTTCCGGTTTTTTTGATGTAGAATAACGTCTTAAAGCGCGGTTTATATGGGGCCGTTTTAACAATTTTTTTAAGGTCATACCTACTGCCTTTAGTACTCATCGTTCAAACATAATATATATACTTAAGTATCAGATATATCCTGCGCTAAACGAATATCTAATTTTGGATTCGTTACTATTTATTTGGTTACTATTATATTAAAGTCACAAAATAGCAAAATCTTAGAAGAATAATCTAGATTTGTATATAAGAAAATGAATCATTAGCTGCTTGCATGTTGTGTCTGCTGCTTTCTTTGTTTTTGTTTTGTTGTTTTTGCTTGTGTTGGTTTTGTTTTGTACGAACTGATTCGCAGAATTGGTGCTCTACTCCACGTTAAGAGGGTGTTCCAAGATAATAGGGTATTCCGATTAGATTTAACACTCATGCAAAAAACTATTGGCATTATATTTCGTTGTATGCTATTACCCAATAGATATCGCTATCTATACAGTTAAAATGATCTATGCATTTAAAACAGCTACCGGTTGTTATTGTGTCAAATTGTGAGCGAAAGAGCCGAAGCTTAGTCTGTTTAGCTGTTGTCGAGTTTATTTGTTGAATCAACGAAGCCTGGTTTGATCCTCAGCCTGACCGAAAAAAATATTTTTTTTGTAATTTTATAATCTTATTTTATTAATTATTTAATGTAACAATTGCATAGTGCAATATTTTTATTTTTTGTCACATCCTGTTGCTTGCGATAGCATGAACAAAATGTAAGCAAGATACAGCTTTTATTACTCTTTTAATTATTTTGTATTCAATTTTTAACCTAAGTTACTATAATTCAAATTGTATTCCTAATTTATTAAATTTACGTTAAGCTTTGACTAAAAATATGTCTAGTATTTTTAATCGTAACAATTCTAATTAAAAAAATAGGATTAAAATATGTATTAGTCTAATGTATTGTTTAAAAATTACTCTGAGATTTTTAACCGTGTAGTGGTTTTACTATTGTAGTCTGTTCACACTTAGTTAACACTCTTAGATATGTACAAAATGTGAATTTGTCACTTCATCCGCCCCAGACGGTCGATTGAAAAATTTTAAAACTGTTTTGTTTTAAGACCGATTAAAAAATTCTTAGAGTAAATTTGATCTTAATTTATTTCGAATTTTTATAAGGCATTTAAAATTTTGTAAACTTACTGCAAATAAAAAAGAAGAAACTAAAAATTTTGTTCCAGCTTTTTACGGTTTTATGGACCAAGATTCTTTTATTATATACAAAATAATTATTTCACCTAATAAGAAAAACATTTTTGCTTCAGATTTTAAAACAATATCTCAAACGGTATAGAAGGTATGAACGATTAAGTGAAATGTATATCAGAAAAAATTGAGATTACGAAAAGCACATCATTTGGCCATTATAATTTTATTTTGGTGGAAACTTAATTTGTTTCTTAAAATTACAAAAAAAAGTGCACTTCTTGAGATGTGAGCAAATTAGATTTTTTTCAAAACGTAGGAAACTCTAGCATAGAAACTCTTACAAAAATATTTTACTTTTAAAATTTTTTTAAGATTTAGTGTAAATTACTCTATTTGGTCACCTAAAATGCAAATGACGTAACAACACCTTTTTATTTTTTCAAAGGAGAAAACAAAAACGTCATGGAAAAGCACATATTTAAGATTTGAGAACTTATCATTCTTTTGAATTTCGTTAAAAAAATAGCTATTCTTCGAAGTATGTGTTTGAAATTTAGCTAGACGGTCTTGTTTAGTCAAATTAATTATAATAAATCAAGAATTAAATGTAACATTATTTTGTTGTTACGTCTTTTTGCATTTTAGGTTTGTAAGATTTCTTTTTTATCAAAAATTGGTACATCAAAACTGTACTAAAAACATTTCTATAAAAAAAAAAATAAATGAGAAATATAACTAATTCACCAAATCACTGTTTGATGAAGCTTAAAAATAAAAACAAGAACTTAATGTGCACGGCGGGATTAGAACTCACAACCATGATATTATTGGACAAAAGCTCTTTTCTCTGAGCTAACAATTCTATATCAAGATAAGCAAACTTAACATAATATATTCGGTAGGAAAATTAACGTATTTATTAAATACGTGAAAACTCGGAAAAGCAGCTATTCCCAGAGATGAGACCTAGCTGGAGAGATTTTTCAGCTCCCTCTTCATCGATATTGTAATTTTCATCGAAATCGTTAGAGCCATTTCCGAGAACGCTATTGCAAATATATATACAAATATTGCTCGTTTAATAGAATAAGATACACCTCGATGTCTCAGTGCCAGCGTTCGCAACCATTTCTTTGTTTCTAAGGAAATTGGTGTGGTAAATATGACCTTGTTTGTCGAAATACCACCTTGCTGTGAACGATATGTATAATATATATGGTTAAACTTATCAGTGTGGCGTATAGACCTTGTTTGTCTTGATACCACCCACCGTTCTAGGCCGACACCATGATGCTTTACATATACAACCATGTTTGCCTTGGTTTAAATCATTGTCAATTTAAAAATATTATTATTATTTCTGTTAGTGTATTATATTTTAAATTGTTATATATTATTATAATTAATTGTTTGAGTATGGCTAAATTTTAAAAGCTATAAAGCCTCAAACGTTTAGCTTATAATAAATAAATAATAAACAAGTAAGAGAAAATGAAAAAAATTCAGAAAAATTAAATGAAGAAAGTAGTAAAAAACAAAATAAAGAAATTAATTTTCTTACTGACCCAAATGCAATTAAAAAAAATTTAAAAGACTCTCATGATTTGCCAAAACGGGAGCACAAAGAAGTTTTAAAAACATATTGTAGAATAAGGCAGGAATACAAATGGAAAGGCATGCAAAAACATATGAAAGAAAAACGAACTTAATAAAACTTTTGAAATTGAAGACAAAGTGCTAATGAAAAATAAGGCAAGCAATAATAAATGTTCACCAATACAAGAAAAAGAAAAGATATGTATTTACGTTTTAACCTGTTGATAAATTCAATGTTATAAAGGCATTCATTGATTTTTAAAGAGAACATTAATTGATTTGTTAAAAGAAATAATATTTATAAAAACTACGAAATAAAATATCGAATTATTTAGTTATAGAGAGCTAAAATTCAAGAGATTAAAATTCTTAAAGAGATAATTAAGAAATTAATTTAAAATTAAGACAAAAGAAAAGATAATTCAGAAATCTACTTCAATAATATTGAAAAAATAAAAAAATCAATATTTAAGACTAGAAAATGCTAAAAATCAAAATGTATAGTAAATATACATTTATTACACGAAACTTTTCCATATGATCGTGGTCCTAGTCTGGTTCGAGTTGGTGGTAGCAGCAATAAAACTGAGTCGAACTGGTGGACAATGCTATACAAGAGAAAGGAGCTATTCTGACAAAGTTCGAGGCTTTAGACGTAAAAGAGATAAAAGTATCAAAGGTTTAATAATAAAGCAAAACAATTTTCAAGAAAAACAAATAAGAAAGCAGTAAAAAACAACAAGAAAATATACGAGCTCTTAAATGTTTGTGGAACAATGTTTGAGGGTTACAAAGTGTTATTAAAAGTTTGAAATTACAGCGACATATTAGGTCTGTTCCCGTACTCTAAAGTTTTAGTCCAATTTACCAGTTTTTACTAGTTTTAGTCCGAGAAGCGTTCCCGTACTCGAAAAAATGGTAAAAGAGAGTGCAATCGAGAGAGTAAAACATTTCCCCTCCTTGTCAAAAGTTGAAAGTTTTAGTCCGAGAAATTTCTTCGGGTAAAAATGGTAAAAGTGTCAAACAGCTTAAAATCAGCTGTTTACAAGTTAGCAAAGAAATTGCGATACATCAAAACTTCTTTGAAACTATTAAAATGGAAACCAGAAACATAGGAAAATCTAATATAAATGCTAAACATCAGAATTCTTTTGAATATTATTAAAAATCTTAGGCATTTCGTTTGCAATGCCGATGCTTCACATCAAGGCAATGCTAGACAAACTATCTTATTTGACAGTTTTTACAATTTTAGTCCGAGAAGCGTTCCCGTACTTTTTTGTGTTTTTCTCTATTTTCGAAAGATTTTTTCTCATTCTCAGACTTTTGACAGTTTTACGACTTTAAGTCCAAAAAGTACGGGAACAGACCTATTGTAAACACAACGAATCAAACAATTTTTTATTTAAGCGAGAAAATCAATCAAGTCGTAAGATTTCTTTATGATTGAAAGGCTTACAAGCACAACGCTTAAGAATGAATTCGGATATGCATTCGGTACGTCTATAATGTGAAATACCTGCATTTAGTTCATACCTTTCTAACACAACGCTTAACCATCACGAAACCAAAGTGTTTGATAAATTTATAGAGTCGCTTCCCAATTAACAACACAAGCAAACATAGCTTGTCAAAACTAAAAGCAAACTTAAATATAAACTTACGAAAATATGAACAACACAAAACACATATTTTTTGTAACTTCAAGACTTCACCGAAGTATAGTAGTTTGAATACATCAATAGAGAAGAAAAGGGGTGACATATACTTGTCAGCGACGATTATCAAATGATCATAAAAGACTGAACATCAGTAGACGCATCATTATAATGCAATCAAATAAATAATCATCAAAATTACTAGGACCCACGAGCAAATACACATTAATAAAGTAAAGAATATTAGATAGCTTATATTAAACTTATTAAGCACACAACTATCTTGAATTGACAATAAATAAATATTAGTAAACTATGTAAACATATATGATGCAAGGAATTTAAAAAAAATAACGTTAATTTGATGCCTGTTTCTTCTCATATCTAAGTACATTAAGTTTGAAGAAAATTAAACCTCTTCAAGGTAAAAATTTTCTTTCATAAAGGAAACCAACAATATAATTTGTCAGGTAATTACGATTATGCACAAAAATAAAATCAAAAATCCTTCATTGAAAGAATACACACAACAACAAAAGAGAAAAGAGTGTATAAAATAAAAAAAATAAATGTATAAAAGGAAAATATAATATACAAATTTCTATTTATAATTAATATTATTAAAAACAAAATTAAAAGAATTGTTATTAAAAAACAAAAATTTAAAACAAAATAAAGCTGCATATAAAATTCAAAGAAATCTATATTCGAAAAAGGGATAACATAATAATGTATTAAAGATACATAATGCAAAATTCTTAAAAATTCATGTGACGAAAAATTATTGCTTAATAATTTTTTTAATAATTATTGCTAAATAATTAGCATAATTTTTCTTTGTCAAAAGGGGGAAGAATGTTGTGACTCAATCGTCACAAGCGACGTTTTTCATATTATAAATTACAAACACTGATCTGAACATATGATCCGAACATAGCTCGAAAATGATCTCGGAAGTTAATGAACTCTTGTGGGTTGAATTGCAATGTAGTATGTATGTTTCTAGGTTACTAAACCGCGCTGTTGTCGAAAATATGTGTGTCGAAATAAAACACGCGGAAATAAGCCAATTCGTGATGGCAACGATGTCAAGTATCGAGGTGACCAACGAAGAATGTATATTTGTAAATGAATTAAAATGTATGTTTGTTAAGGTGCCTCGACTTGTATGAAGAAAAAAAAAGCGGCGATCGTATAAGAAATAATAAAGTTATTTGAATTTTTGTGAAAATAATCTAAAAAAAAATGCATTAAAACATTAATATAAATGCATCAAAACTTAACCAAATTGCAAATATTTTCAAATTTTTGATGCAGATTGAACGAACTTTTTCAGGCCTATTATTTGAGACAGTTTATTTATTAACATCTATTACACTAGCCAGTATATATACGGAAAACATAATTTATGGAGGTTTTTGCAAAATGGTTTAGCTCACTGACGGATTTCGGCATAGCGAAAATATTTTGGGAATCATCATAAAAAAATCAAGGTTCATTTTAGGATGGGTACAAATGAAACTTTTTTTTTCAAGGCACCTTAATGTTTGTATATTTCATTAAGTTTGTATTTTGAATCGTTTATAAATCTTAAACTAAAAACTGTACTATAAATAATCGTAAAATAATCGTAAATAAGAGTAAAATTAATAAAGAAAGAATAGTGTTAATTAAACAGTAAAGAAGTGCAGTTTCATTAAAACATTCAGGTACCACCGGTTCAGGTCAGCATTATTTGGTGAGTATACATTAGGGTGTCCCAAAAACAATTTTTTTTTCGAGTTTCATAGTTGCTCAACCTTTGTTTGAATGCTTATACTGTCAAGTATTTTTGAGAATTTTTTCAGATTTTTTGGAGGACGTTTAGAGGTCACGCTAGTCGGATTTTCCGTAAAAATCAGGTTTTTCTGAGATTTTTCGAATTTCAATCATAAGTTGATCAATTACAGTCATTTTGTTTGTATTTGAGTCCTCATTTTGAAAGTAAAATATCCAAACTTTAATTTATCGTACATACATTAGAAGTTTTGGCTTTTTGTTTTGTTATTTGGATGTGACACATTAAATTTTTTCGTGAAATTTTCGTAATTTTTTTTAAAAATTCTTCATATTTTTTCAAAATTTCATCAACATAAATTAAAGTAATGATGCAGTTTGAAAAATAGTAAAATTCTTAGCAATTTAAAAAAACAATACTTGATTTTACTTTTACCGTTCCAGAGTTATAGCCATTAAAGCTGTGTTGTCATTGTTGAAAATAACATAAAATATAAGTTTTTCGTATTTCTACAAACATATGCTTTCCTAATATAAAGACTTTACGAATTCTTATAAGGCATTGGTTTATTTTGGTTACCACCGAATCCACAAAAATACAAATAAAAATAAGAGGGATCTGTAGGGGACAAGTGGCATGAAAGAGCCAAGTTTTGAAAGAGCCATCATGATTTACGCGGTAGTTTTCATACGAATGCTTCTTAAATTATAATTTTTAAGAAGCAATACTCGCCATATGGCACCCACGAACATTTGACAGTTCACTGATAATAAACGACGTTGGTGTATCGTATTTTGGATTTCTTCATCATTAAGTAAGTTTTTCAGAACATTTCATTTCTTTTGTGATGTCTTCACCTTTAAAACTAACAGTAATATTATTATACTATAATTTTATGGATATATTAGGCCTACCAATAACATATTTATTTTGCCGGTAAAATCTTGATTTCATACTAATTTTTGAGGTTATGTTTCTTTGGACAATATGTTTTGAAAGAGCTGGGTTGCGGTGGTATGAAGAAACGTAAAGGAAGTTTAAATTATTTTTGTCAAAAATGTTTTTAAGTGTTTTAAACCTCTTATTTTGTTTTTGGAATAGGTGTTATTATTATAGATTTTCTTCAAAGTGATTTAATTTTTTTTGCTAAACATATTTTTAAGTTTTTTAACTATTTTTTGTTTTTAGTTTTGAATTTTTTTATTTGTTTAATTTGTTTTTGTAAAAACAATACTTTTTAAAATAACAATTAATATTTTCAATAAAATATTCGTTATTTTTCGTGTTAAGTCTTGTAATAAGAAGATGGCTCTTTCAAAACTTTGGTTGGCTCTTTCAATGCCCATGTGTTATGAAAGAGCCGAATTTCATGTTTTTTATAAATGGCTACAGGTCCAAGAATATTGTTGATTTTGGAAAATATTTCATGGTATTACGTTCATAAATGAATGAGAAAATACTTTTGATACAAGAATTATAATTTTATTAATTTTTTTTATATATTTTGTAACTTTTTTAAAACTGGCTCTTTCATGCCACTCTTCCCCTACATGGTACAAAATCATTTATTTGATTCCGTACGATGTAGCTCTTTGCCCTGTAAAAGATTTCGAAAGTCCGTTTCAGAAGTTGTAAGACCTGTAACGAAGTTTTTAAGCCTGGGTATATCTCGCCGGATACCCAGGGTTCTGTACAAAAATATTTATATATTTGAGACCAAAAGCGTTTTTAAAAGTAATTAAGTTCTGATTTATTATTTAAGTTCACTATTATTAATGCTATGATTAAAAATTTGATAAATTTTTCATTTATTTTATTAAGCTTATCATTCAATTATTATTATTTGACTATAGTTACTAATTTTCCTGATGTCCTGCGATGTCCTGAGATGTCCTGCGTTTTCTCGGTCCTCCGGTCTTCCGCTCCGTTTGCTGACTCGTGAAAGTGGGATTTTAGGAGTTTATGTGGGATTTTGAGGTTCCAGGATGTATCTAGTGCTACTAGGGTAACCGCTTAGAAAAGCTCGAAACCCGAAACATACAGTTTTCTCTAGTTCTACTAGGGTAACCGCTTAGAAAAGCTCGAAACCCGAAACATACAGTTTTCACTAGTTCTACTAGGGTAACCGCTTAGAAAAGCTCGAAACCCGAAACATACACTTTTCTCTAGTTCTACTAGGGTAACCGCTTAGAAAAGCTCGAAACCCGAAACATACAGTTTTCTCTAGTTCTACTAGGGTAACCGCTTAGAAAAGCTCGAAACCCGAAACATACAGTTTTCTCTAGTTCTACTAGGGTAACCGCTTAGAAAAGCCCGAAACCCGAAACATACAGTTTTCTCTAGTTCTACTAGGGTAACCGCTTAGAAAAGCTCGAAACCCGATCTTATAAATAATATTCAAATTCTACTAAGGTAACCGCTTAGAAAAGCTCGAAATCCGGAATAAAGGGATAGGAAGGGATGTCTTACCTTTCACGATCAGCGATCAAAGAGATCGATTCTGTCTTCAGCCTCCCTTTTTACTGCACAAAAATCGCTGCATTTGCTAACGGGATCTTGTTTGTGCGATTTTTCATCAAATGTTTTTGCACATCTAACTGTGCACCAGTTTCTTGTTGTTGTCCTTAATCCGCGTGTTTGCTTCTTAGCTTTGTCTCAAGCTCTGGCTCGCCTACGTTGTTGTTATTGTGCTGTGGCTTTGTTGTTGTTCATATTTCGGCGCGTGTTTAACATTGTTGTTCTAATTGTGTTTGCCTGAATTACATACCGTTGTTTGGTGGCGTGTGCAATTCTTGTAGCTATGTGTTTTTGTTTGTCTGCTATGCAGTTGTTGTTGTTATTGTTCTTGGCTTTGTGTTTGTTTATATTTTATTGCACCGCTGTTGTTGTTGTTGCTGCTTGGCTTGTTATTGTTCAAAGCCTGCTACTATTTCTTCTTCATGTGCCCGCTGTTGTTGTTGTTTGTGCTAGAATTGAACTGTTGTTGTAGTTGTTGTGGTTGTTGTTGTTGTTGTTGTTCATGTTGGTGTTGTTGTTTAAAGTTGTTGTTGGAAATAAAATATTGTTGATGTTGTTGTTGTTGGTGTTGTTGTTTAAGATTGTTGTTGTAAAAAGTAAACTATTGTAGTTGTTGTGGTTGTTGTTGTAGCGGCTGTTGTTGTTGTTGAACTTTCATGTGGGCTGAAATTTGTCCCAAATTTCAGTTCCTCACAGCCCCCCTGTACTTCCGGGGCGAGGAAGCATTGTTATGCCCGACTTGGACACTTTCACCCGAAAAGGTCCCATCAGGAAATTCAGCCTCTGCGTCCTCTTGGTACAATACATATCGGCCACTCGCTCCGATATGCCGCGGCGGATATGGTCTGGCAGCCAAACCCCTTTCGGCCCGTTCAACTCCACCACGTCCACGAATCGAAAACAATGTCCTGGTGGTGGTTCCTGTGACTGCTTCGTAGTCTATTTTGTTTCCCGTTTCCTTCTCGTCTCCATTGTTGTTGCCAGTGTCGTTTCCAGATTTGTTGAAGGTTTCTTTTGCCGTGTCGTTGCCAGTTCCCTTGTTTGTTTCGTTACCACGTTCCTTTGTATTGCCGTTTTCGTTGCCAGTGTCGTTTCCAGATTTGTTTGATTTGCCGTGTCGTTTCCAGTTTCCATGTTTGTTTTGTTACCAGGTTCCTTCGCATTGCCTTTTTTGTCGCCAGTGTCGTTTCCAGATTTGTTTCATTTGCTGTGGCGTTTCCAGTTTCGTTGCCAGTTACCTTGTGTGTTTTCTAAATAAGGACTTTAATCAATAGGTTTTAACGACAATTACTTCTACCTCTACTGAACAAACACGATCAAGAATATGACTATAACATTTATGGTCGGGAATTCTCTCGCCGAGATCCTGACTGGTTTCCATCTTGTGCTGCTGCTTCTTCGCTATTATTTGGATGGAATTCTTTGACTTCGCCCACGTGTGCTGTCCTTACTCGATCTTCTCCATCCTTCTTCAGCTGGACTATTACTGGTGATGTAAATCCCATTACGCGATACGGTCCATCGAATTTTGGTACTAGCTTAGCATTAACTTGGTCCACAGCTTTAGACAGATGATGTTGCTTGACCAGTACCTCTTGTCCTATTTCCGGTTTCCAAGATCTTCGTCGCAGATTGTAGTGTCTTGCTTGATCCTGAGCTGCTCGTTCGAGGTTCTGACGGACAATTTGAAACACTTCCTGTAATCTTGTGTGTCTTTTATCTGGTGTTTGCGCTCTGCTACCTGTGCCAAGTGCTTGCTCGTCATAAAGGGCCTTAGGTAACCTGGGTTCTCTGCCTTGCGTCAAGAAAGCTGGACTAAATCCTGCCGTATCTGAGACTCCTGTGTTCAGCGCCAATGATATATCGGGAAGAAGACTGTCCCATTTCTTCTGATCCGTTCCAGTGAGTTGTGCGATGATTCTTTTCACGTTTCTATTTGCTCGTTCTGTGGGGTTCTTTTGCGGTGTATAGGGTGCTGTAAACTGTTGTCGAACTCCTAGGTCCTGTAGATATTTTTGAAACAGCTTGCTGCAGAACTGTGTTCCATTATCTGTGACTAATACCTTTGGTACTCCGTATCGTGCTAGGACTCGTTCGCGAAACGCCTTTTTCAGCGTGTCACCTGTTGCTCTCCGTAGGGGCACTATTTCTGTCCATTTTGAGAACTTATCGAAGAACACGACCAGCATTGTATTTCCGTGGGTAGAGCGCGGGAGTGGTCTCACAAAGTCTGCACACAAAATTGACCACGGTTCATCTGCGATCTGCGTAAACATCTTTCCAGCTGCTTTCTCTTGCATCGGTTTGAACCTTTGACATGATTCGCATCTTCGAACATAATTCCTGATATCCCGGCACATCCCTGGCCAGTAGTAGCGGTTGCTAATGCGGAAAATTGTTTTCCTTATTCCCATATTTCCGGCGCACGGACTGTCGTGATTCTCTTCAAGGACTCTGGTTCGTTGATTCTTGGGTACGCAAAATTTCCATGATGCGCAATCTTCGTCACCTATTTTTCCTGGTATATGACGATACAGTTTTCCATCCACTATGGTGTAGTCTGGGTTCTTTTCTGGGTTTGTTTGTGTGTCTTTCACCCTGGCCTTGTACCAACTACATTCCTGCGATTCTGTTTCCAATCTTAGTAGATTTTCCTGCGGCTGTCGTGAGAGTGCATCTGCAATCATGTTCAATTTTCCCTTCCTGTACTTAACATCAAATGTGTATTGTTGCAGCTCCAGCGCCCATCTTGCAATCCTTCCTGATGGACTTTCGATCGAATTTAGCCATTTGAGCGATAGATGATCAGTCACTACCGTAAACTGGTACCCTTCTAAATACGGTCGCATTTTCCTCACGCCCCAAACGATAGCTAGACATTCTTTCTCTGTTGGAGAATAATTTCGCTCGGCCTGATTTAAATGTCGACTGGCGTATGCAATTACCTTTTCATTTCCTTCAAACTCCTGTGTCAAAACTACTCCCAGCCCATAATCGCTCGCATCCGTCTGCAACGTAAACTTCTGTGTGAAATCCGGACATACCAGTACGGGAGCCTCAGTCAGTTTTTCCTTTAGAGTCTCGAATGCTCGTTGCTGGTTCTCGCTCGCTCCACTTCCAATGTTTTCCCTTTTTAAGAAGACCCGTTAGAGGTAAAACGATGTTTCCAAAGTCTGGTAAAAAACGTCGATACCAGGATGCAACGTCTAGAAACCGTCTCACCTCCCAAACATTTGTTGGCGGTTTCAGTTCTCGAATCGCCGCAACCTTATCTGGGTCCGTATGAATTCCATCCTTGCTCACAACGTGTCCTAGATATTTTAGATCCTGCTTGAAAAATTCACACTTTTCGGGATTTAGTCTGAGATTTGCGGCCTTTAGCAGCCGGAAGACTTCCTTTAAATTTTTTCTATGTTCCTCAAATGATTCTCCTATCACAATTATGTCATCCAGATATGCGAAAGCATGTGGTTCCATTTCTGTTTTTTTTCAGTTTTCTCTAGTTCTAATAGGGTAACCGCTTAGAAAAGCTCGAAACCCGATCTTATAAATAATATTCAAATTCTACTAAGGTAACCGCTTAGAAAAGCTCGAAACCCGGAATAAAGGGATAGGAAGGGATGTCTTACCTTTCACGATCAGCGATCAAAGAGATCGATTCTGTCTTCAGCCTCCCTTTTTACCGCACAAAAATTGCTGCATTTGCTAACGGGATCTTGTTTGTGCGATTTTTCATCAAATGTTTTTGCACATCTAACTGTGCACCAGTTTCTTGTTGTTGTCCTTAACCCGCGTGTTTGCTTCTTAGCTTTGTCTCAAGCTCTGGCTCGCCTACGTTGTTGTTATTGTGCTGTGGCTTTGTTGTTGTTCATATTTCGGCGGGTGTTTAACATTGTTGTTCTAATTGTGTGTGCCTGAATTACATACCGTTGTTTGGTGGCGTGTGCAATTCTTGTAGCTATGTGTTTTTGTTTGTCTGCTATGCAGTTGTTGTTGTTATTGTTCTTGGTTTTGTGTTTGTTTATATTTTATTGCACCGCTGTTGTTGTTGTTGCTGCTTGGCTTGTTATTGTTCAAAGCCTGCTACTATTTCTTCTTCATGTGCCCGCTGTTGTTGTTGTTGTTGTTGTTGTTGTCGTTTGTGCTAGAATTGAACTGTTGTTGTAGTTGTTGTGGTTGTTGTTGTTGTTATTGTTCATGTTGGTGTTGTTGTTTAAAGTTGTTGTTGGAAATAAAATATTGTTGATGTTGTTGTTGTTGGTGTTGTTGTTTAAGATTGTTGTTGTAAAAAGTAAACTATTGTAGTTGTTGTGGTTGTTGTTGTAGCGGCTGTTGTTGTTGTTGAACTTTCATGTGGGCTGAAATTTGGGACAAATTTCAGTTCCTCACAGACCGATGCAAGTGCTTGCCAAGGCCACACCACGTTCTGCGACATCATTTACCACTTGCAGTTGTTGAATTATATGCTTTGTTTCCTAAAATGATTCGTTGCTTATCCATTCTTCTGGGTCGGCTTGCAAAAAAGCAATTGGGATGTTGCAGGCTTCAAAAAAAGTATGGCTGGATTTAAAAATGAAATCTTGAATTTTCATACTTTTTATCATGTTTTGTGTTATATTGGCTTTTTCGGTTTTATTATTTGCCGTATTAATATTTTTTAACATCAAACGCAAAGTTTTGGTTTTTATGCGTTCATCACATAAAGCTGAGGGAGCTAGTTTCCCCGGATAGGTACCACTGATGCCCAAAAAAAGTTTTCAGCGTGGCGTTTGCAACGTGTGCATTTAAGTGCTTGTAGCTAGTCAATTTTATAATCAAATTGAGGTCACTCAGAGGAGCATATCGAGGCATTACCAGAGGTACCAATTTTTTATGTACACTCTTAAAATGAATGAATTAAACTCAAGCAAGGCATCAGTCTTTGAATTGCCTACAAATGATCGCGGCTGGTTTTGAAAAATTCACATTTTTAACGAGTATATACTTTTCATCATCCGGCGAGCCCTATTAATAGCTTCTAGATTTTTGATTGAATGACCGGTTCCTTAATTATCACCCAAAAAAATAAGGCTCAGTAACCAAAATAAACCAATGCCTTATTATAATTCGTTAAGTCTTTATATAAGGAAAGCATATGTTTGTAGAAATACGAAAAACTTATATTTTATTTTATTTTCAACCAATGGCAACACAGCATTAATGGTAATAACTCTGAAACGGCAGAAGTAAAATCAAGTATTGTTTTTTAAAATTGCTTAGAATTTTACCATACTTCAAACTGCATCATTACTTTAATATATTTTGATAGAATTTTCAAAAGTTATTAAGCGTTTTTAAAGAAAAATTACGAAAATTTCACGAAAAAATTTAATGTACCACATCCAGATTACAAAAAAAAAGCCAAAACTTTTCATTTATGTACGGTAAAGTTAAGTTTGGACGTTTTTCTTTCAAAATGATGACTCGAACACTAACAAGATATCTGTATTGACCAACTTATGATTGAAATTCGAAAAATCTCTGAAAAACCTGATTTTTACTGAAAATGCGATTAGCGCGACCTCTAAACGTCCTCCAAAAAATCTGAAAAAATTCTGAAAAACACTTGACAGTATAAGCTTTTTAAAAAAGGTTGAGCAAAACAATTTTTTATTTTTTGGGACACACTAGTATACATATAATGATGTAACAGTTAATATAACGACGTTACACAACAGAGTTGTGTGGGTTCAACGGAGAACCCCACACAACAACGCCAAGAAACAATAATTGTGTTGCCCATCGAATTCAGGAAACGTCTTCACTACATCTAACGACAAAAACACATCTAACGACTCTTCACATTTTAAGCCTGTTAATTCTTTTTTCTATATGAAGCGCTGCCGACAGACTGAATAACACTACTCAATTGTACAGCATTCATATATTTATACCCCCACGCGTACTGCGTAAGGGGTATATTAATTTTGTCACGACGCGTGTAACGCCCATAAGGAGGCGTGATAGGTATAGACAAGTATATATATTCTTGCTCAGCATCACCACCTGAGTTGATTTAGCCATGTCCGTCTGTCTGTATGTCTGTCCGTCTGTCCGTCTGTATGTCCGTCTGTGGACACGATTACAGCCGTAATTGTAAAGCTATCAAAGTGAAATTTGATATTTAAGCTTTTTTCTATAAAACAAAGATCAAGTTCGAGAATGGGCTAAATCGGATGAAAACCACGCCTACCTCCCATACAACCCAAATAATGAAAACTCCATAAAGAAGCAAATATTGAAGCTACAAAACTTAAATTCGGTATGTGTGTAGTCTGTGATAAAACTCAGGTATGTTAGAAAAATGGGCGTCATCCACCCACTAACACGCCCACCTCCCATACAACCCTAATATTGAAACCTATATATAGAGGCTTGTGTCGAAGCTACAAAAATTAAATTAGATATTTACTATTTTTATATAAAAATTAAGACGTGAGAGAAAAATGGGCGTTAACCACGCACTAACACGCCCACCTCCCATACAACCCCAAAATTGAAAATTATATAAGTAGTGTTGCGTTCAATAGACTGCAAACTAGTTTTATGATCCCATGGTCACTGGAACGGATACAGTTTCATTGTCATTGAAGCTAACCGAGTTCAGGGCCAATGGTTTGTGCAAGCTATGGTCACGAGCAGTCAGTTCATTGCACTAACGACATCAGCATTTTGGAAATACGTGCTTCAGCTGGCGTCGATTAAGCTAGCGGAGTCGGATTTCTTAAGTCGCTGCTGAGTTGAGTGCGGAGCCAAGATTGTTTGTGACCAAGGTGTGTGTGTGTGTGTGTATATTGGTTTAACTCACCTTTTTAGTTATTTAAGCTTATGTTAAGACAAAAAAGAAGGCAGTTGGTAGAAGTTTGTAATTGTAAGAACAATAAGAGAAAAATACAAACAATAAAGAAGAGTTTGTATTTCTAAAAATATCTAAAAGAAGAGTTTTATTATAACAACAATTAATTGTTCAATTTCTTAAAAATTGAGTTTTATTATAACAAAAGAGTTTTATTATTAATTGTTGGTAACAATTTCTTAATTGTTGTTATAATAAAACTCTTCTTTTAGATATTTTTAGAAATACAAACTCTTCTTTATTGTTTGTATTTTTCTCTTATTGTTCTTACAATTACAAACTTCTACCAACTGCCTTCTTTTTTGTCTTAACATAAGCTTAAATAACTAAAAAGGTGAGTTAAACCAATATACACACACACACACACACCTTGGTCACAAACAATCTTGGCTCCGCACTCAACTCAGCAGCGACTTAAGAAATCCGACTCCGCTAGCTTGATCGACGCCAGCTGAAGCACGTATTTCCAAAATGCTGATGTCGTTAGTGCAATGAACTGACTGCTCGTGGCCATAGCTTGCACAAACCATTGGCCCTGAACTCGGTTAGCTTCAATGACAATGAAACTGTATCAGTTCCAGTGACCATGGGATCATAAAGCTAGTTTGCAGTCTATTGAACGCAACAGTAGGCTTCTGTCGAGGCTACAAAACTAAAATTTGATATTTATTATTTTTATGTAAAAATTAAGACATGTTATAAAAATGGGCGTCATCCTCCGACGAACACGCCCACTTCCCACACAACCCATAACATTGAAAACTCTATAAATAGGCTAATATTTAAGCTACAGACCTGAAATTGGGTATTTGTGTATATTACACTGGTTTACAAATAACGAAAAGTTGTTTGTACTTTGAATGCCACTATTCTTTTCTCATGTAAAATCGGTCGCTAATTCCGAAAAAAATTTTTTTTTTTTCTGTCACTCCGTTTTCGAGATATTGCCCACTGTAGGGTTTTCAACGAAAAAAAAAATTTGGTTCCACTTAATTGCATATATCTCCTGAACCAACAACAGTAATCAAACAAATGATATATCAAATAAAAGCTAATAAAATTTCTTACAAAAAATAGCAAATCATTTTTTGTTCGAGCTGTTAGTTTTTGCGGAATTAATTCAAATATCGGGGATTTTTTTTATTTTTCAAAAAAATTTCCAAAAAAAGACAAAATAGTTGCCAATTTCGTTAAGAAATCAAAATATTTTGTTACTTTTGATATTTTTTACTAAGAGCCTTTATTTTTCCAAAAAAAATAAGCTAGTGTTGAAGAAAATCTATTGAGAAATAAAAAAGTTGTGTTTTATGGAACGAAAGCACCTAAGTTATGTTTTTTTACAAATTTTATTGTCATATAAATAAATTGGGTTATTGTACTATAATTTTTTATTTTTCATTTTTATTGTTCATAGGAATCAAGTCAAGAGTTTTGCGAAAGAAAAGTTAAGAACAAACACGCTACAATAAAAACAGGTAGGCTCACGACTGAGAGTGCAACCGTCGAAACCGTCACAGCAAAACGTCTGATATCGACACTTATGGCTATAAGAAAGAGAGCCTACCTGTTTTTATTATGCCATGTGAATACTTATTTTGTGTATTTTCGACAGTTTTGGCGGTCGCGCTCTGAGTCGTGGACCTACCTACCTTTATTGTAGGCTCACGACTGAGAGTGCAACCGTCGAAACCGTCACAGCAAAACGTCTGATATCGACACTTATGGCTATAAGAAAGAGAGCCTACCTGTTTTTATTATGCCATGTGAATACTTATTTTGTGTATTTTTGACAGTTTTGGCGGTCGCGCTCTGAGTCGTGGACCTACCTACCTTTATTGTACCTGCAGCACTTTCGAGATGCATAAAAGCAAAAACATTCATGCATTATAAGAAAAACGTGGCAAACAAAGGGACGCACACTTTGTAACGAAAGGAAAAAATAAGATATACTTCAAAACAAAATGAGTAAAAGACTGCGAGAATTCCAGTATAAAAACTACCCAGATATTTTCTGCTACGTGTGCGGTGAATTTACTTTCGAAAAGAAACGAGTCAATTTTACGAATTTACTCCAAATGTCATATCTACATTATTTTGGTATTGCGGCTGAGAACATTGGTGAATCATGGACGCCAAGTATTTTGTGTCAATCGTGCAAATTAATATTGTCTGAATGGAGCTCGGGCAAAACAACCGTTTTGCCACCTAAACGATTGCTATTTTTGTCTGGCCAAAGTGACTGGTGTTGGAAAACACAAACGAGTGATATACGCCACTGTCCCGAATGTTTCATTGCCAGTATCTCATTCTGACGATGTTCCATAGCCTACTTGTCCCGATTCAACACGCGAAAACAATCGAAAATCCGTAGATTCAATGGAGTCGGAAGGAACCACAGGTGGTAGTATTATTACAACTGAAAACACAACTCACCTTTTATCGCAAGCGCAGCTGAATGATTGGATAAGAGATTTGGAACTGTCAAAGGAAAAATCGGAATTGCATGGTTCTCGTTTGCAACAATTCAACTTTTTGAGACCCGATGTTAAGGTGACATACTACAGAAATCGTGAAAAACCGTTTGCTATACACATTACTAAGAATGAAAATATCTGCTATTGCGTAGACATTCCTGGCTTATTTAATACCTTCGGTCAGCCGTACATTTCCAAAGAGTGGAGTTTTTTATTGATAACAGCAAAGTAAGCTTGAAGGCGGTATTACTTCATATAGGAAACAAAAAGCCATCGATTCCGATCGCACATGCAGTCAACAAAAAGGAAACGTACGAAACAATGGCGAAGCTATTGACATGTATTAAATATGAACAACACGACTGGAAAATATGTTCTGATCTCAAAGTCGTTGGTATGCTTTGTGGTTTACAGAGTGGCTACACAAAGTACTGCTGTTTTCTATGCAAGTGGGATAGTTGAGCACGTGAACACCACTATTACAATAAGGACTGGCCAGAAAGAATTGAGTCGAAAGTTGGAGAGAGCAACGTCAAAAACGTTCCACTCGTCAAAAAGGAAAACATAATTCTTCCACCGTTGCACATCAAACTTGGACTTATGAAAAACATTGTCAAGGCGTTAGACAAAGAAAGCGAAGAATCTCGGTGACGAGAGCGACGAACATGGGTAAAGATTCCACCAACAGATGAAAGTAATTGAGAATCGGTACCAAGGATTTTGGGACAAAGGAATGATGGGCGACGAATAATGTAAATTATTAAAAGAACAATAAAAATTAAGAATATATTATTTTATAACAACAACCTGTAATTCTCATTTTTTTTTATGGCAATAAAATAAGTCCAAATGCATAAATTGATAATCACACCATTTGGGTTCTTTCGTTCCATTGAACACAACTTTTTCATTTCTCAATAGATTTTCTTCAACAATAGCTTATTTTTTTTGGAAAAATAAAGGTTTTTAGTAAAAAATATCAAAAGCAACAAAATATTTTGATTTCTTAACGAAATTTGCAACTATTTTGTCTTTTTTTGGAAATTTTTCTGAAAAATAAAAAAAATCCCCGAAATTTGAATTTATTCCGCCAAAACTAACAGCTCGACCAAAAAATTATGTTTGCATTGTTTGTAAGAAATTTTATTAGCTTTTATTTGATATATCATTTGTTTGATTACTGTTGTTGGTTCTGGAGATATATGCAATTAAGTGGAACCAATTTTTTTTTTTCGTTTCGAAAACCCTACAGTAAGCAATATCTCGAAAACGGAGTGACAAAAAAAAAAAAATTTTTTTTCGGAATTAGCGACCGATTTTACATGAGAAAAGAATAGTGGCATTCAAAGTACATATTGGCTGTAAACCAGTGTTATATCAAAATTGAGGCGTGTTAGAAAAATTGGTATTAACCACTCAAGAACACGCCCACCTCCCATACAACCCCTACTTTAAAAATTTATAAAGAGGCTTGTCTTTACTTTGCAGGAAAACAATTTTATATGAATGTATTTTAGACGTCATCAAAATAGTAAAATTTTTGAAGTCTCATAAAAAAGAGCTACAATTTAAAATGTTATACCATTACGAATCGTCCGTGGGGGTATTTTAACTTCGGCCAGTCGAAGATATACCTTACTAGTTTTTAATAATTATAACAAAGTTTCAGTTTTCCAAAAATAATCTCTAAATCTTCTACACTCATAGGCGAAAAAAAAGGATGAAATCACTCTTAAATTTTTCACAAAAGCAGAACTATTTCAATATTTTACTCACTTTTAATTACTATTTAACAATGCATTATAAACATGTTTCTTCTCGGGTTGTTGATTGATGAATTCTTTTAATATTGAGCGCAGTTAAATTGCAGCTTGTTGATATTTAGCGTTTGAAATTTGCTAAGGATTACAATGAGCGTACCCCAGGTTGGGCGCCAAATAAGTTTGTTGTGTTTATTTATTGAGTTGATAATCTGAACTGGACTTATAATTTTAAAATATTTTAAAGTTAGCCCTAAACTTCTCGGCATAAGCTGGTGGCTGTGCTGCCCGCATCGTAGCGTTTTGCTATGTTGGCTTGTAGATGTTCAAACTGCAACGTCAGCATAAACGTCGCCCACGATTTTATTCAGTTGAAGTGTCTGGCGATAACTAATATAATGTTAAGAACACTTTTTAAAAAATTTTTATTAGCAACCAAATTCAATTCAATATGAATGAAATTTCGCAGGTAGACAATTAAAAGGATAAGTTGTCCCAAGAATTTTTTGTTTACATTGAAATATAAACTTCAAGGATATAAAGAATTTTCCAACAGAAAGGACTTTTCCATATCCTTTTTCCATAAATCATATAGTCTTACATTTTTTTAAGTTAATTACATGTTTCTCTTTAATTGTAAACCAAATTCGGTGAAAAATAAGTTCACTTACTATATTAAAAAATATTTCAAAGAAAATAAGTTCACTTACTATATTCAAAGACTCCTTTAAATTTCAAGGTCCTATGGAGACCAAACTAGAGGTGTCCCAAAAAAAAAATTGCATTTTCGTGATCTGCGCCCACAAAAGTGCGAGAAATCATTGAGAAAGTGGACGAGGTTTTTTCTGTTGTATCGTGTAATTTAAAACAACCTTTATGTTCGGAGTTGGCATATTATGTTAAAAGATTATATTTCTTAAGTTATTGCTTAACCCTCTGTCACTAATTGGTGTACCAGTTTTAATTGACCGGCATGCTGAAACAAATAAATATTCATCTCCATAAAACTGACAAGGGTACTGCTATTTTTATGTTCACAGCTGTAAGAAATGGATAAATATTTTGTGTGTATTAAAAAATATTATACAAACTGCCTCGTTTACATCAAGTTGTCTTAAGTTTCTGTGCAGCTTCTCTTTCAGGAGTTATGTCATTTCAAAGAACACTGAGAAAATTTTGCTCTTCTAACGATTATTTTCAATTTAAAGACGGAGGTTTTAAAATTAGCTTCCAAAACGTTCCACAGTGGGGCGTCCCCATACAAATGTTGGATATAAAGAAAAAAGTGCAACTTGCGAATTATTACAATGTTTTAATACTTTTCTAAAGTAATATATTTGGTTTATTTGAATTTGGAATAATAAATGTGAAAAAGTGATTATTTTTGGTTTTATAAGGCCTGAAAGTTGATCTTTTGTAGTATACAAAATATAGAGTAACTTCGGATATTGTGATTTGGTCGGGCAATGTGATATATCTACATATTTTGATAAATACAACGGCAACAGAAAAAGACACGTGCTGTAGCTTAATGCGCGCTCTCATTCGGCTGAGTTCGCTCTAATTGTTGTGAAATTATTTTATCGGTGTAGTCGATATTTTTTTTGAGTGCGCTTTGAGTGTGAATTACAATAAATAGAGCAGAATTGTAACCTGAAATAGATAAATTTGTTAGAGTTTGAATTTAGTTTACCGCATATGAGGTGAGATTTTGATTTTCTACAGTGTATTTTTACACAAATAACCTTTTTATTTTGAAACACGAATTCGGCTATAGTGATAAAGTCAAAGTTGGGTAATGTGATATACCATCTATTCATTCCATTCATTTAATAAATTGTGTTATTTTTTTGCTAAGTTTTTACATGCATATTCGCATTCAGTTAATTTTGTTTGTATTTTTCTTTGCTTTTATGTAAATTCCACTGAAATAATAAAATTGCTGTTCCGCTTTGGCTAGATGGTCTTCTTTTTTTTAAAGCAAATAAATTCAAAATTTATTTAATTTTTTTCCACCGACGTTTCGCTGAGTTTTTTCCAGCTTCCTCAGGGTTAATTTATTGAAACTTTAAATTATGAAAGATTATGAAAGACAGATAGTGTTTTAGAATTTTAAATTGTATAAAAAGAAACTTACAAAAATTTTAAATTTTTACATTGAAGAACGTAACTATAAAATGTTGATTATATTAAAGCTGCACAATTAAAAACATTAAACAATTACAGCATTAAACAATTATAACATCAAACAATTATACATTAATGTTTACATGAAAGACTTTAAAATTAGTATTGCACTTTAAAATTTAAATCGCTACTGAATAAATAAGATTTATGTCATCTTTGTCTTCTTTCGTGTTCATCGTCATGTTGGTTTTTTGTTGTATACGTAGGCTCTCTAATGTTAATCTCTTATTAGCTCTTTTTTCTTTGTCCAGAAATCTGATGTGATCAAAATCAGCTGAGTGCCTTGTTTCCAATATGTGTTGAGCGAGCCCTGTTGAGTTTCTTGTTTTGTTTAAGTCTGCCATATGCTCTTTCATTCTTATAACATCAAGTGTTCCCTTAGTTGTCCCAATGTATACCAGTTTGCAGTCTTCTTCGTTATAACCTTTACAGCCTATTTCGTATACAAAATTGTCTTGCTCGATTTTATTAATTTTGTCTTTAGTGTTAGTGAATAGTTTCTCAATTGTTTGCTTGGTTGTGTGCGCAAACGATGTATTCTCTTTTTTTATTATTCTGTGTAAGTGTGTGCTGTCAGTCAGTTTCGGAACATATGTGATACTGAAGAACTGTTTGGTGGTGCCAGATTGGTCGGTACTCGAGTTGGGGATTTCATTGTTATTTCATCTTATAATTTGTCATTTATTAAGTTATTGATTAAGTAATTCGGATAGTCGTTTTTCCGCAAAATTGTTCTTATTTTAGGTATGTTTTCGTCTCGGAAATGTGCGTCGCTTATGTCTATTACTTTTTTCAACCGTGAATTGTAGTTTATTGTTAAATTTGTTAAGTGTTTTAAGTATTATTCCCATGTCTTTTTCTTTTATTAATTATTGCGAAGATATCATCTACATATTTGATGATACATTTTATGTCGATATTAATTTCCTTTAATTCCACTAAAGAGAAGTCAAGAAGTGTGTCAAGTATGATGCCAGCAAGGGTTGGAGAGAGTGGATTTCCCATGGGCATTCCATATATTTGTTTATATATATCTTATCGTTAAATTTAAAATAATAATTGTCTTTTAAGCAAAATTCCAGGATCGATATGAATTTTTTCTTTGGAATATTAGTTAATTGACACCAAGATTTCGTCATCATTTAAGGTGATATTATTAATTTTTTTCTTTTTGTTGGTAAGAATTCTTTATGTTATATTTGTCCGAAATCAGATGTTTTAAAATTCCTCCAATATATTTTGAGAGTTCGTAGCAAGGTACATTAAAAGAAGATGAGATTGGTCTGAGTGGAGTTTTGTTTTTATGTATTGTTGTAGGCTTGTGCTTAACAGTTCCGGAGCCGGAACGAACATGGAACGTTTCTTTTGTACATCGGAACTAGTTCGCGGAAACATGTTCGCGGAACTATGTAGTTCCTTTGCACTTTTCAAGAATGTTTGTGTACCTAAATTTATGAGGAAATCTGCTTAGATATGAATATATATTATAAAATTAAGTAATCATAAATGCGATACTCATTTGAATAATAAAACAAACATTATTCTACATTCCTTGCCTGCAATTTATTCCACATATTTTAATTATTTAAGCATGTTCATGTGCAGCAGTTGCCTCGAAAGCAAAACATGTCCCGGAACTATCTAGTTCCTTCCGTTCGATTGTTCAACCAAATGGACAAAACAATGCGCATAACAAGAACGAAAATATATCTTCCAATAGTTCTTTTATCATGTCTTTTAATAAGATTTATACATGTCCGCGGAACTATCTAGTTCCGCTAGTTCCATTTGATTGAGGGAAAGCATGTTCAAAATGAAATGAACAACGAAATGAAAACGTATTGTTGTCTTTTCATTTCATACATTAGTTCTTTCGTTCGCTCACAAACATCATCTTTGCACTTGTAGTCGATCACAAAAATCGTGTAAGACTTAATATGTAAGAAAGAGATGTTGTATTGACGTTTATATTGCGTAAGAAAAAAAAAACATTCATTGCAGCCGGAACTGTTTGAACATGTTAAAAATGAATCGAAGGAAGAATTGGAACTATGTCCGACTGTAAACATAGTTTCGGGAACTATACAGGTTCGGAACGACACATCTCTATATTGTTGAGAGTCCGTCTAGCCGCGGTGCCATGGGTGCAGAGGTGCAGAGCAAGAAAGTTTAAATTTGTCTTTTCTTTCTATGTAATTATTTTTGAATAAATAATTTACTATATTAGCTGTGTTTTTTACCAAGCGAGTTCTCAAAAAATGACAAAGTCGCTTAAGAATATTTTTTTAAAACTTGGAAGCATTTTCTGATTTGTCAAAAAAGTATTAAAACCCAAAAAAAAAACTTAAACCAAAAACATTTCAAAAAAACAAGTTGCTAAGCATTTGCAGAAACTGATGAATTTCTGATGAGGAGCAGATGAAATTAAAATTGAAAGAGTGAAGCAGAATGAAAGAAGTGTTGTGATTGTTTTATGTTCAAATGTTTTATTCCATCTGTTCACTATGTTGCTAATAAAACTGTTTCATTTATTTTCTAAATTTTTTGACAGTTTATATTTCAATTTCAAAGCTTGACAGATAGTGCTGCATAAATTTTTCAAATTTAAAGTACTCGAAAGTCGGTTCTGTAAATATACCCGATACTTAAACAATTTATTAAATTAAACTCTTGAACAATCAACATTTTTTTTTAAATAATGAGTATATTTAATCTATCTTGTTAGTTAAACTTATTAAATTTTGTGTTTTTATTGAAATAATGATCAAAAAGAAATTTTGAATATTTTGTAAGGAGTATTCGGTACAAAAAAATTTTGATTTCGTGAATCACTATTGACTGTCAATAAGATACAGTTGCCACCTTGATATGAAATTTACACAATTATTGAAACATAACTTGGAAGCATTTTTTTCGTTTGGTCGGCAAACTTTTAAGCGACTATAAGTTTCTTGTGTTATTTAAGCGAGTATTCATATGATAAGCGATCGTTTTTTTACAAATCGCTTGGTAAAAAACACAGCTATTGTTTTTCTGTTTTTGTAGTTTTGCCGTGGGATTGTCTGTTATAGTTTTGTATGTGTTTTTATCTTCTTATAGTTTCTGCATTTTATTCATGTAATATTCCTATAACATTTTTTCTTTTTAACAACATATTTTTTTTTTTAATTTTGGTTAAAAAAACAATAGATACTGCTGTTGAACACTATTCGGATAATATGATTTTGGTGCAAAATATTTTTATGTGCGCGATTATTTTGATGAATTATAATTAAACTTTTATTCGTTAATTTATTATTTCTTATTAATTCACATTTTATTTATTTATAACTCATTACATAAAAGTGAACAAAAGATGAACATTAGTTTTATAAAATTTTTTATTCTCTAAAAAATTTTGAAGTTATTTTTTTAATCTTAAAAATTTGAATTTATGAAAATTTTAAAAACAAAGTATAAAAAAATTAAAGTATTTAATTTAAACTTGCATGTTGGTTTGTACACTACAAATAGAAAATTTATATAAATAGAACTTACTCTAATTGAACATTTAATCTTAAATCCCCCCCTTTATTGTAGAACCCCTAACATCATATAAAGTAAAAGTCACTTTCTTTTGAGTGGGTTTATTTGAATCTGTTGTGTTCTGTATTTGTGATTTGTCATTAGTGTTTGCCGTTTTTAGCTGATCAATTGAGATGGATTTTATTGTGTTACCATATTTAATTTGAAATGTTTTATCATGCTTAGAAATAACTATAAAAGGTCCATCAAATGGTTGTTGAAGTCCAGATGAACGATTGATTTTTACAAAAATATATTCACAATTACTAAACGATTTTGGAACGTAACTATGTATAATCTTTATTATGATGAACAATTTTCGAATGAACATGTGAAAAATGTTCTCTTAACCCTTAAATGACCACATGACCTCAGCGATTTTCTTCAAAAAGTTCGCCTATATGTATTTCACAATTCTAAAAACGAATTTGTTATTTTTTTTTCAATAGAACTAGTAACTTCTGTGTTAACTCCATTTTCCTGGTTGTGCCACATATGGCACACCATGCAGTATAGGTAATAGAAAGTTTTATATATATAATAAAAATAAAAGGTGAAAATATGCATGAATTGTTTAAAAAATTGTGTTTACTTATTATGAAGATCATAAAAATAATTTATGTTTGCGTTAAGCAGTGGCGTAGATAGCTTTTGGTTCTGGGAGGGGTCCGCAAAAAAGTAATGACCTGTCATACGCTAAGTTAAGTAAATACATACTTGTCAAGTGTATGGAATTTTCAAAAGTGACAATTTTTTTCGCTCACCGCTAACTTTGTGGGTGCTAAAAATAAGATCTGCAAAAATAAACTTGATCTAGTCTGCCCAGAATTTTTTAATTCAATCTCAGATAGCGGTAAAGTTATCATAAAAAGGGGGGAGGGGTCCGGATCCGTGGAACACTCCCATATCCACGCCACTGGCGTTTAGGCATAGATGGGTGCCACTTTTGCTTTGAGCAATATATAAATGATTTTTTCTCACACGATGGTAATTTACAGCGTTGACTGTTCGAATCGTAAATTGACCAGTGACCTGCAGCGTCTTTATGGATTACCTTAGTTGATATGCGTGATGCATTCGATTTTTTTTTTACCTTTGACACAATTCTGCCTACAAAGATATTGATGGGGGATCCTGGTTCGAAATGAGAAGGAGCTCAAAATTGTAGTTAAAATGAAACAATGAAAAAATTTTTCGAAACAGTTGGTAACCATAGTTTCTTTTATGACCTGAGAGCCGTTAGCTTCCCAGTATTCACGAACGTTATTTATTTCATATAACGCCATATTGTAAGGAACACATTTATTGAGCTCTGCCATCAAATGCAAAATTTGGTTAATTTTCATGATTCGTTGCCGTGGAACATTATTTGATTTCAAATCATTAGCACCACATTTTTAAAATCATTAGAATTCTTGTTCACTTGAACATTTGAACTTAAACTTCAATCCGTCTCGTTGTAACTAACTGTGCACACTTATTCTCTTCTTATTTCCAAATAATATTATAACAGAATCATCATCATCAAAATGATCATCTTCGCTCTGCTCTAAATCTATAAGTTCCAATATGTACTCCTTTATATCGGATTCATTTCTGAATTTACGACTTCTACTCCTATTTCAGTAAAGCATAGTACTCTGTTCGTCTTCACGTGAAATTCCACTCAAATCTCCATACAAAAAATGACAGCTGTGAACAACTTTTTCGTCAAAGCTGTACTATGCTTCGCTGCGGAAAATCTTGTACTATATTTCACAACATACATCTAGCAACATTTTCACGGTAATTTAATTGAACCGACCATTTATTTTGCCGTGAAAAGAGACAGTTGCCATTTCATTTAAGAAAAAAGTGCAAACAAAAGAGCAATGTTTTTTATTGAAATTATATTTTTGTACTATTTCTAAAGTTTTGCAATTAATAATTGCAGTTGTTGGAAATTGTAAATACGAATGCACCTTTCCGCGGTGTTGGCGTTCGCAAAACTTCGCAAGTGGCAGACTACCACATAAACTAATGATTTGTCCTGCTCCACAATAAAGCACATCATCCATATGCATACGTGTATAAATATTTGTTTTGTATTTATATAATCAGAAATATTAAAAATTAAAGAACTTAAATGATTTCTGCTTCCCCTCTAATAAATTCTGGCTGTTTATTAACTTCTTGTAGAAATTTATCAGCTATTCGCTCGCAACAAAATATCTGTCAAACTTTTCACGCAACAATTAAATGGATGTTGGCAGCGAAATTTCACGCAAACGAGCATACTACTAGGCTTAACTGTTAAAAAATTGTAATACGCAACAAAAACAAAGAAGTAAAGCTAATAAAAATAAAATGAAGCAAAAAAATACGAATAAAGCAACGGCTTTCAATAGAAGAATAAAATCATATCTACGGCTACGAAGTGCGCGTAGTGCATGATGTGCCACATAAGGCACAACTATAATTTTGTTCGTAAGAGGGGCAAAAAAGCATGAAACGCTAATCTAACAATAAATGTGTGTTAATGAAAGACTATGCTCCTTACTTGATTTTTTGTTTCGGCCAAATATACGCTTAACTATCTTATTTTATTTTTTTAAGTAGTCTTCCTTTATTTTTTTATGCAGTCAACAACTTTTGCGCCAAATAACTCAATGAGCTGATTTCTGTATGTGTTGCCGCTGTGAGAAAGCGAAAGTTTCAAACCAAATTTATTATTTTTTCCAAACTTACTCTCGTTCAGACATGAGAAGAAATTCTTTGGTTGTGACATATATGGCACACTATGCATTTAAGGGTTAACTTTTGAAGAGTAAGATCTATGTTTATAGTAACATTATTTTGTACGACTAATTCTCCTGGTAACTTTAAAGTTTGACCGTAAACCAATTCTGTAGAAGAACAATTTAAGTCTTCCTTGATTGCGGTTCGAAAGCCAAGAAGAATCCAAGGCAAGAGTTCTGACCAATGAACTGAATCGTCTGAGGATATAATGACGTCTTAATTTGATTGTGGATGATATGGTGAGGAGCGAATTTTATGTGCACCCAGTTAATTTGTCAATTCTCTAAATAACTTTGATGTGAATTGCGTGCCTTGATCCATAGTAATTTTGTGTAGTATTGAAAACTATTTGAAACGGGTAGTGGTCCCACCAGATCCATATTCAATTTTTCAAAGCTCCAATGGCGACAATTGATGCATCTACTGCAAGAGATAATTGCGCATCTTTATTGAAGTGTGTGAGAAAGTATTTTTGGCAAAAAGTGCTCGAACTTTCTCAAATGCCGTGATTGATTTTTCGGTCCTATTTAACTGTTTGAATTAGCTAACATCTGAATGTAACGATGGTTGTAACTAACCATTCCAATAAATTTTTGTAGTTTATTTATGGAAGTTGGTCTTTCGAAATTTGTGATAAGATTAACTCTATCTTTAGAGGGCTGTATTCCATTGGAGGAGATTTCATAACTAAGAAAATCTAGTGAAGGTACACCAAATATGCATTTCGAGGGTTTAAGGTTAAGTCCATATTGTTGTAGTTGATTAAAAATAATTTTTAAATGTTCAAGATGTTGAGTGTCGTTTTCACTGGCAATTGAAATATCATCCACATTGATGAAACGTTGGAAAGTTTGAGCACTATTTCGTAGACCGAATGGCATTTCAAATGGTGTAGCAATTACAGTTTTATGAATATCTTCTTCAGCCATTGGAATCTGGTGGTATGCATGAACAAGATCAATTTTCGAAAATATGGTCTTATCTTTAAGTTCGATACTGAAATCATGTATGTGTGGAAGTGGATAACTGTAACTGTGTGGACTGGATTCTGTAATCTCCACATGGTCGCCAGTGATTTTGTTCTTTTTAGGAACTAAATGAAGAGCAGAAGCTACGGGAGAGTTCGAAGGTCTGCATATACCAACTTTCACGAGATATTCGAATTCAGTTTTAGCAATTTTCATTTTGGTTGAGACGGCGTGGTCTAGAAAATGGAAAACTCCTTTTGTTTCTATTTTATGAACCATATTGTGCTTCACTGGTGTAGTGAAGTCTGGTTCAGAACTGAGAGCTGGAAATTCCTTAAGCAATTTTGAAACTGTATTTTCAGAGAAAAGTAATTTAAGGGAATAAATATCGCAAAAATTAAAAGTTGCATTTACTTTTAATTTTTTAGTTAAATCAATTATTTGTTTATTTTTCATATCAATTATTATTCCAAATTTTTCTAAAAAATTAGCTCCAATAATAGGTGTGGAAATATTTGTTCACAAAAACGGAAATAAGAAATCACAACGAAAACCTAAGTCAACTTTAAAGAGTTTTGATCCGAAAGTTTCTATTGATGAACCATTTGCTACTATTTAATTGATGTCAGAATTTCTCTTGGATGATTTGAATTTTGAAAATGGCACAACTAAATCTACTGCGCCAGTATCTATTAAAAAGTTGAAATTATTGTATTTATCTAAAACGAAAAGGCGGTGAGTGGGTTTTATTTGGGTTCCATTACCTGCCAACATCATAATGGAATGATTTAGTTAAAATGTTGGTCGAAATTGTTATTAAAAAAAAAAAAAAAAACAAATTGGCCATTTCAGCCCTTGAAAGGACTTTGACCGAGCTTCTTATGATCAATTGTGTTGTGTGTGTTATTAAATGTTTGCACACAATTGACCGAGAACTGGACCTACATGTTTTATGCCGACTCCGAACGGCTCATGTTCTCAAGAAGCTTTACATGGCATTATTTACTCTCTGAGGTTTGCCATTGTCTGCGGAGAGGTGGTGACCGATCAGAAAAATTTTATATTGAAAAAACTTTTCGCCGCGGCTGGGGATCGAACCCGGGCTCCGAGCATGCTAAGCCACACACTTAACCTGCATGCCACGGTCACCACAAACCGAAATTGTTATTACTGTTTTTATTTATAAAAGCACATGGTTTAATACATTTAATTACATTTTCATTAAATTTTCAATGATACCAGTAAATGTTATTACGAGGATTTGAAAATCATCGTATGGAATTGCTTTTAAATCTTGGATTGTTTTAATCATGGGATCTGGATCTTAACTTGAGTTTAGCTCAAAATTTGATTTAAATTTTGACAAAATTTGCAGTAATTTGGGTTAAACTTTGCATGCACTGTTCGATTGAATTTTCATTAATACTCGAAATTGTTACTGAATTTTGTGATTTATTTGTGATTTCATAAATTTTATCTGCGAGAATAATTCTATCGTCAACACTTTTATCTCTACAAGACGTCAAATTTTCGTTGCCACAACTTATACAGTAATTCGCGACCGGCGATTGAGTTGGAACCGGGCAGAGACTTCATGTCTCGAAAAACTTCAGAAGGTTTACGGTCACCTTATTGAGTATTAGAAAAAAGTTCTTCCAATCTCTTCTCTTCGCTAAGAGAAAATCTTTCACACAATGCGTTTTTAATGTATTGGTAATTGTTAATAGTTGGGGGTGGATGAATATCATCCAAAATTTTTGTAATAACGTGTTGCGGAAGTGAAATTAGAATTAGTTGAAACTTATGAAATTATCACCCGTGATGTTGTGTAGAGTAAGACATTCGAGCCAAAATGATTGTAATTTTATAGAATTGTGTGTGATTGATGTGTGAGGGATATGAGTGTTCTGGTTTTGAAAAGTTGTGTGGTTGCTCTCCATTGCTGTGTTTTGATTTGGTGTTGTTGTGTTAGATGAAAGTATTTGGGAAGTGTTTTGATTTGGAGTTGATGTATTAAATGGAGAAACGCTGGATGGAGGTGTTTGAGAAATGTTGGTGGTGGCCTCAGTTGTGTAAGGATCAGTATTGATTGGTAGTGTATTTACTTATAATGGATTGTTACTAGAAAGTTATCTGGTTACTACTTTGGTGCACAATAATTGTATGTGCACTATTTTTATTTATCACAATTGAATTTACTTTTTATATAAATTTTTATTAATAAATATTTTATTTAATTATAATTAATTTCAAACAATCAGGTGAACAACTATTTGCTTTAATAAAATTTTTCTTTCTGAAGAAAAAAATTGAAGTAAATTATTTTCTTGAATATTAAAAATTTGAAAACATAAAAAATTTAACAACAATGTATAAAAAAAATAACAGTATTTAATTGAAACATTTATTTAGTTATTTTAGTTTCCATCTATAGCGTCGAAACAGTTCAAGACTCTACAAAGTAACGCTATCCAAATTTGCCGAAACCAAAAAAAAAAAACCCACGACAAAGTCATGCAAATATGTAGACGATGACTGTTTTCTTCGATTCTCAAGATGTCGTGCGCTTAGAAGTTCTTCCGCCAGGTCAATTGGTCAACGCTCAATATTAATTGAGTAATGCACCAGCTCACATATCATGCATTGGTCGGTATTATTTGACTAAAAAATAATGTCAATATCTTTTAAGCACCATAACCGCCAGATATGGCCCAGTGTGAGATTTTATCTTATCCTTAAAATCAAATTGTCGCTTCGTGGAAAACATTTTGAGACGATTGAAGTCACCAAAGAGAACTCTTAGAGGGAACCATTCCGAAATCGGCTTGTCAAAAATGCTTTCAAAAATAGCTAAAACTGTGTATCCCCTTCGATAGTGATATAGTTAACTTAAACTAGTTGTTGTATTTGCACATTCGAGTTCAATATTGAAAAGAAGGTATTGAGATTTGAGCGAAATTTCAAATAACACTGAACGAACAATCACCTCAGAATTTTCAGTGAATCGCTTGGAAGATGAGATAATCGCCGGAAAGCTCTTTTGAGAGCCATCCGAGTATCGTCGAATGCAAGCTGCAAGATTCTCCAATAAATCGCTGAGAGAAGAAACAATTCGTTTGGAGGAGTACTGAACGAATCACCAAGAGGGATTTAAGTTTAAGTATTTTGAAATGATTCATTGAAAAGAATTGCCAACGAATCACCAAGAAGGGTCTTAAGTGATTCACTGGGCAGACTTTCGAACGAATCGTCGAGAGATGTCTTATACGCTTCACTGAGAAAAGTCGCCAACGAATTGCCGAAAGGAATTGCCGAATATATGTATATAGATATTTTATTTAGATATTATCACTGAGCATATAATAGATAGAGGACTCAAATCGCATAAAAAATGTTTCTATCGAAATTGTATGCAATGGCTCCCACACTCTCATTTACGCTCCCATCGTGCATGCGTTCAAACGAACGTAACTTCGTGTTTCTATTGCCGCAGCTACCACATTGTCGCGAACTTTCAAATGATCGTCAGTTTGTGTGTTGTTGTGGCTACCAGTGCTACGACGCATGTGCTTTGTTGTTGCTAGCATCGTTTATTTTTGTTTTGCCTGTCCCTTTCCCTTGCTGCAGCTGCCACCAGGGTTGCCACAGCCTAAAATTTTCTTTTATCAAAATTCCCAAAAAATATTTCACATTTAAGAAAAAAATTTCACATCCACAAAAAAAATATCAAATATGTGTGATCAATCAAAAAAAGAAATATTTTTACTTTTTTGACATATGTTTCATCCAATAAAATTGTAATAACAAAAGCTGTGTTTGATGACTCCTCTAGATTCCTTAGTACAGATCAGTAAAACTGTCTGTAAAACTGTTTATTGAGGATATTTTTCTCTTTTTACCTCCTCTTACTCATAGTACAACAAGGAAGGTAGCATGGATGGAATTGGTCCTTTTTTGATTGTGCCGAATCAGAGAGAAAAATAGTGCTCTTTAGAAAAAAATAGTGCCGAATTTTAACATATCGCGCTCATTTCGTAAAAAACCGTCAAAACTGAAATTTGTTATTTTTAAGTAAAATATACAGAAAAAAACACTAGAGAACTCTATTGCATATTTCAAGATGATCTCATTTGCATTGATATAGCGGTTTTGCGAACACCTTGAACTCGCTTTCTGTATGGAAGATACATCTAAAAAGTACAAAAAGGTCTTGATACAAATTTCAAATTCAACAATTTTCATATTTTTCAAATTTTATTTGAGATATTTTTTAAACTTAAATAAAAAATAAAACATTGTATTCATTTAATGCTTATCATATACATTAAGGTGCCTTGAAAAAAAAAGTTTCATTTGTACCCATCCTAAAATGAACCTTGATGTATTTTATGATGATTCCCAAAATATTTTGGCTATGCCGAAATCCGTCAGTGAGCTAAACCATTTTGCAAAAACCTCCAAAAATCATGTTTTCCGTAATATATTAACTAGTGTAATAGTTATAAACAAAAAAAGTGTCTCAAATTATAGGCCTGAAAAAGTTCGTCCAATCTGCATCAAAAATTTAAAAATATTTGCAATTGGATTAAGGATAATGATGTTTTCATGCATTTTTTTTTTAGATTATTTTCACAAAAATTCAAATAATTGTATTATTTCTAATACGATCGTCTTTATCAAGATATTGTTAGAAAGGTATGCACGGCTGTCATATATTTTGGACATTTTTCTTTGTTTAATAAAGTGTGGCTCTTATTTTATTTCTCCATTTGTGTTCAGTTTACTTGAAAATAAAATTTTCAAAATCCAAAATACTGTATTTTTTTATTTCAAGCGTTTGTTTCAATGTAGAATTTTTGAAAATCATCTAAAAAACTAAGAAAAAAATCATGAAAAACATCATTATCTTTAATCCAATTGCAAATTTATACAAATTTTTGATGCAGACTGAAAGAACTTTTTCAGGCCTATAGTTTGAGACAGTTTATTAATTTACATCTATTACACTAGCCATTATATATACGGAAAACATGATTTCTGGAGGTTTTTGCAAAATTGTTTAGCTCACTGACGGATTTTGGTATAGCCAAAATATTTTGGGAATGATCATAGAATACATCAAGGTTCGTTTTAAAATGGGTACAAATGGAACTTTTTTTTTTCTTCATACAAGTCGAGGCACCTTAATATACATATGTATATGAAATTTTAAATATTGATCTTCATGAGATTTTGAATAGAAAATATTCACTCTACGCAAGCGGATGTGTTTGGCAAGGACAGTACACCTTGGACAATTCTGTATATATTTTTAAATAAAAAAACATCAAATTCATTTTTAATCTTACTTACTTTATACCAAAATTGTGAAATTGAGACATTTTCAATTCTAGATATTGTAGGATCTAAATTCATTATTTATTATTTCAGTTTCAGAAATTTATTTTTCTAGAAATAATTTTAGTAGTTATGACAAAATGCTATTCCTTTCACCAGAGACTACATGTTGTTTAGAAAAATATGGAATCATGTTTGATACTTCATTATTGAAATCAATTCTTTTTCTGAAGTCTGTACAAAAAGTAATATAAAATTTTAGTGCAACTTTCTTGAACTCAACAATATCACATTGTGATATGTTTTTTGATTTGTTAAATATTTCGACTGTAGTTCCACAATAAACATCCTCCACAGGGATATGATTATTTAAATTCAACGCACTTAAAGAACATAAATCAATATTTTTTTTTTTTAATTTCGGCAAACTTGTCTAAATAAGTATTTACATCTAGAACAAAGTATGTGAATTCTGGCGTTCTCTGACTGCATTTCAATATTCACAAAAAAAAAACAAAAACACAACATATTGGCCATTTCAGCCCTTGAAAGGACTTTGACTGAGCTTCTTATGATCAATATTCTTATCGTTTATAATTTTTAAAACATAGGATAAAAAAAAGAAATACATTTTTATCAGCGGGTCTCTGAGGTTTTCACTTATGGAAAAAATATTTTCGTTACCATAGTGTGCTTCAAAATCTGTTAGTCCAAAATAATAGTCAAGCGCAGTCCACTGCTCCAAAATTCTATCGACTGCATCCTAAATCATACAAAAAACTGTTATATTTCAATCCATATTTTATAAATGGATTATAAAACCTGTCGTGAGGCCATCGCGTTGGAGCTAATCGCAAAATTTGGTGCAGCTGGAAGCCAAAATCTGCTTGAAGCTTGCTGAAGTCTTCTTTTCTGCTAACGCTTTGACAAAAATGTTCATTGATGTTTATTATAAGTTTCTCGACCGCTTCGGAATTGTTGCAGCTGCTGCTTCAAACGAAAGACTTAAATTGTGGCAAATATCACCGTTGAGAAAAACTTTGGAATTTTGGGATTTTAAAATTGTGCCGAAATGAAAAAGCCCGTGCTTAAAGTGGCGTCTAATCTCGAAAGTGCCAAAAAAAGCACAATTGTGCGTAAATTGCCATCCCTGGAAGGTAGTATTATTACTGACTGCGCTACCGAGCTGTGGTCATAGAGTGTCAAAAACAAGTGATGTACACCGAAATAAAAACATTAAGGGAATTTTTTCTTTAAGCAAATCAAATTTTGTATAGATTTGTCTTCCCATCATTGCGCTTAATTATATTATTCTATTGTCAATTTTTCATAAGTTCTGCGTGCTTTATTGTTTTTACAAACCACTTTTGAAAGATTGTACGTATTCCTGTTCTAAATTAACATTACAAGTGTTTGTAAATCAAACTCTTCTTTTTTCAAACTCTTCCACTTCAGTTTGTGTTTTTTAAAACAATGCAAAATTAACTTATTTTAATTAACAAAAATTAAAAATTTTGCCATTTTTAAAAATTTTGTTTTCCCCTTCTAACAAAAATCCTCTTTTTTGTCAATAAAAAAAACACCGTCAATTGTCATTACAGCATTTTGACACTATATGCCTACGCTAAACAGCTGTTTCAGTCTTATTAATACTACCTTCCTTGTTGTACTATGCTCTTACTTGATATTGCTCTTTGTTTTTCGAAGCTGCTCTAAGTTACGCTTTCAACTCTTTTGTACGCTTATATTTTTTGTGGTGTAAGTAAGAGTAACATTTAAATAAATCAAGTATTTTGGTTCTTGTTGAAAAATTCGAAAAATTAAAAGAGCATGAAATAGTTTCTTTGCTTACCTATTTCGACAGTTTAATGAAAACTAGTAATTTTTCTGGCTTATTTCTTAATTTGTTTGCTTTTGGCACTGAGTATTTGTCATCAAACACAACTAATATTGTTGTATACCAGCATTCATGTATTGAGGTTTCAAATATTTTAAAACATGTAGCAGATATCATGGTTAACCGAGAAATTTCCAATGATTTTTCACTATCCTATCGGGTATTCATATATTTACACCGATAGGTGTGAAAAATATTCCGCTTCAGAAGTAAAAATTTAGCACTTTGACACGATGTTTTTTAACACCGAACGGTGTAGGACTCCCTGGAACACCGATCGGTGTAAAAGTTCAATAAAAATTTTTTAGTGTGTACAGATCATTGTTACAAGAGTATAACATGAGCTATGCTTAAAACTATGATGCCAGACTGACAAAATACAATATTGTTAAATGCTTTCTTTTTTTCTATTTTTAATATTTAGCAGTGCTCCCATTCTTCATATACATAAATCTGGTCTCTGGACTGATCTTCTAGCCCGTGTTAAGTTCGATTCTTCTATATGGGTAATGGCAACTTCTACTGAATTATCAGTTATGTTTTAATTATCAGCTTCTTCATATTATCGCTATCACTATCGCTCTGACTATTATTAACATCCTCTAATACCACCAAGTTATTATTATTTACATTAGCGGTATTCACGATCTGTAGTTTTTGGTCTTGTATTCTGTATTTTTAATAAGTTTGATATATATAGTAAATTTGACAATTGTACACAAACAAAACATATACATTTTCCAAATACTATAAATACTAATTTTACAATGGTGGAACCCTATTGAAAATTTTGCATAGTATTTGTGTATTTGACAAACAGCTGACTTGACGGTCTATGGCAGCACTGCATTGTAGGAGTGCTCACAATCTGTAGCAAATTCTTTTCAATTTACTAAAAATACTACAAAAACTTCAGATCGTGAATTTCGCTATTTATTTCATTATCATTTATGTTTTCATTATTATTATTAACATTTACATTTTGTTTCTTACTGTTATTATTACAGTTATCATAGTCATATATATAATTAGAATAAATATTTTCTTCTTGATTCTTGGTGTTAGCCATACATCGCCTATTTCTTCGATAAGTATTGACATTGCTATCTCTTACAATATATGATCTATTGTTATATTTTATAATTATAATTCCATATTGCCATTTGTTATTTTTTAAAAAAACAATACTTTATCATTTACATTTATTTTGCTTTACAATTTCGCTGATTTGTTGTAAAAGAATTGCTGTTTTTTTTTATTTTTAATTCGACTGCGCACCTGATTTTCATTTACATTATTTTTGCTTTATAACAGTTTGGATACCGGGTGTTTCGTTTTGAGTGTTCTACCCATAAACAACTGTGGTTTCGATAAAAGCATGTCTTATAGAGAAATAACATTATATTCTAAAATTTGATCTTGATAATAATTTCTTTTGTCAAGAATATTTTTCCTCAAGATGTTTTTCGCAATCGACACTGCTTTTTCTGCCAGTCCATTACTTTGAGAGCAGTTAGGACTTGAACTTTAAATTTGTATTAAATTCTTGCGCAAAATTTTTAAATTTATAACTATTGAATGGAACATTATCTAATCTTATTTCTGTCGGAATTCCGAATTTGGTGAATTTTGGTGAAATTGCTTTAAAATTTTAATAATTTCGTCAATACACTTGTTTTTCAACTTTTCAGACGTCAACCAACCCGAGTATGAGTCAACAACAACCAAGTAAGATGTACCCAAATACTCAAAAATGTCCATTGCAACTTGCTCCTAAGCATATTTTCAGATTCAGTTTCCGGCAAATATACACGGGATAGCCAATCAGCCATCAACATTTGTTTTCCTGGCACATATTTAATAGTCAAAGCAGAATATCTTAATAACTGCATAAACATTTTTTGAAGTCTTGTTGTGACCCTATCTAAATCTTTTTTTATAAAATTTTCTAATGGATTTTGATCAGCGTTAATTTCCACGTCACGTCCATAAATAAAATAATGAAATTTTTCACATGCCACGACTACAGCAAGCAATTCCTTTTCAATTTGTGCGTATCTTTTTTCAGTTTTGTTCAAGCTACGGGATGCAGAAGCTACAGGACGTCCATCTTGCAAAAAAGTAGGGGAAGAGTGGCATGAAAGAGCCAGTTTTAAAAAAGTTACAAAATATATAAAAATAATTAATAAAATTATAATTCTTGTATCAAAAGTATTTTCTCATTCATTTATGAACGTAATACCATGAAATATTTTCCAAAATCAACAATATTCTTTGACCTGTAGCCATTTATAAAAAACATGATATTCGGCTCTTTCATAACACATGGGCATTGAAAGAGCCAACCAAAGTTTTGAAAGAGCCATCTTCTTATTACAAGACTTAACACGAAAAATAACGAATATTTTATTAAAAATATTAATTGTTATTATAAAAAGTATTGTTTTTACAAAAACAAATTAAATAAATAAAAAAATTCAAAACTAAAAACAAAAAATAGTTAAAAAACCTAAAAATATTTTTAGCAAAAAAATTAAATCGCTTTGAAGAAAATCTATAATAATAAGACCTATTCCAAAAACAAAATAAGAGGTTTAAAACACTTAAAAACATTTTTGAAAAATAATTTAAACTTCCTTTACGCTTCTTCATACCACCGCAACCCAGCTCTTTCAAAACATATTGTCCAAAGAAACATAACCTCAAAAATTAGTATGAAATCAAGATTTTTCCGGCAAAATAAATATGTTATTGGTAGGCCTAATATATCCATAAAATTATAGTATAATAATATTACTGTTAGTTTTAAAGGTGAAGACGTCACAAAACAAATAAAATGTTCTGAAAAACTAACTTAATGATGAAGAAATCTAAAATACGATACACCATCGTCGTTTATTATCAGTGAACTGTCAAATGTTCGAGGGTGTCATATGGCGAGAATTGCTTCTTAAAAATTATAATTTAAGAAGCATTCGTATGAAAACTATCGCGTAAATCAAGATGGCTCTTTCAAAACTTGGCTCTTTCATGCCACTCTTCCCCTACACAACCAATACCATCTTAGATGCATCTGTTTGAATGACGAGTGGTAGCTTAGGATCATAAATTTTCAACAGGGTCTGTACTAAGTATTGTTTTTAATTTGTTGATCTCACTCTTATGCACTTAAGTCCATTGCCAATTCACATTATCGTGTGTTAATTCTCGCAGATTCGCTGTTATTGCTGACAAGTTAGGGATATACTTAGCTAAAAACTTGCACATACATAATATGTGCAGAACTCCTTGCTTATCTACCGGCATTGACATTTCCCTAATTGCCCGCAAATACTTTTTGTCTGGTTTTATTCCATCTTTGGATATAATTTGTCCAATAAAACAAACCTCATTTGCTTTGTATTGTAATTTATTTTTATTAAATTTCACGTTAAAATCCCTGGCTCTATTGATAACGTTGATCAACCGCTCATGTTCCTGCTTATTTTTGCGAAATATACACAAACCATCGAAATACACTTCAACGCCCTCAAGATCACCAAAAATTTGTATCATATATCGCAAGAATACCTCGGGAGCATTGTTTAGCCCGAACGGCATTTAATTCCACTTGTATAACCCAAATGGTGTAATAAACGTTGTAAGTTCGGAACATCTTTCATCAAGAACCACATGCCATAACAGCATAGTAGAAGAACAAGGTAGGCGCACTTTGGAGAGGAAGTGAGCTAGATGTCAAAGTAAGCTGCTCGCATTTTAGTTTCTCTAGTTGTTGTTGCTGACTTTATTGTTTGACGTTTATAGCACTCACAGCTTTGTTAGTGTAAAATTAGATATTTTAGCAATCGTAAAAATATGAGCCTACCTTATTATTCTATCATGAATAACAGTAAAATATTTGGCACCACCCATGCGACTAATTATTGACTCACACGTAGGTATTATGCAGTAAGGTGGGTCACCAAAAAAAGTTTGGATTTACCGCCCCTAATATGAAAGCTTATGTTGAGAGGATTTCAGAACAATAAAAATTTTTTTTTTTGGCGAACCCAAAATCTGCCCCAAATGGTCTTTTTTGTATAACTTCGCCAGTTTTAACCCGATCTTGAAAAAAAGTATACCGTTGAATAGGTCTCAATTAGTACAATAACCCGTTCTGATAACAATTTTACCTAGGAATTCATCTTTGACCAAATATTTCAATTTTTCGTCGTATTTCCTCAGTACCCCCAAAACTTTAAACTTTTTTTTTAAGATAAAAAAAGTTCATACAAAATCATTAAACTTTTGTCAAGGAACTATTAAATTTCATTCGTAGGAAAAAAAGTTACAGCGAATCAAAGTTTCAGTGAAGTTCGTCTTCGCTTTTGGACTTTAGCCTTCGGTTCATCTTCGTATCCCCTCGGAATGACTTCGTTCAACTTCGGTTTTGTTCGTTAGTATTCGATTCATCTTCGTTTGGGTTCGTTTTTCATACCAAATTTCTTTAAAATCGGTCCGGTCGTTCAGGCGTTATTGAGCCATATATATTTTATTACTTTAAGCGCCCTCTATCGAAAGTTTTTATAACTTCTAAAAGTCTATCTTGTATTCCTAGGTCAGAAAATCTTCGTATCATCAAAATTGCTCTAGTCGTTTAGCCAAAAACATATTATTACATAAAAAACAATGCAACAATCAAAGCAGCAACTATAGGAAAAAGCACACAACCTCACACACTGTGAACAAAATATTATCAGTACTAAAAACAAACTATCTGCTATTCCTAAAAAATGCTTTTCGTGAAAAGTAACACAAACTTAACAAAACTACCGTCTAATCGCGATGTTATTGAGTATCTTCTGTTTCTTCAGCTTAAAGGTACCGAAAGTGTCGCCAAGCATAGAAAACTTTCATATTATAAACCAATTGTGAACAAAAGGCACGCAACGTACAAGTATTCCTATAGTTTCGATATCAAAGATACAAAGATAAATTTTGAACCTGACTCCTTTAATAAAGTCACGTGCTCTTCGGAAACTTTCATCAATCTTGTTTCGTTTAAAACTACCTTGTTCTTTAAAGTCATTTCTTTCTTGCCATCGAACGAGATGCATTTGAACAATTCATGGTATTGGGATGCTGCTTTGGCTTCTGCCTGAATTTTGTTCTTTCTCTTTGAATTTTATTTTTATCGATAACTAGATTATCCAAGTATTGCATAATTTTTTCGGCAATATCATCTGCCTTTTGTACATCACCGTTCTGGCAAATTATCGAAAGTCAGTAACCTGGTTCCACATTGGTCGATGAAGAATTCCATTTTGATGAACGGAATTCTTTGAGTCGCAGAGCAGCTACATGTTTTTCTTAACTCAACGTCACACTTGCATTGCGAAAGTATAAAAATCTTATTCCATTCGTTTGCTTCATATTTAATTGGATGTTTCATTACATCATTATACTTTTTTAAGAGATTTGTTATTTTTCTTCGTATCGTTGATATCGAAATTATAGGAATATTTGTACGTTGCGTGCCTTTTGTTCACAATTGGTTTATAATATGAAAGTTTTCTATGCTTGGCGATACTTTCGGTACCTTCAAGCTGAAGAAACAGAAGATACTCAATAACATCGCGATTAGACGGTAGTTTTGTAAAGTTTGTGTTACTTTTCACGAAACGCATTTTTTAAGGATATCAGATAGTTTGTTTTCAGTACTGAAAATATTTTGTTCGCCTGTGTGTGAGATTGTTGCAATGTTTTTTTGTGTAATAATATGTTTCTGGCTAAACGACTGAAGCGATTTTGATGAAATTGTACGAAGATTCTTCTGACCTAGGAATACAAGATAGACTTTTAGAAGTTATAAAAACTTTCGATAGAGGGCGCTTAAAGTAATAAAATATATATGGCTCAATAACGCCTGAACGACCGGACCGATTTTAAAGAAATTTGGTATGAAAAACGAACCCAAACGAAGATGAATCGAATACTAACGAACAAAACCGAAGTTGAACGAAGTCATTCCGAGGGGATACGAAGATGAACCGAAGGCTAAAGTCCAAAAGCGAAGACGAACTTCACTGAAACTTTGATTCGCTGTAACTTTTTTTCCTACGAATGAAATTTAATAGTTCCTTGACAAAAGTTTAATGATTTTGTATGAACTTTTTTTATCTTAAAAAAAAAGTTTAAAATTTTGGGGGTACTGAGGAAATACGACGAAAAATTGAAATATTTGGTCAAAGATGAATTCTTAGCTAAAAATGTTATCAGAACGGGTTATTGTACTAATTGAGACCTATTCAACGGTATACTTTTTTTCAAGATCGGGTTAAAACTGGCGAAGTTATACAAAAAAGACCATTTGGGGCAGATTTTGGGTTCGCCAAAAAAAAAAATTTTTATTGTTCTGAAATCCTCTCAACATAAGCTTTCATATTAGGGGCGGTAAATGCAAACTTTCTTTTTCTCCATAAGGGGTGACCCACCTTATTATGCAGCCCTCTCGTTTGATACATTCATTTATCGGTTTGAGATCAAGACAAATTTTTAAAGACCCATCCGGTTTTTCAAAAATTTGCAAAATGTTCACCCAATCTGTCGGCTTAGTGACCTTACTTATCACCCCATATTTTATCATAACATCTAATTGTTTCCTAAATTTTCCATACAAACTAAATGGTATTCTTATTTGCCAGAAAATTGACCAAGTCCATTGAAAACATCAATATAATCGAGTATAAATGCTTCATTACACTGGTTTACAGCCAATATGTACTTTGAATGCCACTATTCTTTTCTCATGTAAAATCGGTCGCTAATTCCGAAAAAAAAATTTTTTTTTTCTGTCACTCCATTTTCGAGATATTGCCCACTGTAGGGTTTTCAACGAAAAAAAAAAGTTGGTTCCACTTAATTGCATATATCTCCAGAACCAACAACAGTAATCAAACAAGTGATATATCAAATAAAAGCTTATACAATTTCTTACAAACAATGCAAACATCATTTTTTGGTCGAGCTGTTAGTTTTTTTTTTTTTATTTTTGGATTCGCCAAAGGAGTGAGAAAAATCTCATAAATACGTATAGCCCGTACTATACGCATGCACGACTTACATTCTAAAATCTATCCGGATCAACCGGAACAGACAGAATGCACCTACGTACTAAAACACACACCCAGTTGGCGACGTATGAATTTCCACTAAGCACATTAACTGGCTTTTCAGCGGAACTTAAAAATTTTATACAAAAACACGAATTTATTAAGAATATTCTAATTTAAAAAAGTAAACAACATCAAATAAGAAGTAAACTTTACATATAACTCTAAAACAAAGAGACCAAAGTAACTATAAATAATATGAATATAGTAAGTTTGCGGCCACAATCCAACCCAAGATCCTACGTGGAAAAGAGATTAAACTCTTAAACACCAAACCAATTCCAAATATAACGCAGATATATACGTGTAAATATGTACAAACATATATGTGTATATATATACGGGTCACTATGTAATTTTGGAACACCGTGCTAATGTTATTAATTGGATATGTATTTGGGCCAACGCAGGCATAAACTTGCATGGAAAAGAGATAAACTCTTGCGCACCAAACTAAATAACTAATAAGTCAAATGGATAAGAAAAATTTAAAATTTTTTTTTGATTAAAAACAAACAAGTTCAAGCATACATATCATATTCGATGGTGTTTACTTCATCAAACGCAATATTATAAAGGAAAAACAAATGAAACGGTCTCGAATATATGGAATTACTTCAGCCAACATTTAAACAGAATATAACACTATTATTAACCGAGTTAATGTTTGAAACAAAATTCTAAAATGTATCAATTATTTAAATGTAAAATCATTTTCCGTTTCAAGGCATCCACCGAATCACAAAAATTAATTAAGCTGTAGTAATTGTTGAAATCACTTCACATACATCGTAAAGGGTCATGAAGGGCATAATTTGAAGTGCACTGGCTCAACTTAAAAAGCACAAAATGTCTAGATCCTCTTCTTGGGATGTTAAAGTTAAGAGATGAGAGAATATATTGGGAGTCAATTTCACCACAAAGTAATTTATATAGGAAGGTGACATTAAGCACCATCCTTCTGCTTCTCAGGGAAGGCAGTAAAATTTGCTTAAGGCGGGTTTCATACGAAGGAAGAATAATATCTGGGTTTCAACGATGATGACGTAAAGCAAAAAGTAAAAACTGTTTTTGAACCGATTCTATTGCATCAATGTGGATGTAATATTGAGGGTTCCATACTACGGAAGCATTTTCAAGAATAGGTCTTACGAGAGATATATATAGTAATTTAGTTGTGAAGGCATCATTGAATTCTTTCGCCCATCTTTTAATGAAACCATGAACACCTCTAGCCTTATTTACAGCCAAATTTACGTGGAGATTGAAGCGAAGTTTTGGATCCATAATTACACCAAGATCAACAAAACTATGAACAATTTCTAAATGGATGTTATTTATAGTGTAATTTGTGCTATGAGCAGTTCTACGTGAGAAGGTCATTGATTTGCATTTTTTTAAGTTAAGGTTTAATAGGTTGAAGTGACATCAATCCACTAGTCTGTTTAAATCAGATTGTAAAAGGTGTTGTTCGTCGAGTGACTTGTAGGTAAGAAAAGTTTCACATCGTCAGCAAACATTAAGACGTCACAATGTTTAATTGCCGAGGGAAGGTCATTAATAAATAGTAAGAATAAAACCGGTCCAAGATGACTTCCTTGCGGAACACCAGATGTAACCATAATATTTTGTGATAGAGAATTTTTATATAAAACTTCTTGAAAATGTCGCGATAAATAAGATTCTATCCAATTTAGCAATTTTACAGGAAACCCAATTAGCTTAAGTTTATTCAATAGAAGATTATGATTGACGCTGTCAAAAGCTTTGCTAAAGTCCGTATAAATAACGTCAGTCTGTTTTCCCAAAGTAAAACCTTTTATTACACGGGATGTAAACTCCAAAAGGTTTGTTGAAGTTGATTTACCCTTTAAAAAACCATGCTGAGTGACAGAAATGGAAGATGATACGAAGTGGGTTAGTTGTTCAGTTATGATTTTCTCAAATAATTTAGGGATTGCGCTTAATTTGGCGATGCCTTGGTAGTTAGTGACATCAATTTTGGAGCCAGATTTATGAAGGGGTATAATATATGAATCTTTCCATATAATGGGAAAATGTCCACTTTGCAGGGATATATTGAATATGTTTGAAAGAGGAGCACACAGGTTGCTAGCGCATTCCTTTAGAATGCAACTCGGAATTTCATCAGGGCCAGTCGAAAAAGAGCATTTAACTTGACGAAGGTTATGCATAACAATAATTGAGTCTATTACTGGAGTTTCAAAAGAGCTAACTGGAGGTAAATAAGGATGCTCAGAACACATATTAAATGGTATGTTGGAGTAAGTTGATTTGAAGAAGCTTGCAAACATGTTGGAAATAACATTGTCACAAGACGATTCCTCTTGATTGAATCTCATAAGGGGTGGAAAGTTGGAAGCCTTACGTTTTGAATTAACAAAAGTATAGAAGAGTTTCGGATTATCATTAAATTGAGATTTGATGTTGGCTATATAAGCAGAATAACACTGTTTATTTAATAGCTGGTATCTGCAACGACAAGATGAATAGCAAGCAAAGTCTATATTAGAACCAGATTTTTTATATTTTTTAAATAAGCGATTTTTAAAATTTTTTAGTGACTTAAGTTCACTTGTTAGCCAGGGTGGACTTAAGGGTTTATAATTAATTTGCTTTGTTGGGACGCACAATAAGAAGCACCTTTGCAAAGTATCATTAAAAAACTGTACCGAGGTTTCGACGTCATAGTATGAATACGGTGGTTTAATAGATAGAATCGGTGACCAGTCAGTCTGCGAGAGTAAGGCGTTGAGTTTAACATAGTCTGTACTTTTGAAATTATATATTTTTGTATTTCGCTTATCAGGTGTAAGTTTATTTTCATTTTCATGAGCAAGTAAAACTGTTATTTCAAGAGTTGGATGATGTTCATCTTCCGGAAAAGATACAGGGTTTGAGCGATTGAGATATACAGTAGTGCATCTATCTACAAACACAAGGTCCAGCGTTCTATGGTTTTTATTAAAAGTATTATTGACTTGTTGAAGACACAGGTCAGATAACTTATCTAAAAAATCATTTATCCAATTACTACTGGAAACAGGTGTAAGAAATGAAGAGTCATCTGTCGAATTCCAAGACACAAAGGGTAGGTTAAAATCGCCCAACACAATAAGAACATCATTATTTTTTAACATATTATGGACTTGCTCGATGGCGTTTATATGTCTTAAGTAAATTGATATGTCACAATTAGGAGGAATGTAAGAACAGGTAAGATAAGCAATGCAATTATTTAATTTAACTGAAACACAAATAAACTCCAGTTCACTAGTTTCGAGAATTGTTAATTCATCAGATGCAAACGAGATATGAACAGCTATCAGGACACCACCACCGATCTTATTATAACGATCTTTACGGAAAATTTGATAATTTTTACACATTATTTCAGAATTTAGAATATTAGAGCGAAGCCAAGTCTCCGTGAAAATTATAATGTTATATTCGAAATCAAAACTGTTAATGAACATTGCAGAAAGTTTGGAATTAAGACCTCTTACGTTTTGGTACACAAGTTCTAATTTAGACTTGCGATTTGTTAATCGTTTTTTGGATGAGATTGCGGGCTATTTCGCGGGCGAGGCAAGTGTACTACATTTACTAATCGCGGATTATTTTTGAATTCGAATTCGCGTACGATTGTATTCCGCGGCCAGAAACTTACATCAACAATAGTATTAAATAAATTTTCTGGAACTGTCAATCTAAAGGAAGTAGTTGGACGTGCGTTAACGTATTTGAATTTATGAATAGAAATAGAAAGAGTCGTAGAACATTTCAACTTTGACTTAATGAAAAAATCTATATCATTATCTGTTGTATCAGATGCTAAGCGCGAAACAAAGATTGATTTAGTTGGAGGAATAGCAATCAAAGGTTTAGGAACAGAAATGTCAGAAGTAATTGCAATTTGTTGGACACCAGCAACAGTAGGAGCAAGAGAAGCAGCTTGTGCATACGATATTTCAGGCAAAGCGAGAGGTAGAGCTGATAATGGAAAAGGAGCAGACATAGACAAATTTGCCGAAGAAGAAAGAATAGGAGGAGGAGGAGCATCCGTGTCCATGTCGTCAACGTTGTGTTGTTCTATAGAAGGTTGTGTTGGTGTCGAGTCAGTTTTCTGTTTGCTTCGAAGGGTCATCTGTTTCTTTTTTCGCTTTGGTGAAGGAATTGACACATCAATATATTTAAATTCATTGAAAAGAGTTTGATATTTTAAAAATTTATTCGAAAGTGAAGAAAGTTCTCTACTTATTTCCGAGAAACCTTGCTTCGTTTGCTTAAAAAGCTTATAAAAGTTAATGTCGGCCAGCCTACACTTCTCACAAGACCAACGCAACCCTTTACCTTCATCAATGGCATCTGCCACTCGACCTGACACTCCTGCACACTTGATGTGAACAATATTGTCACATAGCCAACATGACAAAAATCGTTCATTTTTACCTTTAGCGGAGCAGCCAGGCTTAGCACAAACCATTTTTTTTTTTTTTTTTTTTTTTTTAGTTTAACAATTTATTTAATTTAAACAAAGAAAAAGAAAAACAATAACGTAAAAAGATCGATACAATAAAGATAAAAGAAAGTAAAAAGATATAAAAAGAGATAAAAACTCAGACACCCTGTGGGAATAGCTAAAAGAAGTGCCTACAGGTATGCAACGCTTTCTACTTAACTTAAGAGAAGCTAAGCAATATAATAGTGAAAAGTCAAAAGAACAACAAGAACAGAATTGAAAGAATTGAATTGAAAAAAAGCACAACAATGTTTGTATGTTTTTGTTTTTGTTGATTTTTTTTCACTGCTTATAAAAATAAGCACCAGTGTCAAGCACTTAAAACTTATGCACTTATATACAGAATATTAAACGCGGAAACTGTGCACAATTTTTAAGGCACAGAAACACTCAATTCTATTAACGAATTAAAAGAGCGAAATTACGTATTTAAACCCTTTATTAAATCACAGAAATTATAAATTGAAAAATAATTTAAAACACGACCAGAAATTTTCGATGCTGAAAGTTCGACGGAGTTGCCAGACTTTTGGCGGAATAAATTCAAATTTCGGGGATTTTTTTTATTTTTCAGAAACATTTCCAAAAAAAGACAAAATAGTTGCAAATTTCGTTAAGAAATCAAAATATTTTGTTACTTTTGATATTTTTTACTAAGAGCCTTTATTTTTCCAAAAAAAATAAGCTATTGTTGAAGAAAATCTATTGAGAAATGAAAAAGTTGTGTTCAATGAAACGAAAGAACCCAAATTGTGTGATTATCAATTTATGCATTTGGACTTATTTTATTGCCATAAAAAAAATGAGAATTAAAGGTTGTTGCAATAAAATCATATATTCTTAATTTTTATTGTTCTTTTAATAATTAACATTATTTAAATTACATATAATTATTATATTTATTTTATATATTTATATATTTATTATTAAGAGTAATGTTTGCATGTAAGACACAGTCTTTTAAATGCACAATAAAAAATATAAACATATTAACAACAAGCAAGTATAAATTATACAACTGACTAGAAGAATATAAGTTAAAATATAGAAATAAATTAAGTTATCAGTAATCTAAAAATAAAAACACAATTTAGCGAACTATGGATATAAATAGTAAACATCAGTAACATTATACATTAAACAACTGACTTGAAAAATTTAAGTTTAAAAATTTAAATAAATTAAGTTATCAGTAATCAAATAATAAAAACAAACAATTTAACGAACTAGGATATGAATAGTTAACATCAGTAACATAACAATCATACTTAAACATAAATCGAGACTTAATTCTAGTTAGACTTATAAGAGATAGACAAATTAAGAAAAGAAGGAAAGAAAAGTTATTAAGGACAGAGAGAGTATTAGGAAAAGTATTCGAAAATTTTATGCTTGAAGGTTTGTTTATTAGAAATATTTTTAATTCCTGTAGGCAACGAATTCCACAATCTGATGGCGTTTACGAAGAATAATCTGTTAGAGTTCAAATAATTATAAACAGGGAGTTTGAGATTAAAATTTCTATTTGATCTACAAAAATGAAGCTTATCAAAAAGATAAGCAGGTGATTAAGAATATAACAGGTTATGTAAGAAAATACAATTTCTAGCATCAATATAGTTCATAATATTACAACCCAGTATTTGATTACTCAGATGACTAATCCGATCAAACTTTCTAAGACCATAAACATACCTAACAGCATTATTAAAAGCGCATTGCAACTTAATTTTCGATCTGGAATCAAGTTTACCATATACAACATCTGCGTAAGATATGATTGGCATTATGAGTTGCTGGACTAACTTTTTTCTAGTGTCCATAGGTACAAATGACGCAGTCCACCTTAAGTTCCGAAGGACATGGTAGACTTTACATGGTAGACTTTACACACAACCGAATTAATATGATTTTCGCAGGAAAGAGAGGAGTTAATATGATACCCAAGATTTTTAACTTTATCAACAAAATTTAGCTCGACATCATTAAGATAAAGTGAGGGTATATTAGAGAAAAAGTAACGAGATTTATAAATAGGCAAGACATATGATTTGATGGGGTTGAGCCGAAGATTATTAGATTTAGCCCAATCTGTTATTATTATTAAGTCCTCATTCATCTTACTACATAAATCATCAATACGGTTAATAGGTCTGGACAAGTACAGTTGAATATCATCAGCATATGCATGCATGGTTACATGTTGGCATTTGCTAAATATATCATTAATAAACATTGTAAAAAGAAGCGGACCAAGCACAGAGCCTTGTGGAACTCCACAGGTTAAGTAACGGAAAGCGGACAGACTGCAACCCACCCTTACCCTTTGAGACCTTCCTCCAAGGTAACTGAGTAACAGACGGACAGCAGAGATAGAAAAATTAAAGTTATCTGAAAGTTTCTGACATAAAATGCTATGGTCGACAGAGTCAAATGCCTTGGAAAAATCTAGAAGGCAGAGTAGATTTAAGTGCCCTAAATCATATGTCACTCTGACGTCATCCAAAATCTTTAATATAGCTGTAGCGCAACTGTGGCCAGGACGAAAACCAGATTGAAGAGGGGACATGAGGTCGTATTTTTCAATGTGCTCCGAAATTTGCGCTGCCATGAGAGATTCAAGAACTTTAGACAAAGCTGATAGCAGACTAATGGGACGGAAGTCAGACGGATTACGTGCATTGGTTTTTTTAGCAATAGGGATAATTGTCGCTGCTTTCCAAATATTAGGGAAGCAGGAGCTAGTGAAGCAGTGATTCAGAATGTGCGTTAATGGGGAAATAATGTGAGGTAAAATTATTTTGATAAACTTAATTGAAATTCCCTCTTTCTCAGAATTTAAATCCCCAGGACCTGACGGCATATTTCCAGCCATGTTAAAAGCGTCCACTTTGAAAGTCGTTCAATGGCTTGAGATAATATATAAAGGGTGCATCAGACTTAACTATGTACCTGTAGCCTGGAGGACAGCTAGGGTGGTCTTCATACCAAAATCAGGTTGTAGTAGCCACCTGTATCCAAAGGACTACAGGCCAATAAGTCTAACATCCTTTCTACTCAAAACACTCGAGAAGCTAGTAGAACTGCACATAAGAAACGGCACTAACCGGCCGATTCTTGCAGCCAACCAGCACGCATATACGAAAGGAAAATCAGTGGAGACAGCACTACACAACCTAGTTGTCCATGTAGAGAAAGCGCTCCACAACAAAGAATTCGCACTAGGGGCTTTCCTAGACATCTCAGGAGCATTCAACAATGTGTCAACTACGGCCATACTAAATGGATTACGCGCGATCGATACACCACCAGCAATCGACCTCTGGATAGACAACCTACTAAGTTGTAGAAGAGTCCAAGCCGAGTGGGGTTCCACAACCATGGTAAGAGAAGTGCGCAGGGGAACACCCCAAGGAGGAGTCCTCTCACCCTTACTTTGGAATCTAGTTGTTAACGAACTACTTAAAAACTTTGAAGGCAAAGCCCCAAAGATAACAGCTTATGCGGATGATATAAGCATAATTATAGTGGGAAAATGCATTTCGACATTAAGCTCTTTAATGGAGCATACACTAAAAGAGGTACTCAGATGGGCGAACTCAGTCGGCCTCAGTATAAACGCAGAGAAAACAGATCTGGTATTGTTTACGAATAAGTACAAGATACCACCATGGATTCCACCAAGATTAAACAACACTCGGCTCATCCCGAAAACTCACACGAAATACCTGGGAGTTGTACTCGACAGCAAACTGACGTGGAGACTCAATGTGGACGAGAGGGTTAGGAAGGCTACCAATGCGCTATATGCATCCAAGAAGATGCTGGGCAGCACTTGGGGCCTCTCACCCTCTCTAATGCAATGGATCTACACAATGGTTGTTCGTCCAATTCTACTCTACGGTATCATTGTGTGGTGGCCGGCGGTGAATAAGTCAACATATCTTAAATACTTGGAAAAAACTCAGCGACAAGCTGCGCTATGCATATCCGGCGCGCTGAAGTCAACTCCTACGAAAGCTCTTGAAACCATTCTATGTCTGGATCCGCTAGACATATATGCAAAACTAACGGCTAGTAAAACGGCACAGCGGCTCACGGCAGCTGGTAGCTTCCGCAAACAAAATTTTGGACACTGTAGAATTGGCAAGGATGCAATCAGTAGCACAGACTACATGATCCCTAGCACAACTCTCGAACCCAAAATACCCACACTTCTAGGACCAACCGACTGGCGCAAAGGTATCAAACAGGCCCAGAGGGCGGTCAACATATTCACAGATGGCTCCAAAATGAATACGGGAGTAGGTGCGGCAGTGTATTGCGCAGAGCCCGATATAAGGCAAGCATACAAATTACCGGACCACTGCAGTGTCTTCCAGGCGGAGGTTTTTGCCATCAGGAAGGCCGCAGAGATAGCTCTTAGTACAAACACTCAACACTCTTTAATTAACATCTTTGTTGACAGCCAAGCGGCAATCAAATCCATGCGTTCTGATACCGTCAAGTCCAGAAATGTCCTAGCAAGCAAGGACGCACTAGATGCATTGAACACTTCAAAGAGAGTGTGTATCTTTTGGGTTCCAAGCCACAGGGGCATTGAAGGAAATGAGATGGCAGACGAACTAGCAAAGGAAGGTGCCGGGCTGGGATCAGAGTTCACAGAGCACGTAGATATTCCACTACAGGAATTATACAAAAACCTCGAAACCGTAGCCAAACAAGCAGTGAGTCGCAGATGGAAAGATACGACAACATGCAAGATCTCAAAAACCATGTGCGATGCAGCATGCGGAAAACGAACGTCGTTTATCCTGGCTCGCACCCGAAGGGACAGCAGGACACTGGTGGGAATTCTCACAGGTCACTGCATGGTGGCGGCCCACGCTAAAAAGCTGGGTATAACTATGGATGACAACTGCAGGAAGTGCAAGGAACCAGGTGCCCAGGAAACCCTGGAGCATCTTCTCTGCACATGCCCCGCCTTACTTAGATCGAGACTTAAATACTTAGGCTCACCGACTTTATCGTCGCTTAAGGATGCAGCCAAAATTCCTCTAGAATCCCTCTTAAGATTTGCGAATAAGGCGCAAATCTTTAAAGACTTCCACTAACTCCCTCAAGGATTTCATAAACCGGCACCACTAAGGACCATATGGTCTATGTGAGACTCTAATGAGAGGCAACCGGACTAACCTAACCTAATTGAAATTCCATCTTCACCCACGGCATTTGATTTTAATTTATTAACGTAGCGAGAGACTTCACTCTCACCAACAGCAACAAATTCAAAATTAGACAAAGTAACAGGAGATGAAGTATTTGTAAAATTGGAAGACAAATTTGACGGAGACTCTGAGCTATCGACAAAATAATCATTTAAGATACCTGGATCAATACAACAGTCATCAGATTTAACATTACAGACCCCAGCCTGCCTTAAATTGTTCCATAATTTCTTATAGGGCAGTGTTGTATTTAGCTTGCTCATAAAAAAGTGGCGTTTAGAAACTCTAACAGTTGAGTTAGCATCATTTCTTGCTTTTTTGTAATGTTCCCAATTAGATGCAGTTGGATTTCTTTTCCAACGATTGTAGTATCTATTACGTGATTTAATGGCTAACATAACATTTCTTGTGAACCAGGGACAACTTCTGTTGGAAACTCGGCGAGTAATTAACGGAACATGCGCCTCAAACAGCGCATGTATTTTATTCATAAAGAAGTTAAGCTTCTCATCAACTGAACTCAGCATCCAACAGACAGACCAATTAACAGTGGACAAGTCATAAAACAGAGACCTATAATCGATAGGTTTGTAGTCTCTGAAAGTAAAAGTTTCATGATTGACAACAGGTGAAAAATTAACATTCAAGGCACAAAAAAGAAGATCATGGTCAGAAATGAACGATAATTGGTCAAACAACAAAACAGAGGATACATCAGAAATTACGAAAATATCTAAAAGACTCGGAGAGGCATTATTTGCAAAGCGCGTGGGCATACAATTATTTAATGTTTGTAGTCCAACTTCCGTCAGCTTATCAACAAATTGGCTAACGAGGTTATCTTTGATTAACATATTAATATTAAAATCACCACACATAACAAAATGGTCATAATCAATTGCACAATTAGACAAAGATCTAAACAATTCATCCATACAACAGCTACGATACGGGTTATAAACACACGACAAGAAAACTTTAACAGAATTACTATAAATCTCAATATTGAGAAATTCTACCTCATGTCCACTCGACATTCCCAACACTTTAACATTTAAATTCTTTTTACAATATATTGCAACACCCCCACCTTTTTTGTTCGTCCGATCATTTCGCCATAACTTAAAATTATTTATCCGCAAACAATGGTCACTTATGTCTGCCCGAAACCATGTCTCGGAAACACAAATGACATCAACGGCAGAGTTCTCAAAACAATGTCGGACATAGTCGAGTTTAACGTCGTTAAGGCTTCTCGCGTTAAAATGCACAATATTGAAGCCAGGGTGCTGCTTGCATAAAACGCCAATCATGGTCTTATGGATATCGTTAGTGCCGGATACAATATCCGTCATAAATAAGAATAGAAAAACAACAACAAGCATAAAAGTTAGTAAATAAATAAGAAGAGAAGTAAGTAGAGCAATTAATAGAAAATATAAACAAGATTAGGTGAAAAGAAGCTATAGAAAATGAGATCAAAAAAAGTAGTAACAAAACTGATATGCAAATTAAACCAAGCTGTAAGTAAAAAATAAAAGTAAATATACATGTAAATAAATATATAAATAGCTTAATCAGCGTTAACAGCAACAGTAGCAGTAGTTCTAGCAAGGTTCTGCACATCTTCAACGGTGTTGACGCGTATCCTCTCCCCATTTTTATGCATTCTGACGAATACATTACCACGAAGCGTAAACACATTAAAAATGCTTTTGTTACGCTTGCAGACAATTGCAGCTTGAAGTACTCTTCGGGTGTCAGCTGATACACTCTCATGCAGGTACACATTGTTGTCTGAATCAAAACCAGCGTCTCTTAGATTGACAGCTTTTTTTGATTGGCGACGATATTCACCAAAAGCTTTGAGAACTCTATTCCGATCAAATGGTGTATAGAACTTTACGATCACCACAGAGCTTTTGTTATGTTTTTGGATAACTCTGAAAATATCTCTTACTGGTGGCGATTGAAAGACCAAAGATCGGCAAATCAAATTAAAGCTGCTCTTCAGATTCTCTTCTTCAAGAAAAGGTAAGCCAAAGAGAACGGCATCAGTGGAGTGATCGACGCTGTTGTTGCTGCAATTATTATTGATGTTGTTGTTTGCACTGCTTTCATTCAGTTGCAGCGCTAATTGGTCGCAGCGCGTAGTGAGTGCGCTCAGTTGAAACTCAAGAGAGTGAATTTTTGAGTTACTCTCACTGAGTTGATTATTTATGGAGCTCACCTCGCTTTCCAATCTGCTGACAAGTCGAGTGAAGAGGCTGTCGGTGTAAGTACGAAGTCGCTCTTCAAGTTCTTTAAACTCTTGCTTTGAATGTGCTTTCAGTCGTTCCTCAACAGCAAGGAGTTGAGCGCCAAAATTGTTTGCACTGCGTCTCGCTGCACTAAGCTCACTTTTGTTGTTGTTGTTGCCGCCACAGTTGTTACGTAGGCGGGTTTGCATCGGAGACGGCGACATAAAGTCAACGAGATGGTATAAATTTAGCGTGAAGACAGAGTTAGATAGAGTTGATAAGAGTCAAGATAGAGTTGACAGAACGAACACAAAAGACCGAACTGCAAACGAACTGCGAAGACGGTAATCTTAGTTCTTCTTTGTTGATTTTAGATTTTATGCAACAAAGACTTACAATTTAACTAAAGTTAGTTTTGCACACTTCGACTATTATTTAGATTATAATTTTTTGGTGCGAGACGACCAGCGCGATTTTAGCTTAACGCCAGTGTATAAAGGCAAAACTATAAACAATTATAATGCACTTTTAAACACATAAAATTCGGGACAAATCAAAAACACGTCCGTACGCTGTTTATGTTTTACTCTCTTATTAATAATTTTTATTGTTCCCTTAAATCATTTATATTATTATTTTCATTGTAAATGATTTTTATTAAGCATTCAGAAATTAAAAATTATTAGAATTCTTGTTTTGTCGTTTATTTAATTCGGGATCGGTTTATCTGATGAGAAACCAACAATAGTCGCCCATCATTCCTTTGTCCCAAAATCCTTGGTACCGATTCTCAATTACTTTCATCTGTTGGTGGAATCTTTCCCCATGTTCGTCGCTCTCGTCACCGAGATTCTTCGCTTTCTTTGTCTAACGCCTTGACAGAGTTTTTCATAAGTCCAAGTTTGATGTGCTGCGGTGGGAGAATTATGTTTTCCTTTTTGACGAGTGGAACGTTTTTGACGTTGCTCTCTCCAACTTTCGACTCAATTCTTTCTGGCCAGTCCTTTTTGTAATAGTGGTGTTCACGTGCTCGACTATCCCACTTGCATTGAAAACAGCAGTACTTTGTGTAGCCACTCTGTAAACCACAAAGCATACCAACGACTTTGAGATCAGAACATATTTTCCAGTCGTGTTGTTCATATTTAATACATGTCAATATCTTCGCCATTGTTTCGTACGTTTCCTTTTTGTTGACTGCATGTGCGATCGGAATCGATGGCTTTTTGTTTCCTATATGAAGTAATACCGCCTTCAAGCTTACTTTGCTGTTATCAATAAAAAACTCCACTCTTTGGAAATGTACGGCTGACCGAAGGTATTAAATAAGCCAGGAATGTCTACGCAATAGCAGATATTTTCATTCTTAGTAATGTGTATAGCAAACGGTTTTTCACGATTTCTGTAGTATGTCACCTTAACATCGGGTCTCAAAAAGTTGAATTGTTGCAAACGAGAACCATGCAATTCCGATTTTTCCTTTGACAGTTCCAAATCTCTTATCCAATCATTCAGCTGCGCTTGCGATAAAAGGTGAGTTGTGTTTTCAGTTGTAATAGTACTACCACCTGTGGTTCCTTCCGACTCCACTGAATCTACGGATTTTCGATTGTTTTCACGTGTTGAATCGGGACAAATAGGATATGGAACATCATCAGAATGAGATACTGGCAATGAAACATTCGGGACAATGGCGTATAAGTTAACACACGTATCCGCTCCAGTTGTAAAATGAAGATAGTACGTGACAATTTGTCAATTTTGTCGCACACTCCATTCCCACATTAGCCAAACGCTGAGCCAGCAAAATAGAACAGCAGCAAGCCAAAATAACGACAGCGCAGCAACGGCAGATTCAACCAGTACAACAACAACAACAAAGTCAATATCAACAGCAGTGCGGTCAATGTTAGAGCAATAGCAGCAGTTACTATAGTGCAGCTAAAAGTACAACAACAACAACAACAGCATGCAGCCAATACAATAGCAACAACTACTAAGGGAACAAAAACAAGACAACAACAATATCAGCAACAGTAGCGCAGCTGAAGCAACAAGTATAGTAAGATATTATAAGTTTATTTTGGGTTGTTTAAGTCAGTTCTTCTACGGTTTCCTCTTAATAAACATTGGCACATAGTGCCAAATAAAAAACCAAACAAACTGTTTTAATTGGCACGTAGTGCCAAAGGAAGATATTTTTAATAATAATAAACATAACAAATTAACTGGCGACCAACGTGGGGCCACAAAAAAAGTTCTTTATTTTAAAAGAAAAATAAAAGTGGCCGTGAAATCGGACTCACCTGTGAAAAGTTTCACATAGTGAAAACATATGAGACAAAGTAGGTGAACAAGCTTGAATTTTTTAAAACTGAACCTATCAGACACTGAAAGTGCTAGAAATAATTTAAAAGAAAAAAAACAAGCATAAATGTGAATAACTAAAAATTATAAAAACTTACCGTATCTGTGGTAAACTCATCTGGAAAAAATAATTACATTGGATTACAAGGAAAACTTTAATCTGTAAGCTGACAGATTATTGTATTATTGTACTATTAGCTATTGGACAAAGTATCTACATAAGATTTTTAATTTGTTTAAAAGATTTAGCATTAGAAATTATACATGATAAGATCCATTGTAAATTTAATCAGAGACATTAATTTCTTAAATCGAAGGATTCAATGAAAATTCCGAACAAAAAACCAAAAAAACTGTTTTTTTATTAATTGTAATTAAACTAAACATAGTAGTCTCAAGTTAATTAAAAATATTCAAGATTTAAGCATATTCACTTAAAAAAAAAATCCTTATTAAAAATATGTTTTTGTTTTTAATATTAAAGCCCAATTAATATCTGTAATAAAAAATTTTTTCTCTTGGCACCCAACTTATTAACCAATCTATAATGGACGCACAAACACTGCAGGCACTGTTAAACACCGCAATTGCAGCTGCCACTAGGCAGGTGAAACAGGACTTTCAAACAACAGTTGACGAACTGACATCCAGACTTGAACGAATAGAATCTCCTACGCAGGTTGAGGAATATAAGGAAGTAACTATAGACCCAGAGGTGACGCCTTGTGAGGAATCGTTAGATTTAATAAAATCTTTGCCCGAATGTAACGGCGAGCAGATACGATACATCTCATGGCGACAAGCCGTGTTTACAGCATACAAGCTGTTTGAGTCATTTGGGGGTACGTCAAAGCACTACCACGCCGTGGCTATAATCCGTAATAAAATTACCGGATCTGCCGATTCGGTTCTTTCTTCGTTTAATACGGTACTCAATTTTAGGGCTATTATTGCTCGGTTAGATTTCACCTATGCTGACAAAAAACCAGTTCACATTTTGGAACAGGAAATGTCCACTTTACGGCAGGGTGGACAAAATATTTGTCAGTTTTATGATGAAGTTGAGCGCAAGCTCACACTCATCATCAACAAAGTGATTATGGCACATGACGGCGTCAAATGCTTAATTAATTCTCTGTGCACAAAATACAGACAAGATGCGCTTAGAATATTTATATCTGGATTGCGCAAACCAATGTGTGATATTTTGTTTTCATCTAAGCCAATAGATATGCCTTCGGCACTAGCGTTGGCCCAAGAGCTCGAGTCCACCCAAGCTCGATACGTTATTGCAACATCGTTTAATAGAAATAGGGATCAACAAACGGAACACTACGGGTTCTCGAATTCTCCGTACTACCGCCGCTCCCAACCACAACCATTTCAGGCCCGTCACCCAATTCTTCCTAAACCTATTCCTATGGATGTAGACCCAACGTCATCCCGTTTTAGGCATAATAAGCCAGAGGGACTTTTCCGCAACACTGCACCAAACCTTAATATCAATAGAAATCCTTTCCTTAGCCCTAATCCTCAAACTATCCGACCAACAAAAAGACTTAATGAGAGTGATAGATTGCCAGCCAATAAGCTTCAACGTGTAAACCATTTGAGGCAGGGCGAACGTGATGACAAGGACATACCTGGGTTTTATGTTGCCAAAAACCTCTACTTCCCTGAAGATTACGAAGACGAAGACGCTGACGAAAACGGCGATATGCCAGAGGACGAGGAGATTGAGGCAACGGACGAAATTAATTTTTTAGAACAAGATCCCTCCTGCCCTTCGTCACCAGAACATTGGCAGGGAAGAAATTAAAATTCTTAATAGATACAGGTGCCGCAAAGAACTATATTACAAATTTAGAAACCCTCAAAGGTGTCAAACATATTGATAATCCATTTCTAGTTAAATCAATTCACGGAAACGAGAAAATCCATAGTAAATGCACAATAAATATTTTCGACACAAACGCTCAGTTTTTTATTCTTCCGTCACTCCAAACATTCGATGGCATTATCGGTTTCGATTTCCTCAAGGAAATTGGTGCGACTCTCGATATGAAAAAAGGAATGATTTTCTATAATAATAAGCAGGAAGACCTCTTTTACTATTTTTGCCGCGAGGTGAACAATATTTTATCAGACCCAAATCACAACAAACAAATCTCTGTCATTATTAAAGAACAGGCAGGAGTTTTTGCAGATCCAAATGAAGCCTTGCCCTATAATACCAATTTCGTAGCAACAATTCGAACAAACGATGACCAACCAGTTTACTCCAAGTCCTATCCTTATCCAATAGCCGCATCCGAGTTTGTGAATAAAGAAATTTCCGAACTATTACGAGACGGTATCATTAGGCCTTCTCGCTCCCCGTATAACAATCCAATCTGGGTCGTAGGCAAGAAAGGAACCACTGAAACAGGAAAACGTAAAATGCTTCCACCAGATAAACTTAAATCTGGCTTCCACCAGATAAATCTTGCTGAGTGTGACAGAGAAAATACAGCTTTTTTTCTGTTAATAACTGTACGAGTTCTGTAGACTCCCATTTGGACTGAAAAATGCGCCCAGCATTTTTCAGCGAGCAATGACGACATTCTTAGGGACGAGATAGGCAAAGCTTGTCACTTTTACATAGATGATGTAATTATATTCTCCTCTAGCTATGAACAACATAAGAATGATATAAGGCTTATCTTAAAGAAACTTTTTGAAGCTTATATGAGGGTTTCACTGGAAAAAACAAAATTTTTCAAAGAAGAGGTGGAATTTCTTGGCTTCATTGTTTCCAAGAACGCGCTGAAAACCTGCCCGGACAAAGTAAAAGATATCATTAATTACGAGGTTCCCAAAACACTCCGAGGTTTAAGATCATTTCTTGGATTGTCCGGTTACTACAGACGATTCATCAGGGACTATGCGTTGATTGCTTAACCGCTTACAAGATACTTGGGGGGCGAAAATGGAAACATTAGTGCTAATCAATCAAAAAACGTTCGAATAGAGTTCGACGAAGCGGCACAGAGAGCCTTTAGCAAGATAAAAGAAATTCTGGCGTCAGAAGACGTACTTTTACTTTATCCTGATTACGAAAAACCATTTGAACTAACCACCGATGCATCGTCATATGCGTTAGGTGCAGTTCTCTCTCAAGGGGGACGGCCTATAACTACCCAGAAGGAAATGGTCATGTATAGGAATGTGTTTTAGAACGCACCACTCCTATGAACTATACATTCCAGAACGCATGATTTTTTACACGGCGATGTCATAGGAAAATCATGCATCCCTTTTTGCATTCCTAAAGAATGCAAGAAATATCATATAATTTTATCATGAATAAAATCCTTGCTCATAAAATATGTGATTTTTCCTATATGGCTAAAGAATGTATTTTAAAGTGAATGCTTTTCGAGTCCTTTTTTATAATTTATTTTATTTGTAGTTAAAAGTAACATTACTTGTGTAAGTTTTAAATTATAAATTAATGATTAATTATAACAGAAAAAGTAAATGACACCTGCTTTTTTTCAAATTTCACAGTTTCTAATTTACAGTTTTTTTCACTGACAAAAAACTAAAAGTAAGCAATACTTTCATTCAAAATAAAAAAAGTTCGCATTCTATGATATTTTACTCGGTCATGTATCTTTTTGTCTCTTTTTTCAACTAAGATTTCATGCGTTCTTAAGTCATGTATTCCACATTTTCCTTCTGGGTATGATTTCCAGGACTCTCTCTTCGACTGAAGAGAATTACGCAACCAACGAACGTGAACTGCTCGCAATAGTTTGGGCTTTGCAGAAGCTCAGAAATTATCTTTATGGTGTTAAACAGTTGAGTATTTTTACTGATCATCAGCCCCTCACGTTCGCTATATCAGACAAAAATCCTAACTCAAAATTGAAAAGGTGGAGAGCGTTTGTAGAGGAATTTGCACCCAAATTCTTTTATAAACCTGGTAGGGCGAACATTGTAGCCGACGCTTTGTCCAGACAACATATCAATGCTTTAGAAAACTCTAGTAGTTCATCAAAAACAGTCCACAGTGAAGAATCACTGACAAAAACAATTCCCATGGTTGAGAATCCCATAAACTGTTTCAGAAATCAGCTTATCCTGGAAGAAGGAAATACAGAAACAAATACCTCAAAAATACTTTTCAAATCCCAAGTTTGACATCGTATTGTTTTTTCCAGTATAGATAATCTTTTGAAGACTATCAGATTATGCGTCCATCCCAACGTAGTCAACGGAGTATTGTGTGACCTACCTACCTTGGCCAAGATTCAGGATAAAATTATTTCAATGTTCCCTGCTGTTAAATTCCTACGTGCAGCAAAGCAGGTGACAGATATCTTTAATAAAAATGACCAAAAGGAAATCTTGCAAACGGAGCACAATAGAGCCCATCGTACGGTACAAGAAAACCTTAAACAAGTTCTAGACGACTATTATTTCCCTGACATGCGTAAGAGCCTGAAAGAAATAACCTCAAATTGTAGAATCTGTAGAGAGGCAAAGTATCAGCGCCACCCTCTGAACCCAGAGATTGGCAAAACACCCTTACCCCAAAATCCTGGTGAAATTTTGCACATCGACATCTACTCTACTGACAATCAACACTTTCTTACTTGTGTTGATAAATTCTCAAAATTTGCCATATTTTCAGCAATACATTCCAGATCAATAGTCGACATTAAAGAACCTATATTACAAATTTTAAATTTTTTCAAAAACACCAAAACAATTGTCTGTGACAATGAAAAATCTTTTAATTCACATTCAATTAGCTCGCTAGTAAGGGACCATTTTGGGATAAACATATTTACAACACCTCCACATCATAGCACTACAAACGGACAGGTTGAGCGATTCCATAGTACGCTTTCAGAAATAGCCAGATGTACAAAATTAACACAAGGTATCAATGACACGATTGACTTAATTTTACTTGCTATGGCAAAGTACAATAGAACAATTCATTCTACCACAAAAAAACGACCGATAGATATTATCCATTCTATGCCTGAAGCTCTGCGAAAAGAAATCGAATCAAGAATAGCTATAGCACAACACGTAGAGTTGCAACGTCTAAATTCTAGGAAAGAACCATGTGACAAGGTTCGAACCATATTAAAACGAATAGAAGAATAAAAGAAGGGTAAAAAGGTCCATAAAAGTAATATAAGATAATATTCTTGTATTTTCAGGGTTTTTATAATAACAATAGCTCAGGCGAAACGAGCCAAATTTTTAAATTACACCAATTCACACTACATTCCGATAACCAATGGAGCAGTGGCTGTTTACAATAGCTACGGGTTCCTACTGCATAGAACAAACCCGACTGATTATGAAGCCATAGCCCATGATACCGAAAACTTACTCGACCACTTTCCACAGTCGCACATGAGGAAATTACTTAAAGCAGATGTGGACCAGATCTTTAACTTACTTAGCGCGCTCAGAATTCATCATCGACAGTCGCGAAGTATCAATTTTTTGGGAACGGCACTGAAATACATTGCTGGCACCCCAGATTTCGATGACTTTAATCAGGTGGCCACTAAGGAGGAAGCTTTAATAGAGGCTAATGAAAAACAGATACTTATTAACACTGAAATGCAGATTAGAATTAACCAATTAACAGAGATCAATTAACCAATTAACGGGGAGATAAGGGGGCGATCTTCACATGGCAACGTGTCTGACTGCCTCAACTTGGCGAGGCCAGCATTATCCATGTCGAAATCGTCTCAAGTCGACTCAAACCTCCGCGTGGTGTCTCCTGGTAACGTCAAAGTACTATCGCCCGATAAACTTTGGCGGCGAATCTGAGCGGCGGGCTTCCTTTGGCCATCAAGCAAAGGTTGTGCGTTGGGTTTGAAGCCCACCACACTCAGAAAAAAGTGTCTCGGAATATGATAAAAAAGGCATCATATTTAGAGAAAAATGGTATAGACTTTGCTCCAGAGAATGCTATTCTCTAATTGCGATACTAAAAATTCTCTAAAAATGATAAAAATCTACCATGAAATAGAAAAATATATCATTTTTAGAGAAAAATACTTTTTTTTTTGAGAAAATATTTGTTTTTATTGAAGAAAATACTTCTCATAGTGAACTTTTTATCAAAATATAAGAAAAGTTTTTCATTTTCAATAAAATTTCTCTATAAATGAGAAATTTTTTGTGCGAGAAAAATACTTATCATTATTAGAGACATTGAAATATTTCCATTTCCTAGAAGTAAAGAAATATTTCTTCGAAAATGTGAAAATTTATTCTAATTGAAGAAAATTTTATTTGAAAAAGAGAAAATTGCTATTATCAAAAATAGAGAAATTTTTTACCGGAGCAAGGTATGTGTTTTTTTCTCAGTGCATGTAATAAAACCATTTCAATGAAAAGTTTAAGAATAAATAAAAGAATGATCCCCAAATCTGATGACGACTACCGCAAACGAAAAACTGATAATGATTTACGGATATGCACCTGGAATGTCCGAACCCTAAATTGGGATGGTGCCTCTATCCAACTGATTGATATCTTGGAAAGATATAATTCTGATATCACTGCAATCCAAGAAATGCGATGGAAGGGACAGCGTTGCTTACGGCAAGCATCCTTTGATATCTACTACAGCGGCCATGCGGAGAAGCACGAGTTTGGATGCGGATTTGTAGTTGGCAAGAGAATACGGCATCATGTCCTGCGATTCACTCCTGTGAACGAACGACTTGCCATAATCCGCTTCAAGGCAAAATTTTTTAACATAAGCCTAATATGTGCGCACGCTCCGACAGAAGAAAAAGATGACGAGACCAAAGAAAGTTTTTACGAGCGCCTTGAAGACGCATACGAGCGCTGCCCCCGTCATGACATAAAAATCGTGCTTGGTGACTTCAACGCCAAGGTGGGTAAGGAAAACATATTTGGTCCAACAGTCGGAAAGTTCAGCCTCCACGACAATACATCCGATAACGGAATGAGGTTGATTGACTTCGCCGCAGCACGAAACATGGTCGTTAGTAGCACTAGATTCAAGCATCTCAATATTCATAAGGCCACTTGGCTGTCCCCTGATCAAAAAACATGCAACCAAATTGATCACGTTTTGATTGACGGAAGGCACTCTTCCAGTGTACTAGACGTACGCACGATCCGTGGTGCTAACATAGACTCGGATCATTATCTTGTCGCAGCCAAGATCCGCACACGTCTGTGCGCAGCTAAGAATGCTCGCAATCCTACACAAAGAAAGCTAGACGTCGATAAGCTGCAGTCAAAACGGACGGCCGAAGCCTTCGCTAATCGACTCTCACTCCTGCTTCAAGAAAGCACTCCTCCTATCGACGATATATGCGGACAGTGGACGCACATATCCCACTCTATGCGTACGGCTGCCGAAGAGGTGATAGGCTACCACCGCCCTCGCCGAAACCAGTGGCACGACCAGGAGTGTCGCGACGCCACTGCAGAGAAGGACATCGCCTACAAAGCCACCTTGCAGTCGGTTGTAACGCGTGCTGTTATGGAGCGATACCGAGAGAAGAGGAGGGAAGAGAGACGCATTTTCAGGCGAAAAAAACGAGAGGCGGAAATGCGTGAGTGCGAGAAAATTGAGATGCATGGCGACAGGAATGAGACTCGAAAATTTTTCGAAAAAATAAGACGCCTGGCCGATGGTTTTAAGACCGGAGCCTCTTCCTGCAAGGATGAGAATGGGAATCTAGTGACAGATATCCAGAGTACACTGATGCTATGGAGGGAACACTTCTCTAGTCTTTTAAATGGCGACGCTGACAACAATCCCGCCAGTGGAGATGATATCCCGGAAACCCCAATCATGGATGACAGCGTTGAAGTTCCGCTGCCCGACTATAACGAGGTCTTAACAGCTATAGCTCGGCTTAAAAACAACAAAGCCGCAGGAGCCGATGGTCTGCCGGCTGAGCTGTTTAAGACCGGTGGCGAAGCTCTGTTTAAATGCATTCACAGACTTCTATGCAGAATATGGTCGGAAGAATGCATTCCAGATGATTGGAACCTCAGTGTGCTCTGCCCAATCCACAAGAAAGGCGATCCCACCATTTGCGCCAACTACCGTGGGATTAGCCTTCTAAATATCGCATATAAGGTCCTGTCGAGCGTATTGTGTGAAAGACTGAAGCCCATCGTCAACCAACTGATTGGACCTTATCAGTGTGGCTTCAGACCTGGAAAGTCCACCATTGACCAGATCTTCACGCTACGACAAATCTTGGAAAAGACCCTCGAAAAACAAATCGACACGCACCATCTCTTTGTCGATTTCAAAGCCGCCTTCGACAGTCCAATAAGGAGTCACCTATACTCCATCATGTCTGAATTTGGTATTCCTGCCAAGCTAATACGTCTTTGCAGGATGACACTGTACAACACAAGCAGCGCAGTGAAAATCGGGAAGGACCTCTCCCTTCCGTTCGATACCAAGCGAGGTTTCAGACAAGGTGATTCCTTATCGTGCGACTTCTTTAATATAGTAATGGAGAAGATCATCCGAGCTGCTGACCTGAGACGCAGCGGCACAATTTTCTATAAGAGCGTTATGCTGCTGGCGTATGCTGATGATATTGACATCATTGGCCAAAATACGCGCGAAGTCAGTGCAGCATTCTCCAGGCTAGAAAAAGAGTCGAGTCGAATGGGTCTTGCAGTGAACGCAGATAAAACGAAGTATCTCGTGTCAACAAACAAACAGTCCCAGCGTCTTGGAAACCACGTCACTGTTGACAACACCTCCTTTGAGGTAGTGAAGGACTTTGTTTACCTGGGATCCAGTATTAACTCCTCCAACGATATCAGTATTGAGATTAAACGAAGGATAACTCTTGCCAACAGGTGTTACTTTGGGCTCAGTAGGCAATTGAGAAGCAGAGCTCTCTCTCGACGAACAAAACTGACGCTCTATAAGTCAATAATCATGCCCGTCCTACTATATGCATCACAAACCTGGACGTTGAGCAGCTCTGATGAAAGGACTTTGGGAGCGTTCGAGAGAAAAATCCTTCGCAAGATCTATGGTCCAATCTGCGTCAATGGCGAGTACCGAATACGATGGAACCACGAGTTGTATGAGCTATATGCCGACATCGATATAGTCAAGCGTATTAAAATAGAGCGGCTTCGCTGGCTAGGTCATGTCGAGAGAATGACCGACGAAACTCCACCGAAAAAAATATTGGATTCGGTACCCAGCGGTGGCCAACGCAGACGAGGAAGACCGCATCTCCGTTGGAAAGACCAGGCATTGGATAACCTGACGACGCTTGGAATTTCCAACTGGCGCCAGCAAGCGCACGACAAAAGAGGCTGGCGCAAATTCTTAGACCAGGCCAAAACCGACCAACGGTTGTAAGCGCCATCTAAGTAAGTAAGTAAGTAATTAACAGAGACAGTAAACATGCTTCTAAATGTTACAATGGAAAAAGAAATAGACACCGGACACCTATTTGAACTAGCTACTGCCAGAAACAAGGCCATAATAACGAGTATTGAGGATACCATCTATTCGGTCATTCTTGGAAAAGTAAATGTAATTAATCCTATTATACTAGATAGTACAGAAATACAAAATTTGTTTGTCGCGGAACACTTTGCAAATATTAGCATAAGTGATATTTTAAGTATATCAAAACAGAAAATATTCCAAGACAGTAATAGTATCCATTTTGTAATTAAGTATCCAAAAATTGAAGAAATATGTAGTAGAATTAAGATATTGCCCGTAGTACGTAACAATAAAATCTTGATGTTAGAAACAAATACCGTTGCCAACTGCAAAATAGTATATGAACCGCTCGAAAATTGCAGAGATGCAGCCACAATGACATTCTGTCAACCTCTAAAAGGAAACTCCTGCGTGCAGCAATTACTGAACAATAATTTTGTAACATGCAAGACCACTTCGGCATACCATATTACACCAGTCGTAGAAATCGATGATGGACTAGTAATTGTGAATGATCAGACAACAGTGATACAGGAAGGAAATAATCCAGCAATTTTGATGAATGGAACCCTTCTTGTTACCTTCGAAAGCGAAATAACCATAAACGGAACAACCTTTACGAATTGGAAGAAAATCAGTCATTCACACCCTCAACCCGCATCAGTTAAATTTGTCAATATCACGGACCACGTTACGCTGTTATCACTTCCGTACTTACATGAGGTTAATATAAAAAACATTGGTCATATTGCCAGCCTGAAAGAACTAATCCATCAACAATCTACGCAATGGCTAACAATTTTCATTTCCTCGATAGTAACAGTCGCAATCATTGTTATTGCTTTGTTAATCACAAGACGTCGCAATAAGATTAACAACGTCATAGCCCTAGAAAGAGTTTTAAAGGAAACCGGGGACGGCTCCTCTTAACAGGGGGAGAAATTAACACACGTATCCGCTCCAGTTGTAATATGAAGATAGTACGTGACAATTTGTCAATTTTGTCGCACACTCCATTCCCACATTAGCCAAACGCTGAGCCAGCAAAATAGAACAGCAGCAAGCCAAAATAACGACAGCGCTGCAACGGCAGATTCAACCAGTACAACAACAACAACAAAGTCAATATCAACAGCAGTGCGGTCAATGTTAGAGCAATAGCAGCAGTCACTATAGTGCAGCTAAAAGTACAACAACAACAACAACAACAGCATGCAGCCAATACAATAGCAACAACTACTAAGGGAACAAAAACAAGACAACAACAATATCAGCAACAGTAGCGCAGCTGAAGCAACAAGTATAGTAAGATATTATAAGTTTATTTTGGGTTGTTTAAAGCGCTGATTATAATAGACGAAACGGAACGTAGGCAAGTGTAAGCGTAGCGGGATGGAACGCTTTCAAACGAAGTGACGATTATAATTGAAACGGAATAAATCGTTAAAATGGTCAAATAAACATTAGCAAACATTAAAAAACATCAATCTTCCTTTCTTTTAACTTCATTTCCAAAAATTGTGTTCAAAATAAATATGAATTCATTATAAAAAAGAGGCGTCAGAAAATCAAATCAAAAGATATTTTTTAAGCATTTGTCAAAAAGCATTTGTTTATTCTCGACGGAACGGAACGCAAAACAAAAATCAAAAATCTATAGATCACAACGTCGCGTGCCGTTCCATTCCGTCTTATTATAAACGCTCACATAAAAAGTTCGTGTAATAGATTGCAACGTGACATTTCTCAACGTTCTACAACGTTCCGTTTCATCTATTATAATCAGCGCTTTAGTCAGTTCTTCTACGGTTTCCTCTTAATAAACATTAGCACATAGTGCCAAATAAAAAACCAAACAAACTGTTTTAATTGGCACATAGTGCCAAAGGAAGATATTTTTAATAATACTAAACATAACAAATTAACTTATATCACTCGTTTGTGTTTTCCAACACCAGTCACTTTCGCCAGACAAAAATAGCAATCGTTTAGGTGGCAAAACGGTTGTCTCCAGATCATCGGAACATCGAATTTCATGTATCGTTTTTTACCCGAGCTCCATTCAGACAATATTTATTTGCACGATTAACACAAAATACTTGGCGTCCATGATTTACCAATGTCCTTAGCCGCAATACCAAAATAATGAAGATATGACATTTGCAGTAAATTCGTAAAATCGACTGGTTTCTTTTCGAAAGTAAGTTCACCGCACACGTAGCAGATCTGGGTCGTTTTTACACTGGACTTTTCGCAGTCTTTTACTCATTTTATTTTGAAGTATATCTTATTATTTATTTTTTCCTTTCCTTACAAATTGTGCGTCCGTTTGTTTGCCACGTGTTTTAGTATAATGCATGAATGTTTTTGCTTTTATACATCTCGAAAGTGCTGCAGGTACAATAAAGGTAGGTAGGTCCACGACTCAGAGCGCGACCGCCGAAACTGTCAAAAAAACACAAAATAAGTATTCACATGGCATAATAAAAACAGGTAGGCTCTCTTTCTTATAGCCATAAGTGTAGAAATCAGACGTTTTGCTGTGACGGTTTCGACGGTTGCACTCTCAGTCGTGAGCCTACCTGTTTTTATTGTAGCGTGTTTGTTCTTATCTTTTCTTTCGCAAAACTCTTGACTTGATTCCTATGAACAATAAAAAAGAAAAAATTAAAAAATTATAGTACAATAACCCAATTTCTTTATATGACAATAAAATTTTTAAAAAAATATAACTTGGGTGCTTTCGTTCCATTGAACACATCTTTTTCATTTCTCAATAGATTTTCTTCAACAATAGCTTATTTTTTTGGAAAAATAAAGACTTTTAGTAAAAAATATTAAAAGTAACAAAATATTTTGATTTCTTAACGAAATTTGCAATTTTTTTGTCTTTTTTTGGAAATTTTTCTGAAAAATAAAAAAAATCCCCGATATTTGAATTAATTCCGCCAAAACTAACAGCTCGACCAAAAAATGATGTTGGTATTGTTTGTAAGAAATTTTATTAGCTTTTATTTGATATATCATTTGTTTGATTACTGTTGTTGGTTCTGGAGATATATGCAATTAAGTGGAACCAACTTTTTTTTTTCGTTGAAAACCCTACAGTGGGCAATATCTCGAAAACGGAGTGACAAAAAAAAAAAAATTTTTCGGAATTAGCGACTGATTTAACATGAGAAAAGGATAGTGGCATTCAAAGTACAAACAACTTTTCGTTATTTGTAAACCAGTGTTATCTTCAGGCAAGTTTTTTAATACCTTTATTGTTAATTGTTGATGCACTTGCAATTTGTGATGCACAATTTGTTGATGCACCTGCAATTTCGTCACAATTTACATTATATAATTTTTTAATCAAATTTAAAGTTGCACACGACTCTATTCCTAAAATTGGCTGAAAAAATTGCTTGCTATTTAAAACTCAATGGGTAGATATTTTTTTATTTTTATCTATTCTACAAAGTAGTTAAATTTTTCCATGACTTTTTACTTCTTCATTTTTATATGCATACAAGGGAATATTTGATTTTACAATTTTATTTTATAAATTTATTTTTTGTTCATATTTAACTGGCAAACAGTTTATATCAGCGCCGGTATCCATTTTAAAATTTACTTCAATTCTATTAAGATTCAATTTTTTTAAACCAACCACCCAAATAGCTTATCCTACAGTCAAACGTGTTTTCTCTTTTATTTATTTGATAGTTGTTTTTTTACAATAATTTTTACCTTCATCAAAGTATTCAGCATTAACGGGATCTAGCTCAATTTTGTCTACCAAATTCACCTGCCATCTATAGCGCCTCCAGTTTTCAGCGCTGGACGTGCCTGACGATGTTCGAAATTCCATGCCAAACCACATCGAAAACAAGTGTTCTGCTTCGCTCCTTTGAATGTTGCACCTCTTTGCACCACTGTTGCCCGATTTAGGTAAATTTCCCTAAATGAGGTATTTTTTGACTTATTTTTTGGGCAGAGGCAAAAAAGGTAATTGTTGACTAAAAGTGGTAAATTTTGCAATTTAATTTATTTCTTAGATTTCCAAATATTTTAAGGTTTTTTTCAGTTTTATTACCTCTCTGAACGTACTCACAAGCAGTCCTTTATTATTGAGAAACCTCTTGTTTACCAAAAAACAACAAATGGCTCATTTCATTCCATAAATGCTAAAACATAATGCAATTATTTATACTAGTTCAATAGTTACATTCCCTTAAACACCTCGGACGGGTGTGACGAGCACAATTTTAAAAACTAAAAATTCTGAGTTTGACATGGAAATTCAGTCCATCTTCCACAATGAGACTTACAAATAGTCAAATTTAATATATTTTCTGAAAAATATTTTGAAAATATGGCGATAACCATTCTTTTTTAAACTTGTGTCAAAGTCAAAAAAACATAAAAAATGGGTCAAAAAAACATAAAAAAAGCATTAAAACTAAAAATAATTTTGCAACAGGAGTAACTTTTTATTCCATTTTAATGCGAGAACCAAAAATTATTTCATTTGAAAGCATTTTAGGATTCATGGTTCCGTTCCTCATTACTGTGGAATCAGCCAAATGTAGGATTATTTTAATTTTTGATTTGCTGCAAATTTTAACTTATAAACTAAGGAAATTGATGAAACACACCAAGAAATAAGAAGTAATCAAATGTTTTGAAATCGCATTGAATATTGCTTAAAAGAATATCGGTTATAGAAAGCCATGACCAATTCCTACAAAAAAAAGTTAATGGAAAATTGTATAAAAGAAGTCCCTTACATATCGTGAATATGAAAAGTTATTGGTAATAGAAAGAAACAATTGTTCAAGGCTAGCAAAGAAATGTTTTATTGTGGAAGTAGTGAAGTGAGTTTCAACGGCTTCATTAATCAATTAATCGTTTAAAATTTTGTAAATTTTTTTAGAAAAAGGTAAATTTTCTAAGAAAGTGGTATTTTTTCCCAAATAGTGGTAAATTTCAGTTCGGTTCTCTGGCAACACTGCTTTGCACTGTCTCCACTGTAAATCATTCCTCGCCTTTCTCTTCAAGAGCCTTTTTATTTTTTACCGCCATCTCAGAAACTTTGCATTTTTTGTATAACTGCGTCCAAATCAATTTCAAAATTATATCCAACCCCTTCTCGCCAATGTTGTGCATCAGTAGCGCAATTTGAACGTCTTCGTCTTCTTTTTTTTCCAGACGTCAGCAAGTATATATTGAAGCGCTGCTTCCACAGCGGCCAAAATTTACCTGGATCATTAAACTCAAAGAAGAAAGATATAAGGAAATGGTGTTTTTCACACATAAAGTGTACGTGAACTGTGGCATTCTTCATAAATTGAGCGAGTGAGACAAATAATGTTTTTTGACATTTATGAGTTCATTTACATCCAATTGGAAGTTTTAAAGTGAAATTATAAAAAATAATTAATTAATAAGGTATTTTTATTGCTAAAACCAGTTATTCAAAGAAAAAACTCTAAAAAAATTATTAAAACATGCGTTGTGCGGTTAAAAATTGTACAAGTTCCCGGAGAGTAAAAAACAATGCGATTTCATTCCACAGGTAAGTTAGCCCACACCGATTTGATTTTTTAACAAAATCACTTTATTTATATTAAATAAAGCTTTTTAAACTTAGTTGTACTTTAAATTTAAATAATTCTAATTAGAAATTCGTTAAAAAGCAAATTAGAGCCAGTTGATTTCGCGCCAATTTGTTGCACCCATATCTGTCAAAATGCATTATGTGTCGCTGATCAGATATAATATATCTTGTTCATTTTTTTTTAGATTTCAGCATATATTCGATATTAAATTGAAATGGATTCGTTCCTTAGGTCTACAACATGAAGCCATAAATGAGGGATCGCGTGTTTGCTCCAAACATTTTTTGAAAATGATTTCATCGGCAATTCATGTTCGAGCCGCAGGTTATTTCCGTCAGCGGTACCATGTATTGATCCTGTCGGTGGTTAAGTGTAAGTATTTATCTATATAATTTTTATAAATTCTTAAACAAAATTCTATGTAAACGTAATTCACATAGAGAAATCGTTTCGTTGCCTACCTGCAGTTGTGGGCTTGTCAACAAAGAAAACGTGCAAGTGTTGTCAAATATACAAATAACGCCACCTCACGACGCAATTTTGATATCACTTGCAAAACAACATAAGGTTGAAAATGTAGAAACTAAAAAAATGTCGATGAAAAGAGCAATGGAGTCAAACGATGATATGTCAAATCCACCGCTATAAAAAATAGTAAAAGACAAGCTTAGAGTGCTAAGGCATAACATTTTGGAAAAAAAATTTAAAAATTTAAATCAGAAAGTTTGGCGCAAAGCAAAAAGAATTGCCTCTTTAAAAGACATTGTTACAGAAATTAAGAAAAAAAATTTAATTCACGAAGAGACTGCAGATGTTCTAAGCAATCTTGGTTGTACCAAGGATGTAACGCAAACGCAAGGATGTACCAACCAGCTATTAGATCTTTTGCGTTAAATTTAAACTTCTTGTCACCAAAAGCATACGATTTTGTGCGACAAAATTTCGACAATTGCTTACCACACCCTCGTACGCTAGCCAAATGGTACGAGATTGCTGTCCAGGGCTTACAACTGAATCGTTCGAAGCAATCAGTGCAGCTGTGGAAGAAGCACGAAATAAAGCAGAGAAAATAATATTAAATTTAGTTTTTGATGAGATGGCGATTGGAAGGTAAGGATCTTAAATATATTATTTTTTTTAGGAATAGAAAATTGTATTATCAGACATATAGATTGGACTAGCAAAGTTTCAATTGGATACACCTTTATTGGAGATGGTGACTGCATCAGCACAGAAGCAACCCAAATTCTGGGGTTCATGGTTGTGTGCGTCAACCGGAGTTGGAAAATCCCTGTAGGGTATTTTCCTATCACTTCTCTTGACGCAAATCAGAAGGTTAGTATGATTAAGCATTGCTAAGAACATATCTTAGCCACAGGAGCTGAGGTAGTTGGGGTAACTTTCGATGGGCAGCAGTAAACTTTACCGTAGCAAGACTCTTCGGGGTGTGATATTTCGGATATAAATTCAGAAAGTTTTTTTAAGTTAGATTCTTTACCTTGTAAATTTTGTGTTTTTCCAGACCCTTGCCACATGGTTAAATTAGTAAGAATTTTTTTGCAGAAATAAGAGAGTTTCAGAATTCCGATACCAATATCATTAAATGGCAGTATTTTTAGAAATTGGTTGATTTACAAGAAAGAGAAGAACTGCATTTAGGGAATAAGCTGAAAAGGGGTTATATCTATTTTTCTGATCAGAAGATGAAAGTTAGGCTTGCAGTGCAAGCTATTAGTAAATCTGTAGCAGATGCATTAGATTTTTGTAGGGAAATATTGCTTTTACCAGAATTTCAAGGTAGTGAAGGTGCCGCAAAATTCATTAGGAATATTAATGATGTTTTTGAAATTTTGAATACTAGAAGCATAAATAAGTTTGGGTTTGAAAAAGCACTTTGTAATGTAATATTTTCATTTATTTATTTTCATATAGTTAATTGTCATTTGAAAATAATTTAATTTCATATCTAATTCAGCGTCGCATGCTTAATGAGCAATTAATAGTAAGTAGCCGCAGAAAGACTGGGTTTATAGGTATAGGAGCTTATAGGTATAGGTTAAGCATGTATTAGAAATATAAAAGTAATTTATGAAAAATTTTTAGCTAGCAAAATATTACATTTTGTACCATTTTACAAATTAAATCAGTATCATTTAGAATTATTTTTTAGTTCAATTCGTTCCCATTTAGGGCATAATGATAATACATGCAATAACAAAAGAGTTTAGCTACTACAGCTTTTTCGCACTTTCTCAGCATTAACTCATTTGAAGCCACAGTCCAAAGCATCAAAAAGTTTTAATGATAAAGATTCCAGTGGCTAAAAACAAAGTTAATGTGGAAAAAATTTACCCACCAAAGTTTGGGTTGGGCTCAGGGACAACACAAGACGTAACTACTAACCATGCACACATAGATCTAATTACAGAATAGCTTTTAATCTACTTTTGAGTTGACCTTTTGACAAGTTAACATCAAAAACGCTACAGTTGTTAACAAAGGTACTCATGCGGTTTAAAGGAGCAGTTGACATATAGTTCGTTCTACTAAAAGGTAAATAAATTAAAGTGTTAGCGTTTCTACTGCTTCTACGGTTAGAGTTAAAATTAATGAGAGAAAGAATTTCCGGAGAATCGAAAACACCGGTCATGAGTTGGTGTAAATACACGATATCTGCGGACCTCCTTCGCTCACTTAGTGACTGCATTCTTAATAGTTTCAAACGATCCTCATAAGGAGGAAGGTTTAAGATATCAGTTCCACTTAAGCCCCTTAGAGCAAACCGAACAAAACGTTTTTGGATCCTCTCTATTCGTTCAACATCCACATTATAACTTGGGGACCAGACTTGACTTGCGTACTCCAAGTGAGGACGCATAATATAACGTTGTAGTTGTAATCGTGCTATTGAATTCTTTGGCCCAGCGTTTTATAAATCCAAGCATTGAAGACGCTTTTTTACATATATTATCAATATGAATATTGAACGATAACTTAGGATCCATGCATACACCAAGGTCTTTGACCACATCTACAAGACTTAAAGCAGTATCTTTTATATTGTAATCAAATAATAAATTATTCCTTTTTCGCGAAAAGGTCATAGTTTGGCATTTACTAGGATTGAGAAACATATTATTTTTAGAACACCAAACTTCAAAGGATTTCAGATCAGCCTGGAGTAGGTTAGAATCATTTTCAGTATTTATTTTTCTGTATATTTTCATATCGTCTGCATAAATCAGCAGACGAGAGTGTTCAATGACGTGTGTGACGTCATTAATTGCTAAAATAAACAGAAGTGGACCAAGGTGGCTACCTTGAGGAACACCTGATTCAGCAATAAATTCTGAAGACAACACCCCTCGGAATCGTATTTGATAAGATCGCTCAGTCAAATACGATTTTATCCAGCATACAAAATAATGTGGAAATCCCATTAACTTTAGTTTGAATAAGATTAAATCATGAGGTAATTTATCAAATGCTTTACTAAAGTCAGTGTAAATACAGTCGACTTGGTTACTAGATTCCATTGAATTTAAGCAGAATGTTGTAAAATCGAGAAGATTAGACACAGTGGATCTTCCATCAACAAAACCATGCTGACGAGTTGTTATGACTTCTCCACAATGAATTTTAACACGATCGTACACAATTCGCTCAAAAAGTTTGGGAATAGACGAAAGCTTAGCGATGGGCCTATAATTATTAACATCATTTCTGCAACCTTTTTTATATATAGGACTTATAAATGATTTTTTCCAAAAAACTGGAAAATAACATTCTGTAATTGATTTATTAAATAATAAAGAAAGTGGTTGACACAAAACGGATCCGCATTGAGTTAACACTGCGGCAGGAATTCCATCAGGTCCAGCGCCAAAATCCTCATCGATTGTCCCAATATACTTTAAAATATCCTCAGAGGTAAAGGATATAGATTCCAAAGAGACCCTGGGTGAAGAGTTCATGTAGTCAAAGTAATCTTCATCAGGGTTAAATGAATCTGAACAAAAAGATTCCTTGAAGAGATTGGCAAAAAGGCCACAAATTATAGAAGGATCGTCCGTAAATCCATCAAGAGTTTTGAAGGATGAAGGAAATCCATCAGATTTTTTCTTAGTATTTATGAACCCCCAAAATCTCTTTGGATCAGACAATATTCTCAGCTTAATATTGTCTAAATATTCATTATATAAAACAGCTGAAAGATTTTGAAATTCCAGAAACAAACGTTTGTAGATTTCTAGGTCATTTGAGTCCAAACTACAGACATATCTCTTCCATGCCCTATTCCTGTTATTGCGAAGTGTTTTAAACTCTTTTGTGTACCAAGGGTACGCCGAGTTCTTTGCAAATTTGAGGCTATATGGTACAGACTGAGAAATTACAGCAAAGAGTTCCAAATAAAAAAAATTAATGGATTCATCCAGATTATGTTCATTTATATATTCTAAAATAACGTTAAGTTTACTGTGAAGTAAATGATTCAACTTCAAAAAGTCAGCTTTTTTAAAATTGAATTCATAAACCTTGTCCATTGAACTCGAATTAACTATATTCTCCCTATCCGATTTATACCAAATACTCAAAGGTGGATGATATGCATCAATAGTAGTAAGAGCATGGAAGGCCCTCTTAACAATGACATTGTTACTGTCCGTAGTTAAGACCAGGTCAAGAAGTCTTTCCAGACTATTATAAATACAACTCACTTGTTGTAAGTCAGAACATATACTGTCAACAAATATATGCTCCCCAAGAGTCTTCGCATTAGATGCACAAAAAAATGTATCATCGTCAGAAGAATGCCATTTTAAGTCGGGCAGATTAAAATCGCCCAACAATAAAATGTCGTCATTAACGTCAAGAATATTAAGAATATAGTCTAGACAATCAGCCAGACTTGTATAAACCTCTACACTACTGTTTGGAGGAACATATGCATTAATTATGTATACATTTAAGCTACAATGTATAACCTTAACGCATATTAGTTCAATATTAGAAGCGCAGGGTATATCAACAAAGGAACTAACAAAGCAGTTCCTTACAGCTATAAGAACACCACCACCAACAGAAGAAATATTGCTGGCGTATCTGTCCTTTCTAAATACTTGGAAACTATTGTCAAACAATTCCAAGTCAGTAATGCTTTTATTCAACCACGTTTCAGTAAACGCGATAATGTCCTCAGAACAATTCTGAGTAGAAAGAAATAAGTCTCGCGTTTTGGAGCGCAATCCGTCCGTAAAGCAGTTTAAGGCAGCTTATAAGAAATTATTTATTAGATGTAAAATTAGAGAGGGAGGCATAGGAAATTGTGTACCACTAGAGAATGTAGAAATTTAAAATATTAGTTCTTCAAGTTCAATAAAATCTAAAAATTTAAGCCTGTCAATTTAGAGTCTAGTCCAAAAGTATTTATAATGAAAGCGATAATGAATTATTTTTTTACGATCACTATTATTTTTCAGATCTTAGTATTTAACTGAATATACATTAGAGTGTATCGAAAATCTGACCCCCAATTCCGGTACCAAAATTAAATAGTACATGAAAAATCCTGTCGATTGGTATACTTTGTTTTAATTTTAATTAATTTTGGCGTCCCCCGAAATGCATTTTTGTGCATTTTTTATCAATTTTTGTACTGGAGACCCTTTAATGGTTGGTTTAAAAGGAAAATCAAGCTTATCAATTAATTCCTTTCATATAAAAACACAGAACTGCAAATTTTCATCCTTGTTGACAATTGCTCCGACGAGATAGAACAGTTTTTTTAAACGTGAATCTACTTGTTATTAATATTTGATATGTTTTTATTTGTTGTATGAAAGTATTTTTTTTAACTTTTAGCAAGTTATAGCATATAAGTTAAGCTCGTCACAGAGACGTCAGTGGCTGCTGCTTCTGCAGAACGAAAAAAAGGAATAATGTTTTCTATGTTTGAGGGCCGTTCAAAAAGGCCAAAATTGGAAACAAAAAGGGTTTTTCAGTCCTTTACAGGATCTAAAAAAATTGTTGTTATTATTTGGTTAACTGTAATAGTTTAAATAAATACGTTACTTTTGCATTAAGCAATCAAAAAAAAAAATTTTAAAAATACTTTCATACAATAAATAAAAACATACCAAATACTAAATAACAAGTAGATTCACTTTGAAAAGAACTGTTATAAATATCTCGTCAGAGCATTTGTCAACAGGGATGGAAATTTGCAGTTCTGTGTTTTTATATGAAAGGAATTAATTGATAAGCTTGATTTTCTTTTTAAATCAACCATTAATGGGTCTCCAGTACAAAAGTTGATAAAAAATGCACAAAAATGCATTTCGGGGGACGCCAAAATTAATTCAAATAAAAACAGAATATACCAATCGACAGGATTTTTCATGTACTATTTAATTTTGGTACCGGAATTGGGGGTAAGATTTTTCCCATACAAGTCGATACACTCTAATATACATATCATGTAGTTAAGTATATAGCAGGGTTTGTTGTTTTCAAGTTGCAGTCAATTTTAAAATCCAATGAATGCAAAAAAGATTTAGAGGGTGAATTAAATCAGCAATCTTAAATAAGTTTTAAATCGCGTGGATATTTGAAAATACCATATAAATCAGCAGAAGATGTTTGTATTATTGCTAAAAAAAAAAACAACTTCGGACTCAAACGAAGTTACTAGATAAAAATAAATCTTTTTTGCATCCTATATATTATAATAGAATTTTTATAAATACACAGCATGCTCTTCTGGGAAATACCATTTTGGAGGTCGTATTAAGAATTCAGCCCATTATAATATTGTAGTTAAAAAATTAATTGAAATTTGTTTAAAAACCCGTTATTTTTATATCACAAAAAAAAACAAACGAAAAGTCAACTGTACGACAAAAATTGCATAAAACTATTTTTAAAGGAGTATAAAAACAAAATTGTATTTTAAAATATGTATATATGTTTTATTTTTATGTATAAGATATTTTAAAGAAATGAATGAGATTATAAAGATATATTAATAAATATATAAATATACTAGCAAGCCACAGTGGCTTCGCCACGGACATTTTCTCTTTATCAATAATACCTTTGTATATATGAAAAATTTCAATAATAAAAAACGTTAAAATATTTGCATATTATTTGTATTTGGAAGCAAATTATATTAAATAGTATAATGATAATAAAGTGAAGATATTTTCATTTTAGTTATTTAATACTCAGTATAAACAACGTTTGTTGATTCATTGGCATTACCAGGAATAAGAAAAATCTAATTTTCTGCTGTACCGACTCGTTTACCATAATCTACTTCTACGTTTTTCAAAGTTTTTTATTAAATATTTATTATACTCCACTCGCAAAGCGTAGCGGGCACAATAATTTTGTCACGAAATTTCTTTCACGACTATGAGTCGATTAAGCCATGTCCGTCTGTCTGTCTGTTCATTCGTTTGTCCACACGATTACAGCTGTCTCTTTATTGCAAATCTCTTTAAAGTCCATAATGAAATAATTATATGATTTCAGATTTGTCATACAGTGATGCTCCAGTTTAACGAAAGATATAATGTCCAGGGTCGTTCGGTAAATCGAAAAGTTAATTAAATCGGTAATACTATTTTCGAGTTTTTTATCATATAACAAAGCTAATAAATTTGTCAACTTGAAATAAATATCCTTACATTTTTTGTCTTAATAATGCACTCCAATAAAGTTGAATTTATGAACTTGTTTTAGGTATTATTAATTATTATTACACAGTGCAACACCAAAAAAAATAACCATATACGGACACCACTACGTGATAAAAGACTAAAAAAAAAAGACCCGTGTCTCCCAATTTTCCCCAAAGTCATGCACTTTTTGTTTTATGGGCCACGCCTACCTCCCATACAACACAAATAATGAAAACTCTATAAAGAGGCTAATATCAAAGTTAAAAAACTGAAACTCGGTATTTGTGTGTTTTATGTCAAAACTTAAGTGTGTTAGAAAAATGGGCGTTATTCACCCACTTACACGCCCACCTCCCATACAACCCCAAAATTTAAAACTCTTTAAAGAGACTAATATTAAAGTAACAAAACTGAAACTCGGTATTTGTGTGTTCTATGTCAAAACTAAGGTGTGTTAGAAAAATGGGTGTTATCCACCCACTAACACTCCCACCTCCCATACAACCCCAAAATTGAAAACTCTATAAAGAGACTAATATTAAAGTTACAAAACTGAAACTCGGTATTTGTGTGTTCTATGTCAAAACTTAGGTGTGTTAGAAAAATGGGCGTCATCCACCCACTAACACGCCCACCTCCTATACAACCCCAAAGATTTGGGGCCTCGGTATCATTTTCGTAAAAATGTGATCATTTTCTCAGGCTCATATCTTGTAAACCGTTCAGAATTTCGATTTACTCTCAGATTAAATCAGTCTAATTAATATTAGTCTCTTTATAGAGTTTTAAATTTTGGGGTTGTATGGGAGGTGGGCGTGTAAGTGGGAGGATAACGCCCATTTTTCTAACACACTTAAGTTTTGACATAGAACACACAAATACCGAGTTTCAGTTTTGTAACTTTGATATTAGCCTCTTTATAGAATTTTCATTATTTGTGTTGTATGGGAGGTAGGCGTGGCCCATAAAACAAAAAGTGCATGACTTTGGGGAAAATTGGGAGACACGGGTCTTTTTTTTTTTAGTCTTTTATCACGTAGTGGTGTCCGTATATGGTTATTTTGCCGTGACTTAAAAAATTACACACAGTGTTATTAAATGTTTAGAACAGGGATTAAAAATGCAGCAAAATTTTCGTAGTCTCTATTTTTCATTTGCTTCAGACTATGAAAAAACAAACAGTCACAGTGGCAGCCAGCGATCGCATTTTACAGCCGTTTCTCCTTTGCTGCTTTATTTCTGTTACATTCACGAAGCAACAGCAGCACCGAACAAAATAACTTTGCAGCCGTTTCCTCGCTGCTGCTGTTTGTTTATGGCATTATCAAGCATTGGCAGCAGCAATAGTAAGAAATGTTTGCATGCGGTGCTGCTATGCTATTTTCAGCATTTGACTGCTGCTGTTTGCAGTTGCTGCTGCTTTCTGTTTGCGGTATTTCTGCGCTATATACAGCAATCAGTAGCTGCTGCTTGTGGTCGCTGCTGCGTTTGTTTGTTTTTTATTCAGAAGCGGCAGTGAGTGTTCGGATTTTGAAGTCTTTATGCGTCATTTGTTAAGCTCGTGTTATTTTAAAGGATACCGTTCTCGTTAATTAATTAATTAATTGATTAAAATATTAATTGCAATTGATTTAATTGCAATTAACATCAATTGCAATTAATTGCAATTGATTAAATTGCAATTAATATCAATTGCATTCAATCATTAATTGTACACTGCAATTAATTTATTAAGACTAACCTGAAGTAATTGCAAAATACAATTAAATCGTTGGCAATTAACTTTTTTAAATTAAAGGTACAAACAATTAAAAATAGCAATTAATTTGTCCACCCGATGAGCTGTGTTTGATAGCATTAGTGTGGTAAATTTTGCGAACTGTATGCATAAATATGACGACTTCGCTTGTATCCGCTGCTTGCTTCACTTCCTTTGCCTAAGAAAACCGGTTTCAAACCCGCTGCTGCTTTTGTTTGTTATACTTTTGTATGTTTGTTTGTTATACCCTAACCTGTAAGGTTAGGATATGTTAACTTTGTGTAAACGTTTGTAACATCTACACTCAGTTCATTTTGACTTGAGAGTCTTAATAAATTAATTGCAGTGTACAATTAATGATTGAATGCAATTGATATTAATTGCAATGAAATCAATTGCCATTAATTGCAATTGATATTAATTGCAATTAAATCAATTGCAGTTAATATTTTAATCAATTAATTAATTAATTAACGAGAACGGTATCCTTTAATATAACACGAGCTTAAATGACGCATAAAGACTTCAAAATCTGAACACTCACTGCCGCTTCTGATTAAAAAACAAACAAACGCAGCAGCGACCACAAGCAGCAGCTACTGATTGCTGTATATAGCGCAGAAATACCGCAAACAGAAAGCAGCAGCAACTGCAAACAGCAGCAGTCAAATGCTGAAAATAGCATAGCAGCACCGCATGCAAACATTTCTTACTATTGCTGCTGCCAATGCTTGATAATGCTATAAAGAGACAGCAGCAGCGACGAGACGGCTACAAAATTATTTCGTTCGGTGCTGCTGTTGCTTCGTGAATGTAAAAGAAATAAAGCAGCAAATGAGAAACGGCTGTAAAATGCGATCGCTGGCTGCCGCTGTAACTGCTCGTTTTTTCATAGCATGCAGCAAATGCAAAAGAGAAACTTTAAAAATTTGCAAATGCGAGAGCACAGCAACAGCAATATTTTGATGCTCTTACTAATTTGACTACAGCAATTTAAACCCTGGTTTAGAAAGCTGCTGTTTAAAATCTGTTCACACTCCAAATGAAAAATCCAAGATTATGTCAATACATTCCTATAATGTTTTTTAAAAAGGAAACCCTACAATATGTTTATTAACCCGAGAATTAGATAAGTAAATACATATTAATGTTATAAAAAATTCAAAAACAAACGAAGCACGCTCAGAGAAGCAAATGTTTGTTTAATAGAATACCTACAATTTCAAATGTAATATAGAGTCAACAATGAACATTAAATAAGGGTTCGTTATATTGGAAAAACGTTAAATCGGTGTTCGCTCAATTGTAGCTGAAGTTGAAGTTCAACAAAATTTTGTGAAAACTTCCATAGAAAGTGACGTCACCAAAACATCAAAACCTTCATAATTTACACAAAAATTAATGTGTTGAATTGAAAGTTCATACATTAGTCTTGTTTTCTTGATAAATAAAACGTACTCTGAGTTTGAAATATGAAAAATTAGAAAAAATACGCAAATCCCCCTTACAAAGTGGCGTCATCAAATTAATATAACCTAAATAAATTCGAATAAACTTTAACCTGAGTATTTTGACTTCGGGCAAGTCGAAGATTATTTTTTAATGGTTTTATTTTTCATTTGTCTTTTATTCATCATTAAAGTGATGAATTAAAGTATATTCCTGTGTATATATTCCTCACTTTATATTCTATAAAGTTTTTTAAAAAAGCTTTTGTAATTCAAATATTCATCTTAAGAAGTGCTCAAACATACTAGTATAGTAGACATTTCATCCAATATCCCAGCAAAATTTTTCGTTAGGTCTTGTTTTTGAATCGATTCTAAAATGCATAATATAAATACTAATACAAGAACTTAAATTTAATCCGAAAAAAATTCACGGCAATGCATTCACATCAACTTGAAAGTTGTTATTCAAGTATTAATTTCGTGATATCAGTTATAAACCAACCGTTTTAAGCACTTAATCTTTTCAAGTGAGAGCGCTTTCGATTACCTCTACACGCGAAGAAATTTTTCGTTTATCGTAACTGAAAAATTCACCAACTATACTTCGTTTGCGAACTGTATTTGCTGCAAACGAGTATTCAGTTGTCATCAACTTAAAAATATTCTTTTTTGAAACGAAAAAAACATCGAACTTAATAAAATTTTATCATTGTTTTGGAAGTTCAAGTTTAGCCGAGCGTGCTGGCGTTCGAGTCTAGGAACTTGAGTGACCTGGGTTCAATTCCCAACAGGAACACCAAATATTTTTTTTTTTTTAATTAATGTTTTTTATTATTATTTTTATTATTCTTATTCTTATTTTGACGGTTCCTTTTCACCAAGCAGTTAATGAAACAGAATTACAATTTCAATAATTAAATTAAAATTGTTGATACTTACACAGCCAAGAATCGAACCCACGTCTCTCGCGTGCCAGTCTAGCATGCATCCATTGAGCTATTGTGAGATATTGTCTAGAATGAATTTTTTTAGATTACAAATGTGTATGTCATAAGAAATGGATCTTTTTTCTACAAATGAAGTTTTCAGTTGAACAACACAAATTTGTCGGTTGCCGAAATTTAAAAACAACTTACGTTAATCGAAATTAATTTTTTGCAATTAAATAACGGGTTTCCCGCAACTGAATATTATAAAAACAACAACTAAAATTGTTGTTAAGACAAAGTGCAAAGGTACAAGCGAGATGCCATTTGTGTGGCTGCGTTTACTTAAACTGTAACACATTCTTGTTTCTTCGTTTATGGCAAATATTTTACATTTGTCATCAACGAAAGCGAGCTGTGTAGCAGTTGTGTGACTGCGCTTGTGATTGTTGTGTGTCACAGTTGTGTGTCTGTTTCTTCACACTCTTAAAATACTTCCTTTTCGTTGATGGCAAATATTAAACGCTTTTCATCACCGAAATCAAGCAACTTTTTTTGTCAGTTGAGAACTACTCGCTTATAAAAAAATAATTTCTTTTCCTGCAAACGAAGCTTTCAGTTGGAAAAAATAAATTTTTCGGTTGCTGCAATTTAAAAATCACTGCCGTTTATGACAAACAAAATTAACTTCTTGCAACTAAATAACGTGTTTCCCGCAACTAACCATTATTATGCCAACTGTTCAAACGTTTACAAACAATGATTTGAAGCATGACAAACGAAGTTCGTTTGCAGCAAACTGGCGATAAACGTTTTTTTTCTCTGCGTGTAATGAGATGGCTATATAAAAACAATGGGTTCTATAAGCGAGAGGGTAAGCGATGAATGAAATTTTCTGGATTACTTTTTCGATTATATGTAAGCGAAGATTTTGCTGGGATGTTCTCCAGCAATACATTTCTCCAGAGCTTTTTAGATAAACGTGCTCATGTCATAAATGTCAGGAATAAAAATATACTTCATAATTTTGTGATTACTAAGTTCTGAGACTAAACATCGACAAACAAACCTTATTTGCAGCTCTTAACCTGCTAGAATATAATTTTTAATAGTAATATGTTTTTGGGTATCCTGTTACATAAAACAATTTAAAAGCTCAATTTATTACTTGCTTTAAAATTTCTAAAAAAAACTTAAATTGATTAAAATTAAATAAATGTCGTTTTATAACAATTTAATGGCGTTCTGATGTTTTTTTATTTTATTTTGAAGATGTCTATTTACAACTCTAAGATGGTTTCCTAACTCCTTTACTTTACTAAAATACATAATTATTATTCTGTTCAAATCAACCAACAAAAACTGTCAAAAATACAGTGTTTTAGAAAAAACTATTCTAAAAATTATTTTAATTTTCATGACTCTTGACCTTGTTCTCCCCGGGCAAGTTTGCTTTGCGAATTATGTAGATAATGACTATGAAACAAATTTCTGATATCAATTTGGTATCACTGTGATGTTGTGATACTGTGATATTTATGGTCGAGAATAAGGCAATCAAATGTTACAGACCTCAGTCTTGTCTATTTAAGTCGAAGCTGAAATGTATAAAGAGTACTATAAAGAAATTTATAAAAATTAGGAAACAAGTTTATGAATTAATTTTAATATTTTGTTCTAATTTGCACTTAACTTTTATATAGAAGACGTGGATTGATTTCGAAAAAATATTTAAATTGATAGTTATAACTATTTGATCAAAATTTTGCGTAAGCAAAACATTTTTGTAAAGTCCTTGATTGCGGAAAATTTTTCAGTTTTGTATAAGTTACCAAATTATCTTTCAAATGATTTCAAATATATTAATATCGATGAGATTAATTTTGTATATTGTTACCGACATGTATAAATAATAAAATGAAAATAAATATGCTTACTCATTTGCACTTTAACAAAATAATCATAACAGTAAAATTTTATTTAAAAAAATTATATTAATTTCGTAGTACTTTTTAAGCATTGCTTTTATGAGGCTTAGTATAACCTTCTTAAAGGGTGCACAATTTAGTTTCCGGCCCGGGTGCCAGCAACCCTAGCTACGCCACTACCTCACTCCAATCGCAGTTGTGTAAGCAAATAATTGCATGCATAATTTACCAAAAATTTTCTCTTTGAGTCCCTGCTCTTGCTCTCCTAACGCAGAGCATCGCTCTTGCATTTTCTGTTGACCTTGTCGAACTTGTTTTACGTCGAGGCATTTATTTGTAGTTTAAGAGAAATACGAACATTTCATTTTTCAAACTTTCAATTTATCTTTAATCTATACAAAATATGATATCACACTTGTGAATGCCACATTTTGAAATATTAAAATATCTTTCTTTCTTTTTCAAGTGTTCTTTTTCGGCGAAACAAATATGCACACAATGGTTTGCAGCTCATCATTCTACAGCAACAACAGCACAGCAAGCTTTATTTAAGTTGTATTCCCATCACGTCAAAGAGCGCCAACTGCTTTTGGTTACTCTTCGAATGAGTGTGGAGAGCGAGATCAATAAACTTTAAAGAGAAGGGTTGATAGCAACATGTAGTCGAAACTCTCGTAACATAAACGCGTGAAAAGCAAACGACCAAGCATTGCTTAGCATCGGTGGTAATTTCCTAAAAAACTTAACAACTTAATTAAATTTATTTATTGTTAAATTTTTTAAATAAACCCCGCTTATGGCATTCTGTAGCACAAATATGATATTTTAAAATTTTTTTCATAAAAATCGGTCCAGTAGTTTTGGAGTCTATTGCGCACTTAATATTTCCACTTATCGTTATTATCCTCATATCATTTTTTCACTATTCTTTACTAAACAGTTTTTCTTTTTTAGGGGGTGGAATAGACCTACAGGGGAACCAAACACCCAAAAAAAAATCGGTAACGCACCAAATTGTGTACCAAATTTATTATATTATGTCTACAATTATCAAAAGTTTTATTAAAACTCGTAACTCTAAATCTGAGACCTGTTTTTTATGTAGTTCTAATCAGAAACCAATTGCTCTTTTTTTTCGATGCTTATGTGTCAACTATCACATATAAGAAAAATACAACACTTTTGAGCAATTACACCGCTTCTTTATATTTCAGTTCATTGAATGAACTCTTTATTTAATTTTTTCAGTTTGTACTATTCTTTTATAGTAAAGGGTGATTTTTTAAGAGCTTGATAACTTTTTTTTAAAAAAAAACGCATAAAATTTGCAAAATCTCATCGGTTCTTTATTTGAAACGTTAGATTGGTCCATGACATTTACTTTTTGAATATAATTTCATTTAAATGTTGACCGCGGCTGCGTCTTAGGTGGTCCATTCGGAAAGTCCAATTTTGGGCAACTTTTTCGAGCATTTCGGCCGGAATAGCCCGAATTTCTTCGGAAATGTTGTCTTCCAAAGCTGGAATAGTTGCTGGCTTATTTCTGTAGACTTTAGACTTGACGTAGCCCCACAAAAAATAGTCTAAAGGCGTCAAATCGCATGATCTTGGTGGCCAACTTACCGGTCCATTTCTTGAGATTAATTGTTCTCCGAAGTTTTCCCTCAAAATGGCCATAGAATCGCGAGCTCTGTGGCATGTAGCGCCATCTTGTTGAAACCACATGTCAACCAAGTTCAGTTCTTCCATTTTTGGCAACAAAAAGTTTGTTAGCATCGAACGATAGCGATCGCCATTCACCGTAACGTTGCGTCCAACAGCATCTTTGAAAAAATACGGTCCAATGATTCCACCAGAGTACAAACCACACCATGTGGTCGAATAACACAAACCCAATTGCTGCGAACGGCGACGAATCGACATTTCACGGTCTTCAGCAACACTCTCAGAAACAGACGCAATATTCTCTTCTGTACGCACTGTACGCATTCGTGTGGTTGGTTTAATGTCCAATAAAGTAAACTGAGTGCGAAACTTGGTCACAATCGCATTAATTGTTTGCTCACTTGGTCGATTATGTAGACCATAAATCGGACGTAAAGCGCGAAACACATTTCGAACCAAACACTGATTTTGGTAATAAAATTCAATGATTTGCAAGCGTTGCTCGTTAGTAAGTCTATTCATGATGAAATGTCAAAGCATACTGAGCATCTTTCTCTTTGACACCATGTCTGAAATCCCACGTGATCTGTCAAATACTAATGCATGAAAATCATAACCTCAAAAAAATCACCCTTTATGTTTACACCAAACCTCCAAAACGTGTTTAACGCATTTATCGCGTTTAGGAACCAAAACACGATGTTTTGTGAGTGTTTTACCATACAAAAATTTAAACACCTCACAGCGTGTTTATTATTAAACACCATTAAAACACTGTAAAGGTCAAAACACACTACGGAAAATGAAGGAAAAATTTAAGGATGACAACGCCAAAGGGGACATGAGCAAAAGAGAAGAGAAGGAAGTGAAAATGGAATAAAAATGGATGAAGTTAAGGTACTATTACAGTGTGAAGCTATTAAAAACAACACATTTTTTATTAATTTTTTTTACATAGTATTAATAAATTATTTAAGTCAAATTTATTAATATTATGTACATTTAAAGTCGAATATATAAAAAAAATGTTTTTTTTTGTTTTTGTATTTGTTGTTTCTTTTCTAGAGGTCGTTGAATTTGGCGTGTTTAAAAAAAGGTTGTAAGTTGGTTTCTTGTCTCCAGCATTTTCAAGGCGCCTGAAAGATAAAAATCAAAGTGCATTCTTCTGTAAAGGGTTGTAGTTGAGCACTCTACCTACGCAAATAAAAAAAAAAAAACAAAAAAATGGCATGCCTTGAAAAACAAATTTGCAAGAACACCCCTGTTTTTGGCAGAAATTCTTAGCCTTAGGCCCGTTAACTGATCTCAATTTTAAACAAAGTTTAGCTTAAACAAAGTTCAAAATTCCTTAACCTCAGTTTAAATTTTAACGCCGATACCTCATCTCAAAAAATCTAAGTTTAACTTGGTGAGGCAAGTTTAAATTTAAACACAGAAATTCTAGGTTTAAAAAATTTAAACTTAGATTGTGTCAAAAATTCTCTGAGAACATTGGAAATATTCTCAATAACAAACAAAAAATTAAAAATAAAAAATCATACTTCAAAAAATTCAAAACAATAAACAAAAAAAAACATATTTTAAGTTTTGAAAAAAAAAATATTCCAATGAAACTGACAATTTGCATTATTTTATCAAAAATTTTTGAAATATGTTGATGTTCTACGTCAAAGTTGTAGAATTTTTACTACAGTGCCGCTCAAATATGTGTTTTAATCTCAGTTTAAATTTTTAAACAGAGTTTAAGAAAACTGCCGATAAAAATGAGATAAGTTACGAAAATAATTTTAACTGAGTTTAAAATTTAAACTCTGTTTACGAAATCTAAGATTAAGAAATTTAAACTTCGGAGATCAGTTAACGGGCCTTAAAAAACAAAATATAAAAGTTTCTCGGCTTTTTATAGGTAGAGTGCTTAACAGAGTCTATGAAGATCACAATGAATCAAGATTCATCGAAATCGATCCAGCAGAACTCGAGATATCTTAGAAACCAATTTTAAAAAACTTGTTTCGAGAAAAACACGATTAGATTTTCTTCTATGAACGATTATACATATATGAATAAATGCGTGACATACGAATATTATGTATGTTATATCTTTTGTTTTATTTGATTTTGTTTTCTAAAATTTCATATACGCATTCTAAAGACCTTAAGGAACCAGATTCTAAAAAAAAAACGAACAATTATTTTTCATTTTTTACACACTGTAATAGTACCTTAAAGCAAAAATGTTAATCTAAAACCTGATAAAGGCGGTGTAAACAGTCGTGTTTTGTAATAAAACACAATCGTTATAAAACTTGTTTAAGTTTCGGTGTAAACATACTATTATTGTATGCTGTTTTCACAACTGACAACATGTTTCATCAAAGAACGACTGACTTTATTTTTTCTCAGAAGTACCGATCATGATATAACAAAAGAAGGTGGCTTGAAAACTGCCTTTTTTCTCACGAGAGCCGACTATCTACTGTCAAAAAGTCATAGGCTGTTTGCCAATCGGAAACTTTTCACTCGTGGTAGGAAAGAAAATTATGAGTTGAAGAAAATTTCTGTCTATTGAAATTGAGTTGAAATTTTTGCTGTGCATGAAAAGTTATCCAGATTTTTGACAAAAAAATAACACAATTGCCTACATATCATACTTTTTTTATTCAAAACTATGTATGTATGAGCTTTAATAAATACTGTTGTTTTGCTTTAAATAACATTATAAAAGCAATAATTATGTAAGCATGTGTAAAATTTAAACAAAAAAAAAATAATATTTCGATAGTAAGTACTAAAGTGTTATGTGAACTTTTGACAAAAATAAGTCGTCATAAATATAATATCTATCTTGTGTTCATTTGTTGAAATGCATAACCAATGAATGCTGCTCAGTACATATGTTGTTTAAATTAGTGTTTTGTATTGAAATGTATTGAAATTTAAAAGCAAAATCGACGTTTCTACACATGTAAAATTTTTTGCTTATCACTCTAGTGCGCTTAACCATCCATTTATTCATAACACTGGTTTACAGCCAATATGTACTTTGAATGCCACTATTCTTTTCTCATGTAAAATCGGTCGCTAATTCCGAAAAAAAATTTTTTTTTTTTTCTGTCACTCCGTTTTCGAGATATTGCCCACTGTAGGGTTTTCAACGAAAAAAAAAAGTTGGTTCCACTTAATTGCATATATCTCCAGAACCAACAACAGTAATCAAACAAATGATATATCAAATAAAAGCTAATAAAATTTCTTACAAACAATACCAACATCATTTTTTGGTCGAGCTGTTAGTTTTGGCGGAATAAATTCAAATTTCGGGGATTTTTTTTATTTTTCAGAAAAATTTCCAAAAAAAGACAAAATAGTTGCAAATTTCGTTAAGAAATCAAAATATTTTGTTGCTTTTGATATTTTTTACTAAAAACCTTTATTTTTCCAAAAAAAAAATAAGCTGTTGTTGAAGAAAATCTATTGAGAAATGAAAAAGTTGTGTTCAATGGAACGAAAGAACCCAAATGGTGTGATTATCAATTTATGCATTTGGACTTATTTTATTGCCATAAAAAAAAATGAGAATTACAGGTTGTTGTTATAAAATAATATATTCTTAATTTTTATTGTTCTTTTAATAATTTACATTATTCGTCGCCCATCATTCCTTTGTCCCAAAATCCTTGGTACCGATTCTCAATTACTTTCATCTGTTGGTGGAATCTTTACCCATGTTCGTCGCTCTCGTCACCGAGATTCTTCGCTTTCTTTGTCTAACGCCTTGACAGTGTTTTTCATAAGTCCAAGTTTGATGTGCAACGGTGGGAGAATTATGTTTTCCTTTTTGACGAGTGGAACGTTTTTGACGTTGCTCTCTCCAACTTTCGACTCAATTCTTTCTGGCCAGTCCTTATTGTAATAGTGGTGTTCACGTGCTCAACTATCCCACTTGCATAGAAAACAGCAGTACTTTGTGCAGCCACTCTGTAAACCACAAAGCATACCAACGACTTTGAGATCAGAACATATTTTCTAGTCGTGTTGTTCATATTTAATACATGTCAATAGCTTCGCCATTGTTTCGTACGTTTCCTTTTTGTTGACTGCATGTGCGATCGGAATCGATGGCTTTTTGTTTCCTATATGAAGTAATACCGCCTTCAAGCTTACTTTGCTGCCATCAATAAAAAAACGCCACTCTTTGGGAATGTACGGCTGACCAAAGGTATTAAATAAGCCAGGAATGTCTACGCAATAGCAGATATTGTCATTCTTAGTAATGTGTATAGCAAACGGTTTTTCACGATTTCTGTAGTATGTCACCTTAACATCGGGTCTCAAAAAGTTGAATTGTTGCAAACGAGAACCATGCAATTCCGATTTTTCCTTTGACAGTTCCAAATCTCTTATCCAATCATTCAGCTGCGCTTGCGATAAAAGGTGAGTTGTGTTTTCAGTTGTAATAGTACTACCACCTGTGGTTCCTTGCGACTCCACTGAATCTACGGATTTTCGATTGTTTTCGCGTGTTGAATCGGGACAAGTAGGATATGGAACATCGTCAGAATGAGATACTGGCAATGAAACATTCGGGACAGTGGCGTATATCACTCGTTTGTGTTTTCCAACACCAGTCACTTTGGCCAGACAAAAATAGCAATCGTTTAGGTGGCAAAACGGTTGTTTTGCCCGAGCTCCATTCAGACAATATTAATTTGCACGATTGACACAAAATACTTGGCGTCCATGATTCACCAATGTTCTCAGCCGCAATACCAAAATAATGTAGATATGACATTTGGAGTAAATTCGTAAAATTGACTCATTTCTTTTCGAAAGTAAATTCACCGCACACGTAGCAGAAAATAGCTGGGTAGTTTTTACACTGGAATTCTCGCAGTCTTTTACTCATTTTATTTTGAAGTATATCTTATTTTTTCCTTTCGTTACAAATTGTGCAATTGTGCGAAAGGAAAAAATCCCTTTGTTTGCCACGTTTTTTAGTATAATGCATGAATGTTTTTGCTTTTATGCATCTCGAAAGTGCTGCAGGTACAATAAAGGTAGGTAGGTCCACGACTCAGAGCGCGACCGCCGAAACTGTCAAAAAAACACAAAATAAGTATTCACATGGCATAATAAAAACAGGTCGGCTCTCTTTCTTATAGCCATAAGTGTCGAAATCAGACGTTTTGCTGTGACGGTTTCGACGGTTGCACTCTCACCTTAGTTAACCTTAGTTTTGATTTTGCAACACCCGAAGTTGAAAATTTTTAATGAACCATAAAAAATTTGAACACGTATTAACACTTAGTAACCCATGCACATAGTATTTATATATATACTAGCAATACCTGGCGCGCGTTGCTACGCCTTAGACAAACACATTTACTTTATCTGTGACTTCAAAACATATTCGATCAAAAATGTATCTTGTATGGGGAGGCACACCCACTTGTCCAAAGCTCGGCCCAGTTTTCTAGTAGAAGGACATTCCCAAATAGTAACTCCATTCTGAATTTCAATGCTTAGCGACTTTAACTTCCAAAGCTATTTCGCAATTCGCTATTCGATATTAAACAATTGAACTGTATGGTTGGTACCACGCTCCATTCTCCAATGCTTGCTGAAATTCCAGTCGAAGGACACGACTAAATAATATATTCGTCCCGAGTTTCACAAATGTGTGACTTATATTTCGAAAGTTATACTGAAAAGTTTGAATGCTTAAAAAGTGTCGCGCCCCTTTTGCAACGGCTTTAAAATGTTACCAGTAAGCCAGCACCAGTAAACCGGCCTGAGACGCAGCGGCACAATTTTCTATAAGAGTGTTATGCTAGTGGCGTATGCAGATGATATTGACATCATTGGCCACAATACGCGCGAAGTCAGTGCAGCATTCTCCAGGCTAGAAAAAGAGTCGAGTCGAATGGGTCTTGCAGTGAACGCAGATAAAACGAAGTATCTTGTGTCAACAAACAAACAGTCCCAGCGTCTTGGAAACCACGTCACTGTTGACAACACCTCCTTTGAGGTAGTGAAGGACTTTGTTTACCTGGGATCCAGTATTAACTCCTCCAACGATATCAGTATTGAGATTAAACGATGGATAACTCTTGCCAACAGGTGTTACTTTGGGCTCAGTAGGCAATTGAGAAGCAGAGCTCTTTCTCGACGAACAAAACTGACGCTCTATAAGTCAATAATCATGCCCGTCCTACTATACGCATCACAAACCTGGACGATGAGCAGCTCTGATGAAAGGACTTTGGGAGCGTTCGAGAGAAAAATCCTTCGCAAGATCTATGGTCCAATCTGCGTCAATGGCGAGTACCGAATACGATGGAACCACGAGCTGTATGAGCTGTATATGCCGACATCGATATAGTCAAGTGTATTAAAATAGAGCGGCTTCGCTGGCTAGGTCATGTCGAGAGAATGAACGACGAAGCTCCAGCGAAAATAATATTGGATTCGGTACCCAGCGGTGGCCAATGCAGACGAGGAAGACCGCATCTCCGTTGGAAAGACCAGGCATTGGATAACCTGACGACGCTTGGAATTTCCAACTGGCGCCAGCAAGCACACGACAAAAGAGCCTGGCGAAAATTCTTAGACGAGGCCAAAACCGACCAACGGTTGTAAGAGCCATCTAAGTAAGTAAGTAAGTAAACCAGCACGTGGAAACTGAGCTCGAATACAGATTTTTGGAGCTGTACAAAATGTATCTAAAGCTATACGATATCGAAAATTATGGTTGTATTGGAGACGCCCCCACGTTATATCGGTAGCAAACTTCACAGGAACACTCTCAAGACTGTGCTAGAGTTTCCCTGAAAATTTCATACCAATTGGTTTAGCGGTTTTGGAGTCTACTTGTAACATTTTACAATAATTTTTATATACATAGAAGATGTTTACAGCTTATTTAACACATGCTTAACTTACGCAGCTTTTAAACGCCAAAATTTGCGTTAAACATGCGTTTTCGTTTGCGTTTTACATGCGCTGTGTAGCTTTTGCCAGGCTGACTAATATAATGGAAAACCATTCAAAAGTTGAATTATAATATTAAGGTTCAACTAAAACAACCGGTGACCAATGCAAATGCATTATTTATAATGCCATTATAAAAAACAGAGAAACCAACCAACTTGAGAACCTCCTCCTTTATGAAGTCGGTTAAAAATAAAAAATATGCTTTGCACACCAATCACAATAACCACTTTTTTGTGCAACATTTATTAACACGCGAAATAAAAAAATTTTCGGCTTCTGTTTGAAACAAAATCGAAAATCCAACTAAATTAAACGTTATATGCACAAGTATTCCTCTAAATTTATGGCTGTATGCATGAAAATTATTTCTGCGCAGATGCACACAAACAATATCAATGCGACATTTCAGATCGTACTGAGATAATCTTAAAAGCATTTGAGCATATGCAATGGAATTTGTATACTGAAACCAGTGTTTCCAGAACTTTTTTTAGAAAAGCGCGAGTTTTAAAGAAATTATCGCCCAAAATCGCCATTTTTTGTAAAGAAATTCATTGTACCAAAAAAATCTTCAAAAATTACGTACTTATATATAATAAGATGGATCGAAATTTAGATTTCGCCGGACACCGACTCAAAAGTTAAAGGGACTTATAAAATTACTTTTGCATAATTTTTTTTTGGATCGGAGAAATCCCCATAGAACGTTTTTGGTTCTACTAAACCACTTTTTTGATTGGAAAGAATTTCATAGTGAATAAAAAATTTTGGAATATTTTGTTCTTACTCAAAATTTTTCTTGCAAGTCGCTTCCGATATCTGATCTTATGATTTCAAAAATTAATAGTTCGATATACGAGTTTTGAAATTTTTTCTTTACAAACTCTTTTGAGACCCAAAAAATCGTTATTTTCTATTTTCGAAAAATTTTGTTGTTTTTAAATACCTATAGTATATCGAACTATTTATTTTTGAAATCATAAGATCAAATATTGGAAGGGACTTGCAACAAAAGTTTTGAGCCTTCATGAAACATTTTACTCGTATGATTGAAGCTTGCATATCTAACTTTATTCTGTTACTAATTTTAGTCTTTGTCATAATTCTCTGTATGAGAACATGAGAACATGAATTCATAATTCATGACGAAAAAAATACCCACGAATGCATTTCAATGTGAAAGCAAGATGAAAGGCAACTTGCAAATATTGCAAACTTTTTTCCCTTGCTGGTGTCTTAATTTTGTATGCCGATTCCCAAACTTCTTCGCTTACAGATGGCACTGCGTCTATAAAAACACTCTTCTATGGAAATTTAACAAAGATTCACATTCGATTTCGATTCGATTGTTCTAAAACCAATTTTAATATGTTTGATAAGAATTCCAAAAACATCAGACGTGTTTATAGAAAAGCGGGCTAATTATAAAAATTGTCAAAAAAATCGCCAGGCGGTTTCCTAAAAATGTAGGCGCGAAAACCAAAAACAAAGCTCCCAATTGGCGATAAATCAGTTTGGCAACGGTGACTAAAACAACAATAAACTACAACAATAAAAAATTTCATCCCCCATTTCGTGGTGAGATTTTAATATATTTATATTTCTCTCTGAGCAAGAAGTTGACTGCAAATAAAGTAGCAAGTGATGCCATAAAAACAAATTTTAAATCTAAACTATTGCATATAGCTTTCAATCCGTCGAGATTGCGTAATTGTCGATGAATAACATTTACAATAAATAACAAAATTGTTGCTGCACGTCATGTTGCAGTTGTCAACCAGCAATATTTTAATGCATTCGTCAATAACGCTGACATAGCAATTCTAATAAAAAATAAAGTTCACTACACTTGCTCGACTCAAGGTTAAGAAATGTGTACAGAAATTCTACACCTTTGTTTTGGCGAATTTCCGTCTGTTGATTTAATTTTAATTTAACTTCACAAATATGCTATGTCTGCGTTATTGCATTAAATACAGTTTTGTTTATTATACATATTTATATTTTGATTGTGATTTTATGTTTTATATATATATTAATATATGTTATTGATATTTATGTATTATTAACTATTGATATATTATTAAAATTGTATGCGTTTTTTATTGTATTATTGTTTGTCATTATAAATAATATCATTCCAATTTAATAAAGGTCAGTTGAAGTCAGAAAACCAAAGACCAAACTTGTTCTTATTTAGCGGCGGGTATTTCTAGTTCATGTACTAGAAACCCAGATTTAGGAACTATTACAAAATAAATTCCCAGTTCAAGTACTGGAAATTTAGTCAAATAAACATTTTGGAGGCCCCGGCGAGATATCCTAGTTTATGTGCTAGAATATCTTCACGCATTATCCTATTTTCACGAGATATCCTAGTTTATGTGCTAGAATATCTTCATAAATTAAACAAACTCTGACTTGAATTCAATTCAACGTAATTTTCTGGTTCAAGTACTGGAAAATTAAAATAAAAATAAAAATAAAAATAAAAAAAAAAAGAGATGACATCGACATCAGAGTTAGTGGATCATCAGAAGGATCTCGGGGAAGAGATCCAACGGATCATAAAGAATTTCAAAAAGGATCCGGCGGATCGGAAGTCAACGTCAGCCTACTACAACGAGCGGTTACGACGGTTGGAACAATGTTGGGACGATTTTGAAGCCACAGATGGAAAGCTACGTATAATAACGGATCAGCCAATGCAACAAGACTACTTCATATCAGGGTTCTACGATAAAATCAGCAGTCTAGTTACCAACTATCGAGAAATCTTCCAAACAGAGGCCACTCGTTTCAAGGCAGAAGAAAAAATGGAAAATATACCAAACATAGCTCCTCAACAGAACATCGCACCAGGACCATTGACCGTGAAGACAGCAACTACTCAACATGTAGCAGAAAAGACACCAATCTTAAGAGCATCATCTGAAGCTTCCATCCAACACGGACTGGTTAGAAAGATGACTTCTCGAATGGTCACATTGAGGCGAACACTTGAAAACATACAAGCAGTCCAAGAAAACCAGCCAGTGCAGTTTTACCAAATTAAACTAAACAACATAAATCATCTTTGGACTCAAATAGAATTGGTGTACGATGAACTTTGGGAACACTTTGAAGATCCTGCAGTGGCAGGCTTCGACCAAGCGGAGTACGACCAACTGGATGAAATGGTGCAATGCCAATTAGTAGAGCTCTCTATAAGAGCAGATCGATGTCAAAGCAATAGATTCGCTGCTCCAACCATGAGAGAAGATCAAACAATGCAAAGTACAGTGCATCTCCCAAAGGTAACTCTCCCACAGTTTAATGGCGATTACCTGAAGTGGCAACAATTCTCCGATCTATTTTCCCAAATGATCGACAAACAACCAATATCAGCAGTGCAAAAAATGTGGTACCTAAAGGCCAACGTTACAGGAGAAGCTGCAAAGCTAATCAATCATTTTTCGTCAACAGAAAACAACTATGTAGCTGCTTGGACGTTATTGCAAGAACGGTACAACAACAGAAGGGTAATAGTGGCTACGCTAATCGAAAAGTTAGTGAATCAGCCATCAGGAACCTCAACTGCTGCAACAATGAAGAATTTACACGACACAACACGTGAATGCATCATGGCCTTAGACAACTTAGGGGTTGATACAAAAGCTTGGGATCCAATCCTTTTCCATTTGCTACTAAAGAAACTAGATCGAGCAACACACATGAGATTTGAACAATCTTTGACGAACCCAAAGGAGTTACAAAAGGTGGATGACTTCCTGCTGTTTTTGGAAGGACAGTTTCATACATTGGAAGCTATTGGACTTAAGGATAAGGCTGCATTGCCACAACTGTCTAACAAAGTTGTGTCTTCTATTACAACATCGAGCAACAGCTGCAAACTATGTGATAATGGTAGCCATCCATTGTACTACTGCAAGAAATTCCTAAAGCTGTCATCCACAGAACGCCAATCGTGGGTCAAAAAACAACGTTTGTGTGTCAATTGTTTCAAAACCGATCACACGTCAAATAATTGCAAATCGAGATGTTGCTGCAAGTGTGATAAGAAACACAACACACTGTTACATGTGGAAAATGGAAATCAAAGGCAACCAGATGCAAAAATACCGTCAGGCAATGAAGCCATTAGCAATATTCCAAATGCAACAGTTTCATCAGCATCAGCAAGTAATGTGTCAACTCAAGGATACGTACTACTTGCCACAGCAAGGATAAAAATCACTGCGGCCAATGGCAATTCAGGGGTGTTTAGAGCAATATTAGACTCCGGGTCGCAGATCAACATCGTGTCAGAACGTCTCATGAAGAGACTATCCATATCTCCAACCAAGGCTTCCTTGTGCATTGAAGGAATTGGTGATGCTCAAAAGAAGGTCACGCAGAGACTTAATGTCAAGATGCAATCCACTAGTGGCAGTTTTACAACAAATTTGGAGGCATTTGTACTTCCAAGCATTATTACGGCTCAACCAAATCTTCAACTTGATACTTCAAATTGGAAGATTCCAGCCAACTTACAGCTTGCAGATCCAGAGTTTTACAAGCAAGATAAGATTGACATTTTGCTTGGTGCAGAATTTCATTTTAGTATCATGGTACCTGGTCACATACAGTTAATGACTACCGGCCCAATTCTCCAAAACACGTCACTTGGTTGGATTGTGAGCGGAAAATGTGCATCAACTGAACCATCGGCAGAATCATTGACATGTGCTGTTTTTGGGATAAAAACGGATACTGATAGCAAAGATGGTCCACTAATCGAAGCAATTGAAAAGTTATGGAAGATGGATGAGTTTGAAACAACTGAAAAGAGTATGTCGCTAGCAGAACAACAATGCGAAACACATTTTCTGCAAAATATGTGCAAAAATGACCAGGGACGCTTCATCGTAAAATTACCATTTCTAGAAAATCCAGCAGTATTGGGAGAATCAAGGGTGTTGGCTCACAATAGATTTCTTGGTCTTGAACGACGACTTCAAAGAAACATGGAGGTACGGAAACAATATGTGGAATTCATGAGAGAGTACGAAAGATTAGGACACATGAAGAAGGTGAACCTTAACTCAATTCCATCTCCGAAATACTTCATTCCTCATCATTGTGTCTTGAAACCCGAGAGCACCACTACCAAATTGCGAGTTGTGTTCGATGCCTCCGCCAAAACTACGACAGGGTATGCATTAAATGATATAATGTATACGGGGCCCACAGTTCAAAGTGAACTGTTTTCAATACTGTTACGTTTTCGGTTGCCACGTTTTGTCTTCACGACCGACATTGAGAAGATGTATCGGCAGATCCTAATACATCCAGAAGATCAACAGTATCAAATCATCATTTGGAGAGAGGATCCAACAGCAGAAATAAAGTACTATCAATTAAACACCGTCACATATGGTACTCGATCAGCCCCATACCTGGCTACCAAATGTCTTCAAGAAATCGCAAACAACAACATGCTAAGTCATCCCTTGGGAGCTCAAATGTTGCATGACAATTTTTATGTGGATGATGGGCTTGGAGGATCAAACAGTCTGGCTACAGCCACAGAAATGCAACATCAACTGATCGAAATACTGAACACACATGGATTTAATTTACGAAAGTGGTGTGCGAATCATCCCAAACTATTGAAAAATATTCCACAAGGTGACCAGGAAGTGAATTTGGACTTCTCTAAGGACAATAATGATTCAATAAAAACACTTGGTTTATTGTGGTTACCGAAGGCAGATGTATTCTGCATCAGAACAACGCTGGATCCTGTGCGGGCAATCACTAAGCGAACAATCAGTTCCGATTTAGCACGACTGTTTGATCCACTGGGATTATTGGCACCCGTAATTGTTAAAGCAAAAATATTCATACAGCACCTATGGCAAATAAAGTTATCCTGGGATGAAGCACTACCATCAGATCTCGACGCCACATGGACAGCATTTCGAGAAAATTTGAGCAACTTAAACGATCTCAAAATACACAGACACATATTCAAGGGAGAACTGTCATCGTCAACACAACTGCACATCTTCACTGACGCTTCTGAAAGGGCTTTTGGTGCGGCAGCATACTTACGAACAACGCTGAAGGATGGCAGGATAATAACGCGATTATTATGCGCGAAAACCCGTGTTGCACCACTCAAAACACAATCGTTGCCTCGACTAGAACTTTGCGCCGCACTAGTCGGTTCCGAGCTCGCAGCTCGAGTGAAAACAGATTGTCAGATAAAGAACCAAACTACTTTCCTTTGGACCGATTCTGAAGTTGTACTTCATTGGATTAATGCACAATCATCCACATACAAAACTTTTGTGGCAAACAGAATAGCAAAAATTCAAATGTTAACTTCACCTGTGCAATGGCGACATGTCAGCTCGAAGGCAAACCCAGCTGATTTACTATCCAGAGGTTGCTCAGCTAAGGCATTGACTGACAACGCTCTTTGGTTTCAAGGACCGATGTTTTTACATGGCAAACAAGAACTATGGCCCCCAATGTGGTCAAACCAGCTGCAATCTCCGTCTGATATCGAAAAGAAAAAGCATACAGCCATATCATTGCTCACTGGGCAAGCAAATGGAGAATGGATTTATCAAATTAATCACCACAATTCTTTCGGTACACTTCAAAGAATAATTGGATATGTCTTAAGGTTTATCAAGAATACAAGGTGCAAACAGAAGTCTAGATCGGAACACATGGTTCTGTCAACAATCGAACAAGAAAATGCAATGGCGGTCATCATCAAGATCATTCAAGCCGATGACTTCAAAGAAGAAATCCAAAACCTGAAGCAGCACAAGGAAGTCAAAATGAGCAGTTCACTCCGCAGTTTATCGCCATTTCTAGATGACACAAACATTCTTCGAGTGGGGGGACGTTTAGAAATGGCTGCACTTCCATACGACGCTAAGCACCAAATGGTGCTCCCGTACAACGACCCGCTGGTAAAGTTACTTTTCATCAAGGTACATGAAGAGAACAAGCACTGTGGACCTCAAGCGTTGTTAGGAACCTTGAGGCAACGTTTCTGGCCTATAAAGGGGAAAACAACAGCTCGATCAATTGTCCAGCATTGTATCCGATGTAATAAGGCTCGACCTCAATTAGTACAACAAATGATGGGAAACCTGCCAGCTACTAGAGTAACACCAGCTCGACCATTCATTAACACTGGTGTCGATTACGCGGGACCTTTATGGGTGCATTATAAGGTTCGAGGAAAAAGGCCAACTAAGGCTTACTTAGCTGTATTCTGTTGTTTTGCCTCCAAGGCAGTTCATATGGAGTTGGTAACGGAACTGTCAACAGACGCATTTATTGGAGCTCTCAAAAGATTACGCCACTAACTTCATCGGAGCAAGAAATGAATTGACTGAATTATCATCAGCAATTTACTCATCAAACGCTCAAGACCAAATAAGGAAAACATGCAATGAGAAGGGAATCCAGTTCCATTTTATTCCTCCGAGATCCCCCCATTTTGGAGGACTGTGGGAAGCTGCAGTGAAAACTGCGAAACATCTTCTACTAAGAAGTGTCGCGTCAGCCTCATTGACTTATGAAGAATTGGAAACTGTAATAGTGGAAATCGAGGCCATATTGAATTCTCGGCCACTGACGCCACTTTCATCGGACCCTTCTGATTTAACTGCATTGACGCCAGGCCATCTCCTCATAGGCGAAGCGCTCACCGCCCAAGTAGATAGCAAGGCAAACTCAACGAAACTATCGCTGTTGTCAAGATGGAAATTGGTGTCACAAGTAAAACACGAGTTCTGGAAGAGATGGTCCAATGAGTATCTTAATGAACTCCAACAACGACACAAATGGACAAGGCAAGCCGATAATATTAAACTCGGGGAACTAGTTATTATCAAGGAAGACAATGTTCCTGTTATGCGTTGGCCCCTTGGTCGAGTAGTGGAAGTATATAATGGACCTGACGGAGCAGTGCGCGTTGCTGATGTAAAAACAGCAACGGGAACATATAAACGTGCAATCCACCGACTCGCTCGACTACCCATAGACACAGATACTGGCACAGAATCAAAGGATGATGAGAATGCAAGAAAAAGAAGGGACAAAATTAATGAAGAGCCACCAAAGAGACCCAAAATTGCACGGCATAACAGCTTAATTACATTATTGACAGTACTGTTAATGTTGCCAATAGCATGGAGCGAACCAATCAAAATTACAAAATTTGATCCAAATGCAGGCATTCACTTTGAACACATCGGATCAAGCAAAATCATTACAAGTGAATGGAAAATGGTTGTGTACTATGATCTCAAACCATTGCGTACGGAAATTCAACTACTAAAAAATGGCACCAATACTATGAATCACATGTGCGAACAAATACAGCCAACAACAATATGCAATGAACTAGTCACACAGTTTCAACGCACAAATACAGAGCTGGACCTTGATAAAGGTTTGTTAAGAAGCCATCGTAGAAAAAGAGGTGCACTTAATTTTGTTGGAAATATTGCTAACTCGTTGTTTGGAGTTCTAGACTCAGAATATGCCCTTCAGATGTCACAAACAATAACGGACATCAACAACAATGAACAGCATTTGACAAGCATGATGAAAAAACAGATATCAGTAGTTGATTCAACCATTAACATCATCAAACATGATCAAACCACAACTCAAATGGCTTTCAAAAGGCTTGAAGGAAAATTGACAGATATTAAAAATCAACTACGGCATAATGAACAGGAAGAACAGAAAGAGCATACATTCCAGATGTTCTTATCATTAGCCTTTCAATTATCTATTATGACATCAAACGTTCAACGTGTTCAAGCAGCACTCATAAATGTTCTTACAAATGTTCATAACGGACAGATCAGCCCTCAATTGATATCACCACAGCAACTTAACGATGAAATTTTAAGAATTACAGCACATTTGGCACCAGCCATGCAGATCCCAGGTTATCAAGGTGATCTTCTATCGATATACAAGTTAATGAAAGTTAAGGCAGCGATAACAGAGAACCATGCAATTTTTCAGATAACTATTCCATTAACTAGTTTGAATCAATTTAACTTGTATCGGCTTATACCAATTCCCACAAAAATTAACAACACTATGGTGGCAATAAAATTGTTTACAACAATTCTGGCAATCAACGCGCATCGAGATCAATACTTTCCAAGCACAGTTGAAAAGTTACAATCTTGTTTTAGAATGGAAAACGAATTGTATCTCTGTGCCAACAATCAGCCCACCTACAACAAAGGATCAGAAGTTTGTGCCTGCGAAGTAAGTTTATTCAACAACGAAACCCGATCCCATTGTAATCTTGAGCACAGGGAAGATCATGTGTGGACACAAGTCAATGACAGAAATCGATGGATGTTTGCACTAGCAACGCCAATACAAATAACAGCTGTATGTGATCACCAGGTCTCACGAGTCTTATTGGAAGGATCAGGTTTTATCGAATTAACGGCAGGATGTGTGTTAAAATATCAACTCTTAACGATAACAAGCAATCCGATACTAACATCATTTACAAGCACTTCCTACACTGCATTTCGACACATTGTCGACGTAAATGTAACAAAGCCAGCATCAGTTCCAGTCTTAGACACCACAGAAATTGAGTATGAGCCCTCACTAACAGATTTGTCAAGGCTGCAAGAAATGTTGGACGCACACGAAATCAACGATCTCTCCAATAAACTGAAAACTCATCAATATCATAGCTTTGCAGTGAGTTATCTGGCCCTGTTCTTGACTGTTATCATCACATTGGCCATTTTCATCATTTACAAGCGGCACGGGAGGAAGCACGAAGGAGCTCCATCAATGACTTCTCCAGCAACACCGACAAATCTACCAATGGAACAACTTTCACGGTCAGAGATAATTCATAACGCCCAGCCACAAGCAGCTCCTCGGTATTCTAACAGCTTCTGCGTGGACATATAAAAGTACGGCTGGATTATTGAACACTCGTTCAACGCGGGAGAGGATGTTGCTGCACGTCATGTTGCAGTTGTCAACCAGCAATATTTTAATGCATTCGTCAATAACGCTGACATAGCAATTCTAATAAAAAATAAAGTTCACTACACTTGCTCGACTCAAGGTTAAGAAATGTGTACAGAAATTCTACACCTTTGTTTTGGCGAATTTCCGTCTGTTGATTTAATTTTAATTTAACTTCACAAATATGCTATGTCTGCGTTATTGCATTAAATACAGTTTTGTTTATTATACATATTTATATTTTGATTGTGATTTTATGTTTTATATATATATTAATATATGTTATTGATATTTATGTATTATTAACTATTGATATATTATTAAAATTGTATGCGTTTTTTATTGTATTATTGTTTGTCATTATAAATAATATCATTCCAATTTAATAAAGGTCAGTTGAAGTCAGAAAACCAAAGACCAAACTTGTTCTTATTTAGCGGCGGGTATTTCTAGTTCATGTACTAGAAACCCAGATTTAGGAACTATTACAAAATAAATTCCCAGTTCAAGTACTGGAAATTTAGTCAAATAAACAAAAATAATAATTCGGTTATATATCAGGCATAACAGGAAAAATATTTTTGGACTGTAAATATACAACAATTCAAGTCTGAAAAGCATAACAAATACGATGTCAGATTGTTGGCAACATTGCTTAAGAGACCAAACTGAGAGCAACTCCCTACACAACCTGGCAGCCGTGCTGTGTGGTGAGTTACTCTCACAGCCAGAGTTTAAACATTAGTTTTGTGCTGCTTGTACAGCATTAGCATAAATTAAAATACATTAATTCTTAAATAGTTAAAGAAAAAGTTTTGTAAAAAACGTAGTACCCTATTTCAATTTCGCTTATCATAGCAATTGAATAGTGAATAAAAAAATCTGTTCAGCGGTTATTGAGAACACGTCGCACCAAATCCGTGAGTCTCCTTTTATATAATAGTATAGATACATACATATATGTTCAAAAATAACTCTAAAGGTACTTATGAGTTTAGTTTCGAAATAGAATAGCTATTCCTCCAACTTGTTGTTTCTTAAAAATGTTCTAAATGACAGCTTGACATTTAAATACACTTTAAATCTTTAACCACCTAATATGAAAATTTTCATTATTTAATTAAGGCATAACCAGAATTTGTATTGAATTTTTATGTTTTGCATCGTCATTCGACGTAATTTCAGCTTCTACAACATCTCATTAAGCGCCATATCGAACATAATTGAAATGTTTCGTATGTAAAGTAGTTTCCAATATAACTGAAAAGTTTATATATCGTAATTCACTCCTTTAATTTAAAAAAATCCTTAAATACATACCATTTTGAGCACTACACCACCGCCCGCCCATTGCTTTGAGGAAAATTTAATATTCTGAACATTAATAGCATCCAGAAACATCATCAAGCAATACTACTTTTTGTCAGAAAAAAAATCTGGGGCCAAATTACAGCACCCGTGAACGAACGAGCAGTCGAATCGAATAAAATTCCGGTTCGATTAGTTTTTGGTATTACTGCATTCGATCGAACACGAATCGAAATTTGTTTCGATTGTTATCGGAAAACTGTCACTTGACAGCAAAAGCACAACAAAAAAAAATTTGCAATTGTAGCTTCTGTGTGATGAGTGCTTTATAGATTTAAAATTGTTTTACAAAAAGATAATACTTCCCAAAATATATTTTTATTTTAATTCTTCCTGTACATGAGAAAATAAGGAAGAAGTAATTCAAGATGGTAGCAATCCCTTGTTGTTGCCACAAAAGTGCTAATAAGTAGTTGCTTATAAAAAGTGTTGAAAGCAAAAGTAACTAATACTAAGTTCTGTAAATAAATAATGTTTTTAATAGTTTCAAATGCTTTACAATATAAAATTTAGTTGAATTTTTATTTTCACAGAAAAATCGTGCCCACTCGTCTGCTAAAATTCAATCGAATGACACCTCGATTGAACCACATCGAACATATGCTCGTTCACGACAGCTATCATACGAAAAAAAGAAAAATTTTTCCGCTTATAACAGCTATCGAACAAAAAACGATATCTTTCATTCGTTCACGATTGCTGTCATGCCGAAATGTATAAATACGAAAGTAATCATTCGATCACGGAAACTGTAATTCGACCCCTGGTAAAAAAAAACTGGGTCAAATTACAGCATCCGTGATCGAGTGAAATTGATAGGTTTTATAAAATTTGGTATGACAAGTTTCGTGAACGAGTGAAAGTTATCGATCTTTAACCCATCGCAATTGTAAACGAGAAAAATATTTAATTTTCGTATCATGTCTATCGTGAACGAGTAGATGTTCGATGCGGTTCTGTCGAAATCCTATTCGAATCAAATTTAGCAGACGAGTGGGCTTAACTTTCTTGCAAAATTAATAATTTAAGTTAATTTTATAATGAAATATATGTATATTTGTACTGAATCTTTTTTAGTTACAGGAACAAAATAAAAAAATAGAATTAAAAACTTCAAAAGGGTTAGGAAACGGCAAGTCATCCGGACTGTGCGAAAGATGCTATTCCAAGCAGCGTATAAGGCAAAGCAACAGCCGTTCAAGCATGGGATCAGTTGAGAAAGAAACTTAACATCATAAAAATATCTTCCATTTATCTTCCAAAAGACGCACACACAAAAATCCGCAAGAGATGGTGCTGGCCGAAACCGAGAAGCTATTAAAGGAAGCAAGTGTTCTCGAAGCAGCAGTTTAGTTCATGGCGTTCGATCCTTAGTTGATGACGTCATTTTATCTAAAAAATAAATGTTATACATTTTTTAACTATAACAATTCCACTTCTACTTTTATAATTATTATTCCTGCTGTAATAGCTGCTGATGTGCTTCCCAATGACTTTGCTGCTGTTGCAGCTGATGTTAATTTTGGTGTTGATAATGATGCAGTCTTTTGTTGTTAAACTCAATGATCCCGTGGCAGCGGAGGTTGTTATTGCGGTTGCTTTTGATGTTGCAGGCGTCTAAGTTTCAATATATATTTTTTCGAATAAATTTTTAATTTTAAAATTATTGTTATTTATTTTTGTGAATAGATTCTGACATCTAGATAGCTTTTGATATGACAATATTTGAATGCTATCATACCAAAATATAATCAAAATGGAATTATATTCGATTCGAGTGCTCGTTCGTTCACGAATGCTGTAATTTGGCCCTTGGTTGTTCATTCTCATTTTTTTTTTACTTCAGTATATATTATAAGTGGAATAAAATAATATCTTATAATTTTAAAACATGTTGCTGATCATCGTTAAAATATACAATGAAAATAGTTATGAATAACTCGATGGTTAAGCGCACCAAAGTGGTAAGTGAAGAATTTTACATTTGCAGAAATTTGATTTTGTTTTTAAATTTCAATACAAAACACTAATTTTAACTATGTACTGAGCAGCATTAATTGGCTAAGCATTTTCAACAAATTTACACAAGATAGATATAATATTGATGACTTGGAAATAAACATAACACTAAGTGAACTTAACCACAGGCTTAACCGCAGGCGATCCTAGGCTTGGAGTCACCACAGGCGGATGTAGGTCCGCTAAACTTGCGGTAATATATAATAACCAAAACTGCCAAAGATACGGACATGGTTCCCAAATTAAATTTGAAAAGTATTTGTTTTTATTGTAGTAAAATGCGATTTGTATTTGTTTTTAAAAAATTTAGTAACTGTTATATTAATTTTTTTCTAGCTAAAATAAATTTGAAGTTTAATTGACGCAGGCAAAAATTTTGTAATAAAATCGCGCGATTTTAAATCCTTTAATTTATAAAAAAATCGTCTGCAGCGAAAAATTTTACCACTTGACTTTTAATAAAAATATTTTATTTTTTATGAATTAAATGATAAAAAAGAGGGTTAAAAGTTATTATCGCAGGCGAAACATTTTTAGTAACAATGTCGCGATTGTTAAATTAAAGAAAAATTGCAAAAATGGTTCAACCATTCGCTCAGTTCCTTGGGGTACTTTCCTTGGGCACTTTTCCTATATTAATTTTTTACATTATTTAGTATGGGAGATGCATGCCAAAGTTGGCCGATCTTAACAAAATTTGGTGAAACGGCAAATAGATGGCAATTAGAGAAATAGATGTTCACTGAAAATTGTAGAAATTGATAAGACCTTAGGGTACCTCCCTAGGATCTATGTCTAATTTTTACATAATTTTGTATGAGAGGTACGTACAAAAGTAACGCAATCCTAACAGTGAGAATGCTAGACAAATAGATTATAGATGTTAATTGAAAATTATAGAAATAAGTTAGGCCTTATTTTTTTAGAAATTAGTTACACAAACAAATTTTGTTACTATTTTTGTACCATTTCGATGCATTGTGAGCTGTCTTAAATACTGAAATTTCTTACTTTAACGGCCTGTTTGTTCGCGGAGTTATAAATATAAAACTTATTCTGTAACTGTTTTTGTGACTAAATCGGTTTGTTCGCCATCTAGAACTCGTTGTATATCAAATAGAAGCGAACTTTAAACCTCGTTATAATTAAAAATTCAGTTGTGCTAAAACGCCAAAATTTGTAACGAGTTTTATGAATTAAACGTCAGTTCTATCAAAACACTACAAAATGTATACATATTTGATGCTTTGACTTTTTCAGCACGTTTGAAAGCATTTCACTAGTTTATAAAGCGTTACAAGTCGACAGAAAAAATTGAATGAACAAATTGAAAAAAATTATAACGTGTTATAAAGAAGTTTTATTTTATAGCTGGTTTTAGATATAACGCGGTGTAAGCAAATTTATAACTCTGTGAACAAACCGGTCGTAAGAGTGCAATATTTGAAATAGCCTCATCGGAATAAGTAATACTGATTTCAAGCTCGTTTTCAATGAATAAAATAGCAAGATCGGAAACTGTTGCCTGTCCCATGGAAAACTTTCTTAATTAATGGAAAGCAAGTCTTAAATAAATTAAGCTTTGAAAAACTCCTTCCGCATGATGCTACTGATACACAAATTGATAGAAAAAATTTCAATGCTAATGAAATATTTGGCGAAGTTTCCAAAAAGTCCCACTCAACAATGAATGTGAGCATTTCTAATGCTGTCTAATTTTTAGCGCTTTCGAAATCGATTCGTGCTGCATTTATGTGCCTACGTAGCATCGGAAGCAATTTCAACAACTAGCTCCTTTTCTGAAATTTCGTCATAAGCTGCTGCCAAATTTTAATTAATAAACATGAACTCATTTGCCTTGTGTTACAATAAACTTTCGGATCTTACAGCTCGAAACGTTTCCGCAATGTTTCCTCCTCATTGTTTGGACTTGCAATCAGAATTTTAAATTTTGAAACAGCAATTAAATTGTTTACCGTAAAGTATTTTGGAAATAGTGTCACCCCTAAAATGGTGGTTCCCCCCTCTCCCGCTAGGAACGCCACTGGTACCAAACATTTCTCACGTCGTCCTTAAATCAAAAACATTGTACTCCACATATTACTAGACTAATGTTTCAATACAACCCTGGCTACATAAAAACCATGGTTTAATAACAAGTTTGCTGCAAAACTGACAGTGCTCTCTTTCGCATAGCCGAAAGTGTCAAAATCAACTGGCTGCCGAAAGAAACAACAACACGCCCATTCCAAGCATAACGCAAAACGGGTCCGTCTCATAGCTTTCGATTTGTTTTATTTTTGGGCTATAGATTCCTATTAAAAGTCTAAGAATATAAGTTCATTTATTATTTTTTTATCGCCATTCGTTGAAAAGTTATAGACCTCTCAATTCTGCAAATCGTCCGAAAACGCCAAAATTGTGAAATTTTTAATTGTATCTACGTCAGTTTTTGTCCAATTTTTATAAATAAGGTACCGTTGAAAAGGTGGAAAAAATATATAATTTTAAAATTTTGGATGTCAGGGTTGCCAACCAATTTTAAAAAAAATGCATTTGGTAATGTCTCAAAAAAGCATAATTTTTTTTTATTTTTTATTTTTTAAATTTGAAGAAGAATGTTGCCTTTAATTCAAAAGCAATTTAATGATGGAGCTTTTATGTTTTTTCGTAACTTTAATTTTTGTGCACATACCTCATCATTTTGAGGCACTTTATCGCCTATAAATTTAATAACGGCTAAGATATTCGAAAGTTTGTTCTGCAAAATGGTTAACCTTGCTGAGACGAATATTTTATTTATAATTTTTGATGACCTTACACTTGACCTTGGTATAGAAAACTGGTAAAAACCGAAAAAAAAATAAAAAACACAAATAATTTTTTTAACTTGTATTCGTATAAAATTAAACAAACTTTTGACTTCCATATTAAGATAATTAAATTCTAATTTGTTTTGATTCAAAAATTTTTAAAATCGGACTTAAAACAAAAAAGTTACGATGGTTACTCTGACGCTCTTTCAACATGCAATAACAATAGAGTTCAGCTACTACAGCTTTTTCGCACTTTCTCAGCATTAACCCATTTGAAACCACGACCCATAGCATAAAAATTTATGTTAAGGATTCCAGTGGCTGAAAACAAGTTAATGTGGAAAAAATTTACCATCCAAAGTTTGGATTGGGCTCAGGGACAACACAGGACATAACTCCTAAACATGCATACATAGATCTCTAATTACATAATATCTTTTAGTCTACTTTTGAGTTGGCCTTTTGACAAGTTAACATCAAAAACGATACAGTTGTTAACAAAGGTACTCATGCGGTTTAAAGGAGCAGTTAACATATAATTCGTTCTACTATATGGTAAATAAATTAAGTTGTTAGCGTTTCTACTGCTTCTACGGTTAGAGTTGAAATTAATTAGAGAAAGGAGTTCTGGAGAATCGAATACACCGGTTATAAGTTGGTGTAAATACACAATATCAGCAGATTTCCTTCTATCACTTAACGACTGCATTTTCAACAGTTTCAAACGATCTTCATAAGGAGGAAGGTTTAAAATGTCAGTTCCACTTAAGCCCCTTAGAGCAAACCGAACAAAACGTTTTTGGATCCTCTATATTCGCTCAATATGCACATTATAACTTGGGGACCAGACTTGACTTGCATACTCCAAGTGAGGCCGCACTATTGCATAATACAACGTGGTGGTTGTCAACATGCTGTTGAATTCTTTGGCCCAGCGTTTTATAAAGCCAAGCATTGAAGAGGCTTTTTTGCAAATATTATCAATATGAATATTGAACGACAGCTTAGAATCCATGCATATACCAAGGTCTTTAACAACATGCACACGACTTAAAGCAGTATCTTTTATTTTGTAATAAAATATTAATTCGTTCCTCTTTCGCGAAAAGGTCATAGTTTGGCATTTATCTGGATTTAGAAACATATTATTTTTAGAACACCAAACTTCAAAGGATTTCAGATCGGTCTGGAGTAGGTCGGAATTATCTTTAGCATTTATTGTTCTGTATATTTTCATATCATCTGCATAAATTAGCAAATGAGAATGTTTAATAATGTGAGTAACATCATTAATGGCTAAAATAAATAGAAGTGGACCAAGGTGACTACCTTGAGGAACACCTGATTCCGCAACAAATGCAGACGACAAAACCCCACGAAATCTTATTTGATAAGATCGTTCTGTCAAATACGATTGAATCCAGCTAACAAAATATTGAGGAAATCCCATTGATTTAAGTTTAAATAGAATCAAATTGTGAGGTAATTTATCAAATGCTTTACTAAAGTCAGTATAAATACAGTCGACCTGGTTACCTAATTCAATGTTTTTTAGGCAATAAGATGTAAAATCGAGAAGATAAGACACAGTGGATCTACCATTAACAAAACCATGCTGACGAGTTGTTATGACTTCTCCGCAGTGAATTTTTACCCGATCATACACGATACGCTCAAAAAATTTTGGAATCGATGAAAGCTTAGCAATGGGCCTGTAGTTAATAACATCATTCCTGCAACCCTTTTTATAAATTGGACTTATGTACGAATTTTTCCAAAATATTGGAAAATAACTTTCGTTGATTGATTTATTGAAAAGCAAAGAAAGTGGTTGACACAAAATGGAAACGCATTGAATTAACACTGCGGCAGGAATTCCATCGGGTCCAGCATTAAAGTCCTCATCGATCGATCCAATGTACTTTAAAATATCCTCAGAAGTAAAGGATATAGGTTCCAATGAAACTTTGGGTCCAGAATTCAAATATTCAAAATAATCTTCATCATGATTAAAAGAATCTGAACAAAATGATGCTTTGAAAAGATTGGCGAATAAGCCACAAATAATAACGGGATCGTCACTAAATCCATCAATGGTTTTGAATGAAGAGGGAAATCCATCAGATTTCTTCTTTGTGTTTATGAATCCCCAAAATTTATTTGGATCAGACAATATTCTCAGCTTAATATTATCTAAATATTCATTATATAATGCAGCTGAGATATTTTTAAATTCCAGAAACAAACGTTTGTAAGTTTCTAGGTCATTTGAGTCTAAACTACAGACATACTTCTTCCAAGCCCTATTCCTGTTGTTGCGAAGAGTTTTCAAATCCTTTGTATACCAGGGATACGCAGAATTTTTCGCAATTTTGAGGCTATATGGTACGGATTGATTCAATAAAAAAGTTACAATGATTTGTATGGATTGACAAGTATGAGCCCTACCTCGAGTCTACTTAATGCCATGTCTACACAGAGAGTTTAGTTTGCGTTTCCAATTGCCCGTGAACTCAATTTAAACGCTGGCGTTTCCAGTACAATTATGCAGGAGAAAACGCAACTAAACTCAACTTGCTGTCTACGTTTACCAAAACTCAATTTGATACATGCCTAAAAGCATACTAGTGTTTTGATAAAAACATTCGTTCAGTTAGATTTTAGCTGTGTTCAGTATATTGAACGATTAGAAATGTCAACAACAGCTGATTCTCAATTGTGCAAGTTTCAATTTGTGGACCGACATAATTTTCCATTTCTCCTCTTTATCAGAAGTTTCGGCAAATTTTTCAATAAATTGTTCCACTATTTCATCGGTGTCAGATCTTTCCGTATTTGGTTCATGAAGAGTGGATGGAGCCAAGCCAAAAATTTTGTTGGCCATATTTTTCGCTATATCATCCATGATATTCCGGCAGTAAGACATCGATCTATTTATTTTTCGATATTCAATTTGTTGGACTCCTATTCGTGGGAGCAGCTTATTAAGCTCACGAACGAACTGTTCCCTGTCAATCACTTCATCAGCTATGCTCGCAGTTTCTGATTCAATGTTTTCACCACCAGCCTCCAAGTAATTCATACCTTCATCCATTACATTTTTAATTGCAATTGCCGCCTGTTTTTTGATTTCCCTCTGTTTGCTAAGTTGTAGACGGCAAGTTGAACAAATTTTCATAGCACCAGCCACTAAACCACTGATTCCTAAATATTCCGCAGTTTCGACATGCTCTTTGGTTAAAAATCGCAATCGATCGCGCATTTGGTGATAACGTTTTCCGAACAAATTGCAACAACGTGCAATTTGGACACCGAGTACGTTTGATAGAGAGAAAGAACATAGGGATGTAAAAAAGTGGGCGCAAGCCTGTGGGCGTGGCACTACATAATAACTTCTAAACGCCTGGACCGATTTCAATGAAATTTGGTATGAAGGTTCAACTGCGCCCAAGGCTATAAAACAAAGGCTATAAAAATTCCAAAGACTTCCGCAAGAGGGCGATTTAAGTAGTGCGTTTTAAAGCCATAATAACTCCTAAGCACCTGTACCGATTTTAATGAAATTTGGTATGGACGTTCAACTCCACAAAAGATAAAACATAAAATATAAATAATTCCAAAGACTTCCGCAAGAGGGCGCTTTAAGTAATGCCTGAACCGATTTCAATGAAATTTGGTATGAAGGTTCAACTGTAACCACTTTAAAGCATACCTTAAAAAGGGGCAGAAGTATGTGGGCGTGGCACTATATAAAAACTCCTAAGTACCTGGACCGATTTAAATGAAATTTTTTTTGAAGGTTCGACTGCGTCCAAAATAAAATATAGGCTATAAAAATTTCCAAAGACTTCCGCAAGAGGGCGCCTTTAGTAGTGTATTGTTAAGACTCAATAACTCCTAAATGACTTGACCGATTTTACTAAAATTTGGTAACAATTTCATTTAAGTTAAACCCAAATGTTGGTGTAAATATACGATATCTGCGGACCTCCTTCGCTCACTTAGTGATTGCATTCTTAATAGTTTTAAACGATCCCAATAAGGAGGAAGGTTTAAAATATCAGTTCCAATTAAGCCCCTAAGAACAAACCGAACAAAACGTTTTTGGATCCTCTCTATTCGTTCAACATGTACATTATAACTTGGGGACCAGACTTGACTTGCGTACTCCAAGTGAGGACGCACAATTGCATAATACAACGTTGTAGTTGTAATCATGCTATTGAATTCTTTGGCCCAGCGTTTTATAAATCCAAGCATTGAAGACGCTTTTTTACATATATTATCAATATGAATATTGAACGATAACTTAGGATCCATGCATACACCAAGGTCTTTGACCACCTCTACACGACTTAAATCAGTGTCTTTTATGTTGTAATCAAATAATAAATTATTCCTTTTTCGCGAAAAGGTCATAGTTTGGCATTTGCTAGGATTGAGAAACATATTATTTTTAGAACACCAAACTTCAAAGGATTTCAGATCAGCCTGGAGTAGGTTAGAATCATCTTTAGTATTTATTTTTCTGTATATTTTCGTATTGTCTGCATAAATCAGCAGACGAGAGTGTTCAATGACGTGTGTGACGTCATTAATTGCTAAAATAAACAGAAGTGGACCAAGGTGGCTACCTTGAGGTACACCTGATTCAGCAATAAATTCTGAAGACAACACCCCTCGGAATCGTATTTGATAAGATCGCTCAGTCAAATACGATTTTATCCAGCATACAAAATAATGTGGCAATCCCATTAACTTTAGTTTGAATAAGATTAAATCATGAGGTAATTTATCAAATGCTTTACTAAAGTCAGTGTAAATACAGTCGACTTGGTTACCAGATTCCATTGAATTTAAGCAGAATGTTGTTAAATCGAGAAGATTAGACACAGTGGATCTTCCATTAACAAAACCATGCTGACGAGTTGTTATGACTTCTCCACAATGAATTTTAACACGAGCGTACACAATTCGCTCAAAAAGTTTGGGAATAGACGAAAGTTTAGCAATGGGCCTATAATTATTAACATCATTCCTGCAACCTTTTTTATATATAGGACTTATAAATGTTTTTTTCCAAAAAACTGGAAAATAACTTTCTGTAGTTGATTTATTAAACAATAAAGAAAGTGGTTGACACAAAACGGATCCACATTGAGTTAACACTGCGGCAGGAATTTTATCAGGTCCAGCGCCAAAATCCTCATCGATTGTCCCAATATACTTTAAAATATCCTCAGAGGTAAAGGATATAGATTCCAAAGAGACCCTGGGTGAAGAGTTTATGTAGTCAAAGTAACCTTCATCAGGGTTAAATGAATCTGAACAAAAAGATTCGTTGAAGAGATTGGCAAAAAGGCCACAAATTATAGAAGGATCATCCGTAAATCCATCAAGAGTTTTGAAGGATGAAGGAAATCCATCAGATTTTTTCTTAGTATTTATGAACCCTAAAAATCTCTTTGGAGCAGACAATATTCTCAGCTTAATATTGTCTAAATACTCATTATATAAAACCGCTGAAAGATTTTGAAATTCCAGAAACAAACGTTTGTAGATTTCTAGGTCAATTGAGTCCAAACTACAGACATATCTCTTCCATGCCCTATTCCTGTTATTGCGAAGTGTTTTCAACTCTTTTGTGTACCAATGGTACGCCGAATTCCTTGCAAATTTGAGGCTATATGGTACAGACTGAGAAATTACAGCAAAGAGTTCTACATAAAAAAAATTAATGGAATCATCAAGATTATGTCCATTAATATATTCTAAAATTACGTTTAGTTTATTGTTTAGTAAATGATTCAACCTCAAAAAGTCAGCTTTTTTGAAATTGAATTCATAAACTTTATCCATTGAACTAGAATTAACTATATTCTCTCTATCCGATTTATACCAAATACTCAATGGTGGATGATATACATCAATAGTAGTTCGAGCATGGAAGGCCCTCTTAACAATGACATTGTTACTGTCCGTAGTTAAGACCAGGTCAAGAAGTCTTTCCAGACTATTATAAATACAACTCACTTGTTGTAAGTCAGAACATATACTGTCAACGAATTTATGCTCCCCAAGAGTCTTCGCATTAGATGCACAAAAAATCATCGTCAGAAGAATGCCATTTTAAGTTGGGCAGATTAAAATCACCCAACAATAAAATGTCGTCATTAACGTCAAGAATATTAAGAATATAGTCTAGACAATCTGCCAGACTTGTATATACCTCTGCACTACTGCTTGGAGGAATATATGCATTAATTATGTATACATTTGAGCTACAATGTATAACCTTAACGCATATTAGTTCAATATTAGAAGCGCAGGGTATATCAACAAAGGAACTGACAAAGCAGTTCCTTACAGCTATAAGAACACCACCACCAACAGAAGAAATATTGCTGGAGTTTCTGTCCTTTCTAAATACTTGGAAACTATTGTCAAACAATTCCAAGTTAGTAATGCTACATTGTTCGACAAACGTCAGAATATTATAAGTTGATGTGTCGGGTTGTAATCTCGAAATGAAAACGTTCTTAGTCCTCGAAACTGCTCTTAGAGTAGTTGGCTCAGTTGAAGGTTGAAGTGCAATGGATGGCGCAGTAAATAAATTATTTATGATAGGAATATCTGAAATTTCAGATACAGCATTATCATTAGTCACAGAAATAACTGGCACTTCAGATAAAGGGGCAATCAACTGAGGTACTACAGTAATATTATTATTACTAACATTATTATTATTGTTTTTTTGTTATGATTATTATTATTAGAAACATTATTATTATTATTATCATTGTTATTGTTATTATCATTATTATTATTATTATTATTATTATAAATATTATTATTAATATTATTATTATTATTATTATTATTATTATTATTATTATTATTATTATTATTATTATTATTATTATTATTATTATTATTATTATTATTATTATTATTATTATTATTATTATTATTAGTATTATTATTATTATTATTATTATTATTATTATGATTATTATTATTATTATTATTATTATTATTATTATTATTATTATTATTATTATTATTATTATTATTATTATTATTATTATTATTATTATTATTATTATTATTATTATTATTATTATTATTATTATTATTATTATTACTATTTTTATTATCATTATTAATGTTATTAATATTATTATTATTATCATTTTTGTTATGAATATTATTTATATTATTACTATTATTATTATTTAAAGGAATTTCAGAGACATGTGACGAGGAGGTGGGAACTGAAAATCGCTTAGCCTGGGGAATAGAAGACAGGCTTTGATTGGCACGTTTGCGCTTATTATTTTTCCGTTTATTTTAAGAGTTATTTTTAGAATTATAACTGTGCTTTGTACTGGACCCCTATTTAGGTCTTCCTTTGTGGATATGTTTGCTGAGCCAAGAGTTTCGGACTCCGTCAAAAGAAGGCCAGCATTGGTTGGCGAAAAAATTTTATCCGTTTTTAAATTTAATGCCATTTTTTCAGCTCTTCTGGGTTTTCGACATCAGATTCGTAATCAGCGACCAATGGGACCCTCCGAATACCATATTTTAACTACACTCGATGAAGTTTGAATTTTAAATATTGAAATAATTAATTTGTTTATTAATTTAATTATACTAATTCAATTCAAAAAATTGAAAAATTGTCATATTTTTCAGATAATTAATTTTTTTGTTTGTTATTTCAAAGACAACAGAAAATTTTAGAAATGGAAGGAGTTTATTGTTGAAATTTAAAAACGTTTGCTTTAAATTTTGTTTTAAATTTTTTTTAATTTTAAAGTATGTTTTATTCTCAGTGTATGCTTCTAAAAGTTCTTTCGACAAAAATCAAGGAATGAGCCGAAGGCAAACGAAGTCAAGAACCAAAGACTTACGAAAAAAATAAGTTCAACGAATACGAGCAGAAGCTATATAAAGATGTATAAGAATTAACCGAACAGTATCGACGAAAACCGAATTTAAACCAAAAAAATCAAAAAATCGAATCGGTGCGAAAAGACATTTTTAAAATTGGAATTTTTTTGAAATAAAATTGCATATTAAATACATGCTAAGAAAAACTTTGAACGCATTTTTCTTGAAATGGCATTTTTCAAACTGGATGACCATTTTCCTCAGAAACCAGACGTCATATCGAGACGTTGAAGATGTCATTTTTTTTTAATCATCTCTGGCAGGTTCAGTTTTACGGAAATTTTACTAAACACTTTCAATGGAAGCAGGGGGGCAAAATCCCAGAAAACTATAATTTAAAAATTTTGAAATTTAATTAATAATACAAAAAATTTTTAAATGAGAGCAGCTTTGAAAATCGCATTTTCTGTGCTCGAGGCACAACCCCGATTAACACCGGGTTACATCCGCTAGTTATGAATAAATCATGTAAGCCAACCATTGTAGTGCGCCGTTTCGATTGTTCACGTCTGCCTGCCACGCACAGTAAGGCGAAACGAGCGCGACACTCGCGCGTCATCAATTAAGGCCGCCAGCTGGGCAGGTGACCGTCCGTCACCCTTTTCACCTCCAGGCACCGGTCTCCTCTCAACGCTAATCGCTAAATCCGACACTCGTGGCTGGGCAGCAGACTCCTCCTCGGCGGCCGACCTTCTCCGACGTGAGGACCGAGACACAATAGATCTGGCTACATCGAGAGGAATCGCTATGGTCGGTGGGGACTTTTTCGAGCGCTCATGCGGCCCGAAATGCAGCATGGTGTGGTGTTCTCCGGAACAATGACGGCATCGGCCGTTTCTGGTGCACTCTTTAGTGAGGTGGTCTGGGGAGAAACACCTGGAGCAGTATCGGAAGAGACACACAAGTCAAGGCCGCTTTGCAAGGTTTCCAGCCATTAAAACTGGAGTTGCCCGCAAGATATGGCGCGACAGGCACACACGACACTTGATTGGCAGCTCGTTGGACGACTTTAGGAAACTGAAAAAAAATTGAAATTAAATACGTTAATTCCTGCTGAGATGTCCTTGAGGACATTACGCACACAACAAAGATGAACGAGGACGAATGAAGATAATTAACTAATTGCGGCTGGCAGGATAATTAGTTTGACCACTGGGCGAGTAATAATACGGCGTTTAGTTCGCAAGTCGGCCACGCGAACTCGGTTGTCTGAACCTAAGTACACTTTTACTACCCTTCCTACTCACCATTCGTTAGCCGAAAGATTATCCGATTTTATTACAGCCGAAAGATTTTCCGATTTTATTACAACCAGTCGTCTATTTTCAAGTTCACGCATGGACGTTTCCATTTAGTTTGTTTGTGGAGTTCTTTCAGATAATCATCTTTCCAAATTCGGCAGAACTTCTGGTTCAATGCCTTCAGTTTTTGCCAACGATTGATGATAGACATTGGACTTTCGGTGATATCTGGTTCAATGGGAGCAAGTAACGGTCCACCTACTAAAAAGTGCGCTGGAAATAGGGGAGCTAGGGGCCAAGTTAAATGCTAAATTAAGTGTTGATGTGCAAACCTTGACACCACTTTCACCTTAGAATCATTAAGAAAGGCTTTAAAATCCTCTTTAAAGGCACGTGAGGCACCAACAAAATTCGTTCCATTGTCGGAGTATAAATTCTCTGGACATCCTCTATGGGCAACGAACCTCGAAAATGCTTCCAGAAAAGTAACCGTACTGAGATCGCTTGTAGCCTCTAAATGAATAGCTTTTGTAGCAAAGCAGACAAAGACACAAATATAACCCTTGGTTATAAGACAAGCCCGTCCCGTGTAATTTTTAATGCCATATGGTCCTGTGAAATCATCTCCAGTAGACGCAAAAGGGCGAAATAATTTTGTTCGCTCTGGAGGTAAGGACGCCATCATTTGAGTCTGCAACCGCTTTCGGTCAATAACACAAACCTTGCAAGTGTGTATGATAGATTTTATCATGTTTTTATTCTGAGAATTCAGATTGCATCCGAATAAGTCGCAATACAAGACGGTTCCCACGATGAATTGAGATCTCGTGGGTGAACTTCACGAGCAAATTAAAGAACTAACAATTATACGGGAGAATTACCGGATGACGATCATCATAACTTATGTGTTCCATCTCCGTTAATCGACCGCCAATTCTAATTATTTTTTGACTGTCGAGAAAAGGATTCAGACTTAAAATTGAACTCTTCGAATTAATCAAACTTTTCTTCGACAACTGGGCATATTCAGATGGATAGCCCAATTTTTGACTCTCAATAACGAGTCGTTTGGATATTTTTTAATTTCTGGCTGTGATATTTCAGCAGACTTAAAACAGAAATTACTTTTGTGTGACCTGTGAGTTCTGTGAAAGAATCGGAATACATACGAAAGATCACGCAAGGCACGAGGCAACGAAGAAAATCGTTCTTAAATGTCCATATTTTGAGAACACGCTTATGAGCTTTGATGGCTTTAGCTTCCATCGTTGTGTCATATTCGTCGCTTAATTGAGGCCAAAAACTAGCCTCTTGTTGTAGCCATGAGCGGCCATGCCACCACAAAGAACTATCTTTTAAGTTCTGTGGTTCTTACACTCTACTGGCTAGATCCGCTGGATTATCGGCTGAATCCACTTGACTCCAATTTTCAGTCCCCACTTTCTCGCCTTTCTTCGAGACACGGTTGGCAATAAAGGTAGTCCAGGCACATGGCTGCTCGCGCAACCAAGCCAGTACAATGGTTGAGTCTGTCCATAAAAACATTTTATTATTATAAGTTTCTAAATTTGTTAGAAACGCATCAACCATTTCTGCTAGCAAGAGTGCACCGCACAGCTCGAGCCTTGGTAACGACACCGTCTTAACCAGCGCTACCGTTGTTTTCGCGACGAGAAGATGAACGCTCACCTTATCTGATCGTCTCATGTGAATGTGTATCGCGGCTCTATAAGCTTTCTCTGAAGCATCGCAGAACCCGTGGAACTGGAGATCGCCTTCCGGAGAAAAATCGATCCAACGTGGAATCCGGACACTGCCGATATAAGGTTAGTTTTCCAAAAAAACTTGCCAAAGTTGCAAAGTAGCTGGGGTCAGCTGATCATCCCATCCGATTCCATCCAACCAAACTTGCTGCATTAGGATTTTTGCGATGACCACGACAGGAGCCAACCATCCTTCAGGATCGAACAGTTTTGCGATCGCCGGCAAAACCTCGCGTTTTGAAAAACTTCCCTCCTGGTCTAACGGACGAGTATGAAAATAAAAATAGTCCACCCGTGCGTTCCTTCTAATACCCAGCGTCTTAACATTGCTCGTGTCTTCCAGCTCCAGAAAATCTTCTCGTAGCCGATGACTCTTCGATATCCCTCGCAGTACCTCATCGGAGTTGGCCGTCCACTTCCGCAATGTAAAATCTGCTGATTCGGCCGCTTTTTCCAAGTCTATTCGAGAACTGCTTGTGTGTCATCTACGTTCATATGGTGACGCAAAATTTTTGACGCTAGTGGCAAGCTGCTTTCTACATCGTCAGCTAGTTGCAAAAGTGTTCGCAGCGCTAGAAATGGAGCACAATTTACCCCGAAAGTGACTGTTTTCAGCTGAAAATCTTGTTGTCACCATTAAATACGAATTGGAAGAATCGCCACTTCAGGATAAGCAAAGTTAAATCACTTTGCAAGACTGGCCCCGCATGCAGAACATCGTTCAAATTCATACCATTGGATGTAGGGCTTGACGCGTTGAAGACTACACGAACCTTTGTAGTGGTACTATCTGGTTTCATGATGGCACGATAAGGAAGGTAATAACTATGATTTTGTCTCGGAGAAAGACAAGAAGACACTTCCGTCATATGGCCTCATTCCAGATATTCTTTCAGAACACCATCATACCCCTTCTTGTAAGCTACGTTTTTATTAAGCCTCACCTCATTGCGCAAAAATTGCCGGACCGCAATATAGCGTGAATCACCTTAAGTGGTGTTCTGCGGATAACTTTCCTTAAAAGGTAAAGTCACCACATACCGACCATCAGAATTGCGTCTGGTTGTTTTAACATAATTGTCCTCGAAAAATTTGTGAGGATCTGTGATATTGGACACAATCTTTTGAGGTATCTCCTCAAGCTTCCAAAAGGATGGTAGCTGCCGATCAATTGAAACTTCACTAAAATATGAAACGAGAGACGAGGAGGCAGGTTTCTGCGATGTGGTTGAAACGGAACCTGTTAAGATCCAGCCGAAAATGGTTTCTTGAGCAATAAGTGACCCAAGAATATTTCGACGAATACCGTCAAGCAGAATTTGTGAGTACAAGTCACCTCCCAGTAGCACATCGATTTGATCAATGCAGTAAAAGCGTTTGTTTGCAAGTACAAGCTCTGGGAAAGCTTGCTGCACTAGATGGTCCACTGAGCATGTGGGAAGATTTCCTGTAATCTTTTATGGAATAAGAGCGCTTGTGGTAAGTTGGATGGTTGGATCAATAGGTGATTACCAAAGTGCACGCTTTTTGCACTCAACATGGCTGGTTGATAAACAGTCGAGACAGCAATGCAACCGTCTAGCAGCTGATGATCTATCATTTACTGACATTGCCAAAAATTTTGGACAGAACTTCAATACATGCTGCTGGTTTTTACACAGCTTGCAATTATTGTTCACCACGTTTGCCTGAAAGGGTGTTAACTTTCTTCACATTTTGTGGAGGTGCGTTCGGTTTTTGCCCTTTTGGCACCGCGCCTCTAAAGTCAGACACCGTTTCTAGTGTCTGAAAACGACTTGTCAGAAATTTATTAAGATCAGCCCATTTGGGGATTTCCGCCTTGTTCTCAATCGATTGCTCCAATAAGGAGAGCATAGTCTCAGGCAATTTTGTAGAACACAAAAACGTAAAAATATCATCCCAATTCTCAATATTTACTTTATGTATTGTAAGAGCGGATATACAATTATTTATGTCTCTTTGAAGTTTCTTTATTCCACTTTCAGACTCTGTCGCAACCGCTGGCAGGTTAAATAAAATTTTAAGCTGGCTGTTCACCAAAATCCGCTTATTCTCATAGCGGTCTGTCAAGTTCTGCCAGGTTGTTACAAACCCTTCATGCGTGAGTGAAGATTTTTGAACAATCTCTTTTGCCTCTCCGCGGGTTTTCTGATTCAAGTGAAAATATTTTTCGACGGGTGTTATCGGGTGTTTTTGAGCCGAAAACATATCCCGGAAAGACGTCCATGTTACATTATCACCATGAAATATTTCAGTATCACATGGTGGTAAATTGATATTGTGGCCGGACATCGGCATAAGAAAACTTGAAATATCCGTTTCATTATTTTTTCGCCATGGACTATTTATCGAATAGTTCGTTCATCTTAGCTAGACAGCGAACATGTGTTTGATAACATGTGCGATATTTGACTTTAACTAGGATGACGTTTTCATCAGCGTCACCACTCGCTGCCACTAACTTAAGCAAGGATGCGTTATATAACGTCTTTAAAATAGTCCATTGAGACTTCAATTCATCCTCTTGAATTCTTAGAGCGAAAGTGGTGTGCTTTTCCTGAGGAATCTCATTGAAGTCTCTCTCCATATCAAAAATGGTGTCGGCATTTTTCATAAACGAGGTTAATTTCACCATTGTTTATTCTTATTTTTTTTATATAAAGTATGTAGAATAGTTTTGTTTTATTTTATATTTTTCTAATATGTAGAAAAAAAATATTTAAAAATTTGTTTTTTGTTTTGTTTTCAATAAATTGGTTTTTTTTTGTTAATTTTTCAATCAAAAATTTATTTTGTTCATTAAAAATAAAATATTGTTTTTAATTTAATGATTTTATATTATACAATATACCACAATTGTGACTTAAAAATTTTTAATTTATAAAATTTAAATTTTCAAAATCCCACAAGCGTTGTCCGGACTTGAAATTAATTTTCGGCGACGATCGGCAATAAAAATCCAACTTTAACAATTGAAAAAGTGCCAAAAACCAAAAAAAAAAAAAGCTATACGTTCGATAAATTTTTTTGTCGAATTGGCAAAACGAAAAAAAATTTTCAAACGCGTTCCAGATGCTTTGATTGTGGTTTTTCTTTTGTCCTCCACTGGACACTTGTTCTGCTTTCCGTCTCTTGCAGTTTGCGTGTTTGCTTTTTATTGTTTTGTTTGTTTTTGATTTATATTCTCTTATTTTAATAACACTCGCGTTAATAAGAAAATAATCGAAACAATCGCGTAACAAGTGACGAATTGAATAATATTAATATAAACAATCAAGTTGTTAGAGAACAAGAAAACAGGTTGTCTTGGGAGCGTGTGTGTGTGTGTGTCTGTGTTAAAAAATACAATTTGCCTTAAGCAAAGAAAAATTTTTCTCGGCAAAAAGTAGAGAAAAAACCAATGTTTTTGTTTTCTAATAAGTATAAAACTAAGTGCCGTTGGACAATTTATTTGTTTATCTTTAGTGTGTTTTGTTTTGTTTTACTGAACGTAAACAACACTTCAGTGCGAAATAAGTGTATATTAAATTATTAGAACTTTAATTTAAATTAAATTAAAATTATTTAAGTTTAAAAACTCTATTAATTGTCCGAGTGCGGCACTTAAAGGCAAATTTTTCTACTGCAACTTATACGTCAAGTTGTATATATATTTAAACTTTCTATAAAAAACGCAATCGAAATTGACAAATTTAATTGCTTTGCTTAATTGTTAGCTTAATAGTACGTTCAAACTGATTTTTAAATGCGCATTTAGAAGTTCCAAAATTCAGTGTTCAAATTAGAAAGAAGCGTAAAATACGAATTTAAATTGACAAGCATTTGAACATGCCGAACATTTATAAGGCTGTGTTCCAATCGGAAACTTTTCACTCGTGGTAGGAAGGAAAATTCTGAGTTGAAAAAAATTTCTGTCTGTTGAAATTGAATTGTTATTTTAACTGTGCCAAATGAAGCATGAAAAGTTATCCAGATTTTGACAATAAAAGTACACAGTTGCCTACATTTCATACTTTTTCATACTTTACTGGCAACTAAGGGCCAGTTTCCCGACTATTAGTTAACTAACTAAAAGCTGTAAGTTAACTTTAACTTTTCGTGATGTGCGTTTCACAATGCTTTAGTTAACTAATGGCAATTTTATAAACAAAATATGGCAACACTGTATAAAATATATGTTTTTGTTATTTGCTTTAATACTTTTCTTTTGCACAAGGGCCAAAATAATGGATGCAACACAAAGTGCAAACGCGAGATGTCCTAATTTTTCACATATAGAAATTTATTTTCTTTTGGAAATTGTTAGTAAATATAAACATAGTCCGAATTGCTATCAATACCGTAATTCCAATCGGAATCCATCATTATTTGTTTCACTTTTCTATTGCTGCTTTTTTTCTATTACATAAATCAGCTGTTAGTTAACTAATGGTTTAAACCACCACCAGTGGTGGCTTAATCTCTAATAAACTTTGATTGTGAAACTCAAATCTGTTAGTCAACCTCTGGTCAGTGGTTAACTAATTGTCGTGAAACTGGCCCTAAGACATACTTTTTTTTAATTTTCGTTTGTGTCAAAAACTCTCTTGCCTCTTGTCAAAATTTATACTAGCCCCTGGGGCTAAATTAATTTTTAACAATCATATTCACCCCACAAATGCCAAATTTTCTCTTGCTACTGTCAAAATTTCATCAATCCGAGTGAAAAGTTTCCGATTGGCATACAGCCTAAGCAAAAAAAATCTGACAGCAAACAAAATTGACAACTAATGAAATGAGTTCAAGTCAGAGATGAGCAAAAAGTAGCGAGTAGCAGTTTTTCGAATATCGAACCAGGGTCGCAAACTGCTAAATGCTCATTTGAAGTAGCATTTACGTTTTAAACGCGCATTTAGCTTCCAGTCTGAACATACTATGTGCTTAACAATTGTTCGTGTTTTTTTTTTTTTTTTTTTTCCCCCCGTGAGATGAAAAGCATCGAAAGCCTGAGTGCGGGACTTTTATCCACTAAAAACACCTCCCCACCAGGTCCATTAATCCCACCGGGACCACCTTTCGGTATTGCTTTGGCAGGCGGACAGAGCATCTATCGCTCCCTAGTCATCTGTCGTTGGTCTTTGTCGCTAAATCTATAAACCCCTTCTATTTTCCGTGTAGGACTACAATGCACTCTAGTACAGACACCTATTCTAATCTGATCTACACTGGACTATTTCGTTCTTCTATTCTATTGGATATCTCATCAGCTCGAACTTGTTGAACCACGCTTCTGCCGACGTCAACATATATTGTACGATCTGCGGTGGTCTAATATCTTGCGTCCTGAGTGATAGCGCTGCAATTTCTGCTTGGAAGCGCGTGCAGCCTGTCACTACATGCCTTGCATTTTCCTCTTTGTTGTTGCAGTATACGCAAAATGCATTCTCTGCATGTTTGTATTTGTACAGATACTGTCGGAAACAGCCATGGCCTGAGAGCAATTGCATCATGTGGTGGTTAACTTCACCGTGCCGCCTACTTATCCATGTTTTAATGTAGGGGATAAGTTCGTAGGTCCATCTGCCTTTGGTTGACCGTTCCCAACGTTCCTGCCACTCTTTGATAGCATTTTCGCGTGCCTCGTGTTTTTCTATGGCGGTCGTTGCCTTCCGCAGTGCTGCTGCTTGTTTTACTGCAAATTCAACAGGCATTCTTCCAGCAATAACGTTGACTGTGTCGTCAGATACTGTTCGGAAGGCTCTGCATACTCTTAGCGATGTAAGTCTGTGCGCTGTATAAACTGCTCTCATGTAGGACTTGTAGGCTGTTGCTGCTGCCCACACTGGTGCTGCGTACATTACGATGGACGTGTTTACCATTGCCAGAATTTTCCTGCGTTGTTGTCTGGGGCCTCCGACGTTCGGCATGAGTCTCGATAGGGCTGCGCTCGCGTCCAGGGCCTTTCTACCAGCGTAGTGAAGATGATCCCTAAAATTTAGGCGGTGGTCCAGGAGGACACCAAGATACTTTAGGTGTGGACTAGAGGTTATTACGTGCCCTCCCACTCTTATTTGTATTCTCTCTATTTTCTTGCGGCTACTTATTAAAACTGCTTCTGTCTTGTGGTCGGCCAGTTCTAACCCAGTTCGCTCTAACCACCTTTTCACATCCGCAATTGTCTCGCTGCACTTGCTAATGATTGTCTCTAGCCTCTTGGCCACCACCACAATCGCAATATCATCTGCATATCCTATTATGTCAACGCCCGGCTGTTTTTGAATTTTCAGCACCCCATCATACATGACGTTCCACAGGAGAGGTCCTAATACCGATCCTTGAGGTACTCCTCCAGTGACCTTATGTTCTTTTACTCCCTCGCTTGTGTCATATACTAATGTCCTGTTCTCGAAATAACTGGCCACAACTCGAAGCAGGTAGTCTGGGACTTGGAGTTCGCTTAGAGCATTAGTGATCTGGCTCCAGTCGGCGGAGTTGAAGGCATTTTTGACGTCTAGGGTGATTACTGCACAGTATTGTTTTGCTCCCTCTAGCCATCGTTTTCCTTCCACCGCTTTGCGCGCGATTTTGCAAACGTTTTCTATTGCATCTACCGTTGATCTTCTTGGTCTAAATCCATACTGTTTTTGCGATAGGCCGCTTGTTGCTTCTGTGAGGCTCTCTAGCCGCCTGACGATGATCCTTTCGAGTACTTTACCCATAGTGTCCAGCATACACAGAGGTCGATATGATGATGGCTCCTCCAGTGGCTTTTCTCCCTTAGGTATTAGAACTAATCGTTGCTTTTTCCACCGACTTGGAAAAATTCCCTCTTGGAGGCAGGCTGTGTAGAGTTGACAGGACATGTTTGGGATCTTAACAATAATACTTTTAAGGACTTTATTTGGGATACCGTCCAGTCCCGGACGGGACTCTCTGCTCTGATTCTTTTTGCTGCTTCAACTAGTTCCCAGGTGGTGATGGGTGGAACTTCATTCTCGTCTACGAGCAGTTCTCGGGGCAGGTTATGTGGTTCTCTTACAGGAAACAGACCCTTCACTATCTTTTTCATAATTTTTTGGCACGTTGGGGCTTTCTCACTAGACCCTTTAATTTTGTTGAACACTAGTTTATATGCACTTCCCCATGGATTATTTTCTAGGTCAGTGATGAGTGCACTGAAAGCTCTGGTTTTACTTTTTTGGATCGCGTTGTGGAGCTCCCTTCTTTTTGCTTTGAAGTCATGTTGCAGTTGGCTATAGTTTTGTTGGTGTCTACCTCTAGCTCTTAGCTGTTTTCTTCTGTATTTATGGCATTCTTTCCTAAGCGACGCAATTTCTGTATTCCACCAATAAACTGGTGCTTTACCGTTGCCATTTCCTGAGCGCGGCATGGTTGCATCACATATATTGGTCATGATTCTTGCTGCCTGGTTTGCCCTTGATTCTGCATTGCCTTCGGTGTGGGCGGTGTTTTCAAGCATATAATCTAGCATTTTCTCGTCTAGTTGTCTTATTTTCCACCCATTTTTTTGCGCTTTAGCGGGTGCTTTTGGCCTTCTAGAGGTTTTTTGCCGCGTTTCAAAGATTATGGCGTTGTGTTCACTGTGGGTATAGGTGTCTGAGACGTTCCAGCATATAACTCGGGACAGTGCGTTGCTGGCAAAGGTTAATTAATTATTGATTTAGCTGCTCCTTTGTTAAACGTTGGTTTTGTTCCTTTGTTAAGCAGTACCAAGTCGAGTTCGGCAAGCGTCTCAAGTAGCATTGCTCCTCTTCCGTTTGTTTTTGCGCTGCCCCATTCTACTGACCAGGCATTAAAGTCGCCAGCAATTATAATTGGCAATTTTCCTCTTGCATCTGCCACCAGTCGGTCGAGGATCTCTTGGCATTCTTCGTTGCTTAGGCTTGGGGGTAAGTGACAGCTATACAGGTGTACTCCGTTTATTTTCGCGTACGCAGAGTATTCTTGCTGGCCTTCATCTTTTCTTTCAAACGGTAGAGATCCGCTAATCCAAATAGCAGCTTTTTTAGTTTTGTCTTCGCAGTATAGACAACTGTTTGATGACCTTTTGTAGGGCTCACTGAGTAATGCTATATCTATCTTTAGCTCTATCATTGTTTGCTTGAGGAGGTCTTGGGCTGCCTCGCAGTGGTTGAGGTTAAGTTATATGCACCTAAACATTTCTTATGAGAGTTTTCCCCATTGCCTTCTTGAACTGTGGGCATTTCGCACCTCCAGTTTGATGTTTATTACCACCAGGTGTTTCAGGCTCGCAGATGGCGTACATCACGGGTGCTTTGAATGTTTTTGCCATATGTCCCTTTCCCGCGGATCTGTAACATACGTCTGTTCGGTCTATTTCGCTTTTACAGTGTCGAGATACTTGTCCGAAGTTCAGGCACCGGAAACATCTTGTTGGGCTGATGCGTTCTCGTACTCTGCACATTACCCATCCAACCCGCACGTGGCCTGCTGTGGTAACGACTTTTACTACTCTTGCTGGGAGACCTATAATTGCTGTTCGACTTCCCTCGCGTGTCGTTCGCATGGATTTAATTGAGCTAGTTCCAATGCTTCCGATTTCTGGGAACTGTTTCTCGAGAGCAGTGCAGATTTTCTCCGGCGTTGTCACCTCATCGATGTCAATACACTCGATAAGCGTCTCCTGGCATATCATTCGGACATTAGCCGATCCCTGGAGTACTTGTTCTGTCTCTTTTTTAAGGCCGCATGTTTTAGGGTCTGATCTTCCTTTCAGCTCTAGCATTAGTTCCCCTTTCGCTGTTCTTCTTATTTTCTTGACGTTTTCGCCTAGATGCTGCAGTTCGGGTTTTGCCTTCATCATTTTCAGCATGTCAGCATATGACATGTCACCTGTTTCAGTGATGATAATGGCATCAGGACGAATGGGCTTACGTTTCTCTGGTCTAGTGACTCGTTCGCTTTTTCGGTTTTTCGCAGCAGTCGATCTACTTCTTCTTTTTTTCTTAACCGTTTTCCACTCGGATTTGGATTGCTGTTCTAGTGCAGCACCAATCATTTCGGCTTCACAATTTTGGGCAGCGCCTGGGAGAGTTCGTTCACTGGCTATCGTTTTTGCCTGCGGATTTTTATTTCTTTTTTGTGTCTCTTTTATGGGGCGTCCAGGGGGTGAGGTTTGCGAGCACTGGTTCACCTTCAGCGAGGCATTATCTCCTTCTTCTTGCAATTCATCTGTATTAACCGTTTTGGTTTTTTTCGCGTTTGGTATCGGCTCGCTTATGTCGTGTTTTTCTCTCAGCCTTTTTGACTCGGTTATGGCTCGGAAAGGGGGCGAGGTCTGTGAGCTTTGATGTTCCTTCGCGGGGACAGGATGGCCATGTCGTATTTCTATCTCAGCCTGCTTATGGAGTTTAGATATATCACCTATGAGATCCCTCATAGCCTGGTGTATTGACCTGCGGTCAACTATCATATCCACGAGCTTCTTTATCTTGTTGCCAAGGTTCTGGAAGGCTTGCTCATTTCTGGGGCTGCTTTGCAGCGCATCTTTTGTCGGCACTGTTTGCCTTGCACTGTGTGGCGGTGTGCGCATTATCTTGGAGCTTCTATTGAAAGGTTGCTCTAGGTTTTCCTCTTCTTCTCTTACTTCTTCGTTTCCTTGTTTTTGTTTGTTTGTCATCATATTTGGGGTTGGTTGCCGGCCCGGGTTTTGCAACCAAGGAGGTGGCAACCTATGTTTTTTTTGAGGAAAGGATGTCACCCGCAGTATAACCTCTTGCTGCGGGAAGGCCACAGTTACTCCCTGAGGCGGCCAGGTATCAGAGAGGCTCCGTTAGCGATGCTGTGTTAATGCTATCCCCAGCATCATTCAGGGCTCTCATCATGTATGACGAGAATCGTTGAACGATATCGTCTGGGCGATACTTTACCTTCACGTAACTCTCAAACTGTGAGTTCGTTTTTACGGTATCGTTGAAACGATTCTTATTTTGCTTCATGTTACTATCTTGCTGTCATATACAATCGTTTTGAAGATGAAATTTGAACGATAGCTAAATCACTAACGTTTATCATTTTATGTGCGTGGATTCAATAAAATAAAAGACTTTTGCAATGTTTCGCTGCTTAAATATAATTTTAATAGCAGAAGAAAACAGAAGAAAAGAAAACCTCAATGTGTTACGGCTTCGAAGGACTTTAAGGGACAAGTCGGATCCCTTGTCTTTGCCAACAAAAGAGTGAGTAAAAAATGTAATTGTTTGATTTATATGTAAATATTATTATTTGTTAGCTTCATTCAACGCTTTCGGCTTTCGAAAGAAGCGTTCTTGATGGTGTTAACAGCCATCAATTTAGAGAGTGGATCGCGTATGACACACATTCCTCCAACAATTCGCCTCGCAGCAACGTTGGAAGTTCTAGGCGGAGGTGGCTATCAGTGGCTAACAGGCAATGATTTCGGTATCTGCGTCGCCCAAAGTACCCTTTCCACAATTGTTTTAAACACAACAAAAGTTTTGGAAGAAGAATTATGTCCTATATGGATTAAATGGTTTATTGAGAGCGAGGAAAGGAAAACAGAAACCAAACAATGGTTCTATCGAATATATGGCATACCAGGAAGTGGGTTAATCTGACAATCTTAAACTGTTAAATTATAACATATACAAAACATAATTTTAGTTATCGGTTGTATCGATGGAACGCATTTATACTTCCAAAGGCCAATAGAAAATGAAGAAATTTATTTTAATCGGAAGGGAAAGCACAGTCTTAATGCTATGATAGTAAGTATAATCGAATTATTTATGGTTTACGTCTTATCCTATAAGATAACATTAATATTTTAGGTTTGCGATCATAAAATGCGTATAATGGCCATTAACGCAAGATACGCCGGATCTGCTCATGATTCACTAGTTTGGAAACATTCTAATGAAAGAAACTTTTTTCAAAATGCTTTCTCTGAGCGTGAACATAACTCTTGGCTTCTAGGTGATAAAAAACAAAGTACATTCAGCAAGAATTCACGAATTTTACTTTATTTTTTCCCTTCCAGGCGACAGTGGATACCCCTTAGAGCCTTGGTTATTGACACCATATCGCACTTCAGCTGATGAAGACAAGATTAATTTTAACACAGTTCATGCAAAAGCACGGAACATTATAGAGCGGTGTATCGGTGTTTATAAGGGTAGCAAACATATTTTATCTTTTCCAAAATTTCCATTTTCAATATTTATTTTTCAGGACGTTGGAGAATTCTAATGGAAGAAAGAAAAAGTAGATATCACCCTAGCAAAATGGCGGTTTTTGCAAATGTTTGCTCTGCATTACATAACATTTGCCTTTACTGTAATGTAGAAAGTTCTAATATGATTTCTCAAGCGACAGATTATGTGCCAGCCAGAAATAATTCATCTGAAATTTCTAATAATCGGCTAAAGCAGGTTGCAGAAAAAATAAGAGATGACATAAAAGTATCTTTATTGAGATAGTTAACAGTATAAAATTATTAAAATTTTTTTTAACAAAAAAAATTAAATTTTTCCTATTTTCATCTTCATCTTCTTTTATCTTTATCTTTATCTTTATCTTTATCTTTATCTTTATCTTTATCTTTATCTTTATCTTTATCTTTATCTTTATCTTTATCTTTATCTTTATCTTTATCTTTATCTTTATCTTTATCTTTATCTTTATCTTTATCTTTATCTTTATCTTTATCTTTATCTTTATCTTTATCTTTATCTTTATCTTTATCTTTATCTTTATCTTTATCTTTATCTTTATCTTTATCTTTATCTTTATCTTTATCTTTATCTTTATCTTTATCTTTATCTTTATCTTTATCTTTATCTTTATCTTTATCTTTATCTTTATCTTTATCTTTATCTTTATCTTTATCTTTATCTTTATCTTTATCTTTATCTTTATCTTTATCTTTATCTTTATCTTTATCTTTATCTTTATCTTTATCTTTATCTTTATCTTTATCTTTATCTTTATCTTTATCTTTATCTTTATCTTTATCTTTATCTTTATCTTTATCTTTATCTTTATCTTTATCTTTATCTTTATCTTTATCTTTATCTTTATCTTTATCTTTATCTTTATCTTTATCTTTATCTTTATCTTTATCTTTATCTTTATCTTTATCTTTATCTTTATCTTTATCTTTATCTTTATCTTTATCTTTATCTTTATCTTTATCTTTATCTTTATCTTTATCTTTATCTTTATCTTTATCTTTATCTTTATCTTTATCTTTATCTTTATCTTTATCTTTATCTTTATCTTTATCTTTATCTTTATCTTTATCTTTATCTTTATCTTTATCTTTATCTTTATCTTTATCTTTATCTTTATCTTTATCTTTATCTTTATCTTTATCTTTATCTTTATCTTTATCTTTATCTTTATCTTTATCTTTATCTTTATCTTTATCTTTATCTTTATCTTTATCTTTATCTTTATCTTTATCTTTATCTTTATCTTAATCTTAATCTTAATCTTAATCTTAATCTTAATCTTAATCTTAATCTTAATCTTAATCTTAATCTTAATCTTAATCTTAATCTTAATCTTAATCTTAATCTTAATCTTAATCTTAATCTTAATCTTAATCTTAATCTTAATCTTAATCTTTATCTTTATCTTTATCTTTATCTTTATCTTTATCTTTATCTTTATCTTTATCTTTATCTTTATCTTTATCTTTATCTTTATCTTTATCTTTATCTTTATCTTTATCTTTATCTTTATCTTTATCTTTATCTTTATCTTTATCTTTATCTTTATCTTTATCTTTATCTTTATCTTTATCTTTATCTTTATCTTTATCTTTATCTTTATCTTTATCTTTATCTTTATCTTTATCTTTATCTTTATCTTTATCTTTATCTTTATCTTTATCTTTATCTTTATCTTTATCTTTATCTTTATCTTTATCTTTATCTTTATCTTTATCTTTATCTTTATCTTTATCTTTATCTTTATCTTTATCTTTATCTTTATCTTTATCTTTATCTTTATCTTTATCTTTATCTTTATCTTTATCTTTATCTTTATCTTTATCTTTATCTTTATCTTTATCTTTATCTTTATCTTTATCTTTATCTTTATCTTTATCTTTATCTTTATCTTTATCTTTATCTTTATCTTTATCTTTATCTTTATCTTTATCTTTATCTTTATCTTTATCTTTATCTTTATCTTTATCTTTATCTTTATCTTTATCTTTATCTTTATCTTTATCTTTATCTTTTTCCTTATCTTTATCTTATAATTTTGCATTATGCATTGCTTGAATAAAAGACATGTTGATTTGAGTTAAAGTTTACTGTAGAAAACTTGAAAAGAAATTAAAAAGTTTATAATTGTCCATGGAATGAGGAAAAACTTGAAATTCATATAAATATTGTACAATATCAATCTTTTTCTAATTGCATTAATGCAATTTCATTTCTTTTTGCTAATAAATCAATCACTTCTGCATGAAACGCTGCTTCTTGTTTATTTCGCTGTTCTAATAATGCTAAAACATTGCTTTGAAATTTACTATCCATTTCTACCTGGCTCTTTAAGATTTGTGCTGTATCGAGTTTATCCTTGTTGCAGCTCTTGACTTTTTTTGGTGGATTAGCATATAGCGATGAATCCGCGTTTCTGAAATATTTTAAAATATGTTATTCTTTGTTCAAAGTTTTTCTTTAGAACCACTATTCTAAGGCGGACGAAACTAAAAATAAATCTTCAACTACCTTGTAGATATATTCGGCTTTGGATCTTCTATGATATTTTCAACCTGTGACGGTTGTTCCAGCTCCATATCCTCCATTATATATTCCACTTCTTCGAATTCTTCCATATTTTTGGAAGCTAGTGCACCGAAGAGTGTAGATGTGCTGCCGGCAACTGCATCGCGAAGTGAGGCTATCTGAACCACTTTTTCTTCAAGTTCTGTCAATGGAACTTGGTCAGATGGCCCTCCTCCAGTCTTTTTGAGTGAAATCAAATTGTTGCTGACTTTCTTTTTTGACCTGTATTTAAAGTCAGTCCAAACCTAGAATGAAAGAAATTAAGTGACAGAAATTTCAGATATTGACAACTTACCTTTCTCCAGGAAGTCACTGATTTTATAGGTGGACCTTGGGCATTTAATTGATTGATTAAGTCATCTCACATCTTCTTAATTGCCTGCCTACCCTGGACAGACTTCTGGGAGTAGTTTTTGGCCAATTCTGTATGCTCTTCCATGAAATTGATCATGATTCCCATCTGATTAGGTGTAGCTGACCTATTAAAACAATTTTAACTCGTAAAATTAAATTATATTGTTTATTAATACTTACATTTGTATAAAGCCAACAAGAAACGCAAGCACAAATAACAATTTTTTTCTAATTTGAATTTTCTTAGAAATTTTTGACGTTTCCAGTTGGTTTCAAACTTTGAAAATAAATACGATGAACGATACGATAAACGATACGATAGAGATGCTTTTATGTGAATCAAGCTTCTAACGATAGCGTTTTAAATATATCGTTGAAACGACGGTCGCCTAAAAATTACGTGATGCATGCCCAGGCGTCGACACGGGTCGCATAATACCTTGTCTTTGGGATACCCTTCTGGGTGATATTACAGCCGCTCCATCTAGGAGATCAGACGCTGACCAGGAAGCCGCTCATTCTGAGGTCCTTCCCATTTAAAAAACTGCCGCCCCTCTGGGGTCAGACGCAGACCAAGGAGCCGCCCAATCTGGAACGGACGCTCTTGGATTTGATGAAATTTGTTTGGTCCGCGGGTGGTATTTTATTTCCCACCCTACCCTGCATGTGTTAACATGCCGAGCCTTCCCCTATACGCCACCTGGGGACGCGCACTGTAGGGATGCAAACCCCTGATGACATACATCATGTATGTATGTGGTCCAGTGAATTGTTCGTGTGTGTGTGTGTGTATGTGTGTGCACTGCTATATATACGATAGTTAATATAAAAATTAACAAATATTTTTTTACCAAGTTATTTGAAATAATTTTTTGTTTTTGATTTTTTGTTTTATTTGATTTTTAAGAACTTTAACATTAAACACTTGGAAAGTTAATACTTTAAGGGCCGTTTTCACAATGTCCGGTTAGCGCAGCTCTTAACCAGCAGTTAGCTAACCGTACGATAGCTAAAATAACAATTTCGTTTTCACCAAGTGTCGGTTAAGTAACCTTTGGTTAGATCATTAATTGTGAATTTTTCAATTGTGAATACGCGAACACTGCATATCAGCAGTTTTACTTTTTCTTTTTTTGTCATATTGTGCCGTGAAAAGTGTAAATTTAAACAAAAATTAATATGCAAATATAGACTGTTCAATTAATCAGTAACTTTAATTAAAATTGATTAATAATACAATACAACTATACAAGCTTTTCAGTATTTTTTCCAATTTTATGTATGTCCTTTACCTATTTAGGTTCAAACTTTGATTTAAAGTTTGATTTTATTCATTTAAGTGGATTTATAATAAATATGTTAACTCTACTCAGCTGTTCTTCTGATTAGCAGATAACCGGAACTTCAACTTGCTGTTTACCTTAACCGACAGATAAGACTTTGATAAGTTAGCAAAAGAGAAAGATAAAACTAGCAAAAGAGTAGAAAAACACTGCTCGAACTTTTTGGGTAATTCGTTTTGGTTTTACTGCAGTTAAGCTTATTAACTTATCAAAGTTAGTGGACTGTATAAACCACAGTGACTACTGATGAGTCGGAGTAGCGTCCGATGAAACCATGGTCTAGTCTGCTTGGTTTGTTCTGCAAAGAACATTGTTGTTGTAGCAACCTGTTTGGCTTCAGTAAATTATTTGGCATCAAGCTCTAAAAATAATTCTTGAAAAATATGTTTTTTAAGAATTATAAACTAATATAAAAAAAAAATTAGTTTGACACTTATCAACAGTTCCGCTCTTTCGCTCGCAATTTTTTGACAGGAAGAAAGAAATTTATGGTGTTGAGAAAAACTCGCTATCACCTTCTTTTTGCATCATGATAAAATCAAAAATTTTTGTCAACTAGTGTGCCAAACTGGCGTAGCTATTTCTTAATTATCGAACCTGTGTGGAAATAGCCGCCGTGTGACACACGAGATCGCAGATTTGAACTCTGTATTAATAATTAAGAATATTATTGTGCTTGTTAAATGTTAATGAATTTATAGAAGTTAGTAATTTTAGCTATCATCTTTGCTTATTTATCTAAGCCAAGAACAAATTTGTAAAATTTTATATACAATTGAATATTTAATAAAATTAATTTTTGGTTTTAAGGTTGTTTTAATGTATAAAGAAAAATGAAGGTGGATACGAGTAAGCTTAAGAAGGCTTCATCGGATATTTCTCCAGAGTGCCGATTGCTTATTGAACAAATGGCTAATTGTCGGACTCGAGCTGAAAATTTAGAATTTTTAAAAAATGTTCGAGTTTGGGTGTATGGCAAGTGCGAACTATATCACTGGATTAAAATTTTGGATCGATTCGATAAGATTTTGGAAGAATCATCACGTCATGTCGATGGCAATGAATTTATTTTATATTGCGATACATCATACTCGGTTGAGGCAAGTGAAATTTTAAACTTACATAAAACATTATACATTATACTTGTATTTCTATAGGATATACATCTTTTGCTGTGTGTTTTGAATTTCACAACTTTATTGATTGAACACTCATTTTCTCGCCATCTTTACAACTCTTTTGAGCATTTGACTCAGTTAATTTCTTCACAAAGCATGGATGTTTCTCTGGCTGTGCTGAATTTGTTGTATATGTTTTCCAAGCGTAGTAACTTTATACCACGACTTCCTCTTATTAAAAAGGAAATGCTGTTTATTAAACTTCTTAACATAGCCGAAGTAAAGTAAATAAATTAAATTAAATATAGTTATTTTAGAATGCACTTATTTATTATAGCGTTGGGGAGATCCAAATTATGGACTTGCTTTAATAGATTGCTGCATCAAGAACCCGAAGAGGGAATTTTTGCACCAGCTGTCTATTGATTATATAGACGATAGCGGCACAATAACAGTTCTAGAAATATCAGATTTAATGGATGCTTGCAAATCTTTATCATCATCAGAAGTTATAAAGTTAATCTATGAACAATTGCCAAATCCACCAGTAGGTGTTAAGGTACAATAACCATGATATATTTTATTTATTTTAAGAACCTAAAAGAAAGCTAAACTTTTTTTTTCAAATATTGCAAAGAAGCGCTGGTGGCAGACTAAAATGTACTTACAATTATTAATAATATCATGTTACGGATAAAAGTTCACTAACAATTATAAATAGTCGAGCTATTTTTCTTAAACAACTCATATTTGGTTAATATTATGCCTCCATTAACACATATTTTACCTCGGGGAAAACATTTGGCGTCGGAAATATGTTGCGATTTAATTAAATTTTTCAAAGGTGTTAAATTTTTCGAGCAGTGGTCGCCATCAAGCTTTGTTTATGAAAAAATATTCAGACTACTTGCCAGTGTTCGAAAAATCGTACACCGTAATTTGGTTGCAGTTTCCTTTCTCCTAAAAATGTATTACTGAAAAAAAACTGTGCTGTTAATAGTTACTTATAATTTTAAAAATTTTCGTTGCTATGAAATCGTAAAAAAGAAATAGGAAAATTAAAACAAAATTGCTTTCTACAATGAGTAGGATAGCCTAAAATTATTAAGAAGCAAGTGGTCGCAGAAAAAATTTTTTTTTTTTTGTGAATACAAAAAATCGAAGCAACATAAAATGAAAACAGTAACTAATGTAATAATAGTAAGTGTTTGAACTAAAAAAAAATATAAATATTGTGTCTTGAGTGTTCGATGAATCGAACATTGGTAAAAGATACGTTAAAGCAACCTAAATTGCAGAAAAACGTTAAGCTGTCATAAAAATTCAAACATAAGTTTTAGACTTCTTGGTGGTAAGTTTCTAAAGTCTATATAGAAACTACTACTTACATTGATGAAATTTATAGATTGAACCAGCAGCAATGTGTTTATATTGTATTTTGGCATCATAATTTATTTTAACTTTATTCAATCCGATTTGCGTGAATAGCGACGATGCGTGGGCTATGCGACTATTCAAGGTAAAGGCTTTCAAAATGGCGTTAAAAAATTTGCAAAAAATACGTTTTTTCGTTTTAATTACTTCAATATTACGTATTGAAGCATACACAACTTCGGCATCAAAAGAAAGGTATTAAAATTTCACGTCTTTTGACAAACATTGAAAAAGTTGTTGGTGTTTTTGTTGTTAATTTAAAACTTAGTTTCCTTAGAATTAACTTTTTGCATTCAAATTGAATGGTAAATGTTAATATTTTATAGGGCTGCCATACAAAAGTGGTTTTATATGTACTAAAGAGCTGCACAAGTATGAAAAAAATGACTTGCAAGCATCTGCCATGCTTTCAAATACTATCAAATAGCAATTCAAACCAAGCACTGCAGTAAGATATGTTTTGGTATTTAAACAAGCACTGCATAGACAAGTAATATAACATTCAAGCATTGGAACTTGTAAACAAATCTGAAGTAGAAAGAACATGACTATAACATACTGCACCATAGTACTATATTCGTATGTTTTGATTTTTTTTTCCAGGCGACTGCGGAAGCTAGCAGCAGTGATGTCATTTACACATATTTAATAGTGGTAGAAATTGGGTGGTAGATACATTCTTCCAAAAAAAAAAAATTATTGAAATGCTGCATATGCATAATTTTTCATCTTCAGTACACAAAAATCAACCCAATAGGAAATTCAAATTCATTCTTAACCAGAGTTGTGACATAATACTTTGGAAAGTAATTGTTTGTTGTAACATATTTCCGATTAATAAAAGTAATGAAATTATATTACATATTACTTCCCTTAATTAATTTTTTGCTTAAAAGTAAACAAAATAAAAATAGAAAACAAGCAACATTTTTCGATTTCGTATGCACTTATAAAAACATATATGTTTGTATATTAACGTATTTTATATTGCATAAATTAACATATGTGCATTTTTTACAAAAAATTTTAAACATGGCTGTGTTCGTCCTCATAAGAAAAGTTTATTATTACCCGGTGAAAGTGAGAACCATACACAAGCGAAACAGAAAGAAATTGTACACCACAAGGTATTCGTTAATTACAAAAGATAAATTTAAGATAAAATTGAGTTTTTGAAAAAGGGTTTTTTCAATGTAATATGTAAGTAACTAAGTTACCAAGTAATAATATTGGTAATATTACTTTCACTGATGGTAATAAGTTATATTACCGGTTTGAGGGAAATATAATAATATAACGTAATATATTATATGACATTGCGTTACAGTCACAACTCTGTTCTTACCTCTCTCTTTTTGGAAGTGCTGTGTTTTTTTAATCTTTTTATCCATTTTCCTCGTGGAAAACACATTTTATAATATTGTATTATTAAAGGCGATCTATTTTCTACGGAATAATACTTTATACTTTATCCAAATTATAAAAATAGTTGTTTTAAAAAATGCAAGAAAATATAACTTTTTTAAAACAACTAGAACTTGTATATTTAAAATGTTCCGAATATGTGAAAGAATCAGAAAGAGTCGTTTAAGTAAAATTTGTTTAGCTAATGAATACTTAATTTTTCACCGAGTGGCTTTACGATATTTGCAATTGTTTTGCAGTAAAATGAGCTCCAAAAAGAGTTCAGTACAAAAAAAGCCTGTTTTTTAACCCTTTTCTGCATCAAATGCCAACCTAGCCGCTCTATACCTACAAAAATTAAGTATAAATGTGGAGTCTTTTTGGTTTTTTAAAACAAAAGGAAAGCTTTATTGTTTAATATTGTAATATTGTTAATTTATATATTAATTTAGTTTGATGAAAAGAATGAAATTATTAATAATAAAGTGAATGATGAATGAATGCACATTTTATTTGATTCTAATTGGAAGCGTCCTCGTCGTTCGTCTTTTTGCAACTAACTACAGTTCAGTTGAGTTTTTAAATTACTCGCTGTGCTCGTGCGAGTTGGTGTCAGGGTTGTATTTTTAGTTTTAGGTACTGATTAGGGTTGCTAAGAAAATTCCCACATCTCGGCCATCCTGCTAAGTGTTCGACTCGAACAGATCACATCCTTCGTCATCATCTTCGTTGTATGTCGACCATGGCTTCATGTACTCAGCACATGTACTCGTATGTTTTGGTCCTTCACTGTTTCCAATTTTAGTGACATCGTAGGTGTCGTTGTTCTTAATCTTGGTTACTTTATAAGGTCCTAGAAACTTTGCTCGTAACTTAAGACCTCCTCCTAGTTGTGTTCTTTTTATTGCGACCATGTCGCCTATTCGATATCGTCTGGCTGGTTTGCGTCGGAGATTATATGTTTTTCTGTTTTCATTTTGAACTTTAAGTATTTGCTGCTTAGCGACTCTGCGTGATTCATCTCTAGCTTGATTGAAGTTCTGAATCATTTCTTGTTCTATAAGGTCTTTGATGTGAATATTGTTTTTAGTGTTCATTCTGGTTCCCACTAACATCTCGAATGGAGTCATATTTGTACTACGATGATAAGTAGAATTGATGACTTGTTGTACTTTATCTACAAACTTGTACCACTTTGTTGGATCATCGATGCTCAGCTTTGACAGTACAGATATAATCGTGCTGTTTAGTCTTTCAATTTGTCCGTTGGCACGCGGTAATCCAGTCGTAATTTTGATGTGCTTGATGTTTTCAGTTTCGCAGTAATCTCTGAAATCGTCTGAGGTAAATGCTGATCCACGGTCAGATATAATTTGGATCGGGTTCCCGAAAACCGAGCTCTGAGCGCGCAGCTTTGCTATTACTTCCCTTGCTGATGTGGACTTCGTCGGGTAAAGCCAAGAAAACTTGGTGAAAGCGTCTATAACGGCGAAGATTTGGTTTGCATTTTGCTTGTTGACTCAAGTGGACCAAGATGATCAATGTGGTAAGTATGCAACGGCGTATCTGCTTTGTGAAGAGAATGAAGTTCACCTTCCTGCTTACCGCGTTTTCGATTAGTTACAATGCATGGAATACAATTGGCGATATGCTTTCGTACCTTTTCCTCTAACTTTGGTATAAAATATTCTTTAGTTATAAGTTTTTTCGTTTTCTCTACAGCAAAATGTCCCTTATCATGTGCTTGTCGAATTATTTCACTTTGCATTCCCCTAGGTATGACTAAAAGTTCGCAGTCTTTTACTAATTTGTACAGCACGTTGCTTTTCATAAAATAATCTTCGTATGTTGACTTGGCTTGTAAAATTTCTTTGATGTTTTTGAGTTCTTCGTCCTCACATTGTGCGCGCTGTATTCTAATAAGTGTATTATCGTCATCAATCATCATTATCGGGTATCTGCTAAGAGCGTCTACGTGTCGCATGCTTGAGCCAGATCGGTGCTCCACGACATAGTCGTATTCTTGTAAAAATAGTATCCATCGCGCTACTCTGGTACAAAGATCTTTTTTATCTAAAGTTTTAGCGAAGGCGTTGCAATCACTCAAGATTTTAAAATGTAAACCAAATAAATATACTCTAAATTTTTTCAAAGCTTCAATAACAGCCAATATTTCCAGTTCGTAGCTGGTAAATTTTCTCTCTTGATCTGTTGTTTTTTTACTCATAAAATATACGGGATGCCACTGACCATCTTCAGGCGACTTTTGCAACAACACTGCACCGTACCCGTCCATGGAAGCGTCAGTATGTACTTCGGTTTCGTAGTTTTGGTTATAAATGTTTAAAACTGGTTTATTCGTTAGCATTTTTTTAAGAGCGTTAAATGAATTAATGTGTTCTTGTGTAATTTCGAATTTTCGGTTTTGTTTTTTCAAATCTGAAAGCGGCTTTGCCACCAGGGAGAAATTAGGCATAAACTTTCTGAAGTACCCTGCGAGACCAAGAAAACTTTCGAGTTGCTAAACTTTAAACCTTTACAAACTAGTAGGTAAAGGATATTTTACCATGGCTTCTACTTTCGCAGCTGATGGTGATATTTGATGGTTTTCAATTACGTGTCCTAAGAATTCGACGCGTCTTTTTAAGAAATTACATTTTTTCCGATTTATTTCAAGTCCATAGTTTCGACATAAAACAAGAACTTGCTCCAGTCTTTCTAATGCTTCTTCTTCGTCTTTTGCAGGAATAATTATGTCATCAATGTATGGTAACGCAACACCCTTTCTTGTTAAATCCCGAAATATGAAGTTGACATATCTCTGAAAAACGCCAGGAGAGTTTGATAATCCAAAAGGGACTTTACAAAATTGATACTGTCCGCTGTGCGTTACAAATGAGGTATATTTTCTACTGCTTTCATTGACGTCAACATGGAAAAATCCATTTTTTAAATCGATCGTACAAAAAATGTTGGCATCTTGCAATCGATCAAGTTGGTCTTCAATAAGTTGTAAAGGGAATCTATCTTTAACAATTACCTTATTTATCCTTCTGAAATCGATACAAAGCCTCGGAGTTCCATCGCGTTTTTTGACTAGTACGACTGGGCTGCTAAACTCGGATTCAGATGGTTCGATAATTCCACTTTCAAGCCACTGCTCGATTTGTTCCTCGACCAAATGCCTTTCATTCAACGGAAGTCTACGTGGTCTACAAAAGATTGGTGTTTCGTCCTTTAAAATGATGTTCATTTCGATATTCGTCGATTTTGTTTTTTCTGGCTGATACCTCTGTACTAAGTCTCGAACTTTTCGCTTCGCAAAATCACTCGCAGTAACTCCAACTTCGATATTTTCATCTTCGTGTACAACATCAATGCTCATAATTGTGTGAACTTCATCAGTTTTAACTGTTTTAATTTTTTGCACTTTAATACCGTCTGAATTAATTTTAATCTCTGCTTGAAAACAAAGGTCTTTACCAATAACTATCTCAACATCCATACAGTCATGTGGAATAACATGAAAATCTAGACAAAATTTGTTGCCGTCAATTTCAACCTCATGTTTAAAGTTACCGATTGGTTTTATTTTGTTATTACTTTTCTTTTGACCAAAACCGACAAGATAGAAATTTGATTCAGAAAGTTTCGGTTTGTTTAAAAGTTCATAAACACTGTATGTCACAACATTAAATTTACTACCGGTGTCAAATAGAGCAGACCACTTTTTGTTTAAAATTATTACTTCTTTGTTCATTATATCGTCCGTTGAATTTAAACACCTTATGTTACTTTTTGCACTTTCATTTTTCCGATTTTGGCAATCTTTAGCAAGTTGTCCAAATTTATTGCATTCAAAACACTTGGTACCTTTTTCTTTGTTTATACAATTTATGGACTTATGCCCTTTTTCTCCGCAGTTAAAACATTTAATTTCGATTTTCTTTTCATTTTTAACCAATGTGGCAGTATTTTTATCAAATTTTCGCGTTTCACTTGATTGCTTACATTTTTCAGAATAGAGCTCATAGCACCGTAATTTTTCTTTAAATTCTTTTATGTTTTTAGCACCATATAAAATTGTTTTGTTAATATTAAAATCTTTTATTCCATCAATTACGTATTGAATTACAGCATTTTCTTCAATATTTCCCCGACAAGCTAATTCTTTCATTTTTAAAAAATATTCCTGAACACACTCGTCTTTTTTTATTTTTCGTTTTGAAAGTAGTTTATGCAATTATGCACTGTTTGTTGTACTTTTAAACTCGTCAATTAAAACACTTCAATTTACACCATGAGTTTATTCCTTTTTCACTCAAAATAAAAAGTTTAGCCAAACCAGATAAGGATTTTTTAGCAAAAACAAACTTCTGGAAATCATCCCAGCACATAAGAGCAGCAGTTTCCTCGAACTCGCTTACCCACACTTCAACTGGCAAATTTTCACCACCGTCGAATGTTCTCATTGAATCTTCTATGTCCCTAAAATTCATTGCAAATCGCGGTATTTGCGCATGTATTGATTTTTTCGCCGTCACTGTTCCGAACCTTGTGTTCATCTCATGGTTGAATAACAAGCTTGCCTCAAAACTGACTGTGCTCTCTTTCGCTTATCCGAAAGTGTCAAAATCAACTGGCTGTCGAAAAAAAGAACAACAACAACAACAGCTGAAGCAGTTCGCTTTGACATTTGCTTCAGTCGCGCTCTCCGTGTTGCGGCTACCTTATTCAGTGTACCCTGGTTCATCTCACTCTCACTATCGTCGTTATTGAGAGATACAAAACTATTGCTACGTATTTCACACCCGCGCGCTGAAGCTACGTCGTTTACTGCATCGGCGCAGTTTGCTTCATCGTCGTTTGCTGCATCAGCGTCGTCACATACTGTTTCGTCGTCGTCATCGTTTTGGTTTTTATTTGAGTAAAGAAGTCTTCCTTTCCTCAAATTTCTAAAAATGTGAACTTTCACATCATCCACATTATAGCTAATTTGCAATGCGCTACAAATTGCTACTAAGTCGGCTTCATTCAAATTTTCATTGACGTACGCCATTTTATTTGCAAACAGGTCGCTCTCTTCGTCATATGAAAACCCTTGAAACTCGCACAACCGCGTTCGGTTTAACCTGTTGCCATCTCGCTCAAAAACAAACTTATGAAGAGCGCAGACTATTTCTTTTTTCCCCTTTCAAGGAATCGCGCGACTTCGCGAAAGTTCTGTAAACTCGCCATGTCTCAACTTTCAAGGACAAACTGTCTTCAAGAGTCTCACAAAGTTTAATTGCAAATTTTAATCTTACGATTTTTAATATGTTAATTTCTTTTAATCGCACTTAATTCGGCACTTTCTTATTCACACTTATAATAAAAGCGACCACTTCACAGCGTTCTGAAACAAATCACTGGTTGAGCCCCCAAATTTGTGGAGTCTTTTTGGTTTTTTAAAACAAAAGGAAAGTTTTATTGTTTAATATTGTAATATTGTTAATTTATATATTAATTTAGTTTGATGAAAAGAATGAAATTATTAATTATAAAGTGAATGATGAATGAATGCACAACTTATTTGATTCTAATTGGAAGCGTCCTCGTCGTTCGCCTTTTTGCAACTAACTACAGTTCAGTTGAGTTTTTAAATTACTCGCTGTGCTCGTGCGAGTTGGTGTCAGGGTTGTATTTTTAGTTTTAGGTACTGATTAGGGTTGCTAAGAAAATTCCCACATAAATTAATTTTAATTGATGGATTTTTAAAAAATTCACCGAGTGGCTTTAAGTTTTTCCTTACCATTGATGAGAAATTAACCTCAATAAGAATTACATTTAACATTATTAGGCATAGATTTGAAATAAATGTTGTTTTAGGCCCATGGGATGACACTCCCTGTGTATTTTTATGTATACTTGATCAAATAATATCTTATGCAATTTAAATTTTTAGTATTGTATCCCTTTAACTTCAGTTTTTAAATTACTTCAATTGTACTTAAATAAACTACTTAAATTCATTGCAGTTTTACGATTTGGTTGTCACAGAGGAAATCTTGTTATTTCTCAGAAGTTTACTCAGATTTTTGTGTACTTTTTATGCATAGTGGAGCAGAATTTGTAAAATATCGAATTCTTTTCAATTCCAATAAACAACAAATTTTGATTTATATTTTCTAAATTATTTGTACATTTCCAATTACACAGCCATGTTCAGTAGACCTGGCGCAATTTTTTTTTTTAATCTCAAGTGTGGGTAGCGATAGAAATATGCCATTGGATGTCAAAATCATTGTGTAAAATTTGCAGGTCAATCGGAATGTGCAAAGTCGTGCCCTAATGATGTCAAAAGTCACAATTTACCAAAAACCAGCAAAAACATGAAATTTTTTTTTTTCTTATAAATTTATTTTATAATTTTATTTTTATATATATTAACTTTACATAAGTGAGTTTTTTGTATATGATGGATAATTTTTGCGGAAATTTTCTACAATATGCAACAAATATTGCTTGCCTTCTTCACTGTGCGTCAATGATCGATTGAAGTATGTTATCAGCTTCACTTTTCTTTCGGCAGGGTCATTAACCACAGTCATGCTTCTTATATTAGTAACCGCATGCAAATAATCGTCTCTCACACTCAAAGTTGATGGATCGTATTGTAAAAAATTCTCAAAAAAAAATTTGTAGTTTTTGGCGTTACAAAGTTGCTCAAGTCTGAGAACAGTTGCATTTCTTGTACGCTTACAATAGCTCTTTTGGAACACCATTCAATTTCTTCGTGGTCACTTTCTTCTTTGTCATCAATTTTAAGTGCTAAATCATTTTTTTCTTCACTTCAATATCAACGTTTGGATCGAAAAACGCAAGTCCTACTGCTTCTTCCGACAAATACCAGAGCTGATTGCGAAATTTGTCTAACAACGTCACAGATGTTTTTGAATCGTAATAGCCTGCAAAGTCTTTGATCAATTGCAAATCTAGGCGTGGTGCCTCAACTGCGTTCACGACTCTAAACCAGTATGGAATATAAATACGTACAAGGAAAATACACACGTTGCGAAAGCCATTCAAATTTCTGGACGTCATTTCAAATTGTGCGTGAAACATATTATATTTTTAATGAATAAATAGCTTTGGCTTTGAAAATGGACCTTCTCATCGCTATCACCAAGAAAAATCAATGCAAGTTGCAACAGCTCTTTATAATCGTGGCGAATATGATCTTTTGATAGGTAATCAATAAGAAATTTCTTACTTTCTTCACATTCTTCAGTACTTATAACGCGTGCAACTTCTTCATCGTACATACCAATGCTGAATTCATTCATATTAAAAATTGTCCATGCGCGTGCGAAACGTTCAAAAATTGGAACTTCTGGACCACTCGTTTTTCCGAAATTCAGTTCAAATACTGCTTTTAATAAAAGTTCTGCAACATGATGACGACATGGTAACCATAAAAGACTTCTCCCTAATTTTCGCTCCAATATTACTCCCGCCCCATTATTGTGGCCAGTATTTGTGGCAGTTGTATCAAAGCACACCATTTCAACTGAATTGCCCATGTTCATTGTGCCTAAATAATGAAATATTGTTTGGGCAATCGCTTCACCAGATCCCTCATCGATGATAGGAATCGCAATTAATTTTTCAATATTCTCAGAAGTAAGCACAATAGCTAAGCGATCAACTTTCAGTTTTCCAGCTATAGCGGGGAGTAGTTTGCCATCCCAATGTAAAACAAAAGTGTCAGGAAACTATAAAACTAGCAAAGAACAGTAAAATTAATAAAATTCTTTTTAATAACCTCGAAACTCTCCATAATTTCTTTGCATTGACGCCGACGATATTCCTTGCACTGTTTACGCAAACTCATGCAATTGAGAACAAGGTCCATTAAATCATGTCCTAATGCTTTTGCAGTGGCTGAAATAAAGTGAATCGCAAATGGAGACGACATACTACCGGCATCCATACACGCTAACATTCTGTCGTCAATGAATTTAGTTTTTCCATTCACTTTATTTGGCTTATTAGAGCATTTGGCAATCTCACTGCTGTCTGACATGCTGAAAACCTGCGCAATAAGGTGGGTCACTCCATATGGAGAAAAAAAAAGTTTGCATTTACCGCCCCTAATATGAAAGCTTATGTTAAGAGGATTTCAGAACAATAAAAATTTTTTTTTTTGTGATCCCAAAATCTGCCCCAAATGGTCTTTTTTGTATAACTTCGCCAGTTTTAACCCGATCTTAAAAAAAAGTATACCGTTGAATAGGTCTCAATTAGTACAATAACCCGTTCTGATAACAATTTTACCTAGGAATTCATCTTTGACCAAATATTTCAATTTTTCGTCGTATTTCCTCAGTACCCCCAAAACTTAAACTTTTTTTTAAGATAATAAAAGTTCATACAAAATCATTAAACTTTTGTGAAGAAACTATTCAATTTCATTCGTAGGAAAAAAAGTTACAGCGAATACAAATTTCAGTGAAGTTCGTCTTCGCTTTTGGACTTTAGCCTTCGGTTCATCTTCGTATCCCCTCGGAATAACTTCGTTCAGCTTCGGTTTTGTTCGTTAGTATTCGATTCATCTTCGTTTGGGTTCGTTATTCATACCAAATTTCTTTAAAATCGGTCCAGTCGTTCAGGCGTTATTGAGCCATATATATTTTATTACTTTAAGCGCCCTCTATCGAAAGTTTTTATAACTTCTAAAAGTCTATCTTGTATTCCTAGGTCAGAAAATCTTCGTATCATCAAAATCGCTGTAGTCGTTTAGCCAGAAACATATTATTACATAAAAAACAATGCAACAATCAAAGCAGCAACTATAGGAAAAGGCACACAACCTCACACACTGTGAACAAAATATTATCACTACTAAAAACAAACTATCTGCTATTCCTAAAAAATGCTTTTCGTGAAAAGCAACACAAACTTAACAAAACTACCGTCTAATCGCGATGTTATTGATTGAGAAATAACGCATACGCACTATGGCCTTTTGAATTTCCTCACCAGAACCATCCTTTGGTACTGTGTAGTCGATAAATTTTGAACCTGACTCCTTTATTAAAGTCACGTGCTCTTCGGAAACTTTCATCAATCTTGTTTCGTTTAAAACTACCTTGTTCTTTAAAGTCATTTCTTTCTTGCCATCGAACGAGATGCATTTTAACAAATCATGGTATTGGGATGCTGCTTTGGCTTCTGCCTGAATTTTGTTCTTTCTCTTAGAATTTTATTTTTATCGATAACTAGATTATCCAAGTATTGCATAATTTTTTCGGCAATACCTTCCCATTTATATATAAAAAATCATTATACTTTTTTAAGAGATTTGTTATTTTTCTTCGTATCTTTGATATCGAAACTATAGGAATATTTGTACGTTGCGTGCCTTTTGGTCACAATTGGTTTATAATATGAAAGTTTTCTATGCTTGGCGACACTTTCGGTACCTTTAAGCTGAAGAAACAGAAGATCAATAACATCGCGATTAGACGGTAGTTTTGTTAAGTTTGTGTTACTTTTCACGAAAAGAATTTTTTAGGAATAGCAGATAGTTTGTTTTTAGTACTGATAATATTTTGTTCACAGTGTGTGAGGTTGTGTGCCTTTTCCTATAGTTGCTGCTTTGATTGTTGCATTGTTATACCCTAAACCTGAAAGGTCAGGGTATATTAACTTTGTGCAAACGTTTGTAACGCATAGAACGAAGCGAGTCCGGTATAGAAAAGTATATATATTCTTGATCAGCGTCACCACGTGAGTCGAGCTATCCATGTCCGTCCGTCCGTCCGTCCGTCTGTCCGTCTGTGTGTTGTCCGTATACACAGGATAAGAAGAAGGAGTTGAGATAATTGGATGAAACTTGGTACACATGGTCACATGAACCCAAGGATCTGCACTATTGAATATTTTTGGAATCCGCCCACGGACACGCCTACCTTACATACAACGCGAAAGTTGAAAACTGCATAACTCAACTCATATTAAGCCTACAACAATAAAATTTGGTATGTATGTGTTTTATATCAACACAAAGATGTCTTTGAAAAATGAACGTTATCCGCATACGGACACGCCCACCTCCCATACAACCCAAAAATTGAAAACGCAATAAATAAGCCTCTCTTTAACCTACAGAGCTAAAATTTGGCACATATATTTTTTGTAACAAAACAAAGATGGTTTTGAAAAGTGGACATCATCCGCCCACGGACACGCCTACCTCCCATACAACGCGAAAATTGAAAACTGCATAACTCAGCTCATAATAAGCCTACAACAATAAAATTTTATATGTATGTGTTTTATGCACACACAAAGATGTCTTCGAAAAATGGACGTCATCCGCTCACGGACACGCCCACCTCCCATACAACCCAAAAATTGAAAACGCAATCAATAAGCCTCTGTTTAACCTACAAAGCTTAAATTTGGCACGTATGTTTTTTATGACAAGACAAAGATGGTTTTGAAAAATTGACGTCATCCGCCTACGGACACGCCTTTTTCCGATACAACCCAAAAAGTTTTAAACTCAATAAATAAGGTTATGTTTGTCATAGAGAAATTAAATTTGGTATGCATGTATTTTATACCAAAACTAAGGTGTGTTAAAAAATTGGGAGTAATCCGTCCATGAACACGCCCACCTCCCATAGCGAAAGCACAATAAAGGCGTTAACTGTGAGCTACAGGAATAAAACTTGGTATGTGTAAATTTTTCATCAACATTTAAATGCCATTAAAATATAGGCTTCATCCGCCCTTGGAGACGCCCATTTACAATAAAAATTTTTTGTTTTTGAAAAGTGGGTTTAGGGTATTTCATAGTCGGCCTAGACCGACTTTAGACTTTCTTTACTTGTTTTTTATGTAATAATATGTTTCTGGCTAAACGACTACAGCGATTTTGATGATACGAAGATTTTCTGACCTAGGAATACAAGATAGACTTTTAGAAGTTATAAAAACTTTCGATAGAGGGCGCTTAAAGTAATAAAATATATATGGCTCAATAACGCCTGAACGACTGGACCGATTTTAAAGAAATTTGGTATGAATAACGAACCCAAACGAAGATGAATCGAATACTAACGAACAAAACCGAAGCTGAACGAAGTTATTCCGAGGGGATACGAAGATGAACCGAAGGCTAAAGTCCAAAAGCGAAGACGAACTTCACTGAAATTTGTATTCGCTGTAACTTTTTTTCCTACGAATGAAATTGAATAGTTTCTTCACAAAAGTTTAATGATTTTGTATGAACTTTTATTATCTTAAAAAAAAGTTTAAGTTTTGGGGGTACTGAGGAAATACGACGAAAAATTGAAATATTTGGTCAAAGATGAATTCCTAGGTAAAATTGTTATCAGAACGGGTTATTGTACTAATTGAGACCTATTCAACGGTATACTAAGATTTTTTTAAGATCGGGTTAAAACTGGCGAAGTTATACAAAAAATACCATTTGGGGCAGATTTTGGGATCACCAAAAAAAAAAATTTTTATTGTTCTGAAATCCTCTCAACATAAGCTTTCATATTAGGGGCGGTAAATCCAAATTTTTTTTGGTGACCCACCTTACTGCGCAACCTCGACACTGTCATGCTCACTATCATCAGAATAAGAACATACTGTATTGAGGTCTAAAACGAAAATTCTTTTATGTAAATGAAGACATAATACATGCAAATAAATATAATTCACCTGTAGCGCTTTCTTTTTCTCTATATTTTTCTATTCGACGCAGTTCATTCTCCAATCTTTTAGTTTTCCGCTTTTCTTTATTTTCGAGATTTTTATCTACGCAAGTCATGCTGCCCACACGCCCTTTCTCACGTTGATTAATTAAAAATGTTCTGTATTCCTCAATAGTTATTAATGTAAGGCAGTGATTGCCAAACGCACACAACAATATCATGCTTCGTATCTTAATGTAACGATGTGCATACACTGAGCCAATTTCAACATTGGAAACAAAACGTTGAACAAACGTTCAAACAACGTTGAATGCTAAACATGGCACTTGGTCAAAAAATTTTACATCAGCTGTTTCGGCAAAACGTCAAACGCATAAAAGTACACAGAAACATAGCTGCCAACTTTTGGGGAAAATCTCTTTTGTGGTAGTTTTTAATTGCTGTGGGAAAAGGGAATTCCCGTGGTATTTTTTAATTCAGCGGGGTTATTTTTTAATTCGTGTGGGAATTTTAATATTCGTGGGAATTCTGAAGTTTCTTTTAACGGCTGTGGGAGTTTTTGGGGTATTTTTTAATTGTTGTGATATTTTTTAATGAAAAACAAAATAATAATTAACATATTAAAAATTCCGTTTATTCTTGGTGGGACTTTTTGTGGTATTTTTTAATTATTGTGGGAATTTTTAATGTTTGTATTAAAAATTTTTGTAAAATGTTTGTATTAAATTTTGAGGTATTTTTTAATGGCTGTTGGAATTTTTGTGGTATTTTTTAATTGTTTTGGTATTTTTTAATGAAAAAAGTACCGTGGGAAGTAAGGCAGTTGTGTGGTAATTTTTTAATTTGCTTATGGGAAAAAGGTATTTTATGTGGGAAAATGGGTTGGCAGCTATGTACAGAAATCAAAATAAAATATTTGTTTGTTTCTTTATGTTTTCAAGGATAATTATTTATAATAATTATGATTTAGAAAACTATAAGTTTGTTAAAAAGTAAAACAAAACCACAACAAAAAGAAATTATACCTGTAAATTTCATAAAAAATGTGTGTTAAATAAACAACAAACGGCTTGTGTGTTTTTCTTAGAGTGTAAGCATAGTAGTTGTTGCAATCAATTAAAATAAACACGCACATTATCTGAAAAAAAAATCAAATTCAAGCAAGCATGTGACGTGAACCTTCTGTGTGGACAGTTGGCATAAGACTGATGTTCGTTTTTTATCTTCGGCTGCACATGCATAAGGTCACTAACACTGATGCGTTGCCCGCGGGCGCACTGATGAGAAACACTGATGTAAGGGCATCAACGTGTGCAATGTCAAATAAGTCATTTAAATTATCAATGAATTCAGCTCTTTTTTGAGTATGACTTGCATATTTGGATTTGTTGTGTTTTTGCACTGACCTCCACTCATTATAAAGTTTAATAACTTTTGCTGCACATGGTCTTTCATTTGGTGTCGGTATTCGAGCTTTCTCCCAAAATGGTAGGATTTCCTTCACGACTTGGCGTGCACTTTCATTAATTGTTTTATTTTTATAGCATGTATTATAAAAAAAGAAGTGCAACACTTGCTTATTAGAAGGCAATTTCACACCAACTATTTTAGGTTCACACTTTCCTATTAAATACACATTATCGTCACCAGATCTCAGTCGTCTCGTAGTTAGACTTGCTTGTAAAGCCATGATTATTAATAAATTTAAGAAAAAAATAGATTTATTGTTAAACTGATAATAATTGTTCCACAATAGTCAACTTTAGAATAAATTTGATTCTCTTGATGTCACACAACTGAATGAGACAATGAGACAATTAGCAGCTACGTACAATCTGCCAGACAAATAACGGGATCACATGTATCAGCAGATAATTGTGAAAATAGCAACAAATGTAGCACTTAAAGTTTTTACAGTTAATTCGCGAGCACTTCTTGTGTTCGTTCATTAGCATAAAAATTTGTACACTAACTACACAAAGATATGTTTAATGAAAATTTCAACTGCAAGAATATTTATTTTCATCATTGTATGGATGCATAATAAATTTAAAATTATTCATGTTTTTAAATTTATATATTTATAATAAAAAAAAACAAATTTCATGTTTTTGCTGGTTTTTGGTAAATTGTGACCTTTGACCTCATTAGGGCACGACTTGGCACATTCGGATTGACCAGCAAATTTTACACAATGATTTTGACATCCAATGGCATATTTCTATCGCTACCCACACTTGAGATTCAAAAAAAAAAAATTGTCATATAAGCTGCGCCAGGTCTAATGTTCACTTCTTATTTTCTCCTACCATAGCCATGTTGACTCTAGAATATTATCTGATTTATTTAATATAACACTACTTTGATTTTTATATCCCACTTTTCTTATAATTTTAGTCTTAACGTACAAATTGTTTTTATAAATAAAAATCTTAATTAATAAAATACGTTTAATTGCTTTTACTCCACTGTGCATCGAACATGTCCTATTGAATGAAAAAAAAACATATAACGCAAGATGTAGCTTGAAATACTAAGGACAGAAAAGGATAAAAAAATAAACATCGACGTCGCTGCAAACTTATCGATGGCCCAACAGCAGGGTTGCCACATCCAAAAATTTTCTTTTACCAAAATTACCAAAAAAATTTCACATTTATGAAAAAAATTTCACATCCAAAGCAAAAATTCAAATATTTTTTATATTTTAGCATTCTTCTTCTGAAAAGCTCTTTGTATTTGTATTTGTATTTATTATTTGATATACCAGTGCTACAAGGTAAGAACCTTATGATTAATGCACTGGCATCATAGATGATGGTATTTTGTTACATAATTAAAAATTTAGTTTACAATAAAGTTGATTAATTAATTATTAAAATAAAATATTAAAATTAATTATGGCTTTACTAACATTAATAATATTCATGAGTAAAGATAATTAAAAGAGATAAATAAAAACAGATAAAGTAAAAACAATGCCTCTTCCAGAGAGTTAGTGACAAACATGTAATTTATTTTGGTTGTGACGTTATTAATGAAAACAAGCAATCCCAACTAGCACACAAACTTCTGTTAAGATTGCAGCAAGCTTTACAGCAAAAAAAAACAAATTGGCCATTTCAGCCCTTGAAGGACTTTGACCGAGCTTTTAATGATCAATTGTGTTGTGTGTGTTATTAAATGTTTGCACACAATTAACTTATAATCCCGGGACTTTTGGGACTGGCAAAAGTTCGGGATCCCGGGTTTTCGGGATCCTGGGATCCCGGAATTTTAATTTATATTCACTTCATTATTTACATCTCATTACATATTACTACAAGTTTTTCTGATTTTTTTATGATATTTAAAAATTTTTTTAAATTTAAACCTTACTTAATCTCAATTTTAAAAATAATGGTTTTATTTAATTATATTTTTTTATATAAAAAATTTCCAAAAATTGTTCTTATGGATTCATATGATTCGAACCCGTAACATACCGCATGCCAGGTTGGAGGGTAATTCATCGAAATATTTGTATTTTATATACAAAGAGCTGAAACTGAATGGCTTCATGGCTTCCACTACAAACCTGAAGCTTTGGTTTCAAATACATACTTTTACAAAACTTATTGGAAATAGTAGCTGTTTCAACTACTGTTACTAAAAAGCAACTGTCAAATTTTCCATTAAATAAAGTATTTGATTTTAAAGATATATAATGCAGTTTTACATTGTAAACTTAATAACTCTCCATTCAAGCTCTGACTGACGTAGAAGCCCCTTATATGTTTCTATTCAGTATATACGAGGCTGTCGCCTCTTCTAGAAAATCAATTTCTGATAGGTTTTACGATTTTAAAAACAACTCTAACGTTTTCGCTCATTTTGGAGTTGGCAATCAACAGTTTAATAAATAATTCAATACTTTTCTTAAATGATATTAAGAAAAATTTCGCTTAATAATAATGCGAATGTTGTGAATTTCAGGAAAAGGATAAAGCAGCTTCAACTGCTTAAATTCAAAAGGTTAGGTTAAGCCTTATTTTTCCAAGCCAAAGTTTTTTTCGTAGCAAACAAGTTCAATACATTGAAAAAAGGAAGATAATTTTAATACATTTTTTAAAGTAACACCATACAGTCCATTTTAAGTTTTTGGAAAATTTTCATAAAAAAATTTTTGGTTTTCACTGCAAAAGTTTACCAAAATGAAACTTAATTTCACGTTTTCACATCGAAAAAAAAATTTACCAGTTTTGGTAAATTTTTCACATTCTGGCAACGCTGCCCAACAGTATTGCACACGGTGTACTTGCTATGATTTACGGTTGGTTTACTTCATTGTCAGTCTATGTTTGATATTTTGTTCCACAGCAAACTGTTGCGCTCCTGCAGTGTGGTGTGATAAATAGAATGCCTTGTGCAGCTCTTTAATATGTACCTACATTGAACCAAAAAAAAAAAACTTGGAAGGTATACTTACTTTTGTTTATGTTGCATTATCTCTGAAAATATGCGCAATAATGATATAAAATTAGACGGCAAAGTTTTTGTATTGATTTGAACAATTATTAAAGTATATAAAGTATGTGACGTCATCTGCGTGTAGGTGCCGTTTTTATTAAGCGATGCGAGAAGAGTAGGACAATTTTGCTTGTAGAATAACACGATCTGTAGTCATACTTCGCCTTTTCTTAAAAATGAGCCTGAAAATAAAGTTATATTTCGTTCTAGTACTCAAATTTACAGCAATTTTTTAAACAATCAACTTTAAAGACGCGTTATTTTCTTACAAACAAAATTAAAACAAACTTGCAGTCACTACCTCAGCGTAAGTGTTTGCTTTATAATAATTATATTTTTGCAAAATATTAACGATTAGTTTAAAAATGGCCTTTATATGAAATCATTGAGCAAGTAAAATTGATTTTGATTTGTAATGAGCGCAATTAAGATTTTGGCAATGCAGACAAGAGTTACCACTTAAAATATTTTATTCTTCTTTATTTTTACTGAAAACCTGCCAAACTTTTTTGCAACCTATGTGCCAACAAAATTTACCATAAACAAATATACGTGCATTGTTACTTTCAGTTTTCACTTTATAAATTTTCAAAAAAAAAGTTCAAACAATGTAAAATCAAAAAGTTTGTTTTTACTTCAATTATTTCATCATCAATTAAATTATTTTTTTAAAAATAAGCTATAGTCCTTATGAAAATATTATATACAGTCAAGGAAATAAGTGTACATACAACCCTTGATTTAGGGGTTTTATAGACTTTGTGAAGAAAATAAAAAAAATGTTTATGTCAATATTAATAATATTAGTTTATTTATAAAATAAAAAAGCAATTCATTACCATAATTAAAAATTTAATAACAAAAACAGCAAAAATTCATAGGAAAAAAGTCTACATACAGCCACAAGAAATAAATACTATATCAAAATTTTATACAAAAAAACGAAAAAAATATAAACTTTTAGTATTTGGTCGGTCCACCTTGGGCATCAATAACTGCTTGAAGACGGCGGGGCATTGATGTCACCAAATTCTCCGTAATATGCGGTGTTATATCGGCCCATGCACGAATAAGAGCGGTTTTTAATGTTTCACGGCTACTAATGTCATATTTTCGCACCAATTTTTCCAAAACGTCCCATATGTGCTCTATTGGGTTTAAGTCTGGTGACTGGGGTGGAGAATTCAGCTGTCTTGGGGCATAGTACAGGAGCCAGTCTCGAACAACGTGCGCAGTATGCTTAGGGTCGTTACCCTGTTGGAAAATCCATTGATTTCCCAGGCCCAAGCTATCAACAGATGCCTTCGGATTATGTTCCAATATGTTTTTGTATTGATAGCGGTCCATATTACCCTCGACAAAAACCAAACGACCCACTCCAGATGACGCAATGGCACCCCAAACCATAACGTTGCCACCACCATGTTTGACCGTAGGAATAATATTCTTTGGATCAAGTGCAGTGTTTGGTTTTCTCCAAACTTTGGATCGGCCATCACTTCCGAAAATATTATATTTACTGTCGTCGGTAAATAAAACACGCTTCCAAAAATCCATACCCTTGTCTAGATGTGCTTTAGCAAACTCAAGGCGAAGTTTACGATTCTTCGTTGAAATTAGTGGCTTTTTGCGTGCTACTTTGCTATTAAATCCAGCGTCATGTAAAGCGTTTATTATTGTTCGTGGAGTAACAATTATATTGGAACATTTTTGGGGCACTTATTTTCGGATCCTGGTTGACCACTTTAATAATACTGCGAACATCGCGTATCGAAAGCTTCTTCGGCCTGCCAGATCGTGGTTTATTTTCGGTACTATTGTTATTATTATAATTTCTAATGATCGTCTGTACAGTAGAACGACTTAATTTAACTGTCTTAGCAATTTCTCCATACGATTTATTTACCTTTCGAAGATTTACTACAATATTTAGAACTGAAATATGTATTTCTTTCCGATTTTCCATTTTTAAGGATATAAATATAAATAATACCTTCTTTAATTTATTTTATAATTCTTAAAGAACGTCTTCTTTAAGAATTATATTTTGAGCTTAATGCCAAAAAATTTCATGAAGCAACAGGTTGCTACAACAACAAAATCTACCTCAGAAGAACCGAGCAGACTAGACCATGGTTTCGTCGGACGCTACTCCGACTCATCAGTAGTCTCTGTGGTTCATGCAGTCCACTAACTTTGAGAAGCTAATAAGTGCAACTGCCGCAAAACCAGAATGGAATTACTTAATGCACTTTTCACTTTATCAAAGCAGTGTTTTTCTACTCTTTTGCTGGTCGCAAAATTTCAAAAAGCTGACTGCATTGCTTCTGCGAAGATTTTGTTGTTGCGCTTTTTGTTTACTTCTTTATCACGTGTCCATCTAGGTTCCAACATTTTGTTGGTATTAAACCATAGAAGGCGTGAAGAAGGTTTTTTTTTTGAAAGCAGATGTTTATTATATGCGCAAACATATAGTTTTTAACATGCTTTCGTAGGTCGTGCTCGCACCAGTTTACATGAGTTTTTATTGTGGCAATTTAATTTGTTTAATTTATTTTATAATTCTTAAAGAACGTCTTCTTTAAGAATTATATTTTGAGCTTAATGCCAAAAAATTTCATGAAGCAACAGGTTGCTACAACAACAAAATCTACCTCAGAAGAACCGAGCAGACTAGACCATGGTTTCGTCGGACGCTACTCCGACTCATCAGTAGTCTCTGTGGTTCATGCAGTCCACTAACTTTGAGAAGCTAATAAGTGCAACTGCCGCAAAACCAGAATGGAATTACTTAATGCACTTTTCACTTTATCAAAGCAGTGTTTTTCTACTCTTTTGCTGGTCTCAAAATTTCAAAAAGCTGACTGCATTGCTTCTGCGAAGATTTTGTTGTTGCGCTTTTTGTTTACTTCTTTATCACGTGTCCATCTAGGTTCCAACATTTTGTTGGTATTAAACCATAGAAGGCGTGAAGAAGGTTTTTTTTGAAAGCAGATGTTTATTATATGCGCAAACATATAATTTTTAACATGCTTTCGTAGGTCGTGCTCGCACCAGTTTTCATGAGTTTTTATTGTGGCAATTTAATTTGTTTAATTTATTTTATAATTCTTAAAGAACGTCTTCTTTAAGAATTATATTTTGAGCTTAATGCCAAAAAATTTCATGAAGCAACAGGTTGCTACAACAACAAAATCTACCTCAGAAGAACCGAGCAGACTAGACCATGGTTTCGTCGATGGACACGAGAACCTAGATGGACACGTGATAAAGAAGTAAACAAAAAGCGCAACAACAAAATCTTCGCAGAAGCAATGCAGTCAGCTTTTTGAAATTTTGCGACCAGCAAAAGAGTAGAAAAACACTGCTTTGATAAAGTGAAAAGTGCATTAAGTAATTCCATTCTGGTTTTGCGGCAGTTGCACTTATTAGCTTCTCAAAGTTAGTGGACTGCATGAACCACAGAGACTACTGATGAGTCGGAGTAGCGTCCGACGAAACCATGGTCTAGTCTGCTCGGTTCTTCTGAGGTAGATTTTGTTGTTGTAGCAACCTGTTGCTTCATGAAATTTTTTGGCATTAAGCTCAAAATATAATTCTTAAAGAAGACGTTCTTTAAGAATTATAAAATAAATTAAACAAATTAAATTGCCACAATAAAAACTCATGTAAACTGGTGCGAGCACGACCTACGAAAGCATGTTAAAAATTATATGTTTGCGCATATAATAAACATCTGCTTTCAAAAAAAAACCTTCTTCACGCCTTCTATGGTTTAATACCTACAAAATGTTGGAACCTAGATGGACACGTGATAAAGAAGTAAACAAAAAGCGCAACAACAAAATCTTCGCAGAAGCAATGCAGTCAGCTTTTTGAAATTTTGCGACCAGCAAAAGAGTAGAAAAACACTGCTTTGATAAAGTGAAAAGTGCATTAAGTAATTCCATTCTGGTTTTGCGGCAGTTGCACTTATTAGCTTCTCAAAGTTAGTGGACTGCATGAACCACAGAGACTACTGATGAGTCGGAGTAGCGTCCGACGAAACCATGGTCTAGTCTGCTCGGTTCTTCTGAGGTAGATTTTGTTGTTGTAGCAACCTGTTGCTTCATGAAATTTTTTGGCATTAAGCTCAAAATATAATTCTTAAAGAAGACGTTCTTTAAGAATTATAAAATAAATTAAACAAATTAAATTGCCACAATAAAAACTCAATACCTTCTTTAGTTATCACTTTTTCCACTTAAACAATGGTAATGCTTGTAGTTTTATTCAAAGCAACAAAGCTAACTGTTATTTCCCTTTCTTTCTTTTTCATTTTCTTTTTGATATATGGAGTTGCCACACTGTATGTAGACTTTATTCCCGCTAATTTTTATGTTTTTCCCCAATTTTTTCTATGTTATATTTTTTTCATAAATATTTTTTCTTCAAATAGTCTTTATTATAAATGCCTTAAACATTGCTATAAATTTTTTTTCTATTATCGCTATTAATTCTCTAATACCCCTAAATCAAAGGTTGTATGTAGAGTTATTTCCTTGACTGTACATCTGTAATACTTTTTGTTATATGTTATAAAACAGGGCTGTTTTGAAGTTGCATACAATTATTTTTGTTTGAGTTATTTCTAAATTGTTTGGAGTTCTGAAATTTTTCAAGCCTACTTTAACTTCATCTTTATATAAATAGGCACAGGGAAAACAGTTAAGAAACATTTTCTCCCGTGTTTTTCATTGATAATTCTTTTTTTAAATGAATTAGAGTGCAGAGAAGGAGTGCACCGACTATTTTATTCAACTATAAATAAGCAAACAAAAATTGTTCGATTTTCGACCCCAGGCGGTACCAGTAATTATAATTGCAACAAATCAACCTAATTACCACAACCGACTTTATGAAATAAACCTGCCATTTTTAGTCCACTTTTAGTAAGGAACTAATTCAAATTCAATTATTTCATGAACTTCAAATTTGGCAGTGTAAATAGGCAAGTGTATTATTATTGATTTAATTGCTAAGCCTTGTAAGGCTTTTTAGCATTATAAAAAATTTAAACATTTTTATAAATAAAATTGAAATTGTACATTAGGCCGGATCATTCTTATATGGATACAAAAAATGTCAACCGGTCGGGGTCTCAAAAGTTAGAGGAATTCATTAAAATGATTTCTGCATACTTTTTTTTCAAATCGGAGAAAAACCGCCGAAGCAATTTTGATTCTCCTGAAGGTCCTTTTTGGTAAAAAAAACATGTTTTTTGTTGTAACTTTTTATTTTGCACAGAACGCATACCCAAATCTTCTTAAATGTTAAATTTCTTACTCATACTAATATTTTGACATAAGAAAAATGTTAAAATTTTGTTTCATTATAACTCTTATTGACCATCAAAAATTGAATGTGTTGCTATTTTTAAAAAGGCATTTTTTTAAAACCGATGTAAAAGCCACATTTTTTATTAGATTTACGTGGAATTGTTATTGTTGGAAAGGTATTAAGTTCTTCTTTCGTTCTGTGTATCGTTTTATCAAAGCTATGTGATTGAAAAAAAAATAATTTATCGAAAACTGGACGATAAAGCAGTGAACAAATTAAATTAATTGTTTGTATGAATAAGAAATGTTTCATTTTATCAGATTTCTAAAGTCGATTTCTCACATTCTGTCAGTTTTCGCAAACAGCTTTGATTAAAGCGATACACAGAACGAAAGAAGAACTTAATACATTTCCAACAATAACAATTCCATGTAAATCTAATAAAAAAATGTGTCTTTTACAACGGTTTTAAAAAAATGCCTTTTTAAAAATAGCAAAAAATTCAATTTTTGATGGTCAATAAGAGTTATAATGAAACAAAATTTTAACATTTTTCTTATGTCAAAATATTAGTATAATTAAGAAATTTAACATTTAAGAAGATTTGGGTATGCGTTCTGTGCAAAATAAAAAGTTACAAGCAAAAAACATGTTTTTTTTACCAAAAAGAACCTTCAGGAGAATCAAAACTGCTTCGGCGGTTTTTCTACGATTTGAAAAAAAGTATGCAGAAATCATTTTAATGAGTTCCTCTAACTTTTGAGACCCCTACCGGAGGAATCTAAATTTCGATCCGGTCTATTGTACATATAATTTAAAATGTACGTTAAAATATGTACATATAAATTATAAGATATTATAAGATTATTACACAGCAAAGAACATTGTGGTAACAAGGCCAACATGGTTATATCCGCCCCCACTTAAAATAGCTTAGTGTCGGCATAGAACGGTGGGAGGTATCAAGACAAACAAGGTCTGTACACCACACTGATAAGCATATGCATATATATAATATAAATCGTTCTTCTAAGCAAGGTGGTATTTCGACAAACTAGATCAAATACACCATACCAATTTCATTCTATGCCAAGAAATGGTTGCGAACGCAGGCACTAAGACAACTAGGTGTCATTGGCCAGTTATATTATTATATATACAATACAAATCGTTCTAGCATGGTTGAAGAAAAAATATACAACCAGCAAGGCACGGCCGAAAGATGAGTTGACATTCAGCAAGCATGTTCAGTTAGATTAAGTGAGGAGGTCCAAACAGGTTCAGGTCCATTAGATTATTTGTAGTTTTGTATCCATCACCAAGCAAAAATTGTGTAGTACAGACTCAGCGGCGATACTGTAGATAATCTAAAATTTTAAGTTTAATTGAGTACATGGATTCATTTAATGTTATAACATCTGAAACGGAATTAAAATCACCGCAGGCGCTTCTTAGTGGTTCATTTTGTAAGTAATTAGTTCTACAAAAGTTCATAAAAAGTAGCTCAAAAGATCTTCTAGGTCGAAGAGGAACATTAAAGTAAATTTTACTCAGTAAATATGGACTATCGACATATCCATGTAAGAGTTTTAAAATCCAACTAACATTTAGCATAGTTCTCCTATTTTTTAAAGAAGGCAGATTAATTAGCTGTAATCGATATTCATAAGAAGGTAAATTAAAGTTTGAATTACAATATAGACCACGTAAGCAGAACAGAAGAAATTGCTTTTGAACAGATTCTATATCGTCAATGTAACACCCATAACGAGGGCACCAAACAATTAACGCGTATTCTAGAATGGGCCTTACTAGCGATGTGAATAAGGTTTTAGTTATAAAAGGATCATTAAACTCTTTGGACCATCGTTTAATAAATCCTAAAGTACTATTAGCTCTGCTGATTGCTTTATTAATGTGAATGTGAAAGCGAAGTTTGGTGTCCATAGTTACTCCGAGATCAACGAAAACCTCTAAAAACTCAAGTGTATAGTCACCTATATTGTTATTATTTCGAGAAGGTTGTCTTCGAGAAAAAGTCATTTGTTTGCACTTCCCCAAGTTGAGCTTCATGCAATTAATTTCGCACCAGCTACAAAGATGGTCAAGATCAGTTTGTAGCAATAAAGAGTCTTGCTCATCTTTGTATGACAGAAAAAGTTTAACATCATCAGCGTATAGCAAGATATTGCTATGCTTTACTACAGATGGAAGATCATTTACATTAAGTACAAACAATAAAGGACCAAGATGACTTCCTTGAGGTACCCCAGAAGTAACAAGAAACTCATCTGACTTTATGAGATTAAATATAACGCTTTGTCTTCTATTTAATAAATATGATTCAATCCACCGTACTAAATGCGTTGGAAAACCAAGAAGAGACAGTTTTATAACTAAAAGCTTATGATTTACAACATCAAAGGCTTTACTAAAGTCTGTATAAATAACATCTGTTTGAAGACCTTTTCCAAAATTCTCAATAGTTTTAGATGTAAATTCTAGAAGATTAGTGACAGTAGATTTTCCAGGTAAGAATCCATGTTGAAATGAAGATATTAAAGATTTAACGCTATGTGATAATTGTGAGGTTACAATAGCCTCAAAAAGCTTAGGTAGGGCGCTGAGCTTTGCAATTCCCCGATAGTTGTCTATCAAAGATCTATTGCCAGATTTATGCAGCGGAATAATAAAAGAAGATTTCCATGCCACTGGAAAATAGCAAGATTGCAACGATGCAGTAAAAAGCATAGTAATTGGAACTACAAGTTCTTCACAGCAATATTTCAATATACAAGAAGGTATATTGTCAGGACCGCTTTTATAAGATGTCTTAAGATTTTTCAAGTAGGTTGAAACAGTATTAATATCAATTATAGGAGAACAAATATCGCCAGGTTGCAGATTTAAAGAATAATTTAAACTATCGTAAGAAGCAGATGAATAGGTAGTCTTAAAAAAATCTGCAAAAAGGTTACATATAGTAATATCAACATCCGACTCAAATGTTTTATATTTCATAAAAGATGGAAATGAATTTATCTTACGTTTAGTATTAACGAAGTTCCAAAATGATTTTGCATCAGACTTTATGTTTAATTTGACTTTTGTTAAATATATGCTATAAGATTGCCTACATAATTGACGGTACTTATATTTAGTTGAGGTATAAGAAGCAAAATCACAAATATTATGAAATTTTAAGAATTTTTTTTAATATTTTGATTTTAAGTTTCTCAGATTTTTCAGTTCTTTGGTATACCAAGTGGGACCAGATATTAGAGAGGCTTTTCTCTGAGGAACTGAAGTTAAAAAGCAATTATTAAGAGTATTGTTAAAAGCAAACACGGCAGAATCAAGGGTTTGTGGCAATATTCTTGTAGTATTGATATTAAGTAGTGATGACCAGTTGATAATTGACAAATTATTTCTTAAAATTACATAATTTGTTCTTTTAAAGTTGAACTCTGAGGGAGGATTCAAACGATTTGATATAGATTGTTTGGGAAAATTCAGAGTGATTGCAACAGTCGGATGGTGTAAGTCCTCCGGATACACAAGTGGATCAGACCTATTAACTGAAACAATATTACTATCATCAAAAAATATAAGGTCTAACAAACGGTTATTTCTATTATAGTGATAGTTGATTTGAAAAAGTCCTTGACTCAAAAGCTCATTTAAAAATGTGTTAACAGATGATTGTTCTGAAGACGGCAGGAATACTGCAGAAATTTTCAGGACACGGTTCCAAGAAACATTAGGAAGGTTGAAGTCACCAGTTATTAAAATGTAGTCGTGAGGCTGAAGTTGTGAGCAAATTTTACCAATCGACAATAGATGTTTCCCATACACCTCGACATTGGAAGCAGGAGGAATATACGAACATGTAATATAAATTCTCAAAGAACCAAACTTCACAAGAACACAGCAAAATTCAATATCTTAGACTTAACGGCAATAAAAACGCCACCACCATTGCAAAAATTACCAGCAATAGCGTTTCTATCTTTACGGTATATATTAAAATTGTTAGACAGAATTTCAGTATTTAAAAAATTAGGTTTAAGCCAAGTCTCACTGAAAGCAATAATGTCCAAGTGAAGATTATGGCTTAAAATGAACAAATCTGTCAACTTGGTATTTAAACCTCGGACATTCTGGTATACGACTAAGAACTGATGGCAACAATCTAGTTTTTTGAGTTAGTGGAGTGGGAAGGTAAAGTAGCTAAAGACATTTTAGGAGGTGATCTAGGAATAAATTCATGAACCACTGTATTTTCAGGCCAAAAACGTTGATCCATGACTTTACCAAAGAGATCACCTGGTAAATTAATTCTAAAAGAAGAAGAGAACCGCTCATATGAAAACTTGAATTTGTGAACCGAAATGTTCTTATTAACAAGTTTCAACTTTGAGTTTATGTGATGTAAAACATCTTCTTCAAATGTATCAGGAGCAAAGCGTGAGGCAAATATAGACCTAACAGGCTGGACAATAACAAGTTCCTTATATATAGGCTGGTCACTGTTTTTTATTAATATCTGTTTAGGTATAGCACCCGTAGAACTAGAAGCGATACTAGAAGACAAAGGAGCCGAAATTGGAGCCACACAAGCTTCGGCGTAAGTTTTTTTCCTACCAGATGGACTTGGAGAATCACTTACGACGATAGTTGGTGCCACTTCAGAAGCTTCAGATGTTTATAAAATAATGTCAGCTGTTGCAGACTCAGTTGACTGCGCTTCTTGTTCTACGTTCAAATTAGGTGAAAGTAATATTAAATCGTTGTTAGTAGACGGAGGTATGGCTATAGCAGAAGGTTTTGCGGTATTTCGAAGATTCTTATATGGTCGCTTTCGTTTAGGAAAAACAGAGGCTTCATCCATAATTTTGAACTTCTTAAATAAGTCTTCAAAACCAGCCAATCTGGCTTGAGCCGCCGCTAAATCCTTCGAAACCTCTAAAAAGCCTTTACGAGATTGTCGTATAAGCTTTAAAATATCTACATCGGTAGATCTACAGTTTTCGCACGACCAACGAAGTCCTTTACCTTCATTAAGTGCATCAAAAATTCTCGCAGTCAACGCTGCACACTTTATATGAAAGAATGCTTCACATAACCAGCAGTTGACTAGCCTATCCGATTCACCCTTAACAGTGCAGTTACGAAAATTGCAGAACATTTTTATAGTAAAATAAATAAATAAATAAAAAGTTAAAAGAAAAAATAGAAATTTTAAAAATAAATAATTAAATTGAAAAAAGTTCTATGGCAACTCTGTTTACGATGATGGTTTGAGGATAGGGTAAACAAACGTCAAACAGTTTGAGAAGCGCTGTTGTGCAAAAATCAGCAAAAGAAACAATGAGGAAAATGACGAAATGAAAAACAAACTTCGCTCTCACTTCACTAGTTAAAACATGAAATTGTTGTTGCTAACGCAAAAACAATTTATGAATACAAGTTAATAGCAATAAATAAAAGGAAATATGCAAATAATTAAAAAGGATTTTTTAAGCGCTTTCTTGATGAATCTCAGCAAAAGTCGATATTCAGCAAATACAGGAGACCACGGGAAATTCAAAATAAATTAATTAATTAATTAGTAACTAAGGATAATGATAGGTTAAAATAGGTAAAATAGGAATAGTTAAAAATTGAATACAAAATAACTAAAAGAGTAATAAAAGCTGTATTTTGCTTACATTTTGTTCATGCTATCGCAAGCAACAGGATGTGACAAAAAATAAAAATATTGCACTATGCAATTGTTACATTAAATAATTAATAAAATAAGACTATAATAATATAAAATTAAAAAAAAAAATATATTTTTCGGTCAGGCTGAGGATCGAACCAGGCTTCGTTGATTTAACAATTAACTCGACAACAGCTTAACAGACTAAGCTACGGCTCTTTCGCTCACAATTTGACACCATAACAACCGGTAGCTGTTTTAAATGCATAGATCATTTTAACTGTATAGAAAGCGACATCTATTGGGTAATATCATACAACGAAATATAATGCCAATAGTTTTTTGCATAAGTGTTAAATCTAATTGGAACACCCTATTATCTTGGAACACCCTCTTAACGTGGAGTAGAACACCAATTCTGCGAATCAGTTCGTACAAAACAAAACCAACACAAGCAAAAACAACAAAACAAAAACAAAGAAAGCAGCAGACACAACATGCAAGCAGCTAATGATTGATTTTCTTATATACAAATCTAGATTATTCTTCTAAGATTTTGCTATTTTGTGACTTTAATATAATAGTAACCAAATAAATAGTAACGAATCCAAAATTAGATATTCGTTTAGCGCAGGATATATCTGATACTTAAGTATATATATTATGTTTGAACGATGAGTACTAAAGGCTGTAGGTATGACCTTAAAAAAATTGTTAAAACGACCCCATATAAACCGCGCTTTAAGACGTTATTCTACATCAAAAAAACCGGAAATGCATTTTTGAGATATGAACAACTTACTTTTTTTTTGAAAAAGTAGACAACTCTAGCAAAAAAATTCCAAAAATATTTTATTTGTTTTAAAAATCGCTTTTCAATTGCTTTCTAACGATACTTCATTTATAAAAATAGGGGTAACAAATGACAGAGGTATGATTTATTGAAAATGACTCCATTTTCAAGATTTTCACTTTGATCAAAAATTGCTATCTCTATCAGAGATATGATTTATTGAAAATGACTCTCTTGTAAGTGGAAAAGGAGCATCAGGTAAATTTTGGGAAAAAACAAATTTGCTTAGGCTTGGAATGGCCGGCACTATGATTAAGTAGAGTCAGAGTTAAGTTTCGTTTAGCATAAGTAAATTATCGAAATAATTCAGTATTTGTGCAGGGATAAAAAAACCGAAAAAAATTTCGTTAAATTGAAAAACGAAGTTATCATAATATAAAAACGCATTTAAAGTTTATTGAAAAATATGATCTTATATGTTGTTTCTAAGATAAAGTTGGCATTTTCGATACGTTAAAAACCGTAAAACATTTGAATATACGGTATGAATCTGAGCGGAGCTCGATCGCCCAGGTACTTATGTATTATGTGTGTTGTATTATGTATATCCATAACCAGGTGAGAATTATGTATTGGAAGATCATGATCAGAATCACTGTCGGTTAGGCTGGGTCGATTTGTATGGAGGCAAAAAGTCTGATGTTGCCTGGGCGATTTTCGGTTCAGGCATGAAAAGTTATTAAGCAAAACACAAAAAAAAGATGACTGGGGGTACACTTTACCCCATCGCACCCTCAATTTTGTGAATTTTTTCTATAGGAATTTTTGTCAAAATTTTTTTTTTAAAAACGTGGACAGCTAGGGCAAAACTAACGCCAGATATGAAATCCTCACACAATTGAAGGAGGTTAGTGACCGTAGATTTTCCCCAGAGGAATCCATGTTGACATGGGGACATCAAAGACTTAACACTATGTGATAATTGTGAAGTAAAAATTGCCTCAAAAAGTTTGGGCAAAGCACTTAATTTCGCAATTCCATGATAGCTATCAATTAAAAATCTTTTACCAGATTTATGCAATGGGATAATGAATGAGGACTTCCAGATAGTTGGAAAATAGCAAGCCTTTAGAGAATAGGTAAAAAGCAAAGTGATTGGAGTTACTAATTCTTCACAGCAATGTTTCAAAAAACAAGATGGAATGTTGTCGGGAACACTTTTATACGAAGTTTTAAGATCTTTTAGATAAGATAAAACTACAGTCATGGCCAGATAAAGGTTACCACCATAAATTTTTTTGAAATTATAAAAAGTTTTTATAAAATGTTGAGAAATTTTAAAAACTTTTTACAAAATGTAATGAATATAAGTACAATGCGTGCTTATTTTAAAGTCTTGAGTATATTCAAGGCTTATTATCGTTAAAATTATTGCTAGTTTCCACATAGAGCGAAAATCATCATTTTTTTAATACAGTGGACATTGCATACAATGTCATATTAATGGAAGAAAACATAATTTTTTGTAATTTTTTTGTACAGCAATCCTTTTTAATTTATTAAAAGGCAAAATTCATTGTTCATTAGTATTTTGTATACCCCCCCGCGCCTTTATTACAGCCTCCATACGACGTGGCATTGAATTAATCAGTTTTTGACAGTAATCCTTGGAAATATCCGAATTCCATGAATCAGTAATCGCTGCAATCAACTCAGATTTAGTTTTTGGGTTCTTTTTACCGACGTGCTTCTTCAGCATTGACCAACAGTGCTCAATTGGGTTGAGATCAGGACTGTTTCCTGGCCATTTTAGAGTTTTAATGCCAGCTTCTTGCAAATAATGCTTAACCTTAACGAAAAAGTTATAGAAACCTCATTAGTTTGTTGTTAATTTTTGAGAATACACAACAACAATTTCAAAAAACACAAAACTTACCACATGTGCTCGGTGGCATGGCGCAGAGTCGTCCTGTAGTATGGGGTTTATTGAAACGGGGAATAGAGCATCCATGGACGGTTCTAAAAAGTTCTTTAGGATGTTGATATAGCCAGCTGCGTTTAAAGATCCATTTATGAAGGCCAGCTCACCATGCCCATACCACGAAATGCAACCCCAGATCATACAACTTGTCGGAAATTTGTTTCTGATGACAATGGTGCTTGGGTGCAAATGTTCACCTACTCGCCTGCGTACCCACTGCGTTCCGTCCGTCCGATTGATAATGATTTTGGACTCATCGGTGAAGATGACATTCTTCCAATCATTTTCAGTCCAATTTCTATGTTCTAGGGCAAAAGCAAGACGCGCACTGCGCATTCTAGTGTTCAGACCAGGCTTTTTTCTTGGTTTTCTACTCTTCAAACCAGCCTCTGCCAATCGCCTGCGCACTGTTCTTGTACTAATTCGTACTCCAAAACCTTCCTGCATCTCTGCTGCGAGTTCCCCTGAAGTTGCAAATCGGTTTCTTAACGAAAGATTCCTCAAATTGCGGTCCATGCGACTTGTAGTCTTCCTGTTGCTAAAGCCGGTACCAGCAGCCCTTTTCGTGGAATTCGTGTTCCGAAACTTCTTAAAAAGCTTAAGAACTGCAACATGACTACATCCTACATGTCTTCCAATAGCTCTTGCTGATAAATTTTGACTTTTTAAGGTCATAATGACTATTTTCTGCTCCGCTGATAATTGCTTCATTATCTTAAAACACCTTTGCACAACACTTCAACGCGTATTAACGCAACAAGTCTACATAATTTCGCACTATAAATGCAAGCGTACTGATTTACCGTTATAAGCATCGCAAAAAATCATAAACAACAGTGGCGGAGTTAAAAAAATATCAAATAATTGTTAAAATTGCAAGTGGTAACCTTTATCTGGCCATGACTGTATATTGTTGTCAACTATTGGGAGGCAAATATCCCCACAATGAACATTAAAAGGATAGCTACCATTATCCATTGAAGAAGTCAGCAAAAAGGTTACAAATGCTAAAATCATTATCAGATTCCACATTTTTATGTTTCATAAAAGAAGGATAATAATCAATGTTACGTTTTGTGTTAACAAAACTCCAGAATGATTTTGCATCAGACTTGATGTTTAATTTTACTTTTGTTAGGTATATGTTATAGGATTGCTTGCACCATAGCTGGTAACTATATTTAGTCGAAGTATAACGGCCGAAATCAATTGTGTCCTTTGATATTTTGATAACTATGTGTCCTTTGATATTTTTTATAATATTTAGATTTTAAGTTTCTCAATTTTCTTAATTCATTGGTATACCACACAGGGCCTGAAATTATAGAAGCTTTTCTTTGCGGAATAGATCTAGTGAAGCAGTTAATGAGCGTTGTATTAAACGCACAGCCCGCAGCATCCAGATTCTGTGAAGATAAAACTTTTGTATTAAGATACAGTATAGATGACGAATTAATGAATTAATACTGGACAAACTATTTTTTAACATAACATAGTTAGTTTTTTTAAAGTTCAACTCCAGGATAGGTTGACTAGCACGATTCTGTATAGATGGTTTAGGAAAATTAAGACTAATTTCAATGGTTGGGTGGTGAGAATCTTCAGGAGTGGCCAGAGGATCGGACCTTGAACACTGAAGCAATGTTGCTTTCATCAAAAAATACCAAATCGAGCAAGCGGTTATTCTTATTCAAATGATAGTTTAGTTGTTCCCTGTCTTTTTTTTTTAACTTCGTTTGAAAAACTTCATCTAGATAAGCTCCTGGATAAACTCCTGACGTGATTTCTTCTTTATGAATTAATTCCACCGGAATTTTTGTTTTTAACGGAATTTCGATCGACTATATTGTTTTTTTTTTAACTCCTTATTGTAGTTAATAGAACTTAACTCGTTTATTTGTTTTAGAGGTAATTTCACCCTAGTCTCCATGTGTTTACCATAGACTGTTAACATCTTATTAATCGCATCTATAACTGATGATTATTCCACAAACTATCCCGAAAAACGAAGTTTTCATAAAATAAAAACGCATTTCAAGTTTATTGAAAAATATTATCTTATATGTTGTTTCTAAGATAAAGTTGGCATTTTCGATATGTTAAAAACCGTAAAACATTTGAATATACGGTATGAATCTGAGCGGTGCTCGGTCGCCCGGTACTAACTATCTAATAACACAGAGTAACAAAATTAAGCTTTATAAAAGGTGCAGAGATCTCGATAAACAATCCCGAATGCATTTTGGTTGCTGATTTCATATATGGACTCAGTTTTTCTCCATCAGCTCGAGTTTTTGAGTTATAGGCAAAAACATGAAAATCAGTTCTTTTTCTGATTGTTTTCTTATATCTATTATATTGATCTGCCGATTTATATTACTATGACTAATTTCAATGAAGAAATACTAGACCTTTCAATTTTTTCATTGAAAAATTTCACTAAATTATAATGTAATCCTCATTTGAATGTTTATTGATGTTAGGAAGCATTATTTATTCGTTTAAACTAAGGTGATATTTACATAAAGCCAGTTCATTAAAAAGCTTGGGTGGTTTACACTCTCGATAGTAATGGCGTTACAAAATTGTGGGTGTTTTTCACCCACGGTAGTAATCAGTAATGAAATATTTTATGAGATTGCTAATATAAAATCAAAATAAATTACTAATATTTGCAAAAGTCACACCTAACCTCTCTGTACGTACTGCTATGAATCAACTTTGCCAGATACGAACTAATCTATGATGATATGTTTAGTAGCTCTAATGAGTAACTAAAATTTGTAAGTATTTAGCTCACTTTTGAACAAAAATTTTTAATAAAATTATTAAATAACTTTTTCTTATATATATTTTCAACTTTCCAAATCAGTTAACCAAAAACCCATGGCGTGAAAACTAAAAAAGTTACAACTGATTTTCCAGAATGCATTTTTTTTTTCTCTAATTGCTATGTTCCTAAGTAAATAGTTATATAAAAAAAATAAAATTAATTACATATAAAATATTGTTGTTTTTCAGTAGTTGGTATTCATTCTTAAAAATAAATTGAATATTTTTATAGTTTCATATGACAGATGAGAAACGCAGATACTAACTGAGTATGGGTGGATTACACAGAACGATAGTACTGACGTAAGTGAAATAGACGATAGTTCTCAAGGGTTAAATCTTTACAAAATTGGTTATCGTATGACAGGAGCTTTTTTTTACATTTTTTTTTTTTTCAATTTTTGGTGATGTTCCAATTTTGAAATTGTGTTTTTTCGAAAAAAATATTGACTTTAAAAATTCATAAAACATCGAAAAAAATTAAAAAAAAACGCTCGTGTCATACGATAGCGAATCTAGCTAAAAAAAATACAAAAACAAAATCGTCAAAAAATTAACCCGCTAGTGACGCAACCAGTACGAAAAACATGGTTTCGAGATAAACGTGTTCAAAGTTTGTGAACAAATCAAAATGCAAAGAAAATTAAAAATGCGCTCTCACTAATCCGGCTGTAACTTTTGAACCCGTAGGAATTTTTCCATGAAATTTTTTTCTTAGAATCTAAAATACAAATTTACTAAAATATAAAATTATAAAAAAGTCGATTTAATAAAACGGACAATGTCATGTCCCCCTTAATCAAAAAGTAAATGACTATACGAGAGTAACAGATAATACAAAGACTTTAATCGATTACTGTATCAGTAATATTCATAATCTATCAGTTAATATAAGCAGGGTCAATAAAATATCGGATCATGAAATATTAGAGATGTGTGTTAATAAAAGAACCATAACATAGAATGACAACGACGAATAAATACAGATTATTAAATATAACAGAGAACTTTTACGCGAGAATGTATCAAAGAAAAAAAAACGTATAGGCCGGATAGAAATATTGATGAAAATGCAGAAACTCTCGAAAACAGTTTGAAAAAAACTATGAGTAAATTCCGTAAAAAAATAAAAACAAGAGTCGATAACAACACAAATTCATGGTTTAACAGTTGGCTACGATATCTAAATTGCAAAAAAATTGAGTGCTACCAAATTGCAATATTAACGAATACGGAGAACAATTGGGAGAAATATAAGGACATTAGAAATCAATATCAAGTTGAAGTAACCAAAGCTAAAAATAGAAACATTATCAATAGAATAGATAGAGCAAATGGACGAAAGCAAATGTGGAAGGAAATTAATATGTATTCGCTCAAACAAAGTAAAAATTCAATTGAAGCCGTAATCTTCAATGGAGTGGAATACTCAAATGAGACTCAATAAGCAAACAAATTCAATGAATACTTTATAAATAGTGTCCTCAATAGAAAATGTACCGTACATGTAGAGTTTTCCATTTTAAATAAAATAATTTAGTTATTTTTAATTTATTTGTTATTTAATAGGAATTTATTAAGATAGTTTATTGTAATAGTTTATTTAAATGTTGTATATTGTAGTTATGATTAACTTAGATTAAATTAATTTAATTTGAAAACACGTCTTTGAAAATACGTCGTGCGTCCTTTTATCAACTGCCTTCTCTCTACAACGAGTGCATGCACCAAACCCTGACGCACTCTAAGTGAACATAGTTTATGCCGTCTCGCTCACTCCCACATCTCGGCCATCCTGATAAGTATTCGACCCGAATACTTCCACCTCATCATCTGATTCGAGATATTTGGGCCACGGATTCATTTACTCTGCTCAGGTAGTAGCTTGTTTCGATCCTTCGCTAGTGCCTACCTTAACAACGTCGTAAGTATCGTTAGATTTCACCTTGGTTATTTTGTAGGGCTCCAAATACTTTGGCCGTAACTTAAGACCTCCTCCAAACTGTGTCCTTTTAATAGCCACGAGAGCACCTTGTTTATATTTAGTCGCTGGTTTCCGCCGCAGGTTGTAAGTTTTTCTGTTTTCAGGTTGTCTCTTTTAGAATATGCTCCTTGGCATGCTGCCGAATCTTGTGTCTCTCTTCATCGAGATTGTTAATGATTTCATTCTCAATAAGCTCTTTGATGTGTATATATTCTTTAGTATTCATTTTGATGCCTCCAAGAAGCTCAAAAGGCGTCGTACCTATGCTTCTGGAGTACGTGAAATTTATTACTTGTTGCACCTTCTCAACATGTTTATACCACTTTGTTGGATTTTCAATGCTGAGTTTTGGTAAAACTGAACTTATCGTAGCGTTAAGTCTTTCGACTTGCCCGTTAACTCGAGGCAGACCTGTTGTTATCTTAAAATGCTTTATATTTGAATCTTCGCAGTATGCTTGAATATCATCGGAGGCTAAAGCAGAACCTCTATCTGAAATTATTTTTATTGGATTCCCAAATATACTTTGGTTATGCAATCGTGTTAAGACTTCTTTGACTGACGTCGTTTTAGTTGGGTACAACCAGCAGAATTTAGTGAATATGTTAATAATCGCAAGGATATGCTTATATTGTTTACTCCTCGACTCCAACGGTCCAAGAAAGTCAATCGAGGCAGGAGATGTTTGGAGTGGGACATCTCCTTTATTCATTAAGTTCAGCTCTCCTTCTTGTTTTCCCATTTTGCGGTTGCTGATGACACAAGGAACGGAAATTTCAATATGTTTCTGATTTTTTTTTTCTAGCTTCGGAATATAGTTGTCTTTACAAAGCTCCCTTGTCTTCTTTATCGCGAAATAACCCTTTTCGTGCGCTTGTCGTATGATTTCTCGTTGCATATCTAAGGAAATCACGAGAAGTTCGTTCCCATCCACTAGTCTGTACAAGATGTCTCCTTTGCTGTAATACCCCTGCAGATAAATGGACCAGATTTAGAATAGTTCTAAACTAGTTCCAAAAGGGGCCAGTACTAGTCCCACTACAATACCCTTTTACATTGAACAAACTGACGCTTTTTACGGGTTGATGTCATAGGAAAAGAAAATTGTCCCCATAAACATCCCTTTTTCCCTACATCTGTGTTAGTTCCATAATAAATAGCTCTAAACTGGTCCGTTTTGATACAGTCCAGAAGTGGTCAGTTGTAACCCCTATTGTTAGCCTTATTTCGAATACGGATTCGTACAATAGAACTTATTAAATTATTTTATATAGTTTTACCTGATATTTACCACTAATCATTTTCATCGAAAATGTTTGCAAAAGTTAAAAGAAGTGTGAAATCTAAATGAAAAAGCGAGCCACAACACGTTTTGAACGTGTATGTTTTCTATTGTGTTTGTGCCTGCTGACAAGAAAAACAAAGAATATAAAAATAAATTCAAACTGTTCTATGCTGAGCGTCTTTTGTACTAGTTCGCAACTTACTCTAATTTCACTAGAAATAAACTAGTTAGTTTTTCCAATTGTCTCCAAAATAACTGCTGGGACACGTTGTATGTTGATTTTTCTTCGAGAACAGTTTTAATTGTCTTCAATTCGATGTGTTGCATCTGTGCTTGCTTTAAATTATTTACAATTCTTCTTTGATGATCATGACTGGATAGCGACTTAAGGCGTCTACGTGCTTCATCCGAGTTCCAGATCTATGTTCAACGTCGTAATCATATTCTTCCAGAAACAATACCCATTCAGCTACTCTGGTGCACAACTTCCTTTTTTCTAGCGTCTTTGTAAATGCGTCACAGTCTGTGATCAGTTTAAAATGTAAGCCCAAAAGATATACCCTTCATTTTTTAGAGCTTCTATCACTGCTAATATCTCCAATTCGTTACTGGAATATTTCCGTTCGGCGTCTGTACTCTTCTTACTCATAAAATATACTGGGTGAAGTTGACCATCGTCGGGTGATTTCTGTAATAAGACGGATCCATATCGTTCCATGGATGCGTCCGTATGTTCTTCAGTCTCATAATTTTGGTTGAAAATATTTAAGACTGGTTATCGCTTAACATTTTCTTAAGAACGTCGAATGCACCTACATTTTGTTGCGTGTGTTAATTTTGTAGCAGCAACTGAAAAAGAAAAATAATTAATTACAAAATACCTTTTACCTTTGATTTTCCAAGCATTTTTTGTGCCCTCTGGTCACCTTATGTAGCACTCAACCGGCAATAAATGAAAAGTAAAAAAATAAACAAAGCACGTTTTCAATTAAATAACATGAATACTAACCTGTGCGTCCACGAATGGTGATCTTCCCATCGGGCCATTCATTTGGTTTATTTTACCAGGAAAACCTAAAAGAAATGATTAAAAATTAAATGAATTAAATACACTTACCTCTGCTTATGTGTTATTTTTGTCTCTTCTGTGACAGCCATGGGGGCGGCCATCATGGAAAATAACAGGGAATGTAGTGAGAGATGGAACATCAGTATAGTAAAGGAAGGTGTTGCCAGATGGCAAAGTTCATTGAGATACAAAAAAAAAACATAGAGGCTACATTTTCAGAGCACTCATTCATAAATGATGTGCAAAAAGACGTGCTGCTGTATCATGAGCGCCTGGCAGGGTGATTTCTGTTTCTCTTTAAGAAAACCGGAAAAAGACCAGAAAAAGAAGGAAAATAGGTAGAAATATATGAATTTTAAAAATAGGTACAATCAATCGGGCATATATATATTGCGATGATATATATTTCTAGGTTCGAATATGGAAAAGTTCTGTTAGTGGACAGACAGAGGAGGGCTCGTTCGAACACGAAAAATCCCGTTACTTTAGTTTTTAAGGAGCTGCAATCGACAAAATAAGTTAATCACTTCTAATAGCTTTCTTCAGCTGTTTCGATTCTGCCTTCGAGCATTCAACTGCTCAGACTGAAAAGAAACCAGGTAGAGCCAGTGGCGTTCTTAAGCGCCGGCAACTTAATAGGTAGGATTTTTTTTAAATTTGAATTATCGCGTTTTAACCTCGCATATATTTCACATAGTTTGAACGTCCAACTTTTTCCTGCATAAGTAAAAATAATAAAAGCTAAGTTTTTCTAAAGCTTAAAAACTGAGGGAGAGAAAAACCTGAGTGTAGCAGACTACAGAGAACTGCAAAGCAGAATAGGAGGCTTCAGGGTTCGTCAAAAAGAAAATGTAGGTAGAATCTCTACAAAAAACTAAATAAACCAAATTAAAATGAGGCTTTCACAGTGTGGCCGACAAGGACGGCGAAGTAAAGGAAGAAAAAAAAAAGACATCCGGAACGCATCCAACAGAGAAGTCGGTCACAATTTTCTAATTTTATTTATATACATAACTTTATATGTATATCATCAATTATATAATTTGAAACGCCTGAATACGTACCTAAATACCTTCCTACGAGCGGTACAACGTTGTTCGGAAAGAAAAAGGCAGAGATTTCCAACCAATAAGATCTGGTGCCGGCGAAATAGTACATCGGAGATAGCAGAAAATTTAATTTTATCGGGCTAGAAGAATAAAGAGGATTTCGGTGGCGTCGAATTTTAATTAGTTTATTTTTCATTTAAAGTAGTTAAACTCAAGGATTTATGGATTCATTTTTTTTTTGAGTAATATTTATTTAAATTTAATATTAATATTTTGATTGGATTTTTTTTTTGTTGTTTAAGTAGTTCTTTTAATATTTTTAGTATTGAATTTTTTTTTTTGGCCCTAAGCCAAGTTTTATGAGAAAAAGAGGTGTGTACATTCGGTGCGTGCAAAAATTTTGTGCCTTTTTTAGAGTTTTCGTGTAAATAATATTTTTGATGTTTAGCAATACCTAAGAGAGCTCCTTTAGGTAGGAAAATTGTCTTAGTAAAATTTCGTTTTTGCAGATTTAGTTTGAAAGGCCCATTTTTTTCATTCATTGAATTTAAGTTTTTAGTTTTTTTTTATGCATTTGTTTTATTTATTTAATTCATGGCAGTTAAATTTGCTTGTTTAAATTTAATAGATGAAATACTTAAATTAGTTATATAAATATTTTAATTATTATTTAATTTTCCATTTTTTTTAATATATTTTTTTTTTGTTAAGATATAAAATTATATTTTAATCGCATTGTTTTTATATAATTAAATTTGCTATAGTTTTGCTGCAATGTATAAATAATCTTAAGTTACCACATACCTGAAAAGAAAATAATGATGTTAGTTTTTAAATTAGTTATATTAAAATGAATTTTAAAATGAAGATAAATATGGTCTTGTAATTTAAAGAATGTGGGGGCTAAAGTACAGGGGCGTTCGTGAAAATCGCACAGGGCGATATGGACGTTGTTGTTGAATTATAAACGGTTTGGTTTTGTTTAAGTTGGGGTCATCGACATAGGAATTGAAGATGACCATGGTCGGGTGGGTATAGAGAAAGGGGAGAAGGTCCCCCAAACTTCAATGGCTGATTTGTATTTGTGTCGTTTGTGACTTTGGTATTGTTAAATTCGTTATTTTTGCTCAGTTCATATTTGAATTTCAACATTAAAACATGTTGGTTATTATATTAATTATTTCAGTTTTTTTGAAATTATTTTTGATTTAATATTGTTTTGCGTTTTCTTGTGTTTTTCGGTTATATTGATTTTTTTATTTATTTCACTTCCGGTGTGAGCCGGAAGTTATTGTTGCTCCCTCGACCTGGCCTGAAGGGTTGAGAACAACGCCCGGAAACCGTGAGCTAGTCGGTGCGCAATCAGGCCAGGTACGATCGCTAGGGACATGTAACAATTTTCGTCAGAAATAATGAATTTTCGATTTTGCTTCTTCAAATCTGTCAACGGTTTTGCTATTAATGAGAAATAAGGGATGCATTTTCTAAAGTAACTGGCCAAGCCAAGGAAACTTTCTAAATGCTTAATATTTTGCGGCATTGGATATTTCAACAAAGCTTCAACTTTTGCAAAAGCTAGTGAAACCTAGGCATCACAAATAATGTGTGCAAGGAACTCTACCTTTAGTTTAAGAAAATGACTTTTCTTAAAATTTATCTGCAATATATAGTCGTTACAAATGTTCAAAACTTCTTGTAAATTCTTTAATGCTTGTTCTTCGCAGTTCGTGATGTCATCCACATATGATAAAGCTATACCTTGTCGAGTTAAGCTACGAAAAATTGGGTTTACATACCTTTGGAAAACAGCCTTTGAATTTGATAAGCCAAATGGTACCTTTTTAAACTGGAACTGCCCGTTATGCGTTACAAATTTTATTTGCGACTCTATTTATTTTTCTTAAGGGGGGACATGACATTGGCCGTTTTTTGAAACCGACGTTTTTTATAATTTGTAAGTAAATATTCTTAAGATTTTGTAATTGTTCGGCATTCTGTTGTTTGTTAGGTTTGTATGTTGGGCTTTGGCCGCGTAAAAAAAGACAATCAAAGTCTTATTTTGTTCATTATTTTATTTTTTTATGACGAGTCTTCAGTTTTCCGATGAAATGATCGAAACGATCGTTGCCTCGTTGCTTCGTTGCCGAATCCGAATTCGGTAATTGTTCATCGCATTGTCGAAAAGGTCCATACCTTAAATGCGATGATTACATTGATTGACCAAATGGGGCTGTTCGATCGTAACCATTTTTCGTTGCTTTCGATAATACTTTTTTGCACGATTCAGTGGTGTATGACTCAGGAAGCCTCCAGTCGCAAGGAGCTATTAGCTTTTGGCTTGTAAAAAGTTGTAAAAATATTGTAAATTGCTAAACGTACCCATTGACATATCAATTAGGGCTCTCGATATTTTTCGGGTTTCCGGGCACCGGATTGTACTTTGTTGCAATGCATGATCTTCACTAACAAAACAAATACAACAGTAAATAAAACAACACAAAACAACCGCCGATGCTCCAGAAATGGACATAAAAGGAGTAAAACTTTTATTTCTCAATATTATTGAGAATTGAGAAAAATAATATATTGAGAATAATAATTTAGAAACATATAAAACATAAATAAATTTCAAAATATAAAAGCTCGAAACTACCCGCGTAGCTGGAAATACCCGGGCAGCTCGAATTATCCGGGTAGCTCCAATTACCCGGATAGCTCAAAATACCCATTAATACCTGAAACTACCCGGGTATGGCCCGGGTAATTCGAGCTACCCGGGCAGAACGGGTACTCAAAATACTCGAAAGTTGAAAGCCCTAATATCAATACGATATAAAGACAAATACGATATTGCCAAGGCAAACAAAAATTCAATGCAATTATGTTTTTTATAGGAATGACAAAAAATGTTCACACCAATGACTGTCGGATATTTAAATACCCATGCCATATCTCAGGTGAATGCTGAGGTAAATTTGTTTTTGTTTGATTGTGGATCTTATAACCTAAAGAAACTAAGGAATTTCTGTGTACCAATAAGTTTGGTTATAACTAGCCATTATTGACGCTTTTAATTGTGTGTGAAATCTTTCAATCATCGTGTTTGATTGTGAATGGTACGACGAAGTAAAAATGTGATGAGAACTAATGTCTTTTACAAATTGTTTAACTGTGTTAGACGTAAACTGTGGTCCTCGGTCACAAATTATTTCTATTGGTACGCCAAATCGTGAAACGAATTCTCTATAGAATATGTCGATTATTGTTGTGGTCTCTATGTTCTTGAGTGAGTAGGCTTCAGGCCAACGTGTATTTCGGTCAATCGCGGTTAGTAGATATTTATATCCGTTCGATATTGATAAGGGACCAACCATCCATTTTTGTCCAAATGCTCCATGGAAGCCATTAAAGTGCCAATGATCCGCCTGTGACCTCAGAAATCCCATTGCATCCGATTGGCCTTAGAATCATCCATTTTTGTTTAAATGTTCCATGGAACCCATTAAAGTGCCAATGCCCAGCCTGTGACCTGAGATACTCCCATTGCATCCGATTGGCCGTAGAATCATCCACTTTGGTCCAAATGCTCCATGGAATCCATAACAGTGCCAATGACCAGTCTGTGAACTCAGATAATCCTTTTGCATCCGATTGGCCATAGAATCATAGAATCGAAGTTGAAAATTCAAAATTCGTAACGAAAAAATGTGTGAACATTGGACCATAACAGGTGTTACGGTTGAAAATCTGAATTTACCCCCTAATATAATTTCGTTTTATACAAATCGATTCTAAAGGAGTAAACTCCAAAAAATCTTAAAAATATACTGCCGTTTGGCTATGGGTGTTTATGAGTTAATAAAGATTATTCATATATTTTATAGCAGATATGTATTAGTTAAAATACCTTTCATCGAAATTTGTTGGATAGTTTCTTAATAATAATGCATTATTGCTATTATTATAATGATAATGTTAAAATTAATGCATTATTTTCCCTTCAATTTAATGGTAATGAAAATTAATGCATTATTTTAGTAAAAAATTAATTAATTGTAAAAAAAATTAATTCAAATTTTTATAGTAATGAAATAAAGTTGTATTTTCATTGATTTGGTTAAATGATAAAATTATACTCAATGCAGTACCTAATTTAATGAATTAGTCCCAGGTCTGTTCTAGGGCTAAGTGGCTAGTTCAGAAAATTTGTTCTTGGGTACGCCATAATTTCCGAACCTTTACGAAAACTCTTGCTTTCGAAAAAGTTTTACCAGCCTACGACTTCGAAGCCGAGCATCTAGTTCATGAAGATGCTAGCTCCATTGGCCATAAGTGGAGGCCAGTCGCTTATTTTAGTAGCTCAACGAATGCTGATGAAATGAAATTTCTCAGCTACGAGCTCGAGACGTTAATCACTGATTGCAGTGCGGTGAAGACAGCTATGACTAAAAAAAATACCTCGAATTGCACGCTGGTGGCTACTGATACAAGAATTCGATATTAACATTAAACATAGAACAGATAAACGAATGGCTCATGTGGACGCTTTAAGCCGCATGCCAAACGAACAACCATATGAGATAGAGACGGCTTCGCTTAAAGTTGTAAAAATGGTGCTAGATCAAAATTTTCTTTTATTTTCAATGCAATTACAGGACAAAAATTTACAAGAAATCATTAACAAATTTAAAAACAATGAAAAAGACATGATCACCGACTATGCGATTGAGAACGGTAGATTATATCGAAAAGTTGATGGTAAAAAGTTGTGGGTAGTTCTGAAAGCGATGCGAAGATTTTGTTTTGTGCTATGGTCATGATAATTCAGGTCATCTAAGCTTGGAAAGAACGCTCGAAAAGCTGGTTTCCACGAGTGCGAAATTTTTTCGAAAACATATTTGAAAGCATGCGTCGACTGTGCTTTTGCTAAACAACTTGGTGGAAGAAACGAAGGTGAATATCATTTCAGCGAAGTGGAGCTTATACCGTTTAACACTATTCACATCGACCATATGAAACCAGAAGCAGTCGCAGAAACGAACATATTTTTATGATCACATATGTTTTCTCTATGTGTTGAACCGACCAGTCAAGAATACATCAACAAAGCACGCCTTAAACGTTCTTAATGAGATGAGCGGGTTCTTTGAAATGCCACAGCGAATTATCAGTGACAGAGGCACCGCTTTCTCTTCCAAAGACTTCGAAAACTATTGCAAGCAACATGATGTTAAACTTGTCCTGAATGCAGTCCGTACCCCTCTGGCGAATGGACAAGTCGAGCGAATGAATCGAACAATACTTTCAATGCTAAGACCATCGACAGAAGATAAATTTTGGAACAAGAAACTGCGAGATATTCAATGGAATTTAAATTCGTTAAAAAGGTGCTCAACTGGACGAAGTCCTCATGAAATTTTGTACGGTTTCCAGCCCCGAGACATTGTAACAAACAAACTGTTACAATTTCTTCAAAATGATGAAGTTACATCCATCGATGAAAACATTTAGAATACTCGAGAAGATGCTGCCGAACGTACCCAAAAACAGCGGAAGCAAGCTAACGAGCGATATGATCAATTGCATAGTAAACCTAAAAGGTTTGAAAAAGATGATCTTGTGCTGGCTGAAAATGAACTCGGTAGCACTGGAGAATCGCGAAAGTTAGAACCTCGTTTTAAATGACCTTTCATTGTCACCGAAGTCCTTAACAACGATAGATACAACATAGAAGATTTGCCGGAATCGAAAAAAAAGCAACGCAAATATAAATCTGTGTTTGCTTCAGATAAACTCAAGCCATGGTGCATTTTTCCAGAAGACGACGACGATGATCCTGATCAAAATTCAGAAGATTCTGACGATGAGCAGCGTGGTCGCTACAATATCGCTACAATAATAAAGAGAGAGAATGAAAGAAGTGGTAGTCTTGTTCGTGCTGTGGAAGCGAAAAGTCGTGTTCGAAACTAATGAGCAACAAGTTTTTCTTAATATCCTTAATTTTCCTTAATATTAAATTCATTAAAATAATAAAATCAAAACTCTAATTGTTGTTTTATTGCTGGCGGATATCTTTTCTTTAATTTATTTGTGAGTTGCGATACAAACTCAAGACCCAAGACTCAAAACAACAATAACCAAGCCAACAAAACATTAATATACAAAGAAGTGACATATGTAGAAGGTTTCACGGAAAAATTCCAAAAACAGACTTATACAAAAAAAAACAATTTTCAACCTGCACCTAGATCTCACAACACCTTGAGAAACATCTACAGCAACACAAAATCTAGGATTAAAGACATGGAAAATACAAATCTGATCCATAAAATAACATGCAAAGCAGATGGAAACAATATATGCGAGAAAGATTATGTTGGTACGACAAAATCAAAATTAAGGACACAATTATCAGCACACAAATCAGATATAAATAACAAGAATGACAACAAAACAGCAATTGCGTAAAATGGGGCCACTCCTAACTTCGAAGGAACAAAGATTCTTCAACAAGGGAACAATTACAAACGACGATACACAATAGAAATGCTCCACATAATTAACACACCCATACAAAAGAGACTTAACTATAAAATGGTCACCGATAACTGCGCTCATATTTATAAACATTTAATCAGACAAAACATTAGTTGACGAAAGTAACTTTAAATACAAGATTTTTTTGTTACTAGTAAAATTAATAATAATTTTCATTGGTTAATTGTTTTAAATATGTTTATATTGTGTTACTACTTGTATTTTGTATACTTGTATTTGTCATTAATTGTTTTAAATGTGTTTATATTGTGTTAAAATAGTGTATGACAAATATTTTCATGTTTTTCTAAGTTCTATCCTGAAGATGACTAATATTTTTAGTCGAAATATTGATACAAATAAAAAAAATAAATTAAAATTTGCGTTTTTAGTACGGCCAAAGCCTACAACAATTTAATACCAAATTAAAGGCCGAAAACACAATTGTTACTTTAATAAGCCTTTTTTTAATCTTTGTTTGGCAAATTATAAAAAAATGGATACTATTTATACAAAGGTGTAAATGTTGCAACAAATTTGTATAGTATAATCCTAAACAACTTAAATTACATTCTAAGATACTCACTTTAATGATAAATACAATACCAATAAACACCAAAACTAACAAAAAATTATATACGACTTGGCGGAACTACTACAGCATTGCCACAGAAATATATTCGAATTTATTAGGGTTATATTATTTTGATGACGTCATTATGTATGGGACATAGGCGTAGTTTGCTTTCAATTTTTAATATATCAAACTCGGAGTACGTTTTATATATATATAAAGATAAGTATGAACTATCAATGCAATACATTATTTTTTGTGAAATTAATGAATGTTTTTAATATTGTAATGGCGTCACATTATATGGGCAGAGGTAGAATTAATAAAAGAGAATATGTTTTAAATTATATCAAATGTGTCAAATGTCAAGTCATAAGATTGATAATGTTATGAACTTTTAAGAGATTTTCAGCTATTATTATAACTTTGTATGGAGGTAATGTGGTTTTCAACAGATTGTCTTATTTATAAATTCAGTGTGCAAATTTAAGATCACAGCTTCTTTGCAAAATTTCAACACATTAAATTATTTTTTGAAATTTAAAAAGAATTTACAGTTTTGATAAAGTCACTTTGTATGGGAAGTAGGAATCGTTTTTATTACGATGTCCTGCAAGCGCTTGTTGTACAGTCGTTTTACGGCTTTTTGCTTACAGAGTTTCTTGTTTCTTGTTTCCGGGGTATCAGTTTTCAAAGCCTACCACCAGTTAAGCTCATTATCGCTCCGATTGATTTAATTTTTGTCGCCAATATTTAAACCTAAGCCTTGCAGAGTATGGGAGCTTATAATAGGGATGTAACGGAGCTTCGACTTCGGTTCCGAAAGGTGGGAACTTCAGATTGATTTTACACCTCCGATTTCGACTTCGGCTCCGACAATTTTGAATCGGAGTTATAACGAAGATCGAAATGTTTCGGCGTATACGATTTTACCTTTCTCACACACGAGCGCAGCTCTTCGTTAAATAATTTTAATTGCTTATAAACTCTCTTGTGGAGAGTAAATTCGAAATTTTCACTCAATTCCTCGTCAATATTTATCGTGTCCTCCAGGATTTGTTGCAAATGAGCAAATTTGTAGTAGTGTCGGTCTCATACATGGTCCTCTAAGAAATCGGTTGGACGGGGAGAAATCTGACAAGCTTTTGTTCATTAAGTACAATTTAGTACTTTTACTGTCACTTAATTTGGCTAACACAAAACTTAAATCTAGATATTTCCTATTGTTGCGTATAAACGTACATATGTGCAATCTAATATATAAAATCAAATGTTTGTCTGTCTGTCTGTCTGTTCCGTATAGGCTCGCGCACCGTTTATCCGATTGAGCTGAAATTTGGACACCGAGTACGTTTGATAGGGAGAAAGAACATAGGGGGTGTAAAAAAGTGGGCACAAGCCTGTGGGCGTGGCACTACATAATAACTTCTAAACGCCTGGACCGATTTCAATGAAATTTGGTATGAAGGTTCAACTGCGCCCAAGATAAAACAAAGGCTATAAAAATTCCAAAGACTTTCGCAAGAGGGCGCTTTAAGTAGTACGTTTTAAAGCCATAATAACTCCTAAGCACCTGTACCGATTTTAATGAAATTTGGTATGAACGTTCAACTTCTAAACGCCTGAACCGATTTCAATTAAATTTGGTATGAAGGTTCAACTGTAACCACTTTAAAGCATATCTCAAAAAGGGGGCGGAAGTATGTGGGCGTGGCACTCTATAATAACTCCTAAGTACCTGGACCGATTTAAATGAAATTTTTTATGAAGGTTCGACTGCGCCCAAAATAAAATATAGGCTATAAAAATTTCCAAAGACTTCCGCAATAAACATCTGCATGAATTTATTCATACAATGAATGCACAACGTGTTGCTTGTTACCTTGCTAACCCATCGTCGTTGAATGAATGTTCATGAATGCAGCCACTTAAGTTGTGTGAGTTTCGGTTGTGTCTTGTTTGCCGAAAGACTGCATTAGTTCGTTTCGTACAATAAGCCGAAGCGCTCTAATTTTTGTCACCAACAATGAGAAGAAGAGCCACCAAACACTAGCCGTAGAGAGTGACGATGAGCATTTTTTTGTTATTCTCTCTATTCTACTAAACTGCTGTAAGCAAAGAGAATATCACATGTGCATTCAAATTTTTCAACTTATTCGAGTTACCCGAGCTGATCGAAACAATTTAATAAGGAAAAGCACATGCTTTATACGTTATACAATGTGTTGCAGTTTATATGTTAATTGGTACATTAAGAACTCTTTAGTTATTATTTTATGATTTTGTGGGTATATTAATTTTGTGACGCCCATAAGAAGGCGTGGCAGGTATATAAAAGTATATATATTCTTGATCGATGTCTCAACTTGAGTCGATCAAGCCATGACTATCTGCCTTGATTTTAAGCAGGCTCTAAGCAAGGTTGCGAAGATTTGTTAATTGTTATTTAAAAATATTTTTTATTCATTATGTAAGTTGGTAAAGCAAATAATCACAAATCTTTTACAAAAATCAAGAAATCTTTAACATTAAGCGTAAAATATGCCGTTTTTGACGTAAGTTCTGCCAAGAACCGTTGCTTAAATTTTAGCAGTCTTTAAACGCAAATTGCGATGATAAAAGGCTGCAAAAAGTGCAGATGTTAAATAAGCTGTGACCATCTTTATGAACAAAAATGTGCTTTTTTAAAAATGCGAAGGTATATACCCTAAACGAGTATAAGGCTGTTAATGTTTAAATTCATATATGCAAAAAAAATAAAAACCTAAACAGGTAAGGGTATAGTAGCTTTGTGCAAACGTTTATGGCGCAGAGAAATAAGCCAGCCCGGTACATAAAATTATATACATATATACTTCATTACCGCGTGAGCTGATTTAGACCAGTCCGTCCATAGGTGTGAGGTGTCTGTAAATACAGAATAAGAAGAAGTTGAGATAACTGCATGAAAGTTGTTACACTTGGTTATGTAGACCCAAGGATTTGTTCTTTTTTTTGGAATCCGCCTATATACACGCCCACCTCCCACACAACCTCAAAGTTGATAGCTTTATAAAAAGGCTTTTATTTAAGATATAGGGATTGAATTTGGTTGCATACATTTAACACCTTAACTGAATTGAAATGCAATTCATCTGGCCATGGATACGCTTACCTCCCATACAATATGTTAAAGCGGGAACTCTACAAAGAGGTCTCTACTTGAACTATATGAATACAACCTATATATATAAAAAGCAAAGTCGTAAGATGTGTTTGAAATTCCATAACTCGAGAATGGAGCGTCCAATTTGGTTTGGTTCGGTTTGAATTTCAGGGTACGTTAGAGATGGTCTGTAAACGGTTAATGTGACGGTTTGTATGAAATCGGTCCAGTGGTTCCGGAGATATCCCGAGTAAAAATAAAAATTTTTTAGAAGCTGTACAAAATTCGTGCAACAGGAACACGAAAACTGTGTAAGAAAATAGCCGCTAAACGGCTGTACAACAGGCGCTTGCAGGACAGTTTGGCTGTACATATGCTGAACATCGATGTGTTAATTATCTGTACGGTCAAAATGTCCTGCAAGCGCCTATTGTACAGCCTTTTTACGGCTTTTAGCTTGCTGAGTTTCATGTTTGCCTATTGTTCGAACATTGTACAGCTTTGGCTAAATAATTTTAGTTTTTACTCGGGATGGCATCCCATATCTTTATAAATAAAATTCTTCTCATAAAAAAAGCAGCACCAAACTCGAGCGGCGACGGATATAATCAGCTAGTTTATTAAATGTGTATTATACATAAAAACTAAGATTTAAAATATGAATTACATCTGCCCACGCCCAACCACAACACAACACACAAAAGTAAAAACTTTAAAAACATTTATAAAAATACAAGCCCTTTAAAGCATATTTAACGTTTTCTATGACATTCAAATAAATTAAAAGAGTACTTACAATTTATGTGGTCTTTCCTTCACAAATTTTGATCAAACAATTCGAGTTATTCGAATGTGCAATTCTAGTTCATGAAGTTTGGACAAGAACACGTCTCATTCAAACCATCGTGTTTCAGCACAACATTGATTCATGTCACACACGAATGAACAGCGTTTACCGAGCTGTTCTGATTGTTGTTCGTGAATTGTACGATTGCACGAGACCAACGAACTTCCTGCTTTCAAGCTCTACGTAATTAATGTCTCTTTTTCATTTATTCTTTGCTTCTCACTGCGACAGAATTGAATGAGTCTTGTTGTTAATTTTGGTGAGCGTCTCATGAGTAGCTTTTTTTGCATTCATGCAGATGTTTATTCCGCAAGAGGGCGCCTTTAGTAGTGTATTGTTAAGACTCAATAACTCCTAAATGACTTGACCGATTTGACTAAAATTTGGTACATGAAATAAGCTAACCCTGCAACATATTGAGGCTATTTATCAAATATGTTTGGCTCATTCACGTCAAAACGGATGAACCAATTTTGATGAAACTTGATAGGTATTTGTATCTGTTACTGAAATAGATCCTACACTGAGGAAAATATGTGTTAATATTAAATGAAATTGTAGTAATATCAAACGAATTTATTTTTGAAATAGAGCTTGAAACAATTTCATTTAAGTTAAACACAAATGTTTTTAAATTTAATGCCATTTTTCAGTTCTTCTGGGTTTTCGACATCAGATTCGTAATCAGCGACCAATGGGACCCTCCGAATACCATAATTTAACTACACTCGATGAAGTTTGAATTTTAAATATTGAAATAATTAATTTGTTTATTAATTTCTAATTCAATTCAAAAAATTGAAAAATTGTCATATTTTTCAGATAATTAATTTTTTTGTTTGTTATTTCAAAGACAACAGAAAATTTAAAAATGGAAGAAGTTTATTGTTGAAATTTAAAAACGTTTGCTTTAAATTTTGTTTTAATTTTAAAGTATGTTTTTTTTCTCAGTGTATGCTTTTAAAGGTTCTTTCGACAAAAATCAAGGAATGAGCCGAAGGCAAACGAAGTCAAGAACCAAAGACTTACGAAAAAAATCAAGTTCAACGAATACGAGCAGAAGCTGTATAAAGATGGATAAAAATTAACCGAACAGTATCAACCAAAGCCGAAGTTTAACGAAAACAAGTAAAGAAAGTCTAAAGTCGGTCTAGGCCGACTATGAAATACCCTAAACCTACTCTTCCAAAAAAAAAATAATATTGAAAAAATAATATTACTATTGAAAACACACATACCTACCAAGTTTTATTCCTGTAGCTCACAGTTAATGCCTTTATTGTGCTTTCGCTATGGGAGGTGTGCGTATTAATGGACGGACTACTCCCAATTTTTGAACACACCTTAGTTTTGGTATAAAATACATACATACAAAATTTGATCTCTCTATGAAAAACATAATCTTATTTTTTGAGTTTTAAACTTTTTGGGTTGTATGGGAGGTAGGCGTGTCCGTGGGCGGAAGACGTCCATTTTGCAAACCCAACTTTGTTTTGTCATAAAAAACATATGTGCCAAATTTTATCGCTGTAGGTTAAACAGCGGCTTATTTATTGCGTTTTCAATTTTTGGGTTGTATGGGAGGTGGGCGTGTCCGTGAGCGGGTGACACCCATTTTTCGAATACATCTTTTTGTTGATACAAAACACATCAACATCAAATTTTACTGTCGTAGGTTAATTATGAGCTTGTTTATGTAGGAATCGTGGCCGATTTAAACACAATTATTATGTATTTAGATTGTTAAAATTTATTTATCAGTTATTATTACATATATAGTTAGTTATTGTTACATATTTGCTTATTATTACATATTTTGTATAATATAATTTAGTTGTTATTACATTTTTATTATTATTAATTTTAACGCTTGCAAACAATAGCTGTTAGCTTTTTCTTTACTCCCGTTCTGTTCAAACTCCCGTCTGCGACTGTCGTTTTGTTTTATTTTTCTTTTCCTTGCAATTTCTTGCGTCCTGTTGGTCTGTTTGTCAAGCTGTCCATGTTGCATTTCCAAATATGTCTACTCCGTATTGTCAGTGTTGTCTTTGTCAAAGTTCCGTCCACTCCTTGTTGTCCGCTGTCCGTCTGTCACTCCTACATTCGGCCGTTCTGACAAATCATTCGTCCCGAATGATGAACCCCCCCTCTTCATATATTCCGCCACCGTCGACGTTCTACCGGGACCTTCTCCTTCACCAACTTTTTCTACATCATACCGTTCGTGATTAAGTTTACGAAGAACCTTATATGGACCGAAGTGTTTTCCTTTTAATTTTAAGCCCGTGCCGTATTGAGTTCGTTTTATAGCAACCAAGTCATTTTCTTCATAAGATTCTGATGGTTTACGTTTTGTATCAAAGTTCCTACGATTCTCCTCTTGAATCTTTTGTTTATTTTCTTTGGCTGTTTTCCTAACTTCTTCACGAACGTCATTTAATTCGTCTATGGCGTTATCATGTACTAGTTCATTCAAGTCTGGTAAAGATTTCAAACGCATTTTGCACCCACTAAGGATAAGGAATGGCGATACTTTAGTGCTTCGAGGTGGTGTATTATTTAAACATTGTTGGACTTGATCCACAAATCTATACCATTGTTCCGGGTTTTTTTGGCAAAGCTTAGAAAGCATGGGAACTCCGATGCGGTGAATACGCTCACATTGTCCGTTGCCACGAGGGACACCTGTTGTTATAAGCAGATGCTGGATTTCGTTTTCAGTGCAATAATTTTTAAACAAGTGAGACGTAAAGGCAGCCCCTCTATCGGAAACTATCCTTTTTGGATGACCAAACACAGCGGCCTGTCGTTTTAAACGCTCTACTACCGAGAAGGCTCCTGTGTCCTTCGTAGGGTACAGCCACACAAATTTTGTAAATGCGTCAACTACTACAAAAATATAATTGTATTGCTTATTCGTTCCTGTCATCGGACCAACATGATCAACATGATAGGTATTCAAAGGTTGATCATCTTTCTCAATTGGTGAAAGAAACCCTTCCTTTTTGCCCATTTTTGCATTAGCTATGATACATTCAATACAACTGCTCACGATTTTCGTTACTTTTGAACTGAGCTTGGGTACAAAATATGTTTTTTCAATTAAATCTTGGGTTTTCCGAACCGAAAAATGTCCCTGTCTGTGTGCAATTTTAATAATCTCTTCTTCCATTTGCGAAGGGACAACTATAAGCTCCTTGGAAGGATCTTTATACAAAACATCATGAAACACATAAAAATCCTCAAAATCTTCCTTTTCAAGAATTTTTCTTATGGCCTTAGTCCACTCGTCTTCCAATTGGGCTTGCTTCAATTTATGTCTCAAGGAGTCCTCAATTAGCAGACAATACACCCTACTCAAGGCATCAACGTGCCTCATCTGAGATCCCGAGCGATGTTCGATTTTGTAGTCGAATTCCTGGAGAAACATCGCCCATCGTGAAACTCGAGGAGGAACATTGTCTTTCTGCAGCGTCATAACAAAAGCATTACAATCAGTTATGATTTTGAACTTAAGACCCACCAAATACACTCTCCACTTTTTCAAAGCTTCTATCACCGCTAAGACTTCAAGCTCATAAGCACTATAGTTTTGTTCTGCTTGGCTAGTTTTGTGGCTCATAAATTGGACTGGATGAAAACTCTGATCTTCAGCCCACTTTTGCAACAAAACTCCTCCATAGCCATATTTCGAAGCATCCGTGTGGATTTCTGTTTCAGCCATCGGATTATACAACTTTAAGACAGGTGCTTTCGTCAGACAACCTTTTAATTGTTGAAAAGAAAGAATCTGTTCTTCACCCATACAAAAAATCGAATCTTTCCGCAAAATATCAGATAATGGCTTTGCTAACAACGAGTAGTCCATAACGAAACGCCTGAAATAGGATGTTAATCCGAGAAAACGCTCGATCCCTTTTCTATCACTCGGCAAGGGATAATTTTCGATAGCTCGAGTTTTTTCATCAGAAGGCCTTATTGTCCCATTTTGGATTATGTACCCCAGGAAACTAATTTTTTTCTTTAAAAACTGACACTTCTTCCACTTTATTCTAACTCCATGCTTTGACGCAACTTTAAGCACTCTTTTCAATTTCTCTATTCCCTCATTTTCGTCCTTAGATGGTATGACTATATCGTCCATATAAATCGCTACCGTACCATTTTGAATGAGATCCCTAAAAATAGAGCTAATGAATCTACAAAAAACTGCAGGTGAATTTGATATTCCGAAAGGTGCATATTTAAATTCAAATTGACCACTGTGAGTAACAAAAGATGTGCATTTTCTTGACTGAGGTTCCACTGGCACGTGAAAAAACCCATCCTTTAAGTCTAGCGTTGTGAAAACGTTTGCAACCTGCAATCTATCTACGACATCATCTATAAGCGTCATCGGAAAATTATCTCTTATTATCTTTTTATTTAATTTTCGGTAATCGCAACAGAGACGTTTGGACCCATCTTTTTTACTCACTAAGACTATAGGTGATGCATAATTAGACGAACTATGCTGAATGATACCCTCATCTAACCAATCTGTAATTTGCTTGTCTACTGCGCGTTGGTCTTCATATGAGATCCTTCGTGGTCGTTGGCAAACTGGAATGTCATCATTAAGTAATATTTTCATTTCAACTGGACAACTAACGTTCTTGTCCGGCTTATATTCGTTCAACAAAGTACGTATTATCATCGCATGATCTCTGCTGAGGTATGATAGGTCCAATTCATTCTGGTTGTCTTCTATATTCATACACTTTTAAATTCGTTGAATAGAGCTAAATTTATTCCTTTATCTGTATTATTTCTACACTCGTTCCTATCTTGCAGACTATCTTCACACACATCATATTCATATGGCCGCGTATATGACCAACTTTCCAATTTCTTTGTAACTAATTCAACTCCTTGCTCTCTTACATAAATATCGACATAAGCTAGAATGGAATTCCCGATTATTGCTGGATACCTAATTGCATCTTCTTTAACTATGTGAAATAATAATTCGATTTCAATTTTATCGATCTCAATTTTAATGGGACAACTTCCCATCGTAGTTAGCTCACTAGTGCCAATACCGAACATTCGAAGTTTTTCTGATTGGAGGACATGGCCTGAACAAATTTTTTATAAACATCATTCCTAAGTAAGCACACATTACACCCAGTATCTATCAACGCCCTAAATTCGACAGTACCTGCTTTGATATTCTTAAACTTTAGGCCAGTTCCCCTAAAAACTTCTTCAGCTTCATTGTGCACGGTATTGACATTACCGCGTTCCTGTTTTACAATAGAATCTTTTGCTTGATTACACTCGAAAGACCGATGCCCCATTTTGTTACACTTAAAACATTTATACTGTTGACCTGGGCAATCTTTAGCTAAGTGCAATGCACTACCACACTTGAAACAATTTTTTGTATTTTTCGGTAAAAGACCCTGTTCAGAATTATTGTTTTTTGAAATAGTAGAGGATACTAAAGTTTTAAAATTCTGAGCTACACCAGCCCTATCGCGGATTCTTTCATAAATTTTTATTTGATCCTTGAGTTCATCAATAGATTTGGCCTGATACAAAACAGATTTATTCATTTTTGAGTCTGGGATGCCATCTATAAAATATTCCAAAATACTTTCATCATCAAGGTTAATCGGTTTACCCATTTCTAGAAGAGAATAAAGATATTCACGCAGAGTCTCATTGGTTCTTTCACGTCTATTCCGAAGCATCCTATGTATTTCGGAGGCTGATAACCTGGCACCAAATTCTCTTATCAATTCTTCTTTAAGTGACTTAGTCGATTAACCTTTTTTGACTACATATAAATAACTTTGCTGCACCTTTCAATAACTGTTTACTGTAAATAAATTTTTGTATGCTATCCCACCCAACCGCTGACGCATTTTCCTCAAATTCTTCAATCCACGACCTAACCTCAATAGTATCAGTACCGAAAATGTTGATAAACTTTCTTCAATATCTTTAAATGTGAACATTGACCTTCGAAAAGGTTCGGCAGGAGTGTCGCCGGTGGCCATGTCTTCATAAACTGAGGCGTTAGACTGGCTATCATTTTCTTCATCAGAATCATTGGGAACTTCATAACCGAAATGTAGGAGAAGTCTGTCCTGTAAAATTGCTTTTCTTCCTTTTATGTCTAAATTTAATTCTCTTAACTTGTCCCTTAACTTGTCGCAATTCATTGTCATTATCGTATTCTGTTCCATCTTTTGTTTTTTTTCTTTTGTAATTTTAAAAATAATATAAATTATAATTTATTTCTTTTCAACCTTTCAATAAAATTTTTTTAATTTTTTTTTTAATTCAAACTTCATTACAATTTGTTCTGCTTATTATTAATAAAATAATAAAAAAATTATCTCTTCACACCTTTACACTTCTTTAAATCAAGTTTTAACTTTGGATACACCTTCTTAGAATATTATTTTCAAATTATTTTCAAATTTTAATTTTGTTCTCAAATTTTCTTCTCAACTTCTTTGTTAATAGTTTCTCTAAAATTTTCTCTTAACTTCATAACCAACATTTGTTGAAATTTATTCTTTACTTCTTATCAACTACCTTCTTTAAAACTTCTTAAAGTTTGCTTCTTTGCAACTTCTTAAATCTTCTTAAAATATTCTTCTTTAAAACTTCTTTAAATTGTCTTCCTTAAAATTTCTTTAAATTTTCCTTAGAACTTGTTAAAATTTTTCTCTTCGAAACTTCTTCATATTTATACTTCAAAACTTTTTAAAATTCTTCTTTAAAATTTCTTCAAATTTTCTTCTTAAAATCTTATTCTATAAACTTTTATAATTTTTTGCTTATTAAAAACTTCTTTAAATATTCTTCTTTCAATTTTATTTAAAAATTCTTAAATTTTCCTTCTTTAAAATTTCTTAAATTTTATTACAAATTTTTAAAATTTCTTTCTTTTTAATTTGGTTTATAATTATTTATTGTAGAATTTAAGTAGATAATTTTAGTAATACATTGTAGCAAATTGTTATTAAAATATGTTGTTGACTCTAAATTTCATCTTTCAAGTTTCAAAGTAATACATATTTGTTGTCTATTTTATTGATTCGATCCCATTGTACTTACAATGCTTCCATGTTTTGTGTTTGTTCTTATTTGATTTTTCTTCCTGATCGGTTTTCGTGTCTGTTTAACAATATAAGTTAAAAAGGAATGCTCGACTGCTGTGTTGTGTGCTGCCACTGTAAATGTAAACGTCAAATGCTGCAAACGATGCTTCTCCTGCTTTTGTCTTTTCGTTCTTCTGATTTCAGCGCTAACGCCCGTTGTCTGTTCTTTGATTTCTTTCTTTTGCTGCGTAAATTTTGTTTTTAACTCATCTAAGTCAATTTTTCTTAATAGCTTCGCTTCTTTCTTGTCTTTATTGATCTCTTGTTTTAACTTTCCTTTTTTTATTTTGGTTTCGTTTCTGCTTGCAATTGAATAATGCTTATTCTGTTCGTTTTAGCACTAAGTTTTATGTTTGCGTTTTTTATAATTATATATTATTTACAAAACTTGCACTCAAAAAGGTCACTTATAAGCATTTTGCGCAGCCGTCTTGACTCATTAGTTTGCTTACAGCTCCGTGCTTGTTTTAATTTTCTTCTGTCACTGGTGATGCGGCTGCGTTATCAACTGCTGTTGCTGCTGCTTTTTATCCCTTTCTCATTGCACTGAGGTTGGTGTTAGCGCTTGTTGTTTTCTGTATTCAGTTTCTGTTCCCCTTTCTATGTTCTTTTCTGCTTCAATATTCTTTTTCTCCTTTTCTCGGCTTTTGTTTTGTGATTTTCTACGGCACAGAGTTCCTGTTGCTCGCTTGTGTTGCGCTGTCTTTATCGTTTGCTTTCATGAACTTTTTGGTTGCACGTGTTTAACCTAAAGTTAGAATTTTTGTTGTTCACTATTCGTTATCATGTTCTTTTTGTTCGCTTTCTACATGACGCTACACTTTTTTTTTTTAGAAATGTACTGTAGAAGTCTCGAATGTTCTGGGCTTAACTCTTTTAGATCATATATACTATATATGAAATAGTTTAAATAGTTACAATTTAGTTTTTATAATTTTTCTTTTGAATTTATATTTTCACACAGCCACTTCAACATTCTGTGTTTAAAAGTTTAGTTTTTAAGAAAATAGCACAATTTCACATTTTCACTTAATCGATCCCGGTTGAGCCCCCAAAATGTAGGAATCGTGGCCGATTTAAACACAATTATTATGTATTTAGATTGTTAAAATTTATTTATCAGTTATTATTACATATATAGTTAGTTATTGTTACATATTTGCTTATTATTACATATTTTGTATCTGTTGGTCTGTTTGTCAAGCTGTCCGTGTTGCATTTCCAAATATGTCTACTCCGTATTGTCAGTGTTGTCTTTGTCAAAGTTCCGTCCACTCCTTGTTGTCCGCTGTCCGTCTGTCACTCCTACATTTATGCAGTTTTCAATTTTTGCGTTGTATGGTAGGTAGGCGTGTCCGTGGGCGGATGACGTCCATTTTTCAAAATCATCTTTGTTTTGTCATAAAAAACATACGAACCAAATTTTATCTCTTTAGGTTCAACAGAGGCTTATTTATTGCGTTTTCAATTTTTGGGTTGTATGGGAGGTGGGCGTGTCCTTGAGCGGATGACACCCATTTTTCAAAAACATCTTTGTGTTGATACAAAACACATATATACTAAAGTTTATTGTTGTAGGTTAATTATGAGCTGAGTTATGCAGTTTTCAGTTTTTGCGTTGTATGGGGGGTAGGCGTGTCCGTGGGCGGATTCTAAAAATATTCAATAGTGCAGATCCTTGGGTCCATGTGACCATGTGTACCAAGTTTCATCCGATTCTCTCAACTCCTTCTTCTTATCCTGTGTATACGGACAACACACAGACGGACGGACAGACGGACGGACGGACATGGATAGCTCGACTCGACTGACGCTGATCAAGAATATCTTTACTTTTCTATACCGGACTCGCTTCGTTCTATGCGTTACAAACGTTTGCACAAAGTTAATATACCCTGACCTCTCAGGTTTAGGGTATAAAAATAAAAAAATCGAATCGGTGCGAAAAGAAATTTTTTAAAATTGGAAGTTTTTTGAAATAAAATTGCATATTAAATACATGCTAAGAAAAACTTTGAACGCATTTTTCTTGAAATGGCTTTTTTCAAACTGGATGACCATTTTCCTCAGAAACCAGACGTCATATCGAGTCGTTGAAGATGTCTTTTTTTTAATCATCTCTGGCAGGTTCAGTTTCAGTAAAATTTGATGTTGATGTGTTTTGTATCGGAGCCGAAGTAGGAGTCGGAGTCCGAGAAAGATGTGTTAGTAAACTGTAAGGTTATTAACCAGGGACCGAAAATAACTGTTATTTTACAATTTTCGAATGAAAAAGACACAATGAAAAAATTGTCGAATTAAATTTTCAAATATACCATTATGATGCAAATGGCCTCAGCTTCACGAATATTTAGAGCCTTTTAAATTTTCGACTGATTCTATAAAAGTTAAAAATTAGCTGTTATTTTTTGCCTTTTATTTTTTCAGACAAAAATAACGGTTACCTTTGACTTTTATTTTATCGGTCAAAAATAACAGTTATTTTGTGACTTTTATTTTTTCGGTCAAAAATATCAGGCAATCTGTGTTTTTTTTTAAAGGCCGCTTGTCCGATTAAAAAACTTTTGATACCATATGTAAAACGTGATCACCGATGAGATCAAAATATTGGTATCGATAGTTTTTTAGTCAGTAAAATGGCCTTTGAAAAAACACAAATTGCCTGATATTTTTGACCGAAAAAATAAAAGGCAGAAAATAACTGTTATTTTTGACCGATAAAATAAAAGTCAAAAGTAATTGTTATGTTTTTCCCGAAAAAATATAAGGCACAAAATAACTTTTATTTTTGTCGGAAAACATAAAAGTTAAAAAATAACAGTTAATATTTGACTTTTTTGATGAAAACCATAACTGGTACGGTCCCTGTTATTAACTATAAAAGAATAATAAACATAGTACAGTATACACTATCTTTAATCAGCACTGAAAATTGTAAATATGTTAAGGGGGTCCTCTGGTAATCCGAAAAATTTTTTTTCATTTTTTTTTTCATATTTCTATTGCTCAGATACTGAAAAACATTTTCCCAAAAGGATTTTTCAAAATTCGAAATAGTGTAGGAGATACAGGCATTTTTGTGTAGGTATGTTTTCGTCAAAATAACGCATCAGCAAAGTTGTTTATTTGCCTGCAGTCATTAGTCGAAAATTCTGTGGAATTCTTCCAAAATATGTATTGATATTACAAAATATACACACACAGTATGTATACATGCAGTATGTATACATGCATGTTTTGATTTAGGGGTTGAAATGATTTTGAGCCCAGGTGTTCACATGAAAGAAGCAAACGAACGAGATTCAGTTTATTTTCGAACTCTGAAAGCTACGCGTGCGCGATAACTGCTGTTGTAAAATAAAAGAAAAATCGTTTTGTGTTTTTTTTTTGCTATGGATAAAAAAAGCCACCCAAACGCGCCGCGTAAGTACGCGTATCGAACAAAAAAGAGGCATTTCCGTGGAAACCAGCACTCCCAAGTAGAGGACACCGACTTTGCCAGCACATCGGCCAAAAAATTGAAGAAAACGCAAGACAATGAAGTCATCATCGAAAAAAACCTCCAGTTCTGTTTCTTGGAATTTTTTTCATTTTTCCAAACGCTTGCTGCTCTGGTTATCTGCGCCCAATGTAAACAAAAAATTCGATTTGGAAAAACATGTATGCGTGGAGTCGGCTTCAAAGTGAGTCTGCAGTGCCAATGTAAAGCTACACAGTATATTAATTCTTCGCCGGTGGTCGGTAAATCTTTTGTTGTAAATCGCCGGTTGATATATGCCATGAGATTGCTTGGAATAGGGAGAGAAGGTATTAATATGTTCTGCGGATTAATGGACATATGCCAAGGATTGTGCCTTGATGCGTACTATGGCACCTTGAAAAACATGCATGTGTCTGCTAAAGCAGTTTACAAGCAGTGCCTGTTGAATGCGGTTAAAGAAGAGCAGGAACAGCAGAAAGAAAAAAATCCTGACTGTGACTCCTCATTGCTGACCGTTTCAGGGGATGGCACCTGGAAAAAACGGGGATTCTCGTCTCTTTTTGGTGTCACTACGCTCGTCGGTAAACATACCAAAAAAGTGGTTGACTCCGTTGTCAAATCAAGCCTTTGCCAGGCATGCAAAATGTGGGGAAAAAAAAATGACTCTGCAGACTTCGAAGAATGGTACGAATCGCACCAGAAAACATGCACAAACAACCACAGTGGGAGTGCGGGCAAGATGGAGGTAGATGCCGTGAAGGAAATGTTTGCCTCATCGATCGAAAAATATGGCATAAAATATGAAAAATATATTGGCGATGGCGACAGCAAAACCTTCAAGGCCATTATAGACCTTGATCCGTATAACGGCGACCCCGTTGTCACAAAAAAGGAGTGCATCGCTCACGTGCAAAAACGCATGGGCACACGGCTGCGCAAGGCCAAAAAAAAAACAAAGGCATCGGTGGAAAAGGCACTGGCAAACTGACAGACAAAGTCATAAGCGAGCTGACTACTTACTATGGACTTGCTATTCGACGTAATAAGGACTCTGTGGAAAACATGAGAAAAGAAATATGGTCAACATATTATCACAAAAGTTCAAGTGATAGTAATCCACAACATATTTATGGCCCACCTGGTGAGTCCAGCTGGTGCGCCTATCAAAAGTCAGCAGCAGAAGGCTCATTAGCCTCATTTCACCACACGTACGCCCCACTTGATGGAAAGGTTCTGCAAGTAATGAAGCCCATATACGAAGCGTTATCATCCGACGATCTACTCAACCGATGCACTGGAGGTGAAACGCAAAATTGTAACGAATCGTTCAACTCGCTTTTGTGGACCTTTGCGCCGAAACATATCCACTGTGCTGCTACCACAGTCGCAATCGCAAATTTTCTGGCAACCTGCATTTTCAACGAAGGCTTCACAAGTATTTTAAAAATAATGTCAACAATGGGTATTGTCATCGGCCCACAAGCCGAGATGTATGCTGAATCTCGCGACGGAAAACGACTTCAACGCTCAGAGCTAAAAACGTACGCATCATCGAAAGAGGGTCGCACAGCCCGCAGAGCCCAAAAAGCCATGGAAAACTCGTTTTATGAGATGGAGGAAGGCACACTTTATGGGGCTGGAATTGCCGATTAATATTCGTAAGTATTGTATTAAAAAAATATGTGTTAATGTCATTTGTGTGCCTCAAAATTGAAGTCAAAACTTTAAACGCGTTTTTCTCGAAACCATGTTTTTCAAAACTTTGCGCACGATAACTCAAACAGTTTTTGACCGATTTTGATATATGAGGCATGAAACGACGCAGAATTTACGCCGCTATAGCCCCTACCTCAAACTTGCCGAAAAAATAATGTTTACTATTTTTTTTCTACACTAGACTACAAAAAAAAAGGTCGAAATTCTATTTTTCATTTTCAAAGTGGCGGCTCCCCCCCTAAAAAAATTTCGATTTTTGTTTCCGAGGTAGGGGCTATAGGGACATTCATTCTAAGTAACTGAATATTTTTTTTTTTTTTTCAGACGATGTTTACTCTTGGAATCGTGCGCAATTTGGACCCACCTTTTTTCCGGAGAACCTCGTTACCAGGCCGAGAACTTTCTAAACGGTCCATAAATTCACTTTTTCAAAATTTTGTATTTTTTTCAATAAATTAAGCTACCCAAATCAAAAAACGGAACTAAAATATCTTTACTCGTTCTCTTTCCACAATATTTTGAAAAAAGGCTAAAATTTGGCATAGATTACCAGAGGACCCCCTTAATATTACACACATTTACGTATATACGCAACAATAGGAAAATATCTAGTTTAAAGTTTTGTTTAAGCCAAATTTAGTACTCTAAAAGTACTAAATTGTACTTAATGAATAAAAGCTTGTCAGCTTTCTCTCCGTCCGACCGATTTTTTAGAGGACCATATATGTGACCGACACTACTAAATGTTGTTTACTTGCAACTGATCCTGGAGGACATGATAAATATTGACGAGCAATTGAGTGAAAATTTCGAATGTACTCTCCACAAGAGAGATAAGCAATTAAAAATATTTAACGAAGAACTGCGCTCTGGTGCGAGATACAGTGGCTCAAAGTAATAATGGAACAAACTTAAAAATTGCATTCAAATCCAAATTGAAGTTATTTTGATGGTTCAACTAGCAAGTTTTTGTATATTTTCAAAAGAGTATTATGTGGTTTATATGAAATAATTAAAATAATAATGAATTAACTGTTCATTGATTTAAAAAAATAGAAAAACAAAATTAATAATGAAAACCAACATCAAAGTAATAATGGAACACGACGTTTATTTATAAAAACATAAGCAAAATTATTAAAAAAAGCGCAGAGTTTGGATTAAGTTGGTAAGCCCTTCTGTTAAATAACCGCTTCCAAATGATTTCGCATTGATTCATCTGTTTTCGACAGTAGGACGGCTCCCTATTCTCCCACTCCTCAATATGGGCTGTTTTTCGTTGATCACTCGTAGAAATTGTGTGATTTTTCAACTTTCCTTCAGATTACTCCATGTATGCTCAACAGGATTAAGATCTTCAAATTGGGGTGGAGTTTCTTAGACATGTGGGAAATTATTAAGAAGTCAGCTTCTCACATTATAGGCCTTGTTTCTTGGATCGTTAGCCTGGCCAAATTATAATGAACACTCAATGCCCAACTTTCTCACACTTTCCGTCAAAATATTCTTCAATATATTAAAGTATACGTGTCGGTCCATAATACCATTGATGATCTGAAGCTTTCCAGGACCTGCAGCTGACATGGCACACCATAGCACCATTGAACCCATACCATGCTTTATTGTTTGAAAAAGTTCGTTTTTCTCAAGTTTCGCATTTACCATTTTCAACACGAAGGATCGACCATCTGACCGGAAAACATTAAATGTGCTTTCATAAATGATGAGAACTTGTTCCCAATTAGAAAAAATCCTTTTCACGATGGATCCTACATGTGGAGAAAGGAAAATGCGGAACTTGAGAAAAACGAACTTTGTCAAACAATAAAGCACGGTATGGGTTCAATGGTGCTATGGTGTGCCATGTCAGCTGCAGGTCCTGGGAAGCTTCACATCATCAATGGTATTATGAACTGACAAGTATACTTTAATATAGTGAAGAATATTTTGACGGAAAGTGTGAGAAAGTTGGGCATTGAGAGTTAATTTTCATATGACCAGGATAGCGATCCGAGACACAAGTCCTATAATGTGAGAAGCTGACTACTTAAAAATTGAGCACATGTCTGGAAACTTCAACTTGCTTTGCAGACCTCAATCCCATTGAGCTGACATGGAGTAACCCGAAGGAAAGTTGAAAAATCACACAATTTTTACTCGTGATCAGCCAAAAACAGCCCTTATTCAGGAGTGGATGAATATGGAGCCGTCCTACTCCCGAAAACTGGTGAATCAATGCCAAATCATTTGGAAGCGGTAATTAAACAGAAAGACGTACCAACTAAATATTTACTCTGCATTTTTTAAAATTATTTTGCTTATGATTTTATAAATAAACGTCGTGTTCCATTATTACTTTGATGTTGGTTTTCGTTATTAATTTTGTTTTTTTATTTTTTTAAATCAATTAACAGTTAATTCATTATTCTTTTAATTATTTTATATAAACCACATAATACTCTTTTGAAAATATACAAAAACTTGCTAGTTGGACCATCAAAATAACTACAATTTGGATTTGAATGCAATTTTTAAGATTGTTCCATTATTGCTTTGAGCCACTGTAGGTAAAATCGTATACATTTTGATCTTCGTTATAACTCCGATTCAAAATTGTCGGAGCCGAAGTCGGAGTCGAAGGTGTAAAATCAATCGGAAGTTCCCACCTTTCGGAACCGAAGTCGAAGCTCCGTTACATCCCTAAAGTAGACGACCCCATTTCATAATCTGCATCCACGAGAGCTTCCTGAGTGAAATAATCTATTAAACACCCGAAATCATCACTAGCAAAGGGATCCTCATTTTCCTTTTCAAAACTCTCGACTTTATTACTTAGCTTATAAGGTTCACCACCATCAATGCCTCTTACTGCTTCTTGCATGCCAATAAGCTGGTAACTGGTATCTTCTGCAAGTGATAGTTTCCTCTGCCTGTTACGTCAATCTCCTATTCCTCTCTGCTGCTGCTGGAGGCCGCCTTTTACCGGACATACCTCTTTTGGTCTGTTCAAACCTATGTGTAACACTTGTTTTAGTATAAATATTTCATTTAATAGAGAAATGATTACCTTCTTTCACTCAAAAACGCTTTTTACTGGGGGCCAACACTGTTTAGTTTCCTCTAAAGATTCTTTCAAAACGTATCAACTAAGCACCTCTTTTCCTTAGCTCTAAAATTCACAATGCAATTTTTGATTAAAAAAAGTGATTTTTTTTCTCAAGTGAAATCTTCATATTTTTATTTCTAATTTTCATTTCTCAACGCCCCAGAATTGGTGCTTAAAAATAGCAATTCAGTTGTACAGTTTTGGTGAATCTACAAAGAACCAATTCAGAGGAAAACACACTGATGCTTTGCATAAATGCGTTTAAGAACTCAACCATCCATACACAGTAAAAAATTTGAGGGTAAATTTTATCTGTTTTATACTATTTCTTTAGTATAAACTTGTTTTATTCTAAATTTATTATAAGTTCTATCCCACTCTTTAGTATAAAACTTGCATTTCCTTTCAAACAGCTATTTTACTCCAATATAGTATAATTTTTATACCATTAAGTTATAAATATCATATATGTCTGTTAGGCCGGATCATTTTTATATGGATACAAAAAATGTCAACCGGTCGGGGTCTCAAAAGTTAGAAGAACTCATTTAAATGATTTCTGCATACTTTTTTTCAAATCGGAGAAAAACCGCCGAAGCAATTTTGATTCTCCTGAAGGTCCTTTTTGGTAAAAAAAACATGATTTTTGCTTGTAACTTCTTATTTTTCACAGAACGCATACCAACATCTTCTTAAATGTTAAATTTCTTACTCATACTAACATTTTGACATTAAAAAATTGTTAAAATTTTGTTTCATTATAACTCTTCTTGACCACCAAAAATTGAATTTTTTGCTATTTTTAAAAAGGCATTTTTTTTAAACCCGCTGAAAAAGACACATTTTTTATTAGGTTAACGTGAAATTTTTATTGTTGGAAAGGTATTAAGTTCTTCTTTCGTTCTGTATATCGCTTTAATCAAAGCTATGTGATTAAAAAAAAAATTTATCGAAAACTGGACGATAAAGCAGTGAACAAATTAAATTCATTGTTTGTATGAATAAGAAATATTTTATTTTATCAGATTTCTAAAGTCAATTTCTCACATTCTGTCAGTTTTCGCACACAGCTTTGATTAAAGCGATACACAGAAAGAAAGAAGAACTTTAAACCTTTCCAACAATAACAATTCCACGTAAATCTAATAAAAAATGTATCTTTTACAGCGGTTTTAAAAAAATGCCTTTTTAAAAATATCAAAAATTCAATTTTTGGTGGTCAATAAGAGTTATAATAAAACATAATTTTGAAATTTTTTGTATATCAGAATATTGGTATAAGGGTCAGTCCGCAGAGATTGATCACATGGTGGTCGCTCGACTATTTTAAAAAAATTTTCTTTTTTTACCATAAATTTCGTTGTGTTTCAGCACCTTAGAACTGCTTTAAAAAAAATTTTTTTTGTTGTATTTACAAAATGGCGACCATGTTTGTCATGCAACCACGAGCGATTTTCGTATCTTATAGAGTTTGCAGTAATGATCATATATCAGCTCCTATTAAACATACAGTAATAAATGAAAAAACTAAATATTAATTATACCTTAGGCTATTATCTTGCATATCAGAAAAATTAATTGGGATGTTACTTAATTTAAAAAAAAACGTTAAAGTTACCAAAAAAATCGTAATTTTTGGTAACTTTGAAAAAAAATTTTAATAGAAAGAAGCTAGTGGCAGACCTATTTTTTTGGTATTAGATACGTCTTAGTAAGAACTTAAAATATAAATTTTTTAAAGTAACTAGATCATAAACTTTTTGAGTTACATCGCTTTGAAAAATAAGAAATCTCAAATTTGACCCAACTTTGGGGTCAAGTATCTCCAATGGGCACGGGTGAAAAAATTTTAAATTTATTCTAAATAAACTACGTATTAAGAGGATTCTGATGATATAAGAATGAAAGTGGTTTTTATGGTTCATTAAAAAGATATAGCATTTTAAAATTCATGCATTTTATTACATGAGGCATGATTATTTAGGTGGGTCAACCCATATGGGTAAAAAAGTTTGCATTTCCGGCCCTTTATATGAAAGCTAATGTTGAGAGGATCTCAGAACAATAACAAATTTTTTTTTGTGAGCCCAAAATCTGCCCCAAATGGTCTTTTTTGTATAACTTCACTAGTTTTAGCCCGATCGTGAAAAGAAGTATATCGTTGGATAGGTTTCAATTAGTACAATAGACCGTTTTTATAACAGTTTTTTCTTGGAATCCATTTTTGCTCAAATATTTAAATTTTTCGTTGTATTTCCTCAGCACCCCCAAAAATTTTAAATTTTTTTTTTATATAACAAAAGTTCATAAAAAATCATTAAACTTTTGTTAAGAAACTATTTAATTTCATTCGTAGGGAAAAAAGTTACAGCGAATCAAAATTTTAGTGGAGTTCGTCTTCGTTTTTGGAATTTAGCCTTCGGTTTATCTTCGTTTTGCTTCGTATCCCTTCGAAATGACTTCGTTAAACTTCGGTGTTGTTCGTTAGTATTCGGTTCATCTTCAATTGGGTTCGTTTTTCATACCAAATTCGTTTTTCTATCTTGCATTCTTAGGTCAGAAGAATCTTCGTACAATTTGGTCAAAATCGCTCCATTCGTTAAGCCATATTATAACATAAAAAAAACAACCTAACAAGCAAAGCAGCAACTAAAGGAAAGGCACACAACCTCACACACAAGCGAACAAAATATTTTCAATACTAAAAACAAACTATCTGCTATTCATAAAAAATGCGCTTCGTTAAAATTAACACAAGCTTAACAAAACAACCGAATAATCGCGATGTTATTGAGTATCTTATGTTTCTTCAGCATTAAGGAGCAGAAAGTGTCGCCAAGCATAGAAAACTTTCATATAATAAACTTTCGATAGAGGGCGCTTAAAGTACTAAAATATATATGGCTCAATAACGCCTGAACGACTGGACCGAATGTAAAGAAATTTGGTATGAAAAACGAACCCAAACGATGATGATCCGAATACTAACGAACAAAACCGAAGTTGAACGAAATCATTTCGAAGGGATACGAAGCCAAACGAAGATAAACTGAAAGCTAAAGTCGAAAAGCGAAGACGAACTTCACTAAAATTTTGATTCGCTGTAACTTTTTTCCCTATGAAAGAAATTAAATAGTTTCTTAACAAAAGTTTAATGATTTTTTATGAACTTTTGTTATATAAAAAAAAAATTTAAAATTTTTGGGGGTGCTGAGGAAATACAACGAAAAATTTAAATATTTGAGCAAAAATGGATTCCAAGAAAAAACTGTTATAAAAACGGTCTATTGTACTAATTGAAACCTATCCAACGATATACTTCTTTTCACGATCGGGCTAAAACTAGTGAAGTTATACAAAAAAGACCATTTGGGGCAGATTTTGGGCTCACAAAAAAAAATTTGTTATTGTTCTGAGATCCTCTCAACATTAGCTTTCGTATTAGGGGCCGGAAATGCAAACTTTTTTTCCCATATGGGTTGACCCACCTAAATAATCATGCCTCATGTAATAAAATGCATGAATTTAAAAATGCTATATCTTTTTAATGAACCATAAAAACCACTTTCATTCTTATATCATCAGAATCCTCTAATACGTAGTTTATTTAGAATAAATTTAAAATTTTTTCACCCGTGCCCATTGGAGATACTTGACCCCAAAGTTGGGTCAAATTTGAGATTTCTTATTTTTCAAATCGATGTAACTCAAAAAGTTTATGATCTAGTTACTTTAAAAAATTTATATTTTAAGTTCTTACTAAGACGTATCTAATACCAAAAAAATAGGTCTGCCACTAGCTTCTTTCTATTAAAATTTTTTTTTCAAAGTTACCAAAAATTACGATTTTTTTGGTAACTTTAACGTTTTTTTTAAATTAAGTAACATCCCAATTAATTTTTCTGATATGCAAGATAATAGCCTAAGGTATAATTAATATTTAGTTTTTTCATTTATTACTGTATGTTTAATAGGAGCTGAGATATGATCATTACTGCAAACTCTATAAGATACGAAAATCGCTCGTGGTTGCATGACAAACATGGTCGCCATTTTGTAAATACAACAAAAAAAATTTTTTTTAAAATAGTCGAGCGACCGAATTTGCTATTTTGTGATCAATCTCGGCGGACTGACCCATAAGTAAGAAATTTAACATTTTTGCAGATGCGGGCATGCGTTCTGGGAAAAATAAAAAGTTACAAGCAAAAAACATGTTTTTTTTACCAAAAAGGACCTTCAGGAGAATCAAAACTGCTTCGGCGGTTTTTCTCCGATTTAAAAAAAAAGTGTTCAGATATCATGTTAATGAGTTTCTCTAACTTTTGAGACCCCGACCGGCGGAATCTAAATTTTGATCCGGTCTAATGTATGTATATATTAAAGTTATTCACACGAGAACCTCACGGAGCCACTCAGATTTCACGTACAAGTCGAGTTTTCAAAGCTACCGAACTTCAGCGAAGCTAGCAGACATTCAGTTAGCGTTTGTTCTTCAGTCAGTAATCATGTTATGCACAAATACTTCCGTTGATAATTTTTATGAACACACATATAAAAGACAAAAATATTGCGTTTGAATTGGAAGCTCTGCCAACATGATCGAAGATGCAAATTTCAAATGTCTGTCAATTTGTTTTTGAAAATATAAAAAACTAATATAACATGAAATCTATCAATTAAAATCCTGATATTATTCCTGATTTATATCTTTCAATGTAACACATAAATAATAACCAGCTTTTGAATTTGCTGTAAATTGAATTTGCAGTCGATAGCCCGCAATTGCTGTCTGCTGCGTAAAGTTCCAAAGCCACAGCCATAGTTCACGAAGACCTATCACAGTCTATGGTCGGCTGCTGATGTCTGCTGCGTAAAATACGACAGTCAAAGCAGCAGTTCATGAATGAGCTGTCGTAGTCGATATACAACTGCTGCTGTCGTAGTCGGTAGTCGACTCCTGCAGTCCTGCTGCGTATAATCTAACAGTCGCGCTATGTATCGAAATGGTGCGAAAATAGGAAAGAAATGTTTCCTTTTTAAAAATTATACAATATTGAAGCATATTATTAAGTTATTTAAAATTAAATTGGTGATATTCCTATCACTGAGGGTAATAAGTTATAAAGGGTGGTTAAATTTTAAGGGCCGATGTTGAATGTGAACCACACCTAAACGTCAATTTTTTTTCTGCATTTCATTTGACATTTCTCGATTTCAGACTAATTCAATTTGAACCATTGAAAGATACACAAGCAACGCGTGAAAGTTATTCAGGCTTATAATGAAAATGTTTAAAAGAAAAATGTTTAATAGTTTAAAAGATACACATATCGATGGATGAAAGACAGTCGAAAAAATAGTGCAACTACATTATTATCAAACATTAAAATTTACAATTCCCTGCGTTTGACAAACCCATATTTGATGAAAAGGTACTAGTACTAGGATTGGCATCGGTTTCATTTTTCATTTTAAAGGCGTATTTTTCTTTGTTAGCAATTTCTTCAAGTAATTTGGGGCTTGATTTCAACAATTAAAAAAATTCCAAGCATGAAACTTGCAAGTTGTACTTGACGAATCTTAATTATTTTTATTGTGGAATTGAATTATATTTACTTTTGTGATAAATGTAAAACAAATCAGCTTACAATATATTTTTCAGCGTATTGATTTGGAGTTGTCTTCTCGATGGTCCATATTTTTTAATGATAGCGAACACTCGCTCAACGGTCGTAGAAGTGCCTGGCAAACACAAGACAAAGCTGACTATGCATGGCAAATGATTAAAAGAAATGTTTTTTTTTGCAAAATAATTGAAAATTTCCACCCAACGTTGATCGACTGCAGTGCAATTCTCTTCCCAACATTGAATCTTTGCGTCCGTGACATATTTTTTTAAGCAAGCAAATTGGTCGAATAAATCGCTTGAATGAAATTCGAATCTGTTTTTTTCCGCTATATATATATTTTTCTAAGGCGTGAATATGCTCCCATTCTGGGATAATGTCAAGCGCAGTCCAGGCAAACAACATGATGTGATCGAATTGCGCTGTCCATTTGGATATGTAATTTATGGCTATTTCTGAAGATAAAAAGTAAACATAAATACGGAAAAACAAGAGGAATCATCAAATCGAATCTTTTGTAACAGAATCATCGCCGCTTGCAACTGCTTGAATTTCTCTCACTACAGCTGCAGATAAAAAATTCGCTTTTTTTCTCTCTTCGAGAGCTTCAATGAATATGGTTAAGGAATGGACAACTTCCATCGCCGAAACATTGTCGCCTTCTATTAATTTTAATTGTTCGTGAAAAAACCGATGATTAGAGAAATAAACACTAACGAAAATAAAAATTAAATATGCGTAAATAAGCATAGTCAAATTTTCGATACAGGATCGCGGAAGAAAATTTTCAGTACTAATGGGCTGTTGGCGGTGTTAAAATATGAAAATATTCCTTTAAACCTTCAAAGATTCGAAAAATGGATTCAATAGCTGGCAACAACGCTAAAAACCGAGTTTTACTGTAGCCAAGCAATTTTTCATATTTCTCTTCTACAGAATCGCAAAATTCTTTCAACTTTGTAACTCGCGAAGTGCACAAGTAAAAGTGTGAATAAATTTTTACAACAATTAGCTCAACATCAAGTCTAACGAATGTTTTTGCCACAAAATTCAACTAGCTTCTCCTAAATGTTATAAGCGACCAATGATTTTTTTTTTACAGATCGAATATAATTTCTGACGAAGAGCCTTTTTCCGACGACAATTCAATAATTCGATTCAAACTTTTACGCCTTCAGTTGGTGGAAGTAGCGGACGAGAATGGGAAAAACAAAAAAAAAAAACAAATTGGCTATTTCAGCCCCTGAAAGGACTTTGACCGAGCTTCTGGATGGTCAATTGTGTTGTGTGTGTTATTAAATGGTTGCAAACAATTGGTCGAGAACTGGACCTACATGTTTTATGCTGACTCCGAACGGCTTAAGTTCATGTTCTCAAGAAGCTTTACATGGCATTATTTACTCTCTGAGGTTTGCCATTGTCTGCAGAGAAGTGGTGACCGCCGCGACTGAGGATCGAACTCGGGCTCCGAGCATGCTGAGCCACACACTCAACCTGCAAATTCAATTTTTTACTTTATGTTTAAGTAAAAAATAATCTTTATTATTATTTTTCACCTAACATTTATTTTCGTATAACTTATAACTTAACAAACTGAAATATGATTGTCCGACTAAGATACTGAGACTAAACAAATGAGATGAAACTAAAATCTAAGCTGAGATACTTCTTTAACTTAACTCCGTTATTTATACTCTTAATTCTATGCTTATTCTTGATTCTTTTAGTTGGACTTTGTTCATCAATAATCATACGATTGTGATATATGATTCTTTTCTGAATCATACGATTTTATTATATAGAAAATGCATTTGATTCCTTCTTTACTACAAATGCATTTCATAATGAAAGAAGAAACCATCTGTTATTTTAATTAATACTTGTTTGTGTGAATGTTTGAATTAAGTTAATTTTGTTTATATTAATCATTAGAATAGTGAGAAAGTGGTTATGTTAACTACCCCCTTCGTTAAGACAAATCGTCCCAGTTTTAACTTTTGACAAATTTTCAATTTTAGTTTGAATTTCTTCGAATTGGATTTCTTCTATTTTCTTTGATTTCTTTATTTTTAAATTCTTTAAAAATTTAAATATTCTATAAATGATACAAATTGTTGATGAACAAATTAATATTCCACTTAGAGTCCATATACCTTGTATAGTTTTAACATAGTCTGATTTAATATCTAATATATCTATATTTTCAAAATTTGGTAAATCTTCTTCTATATATTTTACAATTCCAAAGTTATTCTAATTTGTGGTTTGAATATAATTTAAAATAATATCAATTTCATTATTATAAGTTTCGTTATCAATTACAATTTTATCATTGAATGTTATTAGATATATACCATCGAATTCTAATTCATTTACATATTGTTTTCCATGTAGTAATATGGCTCCATCTTTAATTATTTCAATATTTTTATTAATTCCTCTAATTTTGTTACATTTGCCTTTTTTATTATTTAATAATTTTGATAAACAATTTTCTTCTTTATCTGATTTACAAAATGTGTTTGATATTTCCCGTTTACAATCTTTCACGTTTTCGTACATTTTATTACATTTTACAATGTCTTTTGGAATAATTAATTTACTTTTATTTTGGCTTATTGCCCTTGTTTCAAAATATTTACATGATTTATTTATAATCGGGTACTTTATGTATATGACAATCAAATCTTTATTTTGAACAATTTAATAAAGTGAAACGTCCAGTGAATCTACTTTCGTTAATTTCTCATCTTCATTTTTCATTATTTTTTTAATTTCTTCCAAATGAAGAATAGTAGGACTAAGGATTCCTGTTTTTGCTAAGGTTATCATTTGTATAACATTCTGTAGTTCGTTTAATATTAATTGATTTCGTCTTTTAAATATTGTTTTTAAATTTGAAGAATCTGGAATATTTTTGATTAATTTATGTAATTGTTCTATCGCTTTAAACATTTGTGAATTCGTTACGAATTGTTTATTATTATTCTGGACAAGTTCATCTAATTTTGTTTTTATATTTATTAAGTCATTGTAATCGGGACTACCTGCTATCCATTTCCAAAGTGTACCAATTTCATCAATGCCTAGTTTTGATCTGTTTGTTTTCTTAGGTTTTGATCTTTGTAATTGTTTTAATAACACTGGTTTACAGCCAATATGTTCTTTGAATGCCACTATCCTTTTCTCATGTAAAATCGGTCGCTAATTCCGAAAAAAAATTTTTTTTTTCTGTCACTCCGTTTTCGAGATATTGTCCACTGTAGGGTTTTCAACGAAAAAAAAGAGTTGGTTCCACTTAATTGCATATATCTCCAGAACCAACAACAGTAATCAAACAAATGATATATCAAATAAAAGCTAATAAAATTTCTTACAAACAATGCACACATCATTTTTTGGTAGAGCTTTTAGTTTTGGCGGAATAAATTCAAATTTCGGGGATTTTTTTTATTTTTCAGAAAAATTTCCAAAAAAAGACAAAATAATTGCAAATTTCGTTAAGAAATCAAAATATTTTGTTACTTTTGATATTTTTTAGTAAAAGCCTTTATTTTTCCAAAAAAAATAAGCTATTGTTGAAGAAAATCTATTGATAAATGAAAAAGTTGTGTTCAATGGAACGAAAGCACCCAAGTTATGTTATTTTTAAAAATTTTATTGTCATATAAATAAATTGGGTTATTGTACTATAATTTATTATTTTTCATTTTTATTGTTCATAGGAATCAAGTCAAGGGTTTTGCGAAAGAAAAGATAAGAACAAACAGGCTACAATAAAAACAGGTAGGCTCACGACTGAGAGTGCAACCGTCGAAACCGTCACAGCAAAACACCTGATTTCGACACTTATGGCTATACGAAGAGAGCCTACCTGTTTTTGTTATACCATGTGAATACGTATTTTGTGTTTTTTTGACAGTTATTTACAGTTAATACAGTAAGCCAAGTATTTTGTGTCAATCGTACAAATTAAAATTGTCTGAATGGAGCTCGGGTAAAAAACGATACATGAAATTCGATGTTCCGATGATCTGGAGACAACCATTTTGCCACCTAAACGATTGCTATTTTTGTCCGGCCAAAGTGACTGGTGTTGGAAAACATCTCATTCTGACGATATTCCATATCTACTTGTCCCGATTCAACATGTGAAAACAATAGAAAATCCGTAGATTCAGTGGAGTCGCAAGGAACCACAGGTGGTAGTACTATTACAACTGAAAGCACAACTCACGTTTTATCGCAAGCGCAGCTGAATGATTGGATAAGAGATTTGGAACTGTCAAAGGAAAAATCGGAATTGCATGCTTCTCGTATGCAACAATTCAACTTTTTGAAACCCGATGTTAAGGTGACATACTGCAGAAATCGTAAAAAACCGTTTGCTATACACTTTACTAAGAATGACAATATCTGCTATTGCGTAGACATTCCTGGCTTATTTAATACCTTCGGTCAGCCGTACATTTCCAAAGAGTGGCGTTTTTTTATTGATGGAAGCAAAGTGAGCTTAAGGCAGTATTACTTCATATAGGAAACAAAAAGTCATCGATTCCGATCGCACATGCAGTCAACAAAAAGGAAACGTACGAAACAATGGCGAAGCTATTGACATGTATTAAATATGAACAACACGACTGGAAAATATGTTCTGATCTCAAAGTCGTTGGTATGCTTTGTGGTTTACAGAGTGGCTACACAAAGTACTACTTTTTTCTATGCAAGTGGGATAGTCGAGCACGTGAACACCACTATTACAAAAAGGACTGGCCAGAAAGAATTGAGTCGAAAGTTGGAGAGAGCAACGTCAAAAACGTTCCACTCGTCAAAAAGGAAAACATAATTCTCCCACCGCTGCACATCAAACTTGGACTTATGAAAAACTTTGTCAAGGCGTTAGACAAAGAAAGCGAAGCATTCACATATTTGAAAACGATTTTTCCAAATCTTTCTGATGCCAAGATAAAAGAAGGTGTCTTCGTTGGATCGCAAATAAAAAGGTGTTAAGCGATCTTCAATTCGCAGAACTATTGTCACCAGTTGAGGCAGCGGCGTGGGATTATTTTAGGACGACTGTTTCTAGCTTCCTCGGGAACAATAAAAGTGAATCTTACGAGAAAATAGTCAACGAGTTGCTCAAGAACTATAAAAAGATGGGCGTAAATATGTCTCTAAAAATTCACTTTCTGCACTCCCATTTGAATTTTTTTCCGAAGAATCTCGGTGACGAGAGCGATGAACATGGGGAAAGATTCCAACAACAGATGAAAGCAATTGAGAATCGGTACCAAGGATTTTGAGACGAAGGAATGATGAGTGACTATTGTTGGGTTTTCATCAGAGAAACCGATCCCAAATTAAATAAACGACAAAACAAGATTTCTAATCATTTTGAATTTCTGAATGATAAATAAAAATCATTTACAATGTAAATAACAATAAAAATGATTTAAGGGAAATATAAAAATTATAAATAATAATTATATACCATTTAAAATAATGTAAAAATAATGTAAATTATTAAATGAACAATAAAAATGAAGAATATATGATTTTATATCAACAACCTTTAGTTCTCATTTTTGTTTTTATGGCAATAAAATAAGTCCAAATGCATAAATTGATAATCACACAATTTGGGTGATTTCGTTCCATTGAACACAACTTTTTCATTTCTCAATAGATTTTCTTCAACAATAGCTTATTTTTTTTGGAAAAATAAAGGCTTTTAGTAAAAAATATCAAAAGTAACAAAATATTTTGATTTCTTAACGAAATTTGCAACTATTTGTCTTTTTTTGGAAATTTTTCTGAAAAATAAAAAAAATCCCCGAAATTTGAATTTATTCCGCCAAAACTAAAAGCTCTACCAAAAAATGATGTGTGCATTGTTTGTAAGAAATTTTATTAGCTTTTATTTGATATATCATTTGTTTGATTACTGTTGTTGGTTCTGGAGATATATGCAATTAAGTGGAACCAACTTTTTTTTTCGTTGAAAACCCTACAGTTGGCAATATCTCGAAAACGGAGTGACAGAAAAAAAAAAATTTTTTTTCGGAATTAGCGACCGATTTTACATGAGAAAAGGATAGTGGCATTCAAAGTACAAACAACTTTTCGTTATTTGTAAACCAGTGTAATATTTCAATTAGTTCTACTTCTATGTCATTTTCTGTATATTCCGAACTTGTAGTTCTTTCTCTATTTTATTCTTAAACTTTTCATTGAAATGGTTTTATTACATGGTGGGCTTCAAACCCAACGCACAACCTTTGCTTGATGGCCAAAAGGAACCTGGCGCCAGCAAGCGCACGACAAAAGAGGCTGGCGCAAATTCTTAGACCAGGCCAAAACCGACCAACGGTTGTAAGCGCCATCTAAGTAAGTAAGTAGTAAGTTCTTTCTCTATACAATTGGCTTTTCTTATTACTTTCTATAATATTATTATAATAAAGGGTGATTTTTTTGAGGTTATGATTTTCATGCATTAGTATTTGACAGATCACGTGGGATTTCAGACATGGTGTCAAAGAGAAAGATGCTCAGTATGCTTTGACATTTCATCATGAATGGACTTACTAACGAGCAACGCTTGCAAATCATTGAATTTTATTACCAAAATCAGTGTTCGGTTCGAAATGTGTTTCGCGCTTTACGTCCGATTTATGGTCTACATAATCGACCAATTGAGCAAACAATTAATGCGATTGTGACCAAGTTTCGCACTCAGTTTACTTTATTGGACATTAAACCAACCACACGAATGCGTACAGTGCGTACAGAAGAGAATATTGCGTCTGTTTCTGAGAGTGTTGCTGATGACCGTGAAATGTCGATTCGTCGCCGTTCGCAGCAATTGGGTTTGTGTTATTCGACCACATGGAAGGTTTTACGCAAAGATCTTGGTGTAAAACCGTATAAAATACAGCTCGTGCAAGAACTGAAGCCGAACGATCTGCCACAACGTCGAATTTTCAGTGAATGGACCCTAGAAAAGTTGGCAGAAAATCCGCTTTTTTATCGACAAATTTTGTTCAGCGATGAGGCTCATTTCTGGTTGAATGGCTACGTAAATAAGCAAAATTGCCGCATTTGGAGTGAAGAGCAACCAGAAGCCGTTCAAGAACTGGCCATGCATCCCGAAAAATGCACTGTTTGGTGTGGTTTGTACGCTGGTGGAATCATTGGACCGTATTTTTTCAAAGTTGCTGTTGGACGCAACGTTACGGTGAATGGCGATCGCTATCGTTCGATGCTTACAAACTTTTTGTTGCCAAAAATGGAAGAACTGAACTTGGTTGACATGTGGTTTCAACAAGATGGCGCTACATGCCACACAGCTCGCGATTCTATGGCCATTTTGAGGGAAAACTTCGGAGAACAATTAATCTCAAGAAATGGACCGGTAAGTTGGCCACCAAGATCATGCGATATGACGCCTTTAGACTATTTTTTGTGGGGCTACGTCAAGTCTAAAGTCTACAGAAACAAGCCAGCAACTATTCTAGCTTTGGAAGACAACATTTCCGAAGAAATTCGGGCTATTCCGGCCGAAATGCTCGAAAAAGTTGCCCAAAATTGGACTTTCCGAATGGACCACCTAAGACGCAGCCGCGGTCAACATTTAAATGAAATTATCTTCAAAAAGTAAATGTCATGGACCAATCTAACGTTTCAAATAAAGAACCGATGAGATTTTGCAAATTTTATGCGTTTTTTTTAAAAAAAAAGTTATCAAGCTCTTAAAAAATCACCCTTTACGTTAGATGTGTTATATGATAAAGTTCACCATTTTCAAATATTAATGCTTTATCGTTTTCGATTAGTATATAATTATCTCTAGTATAATCTATTATCTCCAAAATTTAAGTTTTTGCTACCGTTGCAAATATTATTATTATTATTAAAGCTTGCATCTACAATGAAAGAAATGAAATCGTAAAATAAGGGGTTTAATATGCATTTCGATTATTAATTATTTTTCTACGCTTGTATCTTTTTATCCATTTATTTCTAATTACTCTCTCATATTCTAAGTTTAGATCTATTAGTAATCCCCTTGCGAATAAATCGTATTCTTCGTCTTCTGATTTTGATCTCTGTGGTTCATCTGAGCTCTGTGTCATTTCTATATCTTGATCTTCAATTGTTTCTATTTCAGGGATCACTGTAAAAGTTAATAATGATTTAATATTATCTCTATGCATTATTCTATTTCTACTATTTATTTTAATTCTTTTCCCTAGATCTTCTTTTACGAAATGTTTTTTATATCTTGGTCTCAATTTATTTCTTTGATCTATTATCTTTTCATATACTTTTTCCCCAATTGTATAATCTTTGTTAATTCGTTTTTTGTTATGCATTTCTAACATTTTATTTTGAGCATTTATTAATTTATTTTTTAAGTCATCACGTTTTATTTTATTATAAAGAACTTCATGTGGTTTATTATCAATTATTGAATGTATCGTTTTATTATATTGTTGAGCTGCTCGTAAAATCGATTCTAGGTCACTTATCAAGTTGTATTCTTGTTTAATGCATCTTGCTATTGCAATTAGCGTTGAATGAACTCTTTCTATTTGTCCATTTGATGTGCTATGTCTTGGGGTAAAAAAGTATATTTCGATTTGCATTCTTTGCATGAGAGATTTGAATTGTGGGGTTGTGAATCATGGTTCATTGTCTAAACAAATCTTTTTTGCGTCTGGAAATGTTTGAATTACTTCTAGTATCTTTTCTCCTAAATTCGTTTTATCAGTTATATTTTTAATTACTAAAAATTTTGAGTAAGCGTCAACACAAGTTATAAAAATTAAGCTTTGTGCATAAAAAATGTCAATATGTAGTTGTTCCCCTTCTTTGTTTGGAATTGGTACTTTTAATGGATGTCGATCGTATTTGTTTATATTAGAAATGTCACAATTTCTGACATATTCTTTGAATTTTTTTACCATGTCTGGCCAATAGTACATTTCTTTAATTTGTTTAAAATTTTCTCTATAGTTTCTGTGCGCTCTGTTATGTATTTGTTCGATTATAAGTAGTTGTTCTTCAATATTTTCAATATCTGTTGGGAAATTTCTAGTATGAATGAATTTAATATTGAATGTTTCGAGTAATTTTATTTTAGTCTCATATAAATCTTCTACTGTACAATAAATTCCAGTTACTATATTTGGTTTTAAGAATTCTTTTAGGATTGTTATTAAATTATCAACTGTATCATTTTCAATTAAGTGTCTTTTATTTCCAAATTTTATTATTTGTTCATCAATTGTAAATCTATTTTTGCTCATTATTATTTGTTGTTTAAATTGGTTTTATGGTTTATCCGTGCTTTTTATTTGAGTATTATCGCTACTTTCAGCAGAATGTTGTGTGTTTTCGAATGATGATGATGTATCATCTGTTAAGTTATTTAAATTTTGTCTTGATAGTGCCTCTGCAACTATATTTGTTAAACCTGGCTTGTAAATTATTTTTGGTGCAAACTCTTCTATAAATGCGTGCCATCTTTTCATTTTTGCATTTGGATTTGTAATTGAGACTGCGAATGTCAAAGGTTGATTCATAAAAGGTCTGTATGAATTTCTAAGTTTGTTGTACCATAAAGGTAGTTTCTTAAAGTTTTTAATGCCCATACTATAGCGTATAATTCTTTTTCGTTTGTGGCGTATCTTTGTTCCGTTTCGTTTAATGTTTTAGAAATGAAAATTATTGGTTTTTATCTTGAGATAAAACTGCACCTATTGCTATATTTGAAGCATCTGTCGTTAAGACGAATTTTTCTTCATAATCTGGTTGGTATAATTCTATTTGAGCTTTTAATGAATTTTTCAATTTTTCGTATGCTTTTATTCCTTCAAGGTCTAGAGTAATTTCTATTTTTTTGGATTGATATTGAGAAACCTTTCCATTTTCTCCTGATAAATGCTTTGTTAATGGTTTTGCTATTGTAGCATTATCCTTTATACTTTTACATTGTCTTAGTGTTTTCGGGATAATTAGAAATTGTGTCAATTTTCTTGGGGACTGTCTTGATTATATTGTAGGCTACTTTATAACCTAAAAATTCTATTTCTGATTTAAAAAATATTGATTTTTCTAATGATATTTTCATACGAGCTTCACGTCATGTTTCTATTATTATGTTCAAATGTTTTTATGTTCTTCGATATTATTTGAAAAGATTATAATGTCATCGATATATATGTGGATGTGTCCACAAATAAATTCATTTGATATCAAATTTTATTTTTTTTAAAACAATTTTATTTTTGACGACTATGTTTGTCGAATACAAGTTTATAATTATAATTTTTGATAATTTTTTTGATTAATAAAAATTGACGTCAACAAAAAAAATAACATATTTTTTTATTCAAATTCTTAAAAGTAAAGTTTTCTATATTGTGTGACTTATGTATGTGTGTTGTGTGTATGTGATATGCTGACACCACATTATTCCCCCTCATAGGTTTTTGTTGTGTTCGCTGGTTAATTAAAGTGTACTTTCTTTTTTGGCTTGTGTGTGGAAGAGAGTGTTTGTGTAGTTTCTGAATCTAAGAATGCTGGTTTAAGTCTATCTATGTTAATTGTTATAGTAGTGTTTCCTTTTAAAATTGTGAAATATTTTGGTGTTCTGTCTACCACTTCGAACGGGCCATCGTACGGATTTTGAAGCGTGTGTCTGATGGAATCGTTACGAATGAATACAAATTTACAACTCTTTAACGCCTGGGGTATGTACTCTTGATTTGATCTTATGCTATGTCTACACAGAGAGTGAAGTTAATTTTAACTAACATTTAACCGAAGTTGTTCACACAGAGATACCGTAGGAGAATTGAGTTAAATTTGCCGACAATGCTGCTGGTGTCTCTGCGTACACATGCGTTTTTTTCTTGCTATGCGAAAGCTCTGCCCATATTTGGATGAAAACTACTTTCCCCACTATTGCCCAAATCCTTTTCGAAGTTCTTTTACTCATTTTTTAAAGAAAATAACAACATATAGTTAAAAAATAAATTGTATAATTAACGAATCAGCTGTTCTATTTTGACAGTTCTTGTAAAAAACAGTTTCTTTCATGAAAAATACCACTGAATATAAACATTTATATTATTTTGTAGTGTACTTTTAGGCACTTTTTACATTGAGTCATAAAAACTCAGAATATATAATGAGTTAAGTTGAGTTAAATCGTACATTTTTGTACTGGTAACGCAAGAGTTTATTTCTCGTTAAATAGGAAAACTCAGCTTTGTACTGGTAACTCAAACTTATCTCTCTGTGTAGACGTAGCATTATATGAAACTTGCTATCTGACTGAATGTTTTTAGTTTTCTCTTTAAGCGCTGACAAAATTTCTGATGAGCTGCCCGTTGGATCACTATGTACTACTAGCTGCCGCGGCAGTCTCAGATTCTGTCCAAAAACCATTTCGGCAGGAGATGTTTTAATATCTTCCTTAACCGTGGATCTTAGACCTAACAAAACTAGGGGAATTTCTGAATACCAGTTCTTCTGGTTGTTACTTGTCATGAGTGAGGCTTTTAATTGTCTGTGAAAACGTTCCAAAATTCCATTGGCTTGTGGATGGTATGGGGGGGTCATAATATGGTGGCTACCTATGATCTTAATAAATTGCTTAAACGTGTTGGAAGTAAATTGAGGACCGCGATCTGTATTAATTTCGCGCGGAACACCAGGAACACCTTAGTCTCGGTGTTTTTTAGTGGGTAAACCTCAGGCCAACGTGTAGTTCTATCGATGGTGGTTATTAGGTGGTTAATTATCTATGACCATTCGATATTGGTAGTGGACCAACTAAATCGATGTGTATGTGTTCAAAACGACCGTGTGGAATGTGTATTTTCTGAGGTTGTGTTTTAGTGTGTCGTTGTACCTTTGCTTTCTGACAGTTCATGCATTCTTGTGACCATTTATTAATGTGTGTATTCATACTGGGCCAGAAGTAACGTTGTGTGATAAGACGTCTGGAAGCTCTTGTTCCAGGATGTGAGATGTTATTTAGTTGTTCGAATATCTTTTTACGTAAGGTAAAAGTTTACAAGGCCGTATCCCTCCAGTACTGGCAATCACAATTAGTCTTTTAACGGTCATGATATCATGCATGAATAGTAGCTAGTAAATTCTAGTACCCGATGTAATGTAGCAGGTAATGCAAATACATTTATTTCATTTGTTTTTTCTTCCACATAAACTGTATAACAAAAGGAATGATGTATACCTCATGAAACAGCTTGTGAATGGTAATGCAGAGAGTAATGGAATCATGAAACAGCTAGTGAATGGTAATGCAGAGAGTAATGGAATCATTACCGGCAATGATTCCATGGTGGGTAACCAGTGGTGATTACCGATAGCTAGTGAACTCACTCATTCGTCACTGGTGAGTCGAACTGGAGGGATATTGTATGTGGAATTTTCGCACCAGATACTAATGTTTAAAAATGGAATGTCAATGTGTTTAAATTTGTATATTTTGTTGTCCGTAATATTTTTTAATTCTGTATAATTTTTTGTGCTTTGTGTAATTGTGTTAGGTCGATATAGGGTGTTTTTAATTCTTCGATTTCGCATCTCGATAGTGCATCGGCTACTATGTTGTCTGTACCTTTGATGTGTGTTATTGTGTTAGTAAATTGTGCAATGTATTCCAGGTGTCGTGTTTGTCTAGGGCTGCGTTCTGTTTTTGAGTGGAGTGCATTCGTTAATGGTTTGTGATCCGTGTAAACTGTAAATGTATTGCCTTCTAAATGATGCCTAAAATGTTTGATTGTTAGATAGATTGCTAGTAATTCGCGGTCGAATGTACTGTATTTTGTTTCTGTTTGGATTAATTTCTTATAAAAAAATGCTAAAGGTTGAAGTATTCCATTGTGTTCTTGTTGTATGACTCCGCCAACTGCGGTGTTAGATGCATCTACGGCCACTGATAGTTTTGCTTTACTCTTAATGTGATTAATTAGTGTACCTAACATGTGTGCGAGTTTTGGAATGCACCGGTGGTAATAATTTATCATATAAAATTTTGTATCTGTTGAACTGTTTAAAATTTTGTATTTGTTTAAGTGTTTAAATTTTTGTATCTGTTTAACTGTTATTGGTTGTGGGTATTCTTGTATACATCGTGTTCGTTCTTCGGATGGTCTGATACCATGTTTAGAAATGTTTTAACTGAGGAAATCTATGTCGTCTACTCCAAATATGCATTTGTTTGGTTTGATATTTAAACCGTATTTGTCAAGTCGTTGAAAAATTTGTGTTAAATATTCAAAGTGTTCTTCTTCATTGTTACTGGCCACAAGAATGTCGTCTAAATAAACGAAAATGAAGTCTAGCCCGTGTAGTACTTCATGTATGAACCTTTGGAATGCGTTTCTCAAACCGAAAAGCATCCGGAGAAACTCAAACATTCCAAAAGGTGTAGTGATTGCTGTTTTGTGTATATCCTCAGGAGCCATGGGAATTTGGTGATAGGCCCTGACTAAATCAAGTTTTGAGTAGATATGTGTATGGTGTAAGTTGTTCGAGAAATCGTGTATATGTGGTAACGGGTAGCGGTCTTGTACTGTTATTGTGTTCAGTCTTCTGTAGTCCCCGCATGGCCTCCAGTCGTTCGGTTCGCGTTTAAGTACTAGGTGAAGAGCAGAAGATGTTTTTGAGTTCGAAGGTCTACAAATGCCAGATTTAACTAAAAAGTCGAATTCATTTTGAGCTATTTTCAATTTTGGCAAGTCTAGACGTCGCGGTTTTGTAAATGGTAACTGTCCTTCAGTGAAAATGTGATGTACTGTTTGGTGTTTGACAGGTACAGTGTAGTCGGGTTCTGTTATTAGTGATGGAAATTTTTTTAGTAATTCTGTGTATTTGTTGTCGACTGAAAATAATTTTGTTAATGTGGTTTCAGTAAATGCTGAGATAGTGTTGACTGCTAAGTTTGTTAATGGGTCGATGAGTCGTTTACGTTTAAGATCTATTAGTAGTCCGTATTTTGTTGAAAAATCTGCACCTTAAATTGGTTTGGAAGTGTCAGCAATGATGAAATTAAATGGTAATTCACGTCGTAATTTTAAGTCAAGTGTAAGTAGTTTTTTCCCGAAAGTCGAAATGGAAGTGCCATTGGCCGCTGTTAAAGTGAGATCAGATTTCTGTTTTGAAATTTTAAATTTGGAGGAAGAAAGTACGGATACTTCGGCTCCGCTGTCTACTAAAAAGTTTAATTTATTTGTTGAGTCATAAAAAAAGAGACGACGTGTTAGTGTGACAGGTCCATTGTCAGTCGTCGCGACAATGGAGTCATTTAGTTTATTGGGTTATATTGTGTTGAGTTGTTTTGTGTTGTGTTGACGTTTTGTGCATATGCACACGGTTGTTCACATCTACGTGCTTCCCTACCGAATTTGTAGTGGTATCGGCATAACCAGTTTGGCCTACGTGTGCGTGAGTTTGACCTTTTTCTCGCTGGTGACCGTGATCGGAAATTATTTTGTGATTTAAGAGCTTAAACTTCTAGTGGCAATTTGTTAAAAGCACTTAATATGTTCGTCGTAGATACTGTTAGCTTTTGTACCATACTCGCAAGTTCGTTAGTATTGGAACTATGGCTTGTTTGTAAGACTGAAATTTCGTTCTAACTTATGACTTCCCATAGCTTATCGGCCATTTTCAGAAGTTCCTCTAGTTCTGTATGGCCTGACCCGGTTAAAGCTATGTTCAGTGTTTAAGGAAGTTTCCTGAGCCATAGCTTTTGGAGAAAATCTGGGTCTACCGCGGAACCAGCCAATAGTAAAAGCGATCTATAGTATTGGGAAGGTTTCCTATCTCCCATCTCTGTGTCAGCTAGTATTTTGTCAATACGTTTATTTTCGCTAAGTGAGTGACGTTCAATCAGTATTTTCTTCAAGTTTTCTGAATAAAATCGAGTACCGTCATGATTACTTCTTGCGAAAGAGCCGTAATTAGGTATTCATATTTTGTTTTATCCATCGTAATGGATCTCGATTGAAATTGGATTTCGGCGTGTATAAACCATGCCTCTGGACAATTAGTCCAAAACTAGGGCAGTTTTCCCGATGTTGCGTGAATTTCCTTTCGTTCGGACCTTTCGAATGGGTTGGTCGGATCGGACTCTAAGTCTAAAAATAAAAAAAAAACAAAACAAATTTCAGCCCTTGAAAGGACTTTGACCGAGCTTCTTATGATCAATTGTGTTGTGTGTGTTATTAAATGTTTGCACACAATTGGCCGAGAACTGGACCTACATGTTTTATGCCGACTCCGAACGGCTAAAGTTCATGTTCTTAAGAAGCTTTACATGGCATTATTTACTCTCTGAGGTTTGCCATTGTCTGCAGAGAGGTGGTGACCGATCAGAACATTTTTTATTAAAAAAACTGTTCGCCACGGCTGAGGATCGAACCCGGGCTCCGAGCATGCTAAGCCACACACTTAACCTGCATGCTACGGTCAGCACTCTATAGGACCACTCACCACTCTATTAGCCATAGGACTCTAAGTCTATCGGTCTATTTATGTGGCCATCACCGTGTTGAGAGGGTTGAGGTGAGAAGGGCTGAGTGTGGTGAGGGGGTGTGTGTCTAATACTCATTATTGGTTGAGGTTATAGTATTAAAGTAATGATATAATAACATAATAATAATATAATATGTGTTCCTATAAGTGTACCTAGGTATGGTGTAGAGCTTACGGAGTAAAACGATCGGTTTCCTCCGACCCGATCGTTTGCCAACCGTGTAAGAAGCTAAGTGTGTAGTGTTATTATATTTACGTTTTTTTTTAAGTTACGTCTGCTTATTGTTGACGTCGCTGCCACTGTTGACGTCGCTGGTACTGTTGACGTCGCTGGTACTGTTGACGTCGCTGTTCTGTTGACGTCGCTGCCACTGTTGACGTCGCTGCCATTGTTGGCGTGGCTGTCGCTGTTGGCGTCGCTGCCGATGTTGGCGTTGCTGCCACTGTTGGCGTCGCTGCCGCTGTTGGCGGCACTGTCGCTGTTTGCGTGGTTGCCGCTGTTGGCGTTGCTGCTGCTGTTGGCGACGTTGTCGCTGTTGGCGTCGCTGGTTGATGTCGTTGTTGTTATTGTTGTTGTTGTTGTAGCGTTTCCTTTTAGTTTGTGTTCAAATTTGTTGTTACGGGTCCCACAGGGCTTGTGTGTTGTTACCGGTTCCAGCTTCTGTTGCTGTTTTTGTTTTCAGAGCGAATTAGTGCGCGAGCGTGTATTGAGCTTGTAAGCGCGTTGTGGCTTTGCTGAGCTATTTCTCGCAGCAGGCGGAGTTGGCAATTTGGTTGTAGGATCAGGCAGCGGTTGTCTAGGGGCTGCTATTTGCTTATAATCACCGGCACTTTGTTTGTCGCTGACGGCAGTGGAAGAAGACGGCGTGTTGTTGGTGCTGCTGTCTGGTAACTGTTGCTAGAGTATAATTTAATGATGATGATTATGACGAGCACAATGGTGGTTGTTGATGACGTCGTAGTGCCAGTCTGCGTTTATAATACTCGTTGTCGTTGCCAGAATTTTTAGGTAGCGTTGCTGGTGCTTGCGTGGTGGTCTTCGATTTATGTACAGATTAGGTTCGGTTGCATAAATTTATTGTTTTCGTTGTTCTTAATAGGAAGGATCGCCAGTTGTGGGTGTGTCCACAAATAAATTCATTTGATATAAAATTTTATTTTAATAATTTTTGATAAATTTTTTGATTAATAAAAATTGACATCAACAAAAAAAAATAACATATTTTTTTATTCAAATTCTTAAAAGTAAAGTTTGTGTTTGTGATATGCTGACACCACATATATATGACAGAATTTTCCTACATATTTTCTTAATATATCGTCCATCGTGCCTGGAGCGTTTTTAAGTACAAATGGCATTCTTAAATATTCGTCCATCGTGCCTAGAGCGTTTTTAAGTACAAATGGCATTCTTAAATATTCGTATTAACCATTATCAACAGAAAAAATGCTGTTTTCTCTATATCTGATTCTTTCATTAAAATTTGATGAAACCCTGATTCTAAATCTATAGTTGAGAATATTTAGCTTTCCCTCAATTTGCTAATATGACATCTGGTATTGGGTGCCTATCTGATATTGTATGTTCGTTGATTTTTTTGTAATCTATCACCATTCTTAATTTTGGTGATCCATCTTCGTTTATTCCTTTTTTCGGCACTACCCATATTGGTGAATAATAAGGACTTTTACTTGGCCTTATAATGTTTTTTTTCAACATGTTACTTATTTCTTTATTTACAAAGCTATTTACTGATAGCACTGGTTTACAGCCAATATGTACTTTGAATGCCACTATTCTTTTTTCATGTAAAATCGGTCGCTAATTCCGAAAAAAAAATTTTTTTTTTTCTGTCACTCCGTTTTCGAGATATTGCCCACTGTAGGGTTTTCAAAGAAAAAAAAAATTGGTTCCACTTAATTGCATATATCTCCAGAACCAACAACAGTAACCAAACAAATGATATGTAAAATAAAAGCTAATAAAATTTCTTACAAACAATGCAAACATCATTTTTTGGTCGAGCTGTTAGTTTTGGCGGAATAAATTCAAATTTCGGGGAATTTTTTTATTTTTCAGAAAAATTTCCAAAACAAGACAAAATAGTTGCAAATTTCGTTAAGAAATCAAAATATTTTGTTACTTTTGATATTTTTTACTAAAAGCCTTTATTTTTCCAAAAAAAATAAGCTATTGTTGAAGAAACTCTATTGAGAAATGAAAAAGTTGTGTTCAATGGAACGAAAGAACCCAAATTGTGTGATTATCAATTTATGCATTTGGACTTATTTTATTGCCATAAAAAAAAATGAGAATTAAAGGTTGTTGTAATAAAATCATATATTCTTAATTTTTATTGTTTTTTTAATAATTTACATTATTTAAATTGTATATAATTATTATTAATAATTTTTATTGTTCCCTTAAATCATTTATATTGTTATTTACATTGTAAATGATTTTTATTTATCATTCAGAAATTAAAAATGATAGGAATTCTTGTTTTGTCGTTTATTTAATTCGGGATCGGTTTATCTGATGAGAAACCAACAATAGTCGCCCATCATTCCTTTGTCCCAAAATCCTTGGTACCGATTCTCAAGTACTTTCATCTGTTGGTGGAATCTTTCCCTATGTTCGTCGCTCTCGTCACCGAGATTCTTCGCTTTCTTTGTCTAACGCCTTGACAGAGTTTTTCATAAGTCCAAGTTTGATGTGCTGCGGTGGGAGAATTATGTTTTCCTTTTTGACGAGTGGAACGTTTTTGACGTTGCTCTCTCCAACTTTCGACTCAATTCTTTCTGGCCAGTCCTTTTTGTAATAGTGGTGTTCACGTGCTCGACTATCCCACTTGCATTGAAAACAGCAGTACTTTGTGTAGCCACTCTGTAAACCACAAAGCATACCAACGACTTTGAGATCAGAACATATTTTCCAGTCGTGTTGTTCATATTTAATACATGTCAATATCTTCGCCATTGTTTCGTACGTTTCCTTTTTGTTGACTGCATGTGCGATCGGAATCGATGGCTTTTTGTTTCCTATATGAAGTAATACCGCCTTCAAGCTCACTTTGCTGCCATCAATAATCAAACGCCACTCTTTGGGAATGTACGGCTGACCGAAGGTATTAAACAAGCCAGGAATGTCTACACAATAGCAGATATTGTCATTCTTATTAAAGTGTATAGCAAACGGTTTTTCAGGATTTCTGTAGTATGTCACCTTAACATCGGGTCTCAAAAAGTTGAATTGTTGCAAACGAGAACCATGCAATTCCGATTTTTTCTTTGACAGTTCCTGTCAATAATTCCATTGGATAAATCTCTTATCCAATCATTCAGCTGCGCTTGCGATAAAAGGTGAGTTCTGTTTTCAGTTGTAATAGTACTACCACCTGTGGTTCCTTCCGACTCCACTGAATCTACGGATATTCGATTGTTTTCACATGTTGAATCGGGACAAGTAGGATATGGAACATCGTCAGAATGAGATACTGGCAATGAAACATTCGGGACAGTGGCGTATATCACTCGTTTGTGTTTTCCAACACCAGTCACTTTGGCCAGATAAAAATAGCAATCGTTTAGGTGGCAAAACGGTTGTCTCCAGATCATCGGAACATCGAATTTCATGTATCGTTTGCTACCCGAACTCAGACAATATTAATTATTATTATAAACATATATTAATTTGCACGATTGGCACAAAATACTTGGCGTCCATGATTTACCAATGTTCTTAGCCGCAATACCAAAATAATGAAGATATGACATTTGCAGTAAATTCGTAAAATTTACTGGTTTCTTTTCGAAAGTAAGTTCACCGCACACGTAGCAGAAAATATCTGGGTCGTTTTTACACTGGAATTTTCGCAGTCTTTTACTTATTTTATTTTGAAGTATATCTTATTTTTTATTTTTTCCTTTCGTTACAAATTGTGCGTCCGTTTGTTTGCCACTTTTTTAGTATAATGCATGAATGTTTCTGCTTTTATGCATCTCGAAAGTGCTGCAGGTACAATAAAGGTAGGTAGGTCCACGACTCAGAGCGCGACCGCTGAAACTGTCAAAAAAACACAAAATAAGTATTCACATGGCATAATAAAAACAGGTAGGCTCTCTTTCTTATAGCCATAAGTGTCGAAATCAGACGTTTGCTGTGACGGTTTCGACGGTTGCACTCTCAGCCGTGAGCCTACCTATTTTTATTGTAGCCTGTTTGTTCTTATCTTTTCTTTCGCAAAACCCTATGAACAATAAAAATGAAAAATAATAAATTATAGTACAATAACCCAATTTATTTATATGACAATAAAATTTGTAAAAAAAACATAGCTTGGGTCTTTCGTTCCATTGAACACTACTTTTTCATTTCTCAATAGATTTTCTTCAACAATAGCTTATTGTTTTTGGAAAAATAAAGGCTTTTAGTAAAAAATATCAAAAGTAACAAAATATTTTGATTTTTTAACGAAATTTGCAACTATTTTGTCTTTTTTTGGAAATTTTTCTGAAAAACAAAAAAAATCCCCGATATTTGAATTAATTCCGCCAAAACTAACAGCTCGACCAAAAAATGATGTGTGCATTGTTTGTAAGAAATTTTATTAGCTTTTATTTGATATATCATTTGTTTGATTACTGTTGTTGGTTCTGGAGATATATGCAATTAAGTGGAACCAACTTTTTTTTTTCGTTGAAAACCCTACAGTGGACAATATCTCGAAAACGGAGTGACAGAAAAAAAAAAATTTTTTTTTCGGAATTAGCGACCGATTTTACATGAGAAAAGGATAGTGGCATTCAAAGTACAAACAACTTTTCGTTATTTGTAAACCAGTGTAGTGGGTAAGGGTATTGCTTACTCCAAATTGCATTTTCTGTAGTCATTCTAATTTCAGCTCGAACATCAGTTCTGAATGGCAAATTCTTATTTATTTTTTTGTGTGAATTTCTTATTCTTTCAATAGTTTCTTTTCTTAAGTTTTCATAGCTTTCTTCTTCTAAATTATTTAGTGTATTTTCACTTGGCGTTGTAAAACTTGTTTGTTTCACATATTTTACTTTTCTATTTTTTTTCTTGTAAGGAGGTTTTCTCAAAGGCTGAGGTATGACTCAGCCGCTCCAGGATCAAATGAAGGACCCTCGAACCTCCGTTAAATAAAAAGACTTGTTGGTTTTAATATTTCAAGTACAATTAGTTTTATTAAATAATCTCTATGATTATTTATGTATATGCCTATATATTTTGTACATAAGTCTTTTCAAATACACAACAACAATCATTCGTGGGTATCAAGCTGTAATTTTCCAACAATTGCCCTCTCTGACTCTGCCTCGGTGATTACTGGTTCTGGTGCGGTGATACTCGGTATTCGGTGATTCGGTAAATATCGGTGATTGCGTTCGTGGCAAGTTTATGCGACTTGGCTTAGACAGAGCTCGACAGAGTGCGTTGGATTTGGAAAATATAAGTTAATAGATAAATATTTTTTATAAAAATTTTATTGTTCACTATGTGAACTATTTGAATATAATTTTTAAACTGAAAATTATTATTGAAAATTGAAACAAAATTGAAACAAAATTGAAACGTAATAAAGAAAAAACAAATGTAACAAAGTAGTATAGAACAAAATAAGTATCATACAGAATTATAAAGCATCATAAATGTTATATTATAAATACCCCCCTTCTAAGTTAAGGCCGTCCTCGGACTATAACAAGTAATATTTATTTCTTGTGTACTTACTATTAAAAAATTTGTCTTGGGTATAAGAATCAACAACAATAACAACAATTAACAAAAATAAGCAATTTGAATAAATACTTAGTATAAAGTATAACATATAATTATCCATATTAAAATTTATGAAACGTTCGGTGACAATCAGTTCTTTAAAATTTTGGTATCAAGAACTACCATGCTTTCCAGTACACATATGTTTTAAAAAGTAGTTTTCTCAATTGCAATTGAATGAAGCTTTAAAGAGCAGTTAGTAATTGTTATTGTAGTTAAATGAATCGTATTCCATTTAAATTAGATTTAGCTAAATGGGTAAAAAATCTTATTTCAAATTATCTTTATGGATTTTTTTACCATCAATAAGAACCGCAGTACCCAAATCTTTTTGAACAGTCTTCTGAACATAAAGTTTTCTAAACTTATTCCCCACTCTCTTATTTGTTTTAACGTTGACTTTGTCACCTGGTTCAAAAATCCTGGTCTTTTTGTTTTTGTTCTCGCGACTTAGTGAAACGTCTTGTGCTTGTTTTAATTTTTTTACTATTTCAGTACGCAAAGATTCAGGAATTGAGTGAATTAGTTCGATTGGTTTACAATTAGTAACAGAATGAATGGATCGATTGTACCTCGAGGTTGCCAAAAGGATTAGCTCGACAGTGTTTTCTATACCTTTTTCTAATTTAATGCACCTTGATATTTCTGTCAACGTGCCGTGTAACCTTTCAACTTGTCCATTGCTAGTGCTATGAAATGGTGGAATTGTGAAAACTTCGACATTGAAATGGTTTCTTAGTAGCAATTTGATTGTTGCTGAATTAAAAGATTTTTCATTATCACATACAATTGTTTTTGTGTTATTGAAAAAATTCAAAATCTGCATTAGCGGTTCTTTTACATCTATGATAGAACGAGATTGTATTGGAAAAACTATTGCAATTATGGCTTTAAAATTCAATACAGTATTGAAAGATGCAAGAACTTGATCAGCTGAACCGACTATCTTATTGCGTATAATCGCCACTGCTTGGTAATGTTTTGATGAACCATCAAATTCCTCAAAAAGCCTATAAGCCGTGAAAGCCGCTTGTCGCCATGAAACATATCGAAATGGATCACCATTGAATTCTGGGAGGGACTTGACTAAGTCAAGGGACTCATCGCACTGTCTACCTTCTATTATTGTTACCCCCTCATACTCTTCTACTCGCGTTGGTGTCTCTAATTGACTAAGTCTATTCGTTAACTCTTTTATTTTATGTTCAAAACTGTTTGCAGTTATTTCTGTAGCACACCGAATTGCTGCGGTTAGCAAGTGTTGCATAGAAGCTTCATCCATTTTGGCAATTTTAAATTTGCAATTTGTTAAAAAAACAACAAATTTTTCTTTTTTTTTTTTTTTTTGTTTTAAAGGTAAAAAGACTGAAAGCTTAGCAGTTCTCGACACAATTCTTATTAATATGATTTTATAATAATAAATAAATAAATAAATTTATCAATTTTTTTGAATAAATGAAAAAATATAAATATTGTCAACAAACGTTTCACTTACAGTTGTTTAGATTTGACAGATTTAATGAGTAGCGGTGATGAATGGTTATAATCCAGTGGTAAGTTCGTTGCATTTAGTGGTGGATGTGTTTTTTTTTTGTTTTGATATCTAGTTGTTGTCTGATGGTTGTAGTTGGTGGTAAAAGCTCGGAGTCGTATCTGGTAATTATAGTTGGTAGTTGTAGCTGTTTAATTAAATCTCCAGTTGTTGCTCCAATCACAAATTTGAAGTTCTTATTCTGAGGGTTGTTAAATTTTATTGGTTCAAATGTTGAATTTGGTTCGATTCGGTTATACGCTTCGGAGGATGTCTTGCGAATGATCGATATAGGACGATTTGCACGATGACTAACTTGATGTGTAGGCGTGTGTTTGGCTCGCCTAAGTCGTCAAAACAGCAGTGCAAAAATTTTGATGATGAAGCGCTATCAAAGGCCGACGAAAAAGTGCATAAAGATTTGTCTTCTGCTTGAATAGCCAAACAATTGAAAAAAGTTGAGTTTTTAACATTAAACTATGTTTCTGATGAGCTTGTTTTCTGTTTTTCTCTTCTTATGAAGGTACTTATTTAATTGTAAACGTTGGGCGCCAGTTAATAGATAAATATTTTTTATAAAAATTTTATTGTTCACTATGTGAACTATTTGAATATAATTTTTAAACTGAAAATCATTATTGAAAATTGAAACAAAATTGAAACAAAATTGAAACAAAATTGAAACGTAATAAAGAAAAAACAAATGTAACAAAGTAGTATAGAACAAAGTAAGTATCATACAGAATTATAAAGCATCATAAATGTTATATTATAAATTATACTCTTACTGTTAAATGATTGCATACATTGTTTGCAGCATTAATTATACAATATAATTGTTATATCTTTTGTAGTAGTATGTAGTATCAATTAAGTTAGATAAATATATATATACATTTCTCAAGTTGTACAAATAACTTATATATATATTTCAATAATAAAAACTAAAAATATATCATATGCTTCAATTATATAATTCCTAACGGGTAGTTAATACTAACTAAGTGGCTAAGACCAGCTAAGTGTTCGGGAAGATAACCGACCGAAGCCGATGCTAATACGACAAGCCAAGTATTCGGAGAGATATCCGATCGACCGAAGCCGACGGTGAAGTCCAACCGAGTGCAACAAGCTAAGTATTCGGAGGGATATCCGACTGACCGAAGCCGCGGTGAAGTCCAACCGAGTGCAACGAACACAACTATAAAATATTCGGGAGGATATCCGACTGACCGAAGCCGCGTTGAAGTCCAACCGAGTGCAACAAGCTATGTATTCGGAGGGATATCCGATCGACCGAAGCCGACGGTGAAGTCCAACCGAGTGCAACAAACACAACTATAAAGTATTCGGGAGGATATCCGACTGACCGAAGACGCGGTGAAGTCCAACCGAGTGCAAAATACGGAATCTAACTACGGTGTATGTATCAAGCAACCCCCCTTTCGGTGTTTTGCTATAAAAAAGTTAGTTTACTTGTTGCCAAGTTAAAGACGGACAAGACAAAACGTGTTGTGAATTATATTGCATGTTATACAAATTCTGCTTATAGCTGATGGTTGCTCTATCATGCGTTGGCGGTGTGTCTGGCTGGTTGTGATGTTGTTGTTGCTGCACACTATGCTGGCTGGTTTGCTATGCGTTGGCTGTGTGCGTTAACCTGTTGTGGTGTTGTTGTTGTTATATATACTATGCTGGCAGGTATTCGTTGTCTTCAAGTAGTTGTTGCTGTTATATATACTATGCTGGTAGGTATTCGTTGTGTTCAACTAGTAGATTTTGTAACGCCGTTACATTCTTTAATGTCGGTAATTTCGTCGACTGGCGTTGTAAAACTTATTTGTTTCACATGAGTATTTATTGGTGTTGTAGAATCTTTTTGTTCCACATTATTTTTGTTTATTTTGTCGGTATAAACTTCGACTGGCATTGTGGAAACCTTTTGTTCCACACTTGTATTGTTTTCTTTAACTTCTTCGTTATCTAGATATTTTATGTCATATTTTAAACCTTTGTGTATTAAATGTGATGTATTAAAATTAAAAATTATATTATTCTTTTTTATAAATTTAATGCCTATTAAAAGATCAGCTTCTAAATTATCGATTATATAAAATCTCTGCTTATCATTGAACAATGTTAATTCAGAGTAATGGGTTATAGTCGTATACCCGTTTATTTTTTACGCGCTTTTGTATTGGTAATTCGAATTTAGTCCATAGTAAATTGGGCCTACAATAACAACTTGTGGCTCCTGTGTCTATGATGATCTTCATTGGTATTCCTGATTGAATGCTTGACCCGAAGATATAGGGCAAGACGTTTCTTCTCCTAAAAATGCATTCTCATTCATATTATTAATTCTTTGCATTTTGTTTGGTTGTTGTATACTTTCATTATCTCTTTTCTGTTAAGTTAACTATATTGTAATAGTCTAATTTAGTTAAATTTCCCTGTCTTAAAATACTGAGTTCTTGTTCAATTATATGTATTGGTCTTCTGTCTGAATATGCAAAGTCAAGTCTACTTATTATTGCATCGTAGTTTAAAACTGTCCTGTGATTTTTTAATGTGTTATTTGCTTCGCCTATAATTTTGTTTCTAAGAATATAACTTTTTTCAATTTATTCATTCAATTTTTTCTGTCGATTTGTAACGCGTTATAAACTGGTAGAACTGGATAGAACTCACGTTTAATTCATAACCAGGCTATAAAACTCGTTACAAATTTAAAACACATTTTGTGGCGTTTACGCTAAACTGAATTTTTATTTATAACGAGGTTTAAAGTTCGTTTCAATTTGATATATAACGAGTTCTAGATGGCGAACAAACCGATTTGGTCACAAAAACAGTTACAGAACAAGTTTTATATATATAACTCCGTTAACAAACCGGCCGTCCGTGCCTCAATTTCTGCTCTTAAATTTGCCGTGTTAGCAACTATTAGTCTTGAAATTAATTCTGATTCGTCAGGCATTTTTATATTAGTTATTTTAAATTCTTTTAACTTTTCAATTAGATCTTCCAGTTTTATTATATGATTATATTATGATTTTGTAAAATTTTATTTTAACTTTAAACTATTTGAAACTAACTTTTGAAGATACTTTATTACAGGTGGACGATGACTTCTTTCGTTTAGGATGTCTTCTCTTCGTTCACTTCTTTTTGGTGGCTCAAGATATCTTTTTCCTTAATCGATCTGGTTCTTTCTCCTTTTTCTTTTGTTATAAGATGCTTGGTTGTTTTAGTTTCCTTTTTTCTCCTCACTTAGGATACTCGGTTGTTGATGCGGCCTGCAACTCTGCTTCCTTTTTGGGGCTTTTATTTTCAGTAGTTGTTTGGAATTCTCTTGAATACACCGCTGGATCATAAGTTGTCATCTTTTCGGTCCTATGCTTCTTCGGAGATTAAATTTTTCCTTTACTCTTTACTTTTCTGACGTTATGTCCTTTTTCCCTTTTATTTTCGTTGGTACTTTTTATGGACTTGGCTTTATTTTTCAAGTGACTTTAACAGTTAGCTTTTTTTAAGAAACTACGTTCCCTTTTTTATACCTCAGGAGGGACTGGTTTTTTAGGCACAGTTTCGCTGTGGGTAGTTAATTTGTTTTATAGGAATTTTTCTTTTAATCTCCTGGCAGGATCGCCAATTAAATTTTTTACTTTATATTTAATTAAAAAAAATTTTTAATTATTATTTTTGACCTAACATTTATTTTCGTATAACTTATAACTTAACAAACTGAAATATGATTGTCCGACTTAGATACTGAGACTTAACAAATGAGATCAAACTGAAATCTAAACTGAGATACTTCTTTAACTTAACTCCGTTATTTATACTCTTAATTCTATGCTTATTCTTGATTCTTTTAGTTGGACTTTGTTCATCAATAATCATACGATTGTGATATATGATTCTTTTCTGAATCATACGATTTTATTATTTAGAAAATGCATTTGATTCCTTCTTTACTACAAATGCATTTCATAATGAAAGAAGAAACCATCTGTTATTTTAATTAATACTTGTTTGTGTGAATGTTTGAATTAAGTTAATTTTGTTTATATTAATCATTAGAATAGTGAGAAAGCGTGTATTTTTTATTAACGAGTGGGAGAAATTAAACTTTAAATAAAAACTGGGGAGTTGCCGAAATACAAGTAAATAAAACTCGGAGGTTTAAAATGAACAAACTTAATCGACCGATGTCGCTTTTATTAGTAAAATCTTAAGTACTAACAAAGTTTTAAAAGAGCAGCGAGAAGCGCTGCTTAAAAGAAAATAAAGAATAAGAGCCGCAGTTGCTCATTGAACACCGCTGTATCGGCAATTTACAGGGTGTTCACCGGTGGACCGAACATGCCGCCCGCCTTGCACGAGTGCAAGACGCTACCAGGAACCCTGCCCTGATAAGACCCATCCAAATATGGAGTTTTGGGCCAACGGCATACTAAATCCAGTCGGGAGACTGCCAGGCTGCATTATTCGAGCGTAGACATCGACACCCAGAATGAGTCGCAGTGGAGCTCGCTTGTAAAAGTGAGGGTCAGCCAGATTGATGTTTGGTTAGCTCTGGCTGATCCTCTCGTCGATGTCTTTCGCCGGCGTGACGACCTCCAACCGGCGCTCAACCAGAGCTGTCGTGTGTACCTGGACGCTCGATCCATAACGACCTCGCAGCGCTAGCGTACATACCTCCCGACCATCTACCATGCTCGTTGGAAGCCTCCATTTTCTTACCAACTCGATGGCGATTTTGGTCTGAGGGAGGCACGCATCGAGGAGAGCACGTTCCTGCACTAGGCCACCATTAGCCCAGGTACTCACGACTGCTGTGGGGAGCAGCGAGACAACGCGTTGAAGGCTCGTCGTTGTTGGTCTTGTGGGGGAGACCGCTTCGGGAATTGGTCCCTCAAAGATGTGACGGAGCTAGGTCGGCGGTATTGCGACCAGCTTCACAATAGGTCGTGTTATGCAACCTCTCCCGGTGCGGATGTCCGCAACATGGACTCTATTGTCGCTACCGACATAGGTTTTTAAAATTCAACCGATTCGCCATTCACTCGCGGGTAAATTATCATCTTTGACAACAACTAGGTCGTTGACATTGATGTCTAATTGAGGAGTTTTCCATTTCGAAGAAGAAGGCTTTGAAATCCTTTTTGAACGTGTTTGATGCTCCAACAAAGTTTGTACCGTTGTCGGAGTACACGTTAGCTGGGCAGCCACGTCTCGCAGTGAATCGAGAGAAAGCTGCCAGAAAAGTAGAGGTCGATAGATCGCTAGTGGCTTCAAGATGAATTGCCTTAGTTGAAAAGCACACGAACAAACAAACATAGCCCTTACTTATTCGACAAGATCTACCAATGTAGCTTTTAATGTCGAATGGGCCCGCGAAGTCAATACCAGTCGCAGCAAATGGCCTTGAAATGACAGTTCGTTCAGCTGGCAGCGCAGCCATTATTTGTGTTCGTTGGCGTTTCATGTGGATTACACAAGTTTTACAATTGTGCAAAGTTGATTTTATAAGGGTTTTAGCACGCGGTATCCAATATTGCATCCGAATAAGTCGAAGCACTAATTGATTCCCTCCATGAAGTGAGATCTCATGGACAAAACGTACTAAAAGGCGTGAAAAATTATCATTATATGGTAATATAATTGGATGCCTTTCATCATATGATAGGATTGGTGAAGAGGCTAGCCGTCCACCAACACGCATTAACTTGTCGTTGTTCAACAATGGATTTAGAGCAAGAATGGGGCTCTTTACTCCAATTATCTGATTTGTTTCCAAACAGTGATATTCGTTTGGAAAAGCTACTTTTTGACATAAGAGTGCTAATCGTGTTTTCACAAATTTGATTTCTGCCGTTTCTAGGCATGTTGATTTTTTTGAAAAGGATACGCGATACTTGGGGTGGGAGCGATGCAGAAAGCGAAACACTTACGCTTACACTCTTAATCCACGCGATAGCGAGGAAAACGGCTCTAAAATATCTTCATATTTCGAAAAATATGCAACGTGTATCTTTACAGCTTTGCGCTCAAGCGAAGTTTCTAGAGCAGGAGGTTGCGTCATTCTTGGCCAAGCCGATCGTTCGAGCGAGAGCCAAGAAGGTCCATGCCACCAAAGAGTATTATCGACTAACTCTTGTGGCGTAACTCCACGCGTTGCTAAGTCTGCAGGGTTCTCATGTGTGTCTACATGAAACCAATTGTGAATTCCAACCTTCTCTGCCACCTTCGAAACTCTGTTGGCTACGAAGGTCGTCCAGGAACACGGGGGCTTACAAAGCCAGGCAAGCACTATTGTGGAATCAGTCCAGCAATATAAATTTTGCCTTTCAATTTCAAGGTGCGATAATAAGGTGTCTACCATATCCGCGAGAAGTGCTGCACCACATAATTCAAGACGTGGTAGTGAGATCGTCTTGACTGGAGCAACTTTACTTTTCGCATAAAGCAGATTGACTGACAACACAATCATTTTGTTTTACGCGAATGTAAATCGACGCTGCGTATGCTTTTTCAGAAGCATCCCAATCAATTTCATCCAACCAGATGCGCTGCATTAGAATTTTTGCTGTAACCACAATAGGTGCCAGCCAACCTGCAGGATCGAATAGTTGGGCTATCATTGATAATATTTCACGTTTTGTATACGATGATTTAATTCAAGACGCTTAGCGGTAAAGTAGAAGAGATCTGAAGTGGCATTCCAACGAATTCCTAACGCTTTGGCGCAACTTGCATCTTCTAACTTTAAAAAGTCTTCCTGAAAAAGATGCTCTGTAGGTAGGTCTACCAAAATGCTTGAAGCATTTGCAGTCCATTTTCGCATAGTAAAACCTACAGAGTCTAAAGCAGCGATAAGCTCATTTCTAGTCTTTATTGCGCTTTCCACATTGTGAGCTCCAGCAAGAGCGTCATCGAAATATGTGAAATTTCGCAAAATTTGAGCAGCAAGGGGATATTGCTGCTGAACATCATGTGCTAATTGCAGCATGGTTCTAATGGCTAAATATGGAGCACAGTTTAGGCCAAACGTCACTGTCTTGAGCTCATAATCCTGAATCATATCATCAGGTGAGCTTCGAAATAGAATTCGTTGGAAAGCAGAATGTTTTGGATCAACAAGAATCTGGCGGTACATCTGCTGGATGTCACCATTAAAAACATATTTGAAAAACCGCCATTTCAATACCAGGAGCGTCAAATCAGCTTGAAGAACAGGGCCTGCGTGCAGGACATCGTTCAAGCTGACCCCATTCGAGGTGGGACTTGACGCATTGAATACTACCCGAACCTTTGTTGTAGTGCTCTTTGGCTTCATTACTGCGTGATGCTGCAAATAATAATGAGATGGTGACTTTTCAAATTTTGGAGCTGCAACTTTTTCCATGTGACTCAATTGGAGGTACTCATTCACCACTTCTTTGTATTGCGTCTTTAATTCCGGATTATTGTTCAATCGAGCTTCACTTCTAGCCCACGGCTTGAAAGCTATACCTCGAGAAAATCCAAGATTAATATCATCAGGGAATTCATTTTTTAATGGTAAGGTAACTATGTATCGACCTCTGTTATCGCGTTTTGTGGTTTTCTGATAGTTTTCCTCACAAAACTTATCAGACTGGGATAAAAATTGTTTTTTAGGTAGTTCCTCCAACTCCAAAAAACGTGCGATCTGTTGATCAATCGCAACTTCACTATAATGGCTCAAACATTTCGTTAGAAGGCATATGGCCTGTGAAAATCCAGCCGAAAACTGTTTCTTGCGCCAAAAGTGATCCAAGAATATTGCGTTGAATGCCATCGAGAATGATGGCAGGGTACAAATCGCCACCGATAAGTACGTCAACTTGATCACTTCTGAAGAAGTGCGTGTCTGCCAGTTGTAAATCCGGCAAACTCTTGTACAAAGAAGGATCAATGGAGCATGACGGCAGATTCCCAGTTAAGCGTGACAGCACAAATGCTGTAGCTTCTATTTGAAATTGCCTATTAATAAGCGAACTGAGAATTATTTCGCAAGCTTTCGTCACTTGCGCTGAAACTGCGTTATTAAGCCCCGAAACTTCAGCGCTTACGGCTCTTGTGGGTAACTTCAATAGCTTCTGCAATCTTTCAGATACGAACGTACCTTCAGAGCCAGAGTCAATCAGAGCTCTGGTTGTGTACGCTGATCCTAGGTGACATACGGTCACCATTGCTGTACCAAACAATACGTGCTTGGTAGTGGTAGCGAAGCATGATTGAACGTCATTGCTAGTGGACTGTATTTGCGTAGAATGGGATTGTGTGTTAGAGCCCGGGGGGTTGGGTCGAGAGCTCGACCTACTTGAGTCTACACCCGAAGTAGGGGATTGGGGTGGAGTCGAGTCTCGATGCAAGAGAGTATTATGACGTTGTTTGCACATCACACACTAATACTGACTCTTGCACTCTTTCACCTCATGAGAATAGGCTAGGCAATTGAGGCAAAACTTATTTTCGCGAATCATTGCTAGCCGATTTTGAGTATCCATTCTCAGAAAACGGGGACAAAAGCGAAGTGCGTGCTGTTCGGTAGAGCACAGCTTACGAATCGCTGAAGTAATTTTAACTTGGTAGTTATTTAATTTTTTACCAGATGAATTGCTCTGGTTTGGTTTAGAGTTGTAGGAAGATGTGGTAAAGTTTTGTCTAGGTATTGCGCCGCTAGAGCTGCGAATGTCAGACACAGTTTCAAGAGTTTGAAACCGACTCGTGAGGAAGGAATCGAGATCAGTCCATTTCGGAATTTCGTTTTTATTTGAAATAGACTGCTCCCATAAGGAGAGCGTGACCTCTGGCAATCTTGTCGAACATTGGAAACAAAGATTGCATCCCAGTTATTGATATCAATGTTGTGCATTTTTAGAGCAATAATACAACCATTGATATCTCTTTGTAGTTTTTTAAGTTCTGTGCCAGATTCTTTTGGCACATGGGGCAAATTAAATAATATTTTTAATTGGCTGTTGACCATGATACGCTTGTTTTCGTATCAGTCAGATAAATCTTGCCAAGCTTTTGCAAAACCATCATTGGTTAAAGGAGATTTTCGTACAATCTTTTTTGCTTCTCCCCGTGTTTTTTGATTTAAGTGGAATAACTTTTCCACGGACGTAAGCCGCGAGTTCATTATAAAAGTGGCCGTAAACATGTCTCTGAAAGACGGCGATGAGAGGTAATCACCGCTGAAAACCTCGGTATCGCATGGTGGCACAGGCATGCTGTGGCCCATGACTGCCGCCGGCTCTGAAGCAATTGTTTGCTTCGCTGTATCGACAATTTACAGGGTGTTCACCGGTGGACCGAACAAAGCGGTTATGTTAACTTGCATGCCACCGTCACCACAAGAGAATGGGAAACATGTTAATATTTCCATGATTTGAAGCATGGGTTTGTACTGTAACGAAGAGAGTTTTGTTTTTTCAGCTGATTGATCGAATACGGCGCATTCACATTGGTCACGATAGACTTGAATTTTGTGCGTGCGCAATGAAATTTCGACAGCTCAAAACAACTACGTATAATTTTGCTTACGCAGTCTGATGAACGGAAACTGTGATTTTCCCTGACAATGTGATAGGACCAAACACCTTCACAAGCTGCAATTTTTAAATTGGATGGGCTTAAGGTTGCACTTTTAAAAAACGATGACACATCTTTGCTTTGCGAAGCGGCTTGCAAAGCATTTTTATGCTGAACTGATTTTAAATGCGATTCGGTGTCGGACTTGCTGCTGTGAGCAAGACTGAACTCGCCATTACAAGTATCGCAGCGGACATCACTTTCGCTTATGTTTTTTTTAGAAATTTATATTTTTCTTGCAAAAAAATTTCTCGATTGAAAGTAAATATTCGAAATAAAAAGACAGACTACTTAGATTAAAAATAAAGGTTAAGCCAAAGAATACACAGCATTCGCACGAAAGATTTATTCTCAGCCCAATTTGTGTGTTGTTTATTGTAACTAACGTATTGTGGACAGTGCTGTCAGTCTAAAATATTAAAAGTGGTGATCAAATCTTTTAAGTATTGTTGGATCACATGAAACCGGGGAAGTTTTTGTCTTCAATGTGACATAGGCAGGACATAAGGCTATCCCTTTTCAACCGAAATTTCCTATGTTATCCGTAAATAGGCGCTAGAGAAGAAAAATATATAACAATCTGCGTTCACAAATCAATTGACTCATCCAAAAGTATGAGGTTGCCACCTTGCAGGAATGTGCGATTTATCGCCAGTTGGACGGCATTAAACTTTAAAAACTTTAATTAAACCTTTAAACTTTTTTGAACATTCAAGGCATGTCGATTCATTTTCTATCTCATCAAATGATATATGTTTGGATTTGTCTATATTTGAAAACTTCCCATTTTAAATAATTAAACATTTAAGAAAACATGCGAACACAAATGTCCAACGGAATCCTTCAATGCTTACAAAAAGAAAGCAAATAAACTGCAAAAGGAACAAATGATAAAAAAATGATGGCATCAATATAAAACTCACTCCGTACTCACACTATATAACTATCATTGAAAGAGTTAATCATTTTCAAATAATCTGAGTGAGGAAAAAAAGGAGCGAGCACACATATCGGCTTATGCTATTCATAAGCGCATACTGTGAACAGTAACGAAAGAGAAATGCAAATAAACAACTCGCTCGCTCAATCGGAGATTAACGAATGGTCGCTCGTTTGTTTGTCATTTCCAATGAAAGAAAAAAAATAAATGCACTGAGTTAAGTAGTATTGAGGTGAGTGATGGATATTTTACTCCTCAATGATAAGTATTAACGATTTCTGATTCAGATAGCTATTTTGTTTATTTTTTCAAAGAAATAGTGAGAGAAAATTAAAAAAAGAAAGGATTTAAAGTTGAAATAGGTGGGCGTGTTAGTGGGTGGATGATGCCCATTTTTCCAACACACCCACGCTTCCTTATGGGCGTTACACACGTCGTGACAAAATTAATATGCCCCTTACCAGCGTTTAAAAAACTTAAAAAAAACTTCAGTTGCTTTTGCTCTTACTTTGCTGTGCTTCTTGAAAATCGAACAGCAACAGTAAAAGCAGCAGCATTAAAAATAATTTGTTTCACTGCGTAGTGCTAAGAAAGCAAAGAAATTATTTTATTGCTTTGCTTTTCATTTTGATTTTATTATTTGTCGCAGCACTACGAAAGCAGCATTTCGTTTGCTTTGCTTCGTTTTGCTGAGGGTTGAAAATAGTTTCAGCAAAACAGCAAAAGAACAGCAGAACAGCAACATTTTGCTGCGGTAGTGCTACCGACAGTTTTTCAAAGTAACAACATACAGTGGCTCAAAGTAATAATGGAACAAACTAAAAAATTTCATTCAAATCCAAATTTAAAATATTTTGATGGTCCAACTGGCAAGTTTTTGTATATTTTGAAAAGAGTTAATATGGTTAATATAAAATAATTATAAGAATAATGAATTAACAGTTCATTGATATAAAAAAATAAAAAAACAAAATTTATAACAAAAATCAACATCAAAGTAATAATGGAACACGACGTTAATTTCTAAAAACATAAGCAAAATTATTAAAAAAAATGCAGAGTATATATTTAGTTGGTAAGCCCTTCTGTTCAATAACCACTTCCAAATGATTTGGCATTGATTCACCACTTTTCGGCAGTAGGACGGCTCCATATTCTTCCACTCCTCAATAAGGGCTGTTTTTGACTGATCACGAGTAGAAATTGTGTGATTTTTCAATTTTCCTTCGGGTTACTCCATGTGAGCTCAATAGAAATGAGGTCTGCAAAGCGGGTTGGAGTTTCCAAGACATGTGGTCAATTATTAAGTAGTCAGCTTCTCACATTATAGGCCTTTTGTCTCGGATCGTTTTCCTGGAAAATGAAAATCAATCAATCAATACCCAACTTTCTCACACTTTCATTCGAATTATTGTTCAATATATTAATGTATTAGTGTTGGTACATAATGCCATCGATGATGTGAAGCTTTCCAGGACTTGCATCTGACATGGCACCCTCGAGCACCACTGAACCCATACCATGCTTTATTGCGTGACAAAGATCGTTTTTATGAAGTTTCGTTTTTACCTTTTTCCACACGTAGCATTTTGCATTTTTTTTTATCTGCATTAATGTACCTATACTTTTTGATATTTTAAGTGTTAAAATAACATTATTATGTGACAGTTATACATTTTTAAATGTAGGTTTCGTAATGTAAAAAGTACATTGCGATAATATCAATTTTAACATTTTTTAATGTCGGACGATTTTTGTCAACTACAAATGTCAATTTTACGGTTGCTTAATGTACTTTTTTTTCTGAGTGTGGTTTCGATGGATTTGTGAGTTGGAGCATTGTTTGCAAAAATATGATTTTCTTCTTCGATAAATGGGGATTGTTTGGATTTCGTTCTTAAATAGGTCCAAAAATTTGCAATAAAAGCCGCTGCTGATTGTTTTTACTTTTCTCAGATAGTCGATGAAAAAAATGACACTTGAATGCCAAAATATAGATCCCAACACGTTTCCAGCCGTTTGAGTCTTCGTTTGCTTTGATGCACTTCCACTTGGAACTTCCCACTCTTTTGCTGATTCCTTCGATTTTGGTGTAAAGTGGTGGATCCATGTTTCATCCGTGGTCACTTTTTTCCCAAAAAATCAGTCGGATTTTGGTTAAACATTTACAAACATTATTGGGAAGTGCGAACTCGTTCATATTTTTGATTGGAATTGAACCACAGACCCACATGCCCACGGCTGTATCTAACTCAAGAACTTCCAATTTTGGTTTGTCCAATACGAAATCGAGGATTATTCCACGATTTATGGTGTGTTCATTTTAAGGTTCAAGCCCGCAATTAAGAATGCATTGTTCATTCTTTACCTATCATCTAATTCATATTATTTTATGCATTATCAATGTTCAATGTACTATTATATTGAGAAATTTGCATATATGAAAATACTTATTTTATAATATATCACACATTTTATATAATTTAACTATCATCTAATTCATATTATTTTATGCATTATCAACATTCCAATTTGGAGTACACTTTCTGCACTTTGTTATCTTATATCATGAATTTATAAAAACTAAATTTTATAAGAAATATATAAATATAGATTCTTCTTAATTTTAGATTCTTCTTAATTTTATTGCAGTCGTATTGCAAGGCGGGCAGCATGTTTATGTCAAGATGTTTACTCATTTACATAAACAGTCTAATTCTTTTTGAATTGTAAGAGGGCGCTTTCGCTTTCCTCACCACGCTTTTTCTTTTTTCTATTATAAATTGCGTGTTCTAAATCTTAAATCTAAAAAAGTGACAGGTTGCTGCCTGTAACTGAGCTATTTCTCGACCACTTTTTCCTTTTCTTCCTTGGTAAGAACAATTCCATTGTTAGTAAGAATTAATTTTAGAAAAAACTTAATCCGCATTTTTTTTCGTTTTTACGCCAACCAAATCAAACGTTTTATTGTTTTGGAGCTACGTTTTTGCAGATTCAACTATTTCACCATTTCCACTGCTAATCAAATAAGATTTCCCACATTTTCAACCACACTAAAGGCTCTTCAAAAGTAATAGTTTTATTAAATTGCTGTAGGTAAGATTAAAAACAAGATATAATACCAAGAAAAATTAATGCAGCTGTTTATTGTGGTAACAACTTGTAGTTGTGCGTATTATTTTAAAAATAAACATATCAACGGAAGCAAATGTGCTGAATTGACTCATATTTTCAAAAACAATAAATTTATATAATTTTTTTTTAACGCTTATTTCATTTTTGTATCTAGATGCAAATTTTACACAGAGCACGCTTGATAGCAGGGTTCAACGATCGCAACAAACGTATACAATTTGTGCTGGCTCGTCTTCAAGCTGTGTCAGTTCTTATTTATTCCAATGCTTTACACGAGAATTCGGACAGAATTTTGTATCCTGGTTTCGGCGAAGAGCTTTGCGAGTTGATTGATAGAGAAGATAATTATTTAGTAGATATACGCGCTGCAGTGCTAAGAACTTTAACTTCAATGCTTCATTATGATCGTAATCATAATATACCAAAGTAAAGATTAAAAGGAATAATCATATAATTCATTAACAAACAATATAATTTCAGGCCTGGTTCGCGACTGTCTAAAATTATTCATTACACTGGTGCTGAAAGACAAGCTGGTATATTGCCTATTCTTGTGCGCGACTGTATATCAAGTTTAACCGGACTCGAAACAATATCAAAGTATCCAATTTCCTTAGCGACATCATTATTTAGCCTTCTCTATCATTTGGCCAGTTATGAGACTGGTGGTCACGCTTTGTTAAGAAGCGGCATGATGCAATCACTAATATGTGTTATCAATTGGGCTGGTGTTGATCTAGAACATATTACTTTTGTAACACGTGCTGTACGCGTAATTGATTTGATAACAAATATTGATATTGTCAAATTTCACCAAAACAATGGATTGAATGCCTTTATTGAACGTTTGGAGAAAGAAATTCATAACTGTCGTGATGAAATAACACGTGCATCCATTCTTACACACTCTCACTCTAAAATAAATGATGCAACAGACACTATTCTGATTCCGAATAAAACTATACAAGATGGTAGGTTTTAAAATAATTGTATTTTATAGCATTTAAAAATTTTCTTATAATTATTTTTTCTTCTAAGATACAATTTTCTAGGGTTAAGTAGTCATTTCATGACTGTGAATACTGTGTGTGTCATTTATATGGCAGACGCTAATCATTAGTTTATTATTAATTCGTTAATCATTTGATAAGTCAAACAAACATTTTGCTCAAAACGCCAATTTTTGGTAATAAATATAAATAATAAATAAAAATCAAATGTCGTTCGTTGGTAATTGCAGCAGTTGAGAACGGCTGGACCGATTTGGATAATTTTTTTTTTAAATGTTCGTCGTAGTCCAACTTAGGTTTTTACGGAAAAATTGACCACACCCACTTTTACGCCCAATTTTTCGATTTATCTAAAATCGGAAAACCGCTGCACCGATTTGACTATTCTTTTTTAAATGTTCTTAGAGATCCAATTTAAGTTTTTACGGAAAGAAAAATTGACTTCGCCCACTTTTACGCCCACTTTTTTCAATTTATCTAAAATCGTAAAACGGCTACACCGATTTGGCTAATTCTTTTTTTAAATGTTCGTAGTAATCCATTTTAAGTTTTTACTGAAAGAAAAATTGACCACGCGCACTTTTGTGCCCACTGTTTTGATATATATATCAAAAATTGCAGAACGCCTGGGCTGGTTTGGCAAATTTTTTTTTTAAATGTTTGTAATAGTCTACAAAAGTTTTTTACATAAAGAAAAATTGTCCACTTTCAAGGTATTGGAATTGGACTTGGAATCAAGACATGGAATTCCAAGGCACTTGGAATCAATCGTAAAATCAAAATTTCAACGGCGGAAACAAGGAAATCCAGTTCCAGGTTACCCGAATTTATTTTCCACCGACTCATTAGGTCGCATTTACACAGTCCATCCAAGAAACGATGAGTGCTTCTATTTACGTTTGCTGTTAGTCAACGTTCGTGGCCCAACATCATTCCAAGGTTTGCGAACTATAAATGGTGAACTGTGTGACACATATAGGGAAGCGTGTAAACGTTTGCGATTGTTAGAAAATTACACTCATTGGATATACACCCTCGGAGATGCTGTGCTTATCATATACAAACATTGTTTTCGATAATTATCTCGACATGCTTCCCATCCAAACCAACTGATTTGTGAAGCAAATACAAATATGCCATGTGTGATGATATTTTGCATCAGATGCGTATTAGAACATCAAATCCAAATTTGCAACTGAACGAGGAAATTTACAACGAGGCTTTGATAATAATTGAGGACATGTACTTGATGATGTCAAACAAGGTATTATGTGACTAAGACATGACAACTCCCAATCGTCCGATGCACGACGCATTCAATCAAGTGTTGCGACTCGAAAAGCAATATGATTGCGATGCCTTGAGGAAATTAGTTCGAACGAGCGTTACACTGTTGAATCGACAACAAAAATATGCGTATAACACTCTTATGAAAGTTGTGAACGATGGAACTGGAGGGATTTTTTTTTTGGACGCTCCCGGTGGAACTGGAAAAACTTTTTGCTCGCGTTGATTTTGGTAACGATACGCTCGCAGAATGATATTGCACTTGCACTTTTGCTTCATCAGGAATTGCAGCTACGTTGTTGGAAGACGGTCGAACTGCTCATTCAGCAGATGCAAGATTTACGAAAAGATCAAAACCAGTTTGGTGGTGCGATGTTTCTGTTGGCAGGTGATTTTCGTCAAACATTGCCAGTGATTCCACGATCAACTCCAGCCGATGAACTTAACGCGTGTTTGAAGTCGTCCGTTTTGTGGAAACACGTAAAGAAACTCAAATTGACTGTGCACATGCGTGATGAGCTGCAGAACGATCAATCTGGAGAATTATTTTCTAAATAATTGCTTGACAATAAAATCCGGGTTGACATTTCAACCGACTGTATGCAATTTCCCTTCGCTTTCTGCCAGTTCACCGAATCAAAATCATGCGAAAGGTTTTTCCAAACATTGCACAAAATTACAAAAATCATGATTGGTTGAGCGAACGTGCTATATTGGCTGCGAAAAATATTGATGTCGACGAATTGAATCTTAAGATTCAATCTGAAATAGCTGTCGAATTGATGACGTACAAATCGGTGGATTTTGTTAATTCCCAAGATAATGTCGTCAAATTACCCGGGCTACCGCCTCAAAATCTCCCACTGAAAGTCGGGTCGGTAATCATAATGTTACGAAACTTAAACCAACCACGTCTTTGTAATGGCACCCGGCTTAAGGTAAATAACCTGATGAATAATGTCATCGAAGCAACAATACTTAAAGGAAAGTAACAAAGGTGAAGACTTTTGATACCACGGATCCCAATGATTCCGACCGACATGCCATTCGATTTTAAACGCTTGCAGTTTCCGGTAAGGCTTGCATTTGTTATGACAATTAACAAGTCTCACGGGCAGTCATTGTGTGTTTGAGGCATTAACCTTGAAAATCCATGCTTCTCGCATGGTCAATTGCCACCATAAACCCCATCAGCATTATTTTTTTTCGCTCAGATAACAAAACAAAAAATATCGTGTATCATAGAGCATTGCAATGAACGAAATTATGTTATCACAGCTAAGCAATCGAAGAATTATTTCTTTTTTTTAATTGGTTACCTGACCAGAGATCTTTCAATCAAAATGTAAATAAAACACCATAAGATTCAATGTACTTATTTTCAAATCAATTGTAAATCAAACATACCCCAAACCTATATGAATAAAAGTTATCATTGAAAAAAACGTGTTTTCCCCCTTTTTAACTATTTTTACACATTTGCAACAGCTTTTCACAAATTCACAAAACAAACACAAATTATTTTTTATTAGGACAGGACAACGTCTGTCGGGTCAGCTATCAAAAATAAAAAATACTTTATTTCAGCTGCGGTTAACGGTATTTGAACACTATTTGATATGTCGGTTCAGTGCACCTACTATTCTTCTTCTAAATATCAGTCCGCCACGACTTTGCAACGGAACCACACTTTCAGTGAAAATAAAAATTTAAGGCAAAACAACGTTTGTCGGGTCTTTAATGAAATTCTTGCTAAATAAATGACTATAAAAATTAATTAATGATTATAAATCTAACTTTATTAGTCTTAAATTTACTTTGTCTTCAGAGCCCTCGTTTTTTGTTTTAAACATTTTAATTTTATTTTTTAATTGAAGATATGAATGAGTGAAGGGGATATGTCGCAGAAATAAAGTCTCGAGAAAATTGAGTTCAAAGTTTCAATTGTACTGAAATTTTTACTTAATCATACTTTGTCAAACAGCTAATTTTTTAAAAAGCCACAAACATGGTTGCTTTAAATTTTTGTATACAGAAACTGTAGACAGATTCAGAAAGATGATGTTAAAACAGCCCTCCATTCAGAGTCACTTCTGGACGGAAAGCAGGCAGGAATCACTAGTGCTATTAAAAGTACATTTTCCAGGGTGAACAAAAATCTCAACCACTAACGGCAGAGAGTGAAGCTGGACAATCCCGTCACAGACTCCACAGGCGACCACTTTGCAAGTCGTTCCTTAAGTTGAGATAATATAAAGGATTTTCCAATAAGAGGTGTTATTTTGAAAAGCCGCTATTTCGGTATCTGTCACTTTTGAAGCTTTTATTTTTTGACATTTGACAAGTAGAAACTATGCCATTACTAAAAATGGAACGATACACGCTTCAACAACGCTCTGAAATAAAAAAAAATTCACTACAAAAATGGTAAAAATTTTGCAGTCACAGTTCGCAAAACTAAAGCATTTTTTGGTCGTCGTTAAGCACCTTCTCGGACCGCAATACAGAAATTGGTGGAAAAATTCGAGCTGTTGGGACGAGTTCGTGATGTGAAGAATAAACCCGTGCACGTCGCTCAAGAACAACTGAGAATATTGCTGCTGTAGCCCAAAGTGCTGAAGAAATCCCAGGTTTGTCTATTCCTCGTCGTTCCTTGGAATTGGGCATTCCACAATAATTTTTGTAAGGCCGGAGTTGGATGGTATTGATCTGGACAACGTTTACTTTCAACAAGACGGCGCTACGTGCCACACAAGCAACGAAATTGATCTTTTACGGGAAAAGTTTCCGGACCGTATTATCTCTCGAAGAGGTGATCACAATTAGCCACCGAGAACTTGTAATTAAACATCTGCGACTTCTTCCTTTAGGGCCACGTGAAAGATAAGGTCTACGCCAACAGCCCAGTGTCGATTCAAGACCTCAAAGATGGAATTCGTGAGTCTATCGAGGACATAGGGCAGCCACTTTGCGATTTTGCTATGAAAAATTTCATGAAAAGGATATGGTCCTGTAACCGTGATCGTAGTTTCCATTTGGCTGATGTTGTTTTTCATTATTAACTATGAAATAAAGATACGATCATTTACCTCAAAAAATGGCATTTTTCTTTGAATATCGAAATAACAGCTTTTATTGGAAAACCCTGTATAAAGGTTGTATCAGACCTGACGACATGCTTGTAGCCAGGAAGACAGCAAGTTGGTCTTCATACCAAAACAGGTTGTAGTAGTTAATCCAGGTAGTCCAAAAATCCAGGTTGAATCGATTTATCAAAATTTTCAAGTTTATTTTAATTCGTAAAATTTTTACGACTGTTAATTAATTGGTTTTACCAAACGAAAGTAATGTGTTTTCATCTAAAACTAAAACTGACATATTTACATTAAAACTGACTGAACATATTATTAAGATTATTTATATAAACATATCATGTTTACATTTAGAAATATGTTTCAACATATTAAATTAAAATTAAAACTTTTTGCTAATCAAACTTGTTTGATCACACAGACAAATTGTTTTAGTTTTCAACTTTATTATATTAAATTTTAATTTCTTCAACTTTAATTCTTTATGACACACTATGCAATGCGCCATGCCATTATTTTCTAAAAATACAAAATTTTGCTCATACATATCATATCATACATATCAAGCAAACATAAAATTTATACAATGTAAAATCTCGCAATTTATTTTATGCATTCAAACAACATTCAAGCGTAGGTTTTGCCTGCTTGACGTTCGCTTGAATACAGAAACTTTGATCATTCTGTACGTGAGATGAATACATATAACTAACACAATCTCAAGTGTGTAACGCTGCCCTACACGGTCATAAAGTCATTAATTTGAATTTAACCAATTCAGCTAAGGAATTGGCTACGGAGTCGCAGAATCTTTGGTAAGTTATTATTATTTATTTATGTTAACACGGGTAACCGAGTTCGAATCACTATCCTCTTTTAAAAGGGAATTTTTTAGAAAGGACTACCGGCTGCGCCATAATGTTGTGTGCGTTCTCCGTCGAACCCACACAACTCTGTTGTGTAACGTCGTTATATTACATGTTACATCGTTATATGTATGCTAGAGTGTATCGAAAATCTAACCCCCTATTCCGATACCAAAAGTACCAAATAGTACCAAAAGTACCAAACAGGAATGAAAATTTGCAGTTCTGTGTTTTTATATGAAAGGAATTGATTGATAAGCTTGATTTTCTTTTTAAATCAACCATTAATGGGTCTCCAGTACAAAAGTTGATAAAAAATGCACAAAAATGCAAAAAAGCATTTCGGGGGACGCCAAAATTGGTTCAAATAAAAAAAAGTACACCAATGGAAATGATTTTTCATGTACTATTTAATTTTGGTACCGGAATTGGGGGTAAGATTTTTCCCATACAAGTCGATACACTCTAATGTATACTCACCAAATAATCCTTTCTTGAGCTTAATTAACACTCTTCTTTCTTTAATATTTTACTTACTTACTTAGGTGGCCATGACAACCCGTTGTCGGGTTACGGCCAACTTCAGCAGCTCTCGCCAGACGTCTCTGCTTCTCGCGCGCCGTCTCCAGTCTCTTTCACCAAGCGCGGTAAGGACTTTCTCGGCCTGGTCAATCCATCGGAGGCATGGTTTTCTTCTTCGTCGTCGACCCTCGGCACTTTTTCGCTGGAGCTTCGTCACCCACAAGAAAGACATGACCCAGCCAACGTAGTCGCTGAATTGTTATACGCTGGACTATGTCAATGTCGTCGTAGAGCTCGTACAGTTCGTGGTTCATTCGAATGCGATAGTCGTCGCCAACTTGAACAGGACCGAAAATCCAAAGATTTTGCGAACAACTTTCCTCTCGAACACCCCAAGAGCGGCTGCATCTGTGTTAGTTTTGTCGATCGAGAGAGGGCTCTGGAACCTAATTAGTTACTTAGCCCGTAGAAGCACCTATTAGCAATTGTTGTTCTTCGCTTTATCTCCAGGCTGACATTGTTGTTGCTATTTACGGCGGTGCCAAGGTAAGTAAACTCCTTGACAACTTCAATTTATATTTGCCTGCTGTAACATGGGAGCCTAGACGCCGCACTTCCCTATTTGCAGACAGCATATACTTTGTTTTGCCCTCGTTCACCGTCAAACCCACTTTGGGTGATTCCTTTTCGATAGCGGCGAAAGCAGCGGTTACTCTCTCTTGGTCTCTCTTGGTTCTGCCGATAATATCGATATCATCAGCATACGCAAGGAGCTGAACACCGTTGTAGGAAATGGTACCATTTCGATGTACACCTGCCTTTTGTAGGATCCCCTCCATGATGAAATTGAAGAGATCGCATGATAGCGGGTCGCCTTGTCTGAAACCTCGTTCGGTATTAAAGGTTTCGGAGAGGTCATTTCCTACCTTGACGGAGCTGCATGTATTGCTCAACGTCATCTTGCAGAGCCTTATCAACTTTGCAGGTATACCGAACTCAGAACTTTTACTTGCCAGGACGAAAGCCACACTGATAAGGTCCAATCAGTGTTTTGGTATGCGGTTTCAATCTTTCACACAATACGCTCGAAAGAACCTTGTATGCGATGGAAATAAGACTGATACCTCGGTAGTTGGCGCAGATTGTCGGGTCTCCTTTCTTTAGTATAGGACAAACCACACTAAGATTCCAAACGGCGATGAGGTGATGCATGCACCTTATCAATTCACCGCCGCCGGTTTTAAAGAATTCAGCAGCCAAGCCGTCAGCTCCTGCGGCTTTGTTGTTTTTAACAGGGTTTAAATTGCTTTCAGCAGAATAGCAAAAGCAACGAAATTTTTACTGCGGTAGTTCTACCGACAGTTTTTAAAAACATTGTTAAGCTGTTAATTTTGCTCTGCTGAGTGAATTTTGAAGAGCAAAGCAAAAGCAGCAGCATTAAAAAGAATTTATTTTACTGCGTAGTGCTACGCAAGCATAATAAATTATTTTATTGCTTTGCTTTTAATTTTACTTTTCTAATTTGTCACAGCACTATGACAGCAGCAGTTATTAAGCAGCTTAGTTTCGCTTTGCTTTGGGATGTTGTGTATTAGTTTGGCTTTCGTGATTTCTTCTTCGTCGTTTCTATGCTGCGTCGTTTCAGAGGCGCATGTCTAAGTATATGCATGTTTTTTTATATAATATGTACACTTGTGCGCAGTCGTGTATGTATGTTGTACTTTGAAAAACTGTCTGAAGCATTACCGCAGCAAAATGTTGCTGTGCTGCTGTTCTTTTGCTGTTATGCTGAAACTATTTTCATCCCTCAGCTAAACGAAGCAAAGCAAAAGAATTGCTGTTTTCGTAGTGCTGCGAAATAATTTATTTTGCTTTTGTAGCACAACGCAGTAAAACAAATTATTTTTAATGCTACTGCTTTTGCTGCTGCTGTTCGATTTTCAATAAGCACAGCAAAGTAAAAGCAAAAGCAACTGAAATTTTTTTAAGTTTTTTCAACGCTGGTTTTTGAGTCGTTGGATAGCAACTTAAACCTCTTCATGGCTAGGTGGTGGAATTTCCATCATTTTCCCAGTTTTGTCGGACTGCATTCTCCAAAAGCGGAATTGTTGGTATCGTCGCCTGCAAGCAGATTGGAAAAATGCTGTCTCCATAATTTCAATGCGAACTGCGTATCTGTAACCAGATCACCATTCTCATCTCTACAAGTGGATGTGGATGCTCCGGGCTTGAAACCTTGGGTTAGACGCTTAACCTGCTGGTAGAATTTTCGAGCATCCTTCTTGCCCTGGTACACTTCAATTTTTTTTCGCTCACGCTTTTCTTGCTCTCTTTTCTTACGTCTGAAAAGGCATCTCTCTTCCGTCCTCTTATCGCGATAGTTTTCGTGCATAGCTCGTGTTGCAGCTGACTGCAGCGTCTTTTTATATGCGGCGTATTTTGCTGCTGTCGCGTCGCGACACTCCTGGTCATACCATTGGTTGAGTAAGAGTAAGGTTGGTTGAGCTTAACCGAGAGTTGACCGGAGTAGGCCTCGGCGGTCCGTTGTGATAGCAGCTTATCGACATCAAGGTTTCGTTGCACACCTATGCGTACATTCTTCGCATTGCACAGACGCATGCGGATATTGGCTGCAACAATATAATGGTCGGAGTCAATATTGACCCCCCGAAATGTGCGCACATCCAGTACACTTGTAGCGTGCCCTCCGTCGATCACAATATGATAAATTTGGTTTCGAGTTTTTTGATCCGGGGACAGCTAGGTTGCCCTTTGGATATCGAGGTGTTCGAATCTGGTTCTACTAACTACCATGTTTTAAATGTCGATCAGTCTTAAACCGTTGTTCGAAGTGGTCTCGTGGAGATTGAACTGACAAACAGTTGAGCCAAAGATGCCTTCTTTTCCGACCTTCGCGTTAAAATCGCCGAGAACTATTTTCACGTCATGGGCCGGGCAGCAATCGGACACGTCCCCTAAGTTCACGTAGAAGGTGTCCTTGACAGCATCGTCCTTTTCCTCCGTCGGGGCATGTGCGCAAATAAGGCTTATGTAGAAGAATGTCGCCTTGATGCGGATTGTCGCTAGTCTTTCGTTTACAGGTGTGCACCGGGAAACAATATAGCGTAGTTTCCCACTTACGACGAATCCGCATCCAAATTCGCGCTTCTCCGCATGGCAGCTGTAGTATATATCGCAGTCTGCTTTCTTAGAGCAGCCTTGTCCTTTCCATCGCATCTCCTGGATGGCGGTGATGTCAGCCTTTATTTTTTCGAGGTCTTCCGCCAGTTGGACAGAGGCAACTTCCCTATAAAGGGTCCGGACATTCCAGGTGCATATCCGTAAAGCATTGTCTGTTTTTCATTTGCGGTGGTCGTCAACGTAGTAGGGGTTCATATCTGAGGCTGTTTTAGTTGTCATTGGGAAATTAGTAATGTGATTAGGACCCAAACCCTACGCACATTCCATTTTTAAGGTCTTGTAGAGACCCCTCAAGTTTATAGCCTAGAGGAGACATCGTCGCTCAAATTAGCCGACAACTAAACGGGTTGTTTGCCGTTTCCGAGAGACACCACTTGGAGGATTTGAGTCGACTTGAGACGATTTCGACATGGATAATGCTGGCCTCGCCAAGTTGAGGCAAAATGAAGACCAGGATAACCAGCTATGGGGCTATTAAGAGCCTCCTGGCATCAACAACACTAACAAAACCAAGGACAACATCAACAACACTAACAAAACGAAGGACATCATCATCAACCATCAAAAAAACAAAATTCAATAACGTCAAGCAGGAAAAACTCGACTGAGTCAACATCAACAACACCAAGAACATATCAACAACACCAGGAACAAAAAGAAAGAATTGATACTTCAATAGTAAGGATAGAAAAAAAAATAATAAATAAATGATTATATATATATATTCACATATTTCTTGTAAGATCACACAGCGAAAAAAAAACAACATATTTTAATAATTTTTCTGCTCTAATCAAAAAAAATATCAAAATTTTTACTCGTCAACACGCGACTAAGGTAGTACAGAACTTTGCTTCTCTACCATTTTTCGATAATTCTTTTTGTTTTGACGCGGATTCTGATCCTGAGTATTTAAATATGGATCTTAAATTTTAGCTAAACGATATTTATAATATCGTACCGGTTTTTAACGGCAACCCAGCCGAATTAAATAAATTTATTGATGCGGTAATATACTCTTTTCTTCTGCGAAGACCGACGCATACTAGAGCATACTAGCATCATTCATACTAGAGGTCATAAAAACACGGCTAGAAGGTTAAGCCTTTGAGCTCATCCAATTTAAATCTTTTACCAAATAAAGTGATTTGGTACAAGATTTGGAGAATGAGTTCAAAGAAGAACAAACGCGAGCCTCTGCCCAAAACGAACTTATGACAGCTAGGCAAAATTTGAGAGAAACTGTTAAAGAATTCGGTGAACGAATTGGAAAGCTGCTGCATTCACTAAATTCAACTACATTTTCTAGCACTAGCGAAATTTCGATTCGTACTTATTTAAAACCCGAGAACGATCACTTGGCAATACGGTTATTCGAGGATGATTTGCGGAATCATAATTTAAGATTAATTCTTAAAGCTCACAATGAGCGGGACTTGAAGAAAGCCGTCATGTATGCCGAGGAGCATTCAGTACGGTTGGAAAAAAATTCGCAATACCAAACCTCACCTTTTAAACCCACATGCCAATATTGTAAAAAGTCAGGGCACACTGAAAATACGTGCTATCGCAAAAATAATCATGTCTACTCTAATTATAATAGTCAAAATTCTTATCAAAACAAACATCATAATATAAAGAAAGAAGTACAATCTATATTTTGTACATACTTCAAACGGTCAAATCACACGTACCAAGAGTATAGATTGCGGCCAAGGCAAGAATAGAAAATAATAGTTTTTAGACAATATCCAAATCCGTTTAGAGAAAACAATCAATCCAGAGGTCAATACAATCCTCCCAATCAAACTCACCACGCAAATTATGCATCGGGAAACGAAATAGCACGGAAAGATATCAACGGCGCTTCTCCCCGGATGCAGATCAAAGCCGATGTGCACCAAGCACAACATTAACATATTCAATTATAATTCCTTTTTGCGAAGGATACGATGAGCCAGTGCTTCGTATTAAACTCGAACCTTCAGACAAAAATATAACTTCACTTTTAGTTGACACAGGCGCACAAATTAGTCTTTTAAAAAACACAGAACAAAAGTACAGAAGTAACAAACAAAGTAAGCACACAGTTACATATTTAAATAAAATTCAATATGAGTGGGAAAAGATAGAAAATTTCAATAAAATCAAATTAGATAAAACAAAATATTAAATAAAGGATAGATTAAAAAAGATAGAAACAAACATAGAACTAACGCATTGTAACATAGAAGAAAAGAAATCAATTTTAGAAATTTGTAGAAATTATAACGATTTATTTTATTTTGAAGGAGACCACCTCACTTGTACAGAAACTTCAGAACATGAAATTATAACTGAAGCAAACAAACCCCCATTATTTGTTAGACCATATAGACTACCTGAAAGTCAAAAACAGGAAATTCATAAGCAGGTTAATGAAATGTTAGAAGATAGTATGATTCGCTGTGACGCCAAAAATCGACGTCGCCGATTTTGACGCCAACATTTAAAGTGCCACACTTGGTGAACACCACCATCATTAGTGAACAAACTTTTTTACAAACACATACTCTAATAATAGCAACTCTGCACAAATAAACAAAGAACACACGGACGAGAAAGAGAGGTACGACACACGCACACGTATAATGCTGGCGTGATATTTTTCGTGCAGTCGTGTAGCGGAACAACTTGAGCGCACATAGGAAAAGGCAAAATGCTGTGCCAATCTAAGCAACTGGTTGCAACAACAAGGCGTACGGCGTACGGTATGTTGTTTACGCCAAACAACCGAGAAGATTCGATTGCGGGATCTGGTTGACAACAAAGGCAACTATAAAAGGCAGCGCAACCACGGACTGAGGGAAGTCTTGGATCATAATTTGTGAAGAGAAGTCTTGGATCACAATTTGTGACGATCAGTCTTTGCTTATATTCAGTGTGCGAGAAAAGTCGGTGCGTGATTATTAACCTTCAGTGCGAAGCGGAGTGCAGAATAACAGCAAGCAGAGTTCAAAATAGCGAAAGAACAACAAGCAGAATCTGCATCGAGGAGCTGCAGCAACCACAAAGGAGAAACAAGGTAAACTAGGAAGCGAGTGCAGAGTCGGTGGCTTGTAGGCCCACCTGCAAACAGTATCAAGCAGAGTCGGTGGCTTGTAGGCCCACCTGCGCAGAACGGCGAGCAGAGTCAACGGCTTGTAGGCCCACCTGCAGAGTAGCAGAAAACAGAGTCGGTGGCTTGTAGGCCCACCTGTTTAAAACCTTTTTGTTAGCAGTGGCCGTGGCTTGTAAGCCCGCCTGCTCAAATTAAATATTAGTCCGTGGCTTGTAAGCCCGCGTGTTTATTTATTTTTCCAGCTAGCAGTGTCGGTGGCTTGTAGGCCCAACTGCTAGACGACGGCGGAGCAGATCGGCGAAGCAGCAGGAGAAGCAGTGGAAAACACAAGCAATTGATATATTTAAAATATATATAACATATATTATAGGAATTAAACAAGAAAACAATAAAACATTGTTAAACCTAGATAACTATAAACAAAAACCACACGTGTTATTAATTCTTGTCACGAACCCTGGAATCCCGCTGAGCGTACCTCAGTGTTAAAGAAAGAACCCAGGGAGGTTCGTTACATCGCCCAAGTTCAAGTCCATGGAACTCGCCACTTTTACTTGTTTCAAAGAAGGTAGATTCTGAAGGTTACAAACGTTGGAGAGTTGTAGTCGATTTTCGAAAATTAAACGACTTAACAGTCGGTGACGCATAACCTTTGCCCAATATTACTGACATTCTTGACCAGTTGGGAAGAGCTAAATTATTCTGCACCTTGGATTTAGCCAAAGGTTTTTATCAGATTCCCGTTAAAGAATCTGACAAATGTAAAACCGCTTTCAGCACACCTTTTGGACACTACAAATTTAACAGAAGCCATTTGGTTTAAAGAACGCTCCAGCAACTTTTCAAAAGCTCATGAACAACGTACTAATGGGTTAACAGGGATTTGAATGTTTTGTCTACGTCGACGACATCGTTGTGTACGGTTATGACTTATCGGATTATAACAACAAATTATTTAAAATATTTAATCGATTGCGTCAACACAACCTTAAGCTACAACCTGACAAGTGTAATTTTCTCAAACAAGAATTAACGTATTTAGGGCACATAATTTTTGAAAACGGTATAAAACCAGATCCCGAAAAAATAAAAGTAGTTAAAACTTACCCAATTCCACAGAATGTGAAAGGAATAAAATCATTTTTAGGATTCGCTGGATATTATAGAAGATTTATTGAAAATTTTTCCAGTACAGCAAAACCATTAACTAAACTACTTAAAAAAAATATCAAATTCAATTGGGGCGCATTCTGCGATGAAGCATTTTAAAAATTAAAAGAAAAACTAATTAACCCTCCAATATTAGCATATCCAAACTTTGATGAAGAATTAATAGTAACGACAGATGCGAGTGACACAGGACTTGGCGCAGTTTTATCTCAAGGTATAATTGGAAAAGGCAAGCCAATATGTTTCGCAAGTAGAACATTGAACGATGCAGAGACACGATATAGCATCACGGAAAAAGAATTGCTTGCATTTGTCTTTGGCGTAAAACAATTCCGACCTTATATTTACGGTAAAAAGTTCACAATCTACACTGACCACAAACCACTCGAATGGCTAATTAAGCTAAAAGACCCAATGTCTAGATTAGCTAGATGGCGAATTCTCCTATCAGAATATGAATATACAATCAAATATAAAGCAGGGAAAAGTAATACAAATGCTGACGCACTCAGTCGAATCACTGAAGGCGAAAAACTTGCAGAAATGGTTAGGAAAGTTTAAGTTATGACACGCCAAAAGACAAATAAGAAGGAATAAAATGAAAATGTAAAAAAATAAAAACCCCAAAATACAAGAAACGGGGCAATCTCTTAAGTAATAGAAACAAAAGATTCAATATATTTCAATAAAAAAGCAGCATTAAAAATATAAATATTACCTTTAACAGAATCTTTAGAAGAAAAATTTATAATAAAATCAATTCCACAATTTATAAAACCTTTAATTAGTGAAATAGAGTTATACTCATTTCGTAACGTAAATTTGCATACGACGACATTACCCATCCCTTTTAAAACTTCAAAAGATCAAGAATTAGCAAAGAAAACGCTAAACAAAATAAAAAGTGAAAGTTATAAACAAAATCATGATACTATAGTCATTTCAATCCCAAACATTAACTCACAGTTTAAAGAAAATTTTAAAACAATACGTAAAGAAATATTTTCCGACCAAACAATTAATTTGCATATTAACAAAAGAACAATTTTGGAAAACATTAATGAAATAGAAACAATTTTACGAGAATATCATGAATCACCGCTTGGAGGACATCAAGGAGTAAATAGAACCTTAAAAAGATTAAAAGCAAACTACTACTGGCCCACAATGAAACTGGACATACAAAATTACAAAAGAAATTGTGAATCATGCCAGAAAAATAAACTAAATAAATCTCCAAAAGTGCCAATGAAAATGACAACGACGAGCTCTTCACCATTTGAAAGAGTGGCTTTAGACATAGTAGGTCCACTTGCAGTGACTTACAAAAGTAATAAATACATCTTAACTTTTCAAGATGATTTAACCAAATTTAGTGAAGCTAAACCTTTAGAGAATGCGGAAGCAACCACAGTTGTAAGAGCTTTTGTAGAACAAATACTCTGTCGATTTGGATTTCCAGATTCACTTTTAACTAATCAAGATACAAATTTTCTTAGCGATTTATTTAAAGAAGTATTTAAATTATTAAAAATTAAAAAATTACAAACATCTCCATATCATCCACAAATAAATGGAGCACTTGAAAGAAGCCATCGCACACTTGCGGAATATCTTCGGCATTATGTCAATAATGACCCTCTCACTTGGAACGATTGGATCCCTTATGCAATATTTGTTTTCAACAACATGCCTCACAGTAGCACCAATTACAGCCCTCATGAATTACACTATGGATACCCTGCAAAAATTCAATCCACTTTACAAAAAAAAAAAAAAAAAATACAAATGGCCATTTCAGCCTTTGAAAGGACTTTGACCGAGCTTCTTATGATCAATTGTGTTGTGTGTGTTATAACATATTTGCACACAATTGACCGAGAACTAGACCTACATGTTTATGCCGACTCCGAACGGCTAAAGTGCATGTTCTCAAGAAGATTTATATGGCATTCTTTACTCTCTGAGTTTTGCCATTGTCTGCAGAGTGGTGGTGACCGATCAGTAAACATTTTTTATTGAAAAAACTTTTCGCCGCGACTTGGGATCGAACTCGGGCTCCGAGCATGCCAAGCCACACACTTAACCTGCATGCCACGGTCACCACTTTTCAAAAAGACCCATCATTAAACTACAACTAGGAAAATTATGCAAATGAGTTAAAGGCACGCCTACAACACGGATTCAAAATTGCAGGCCAAACCTTAAAATATAAAAAGGAAAAATCAAAAGAACAGTATGATAAAGGTTCCAAACTAAAAACATTTAACGTTGGAGAAAAGGTTTTGATTAGAAACCAGACCAGGAAAAACAAATTTTCATTTCTTTGGAAAGGTCCATATGAAGTTATTAAGATTATTTCACCCGAAAAAAATGCTATAAAAATGGCAATTAAATTAAAGTAATACACAATAACAACCTCTAATCATTCTCCGATAAATTAAAAAAAAAAAGAGAGAAGCACATACAACATTTGATAAACACATTCATAAAAACACAAACTTAATACGAACACAGCTAAAAATCAGAGCTACAAATTTTGTTGTAATTTGTTTACGAGCCTATGGAAAACATGTTATTTTACTTCTTTCTACTTCCTTCTTCATGAACCAAAAATTTGTTGCTTCTCTCGAATTTAAGCTGATTCATACGAAAAAAAATATATTCCGCTTACAAATTGAAACAAAAAAAATTGAAATTAACAAATTGAAATTTCGGGGCAAAACGCAAAAACAAAAAAAAAATATTCCGCTTACAAATTGAAACGAACAAAATTTAAATTAATAAATTGAAATTATGGGACAATACGCAAAAACTAAAAAAAAAAAATATTTTCCGCTTACAAAATGAAACAAAAAAAAAAAAATTGAAATTATGGGGCAATAACGCAAAAACTTTCAAACTATATATAAAAAAAAAAAAAAATTTTATTTTTAAAAAAGAGTATATAGAAATAAATATGTCCATATATAATGGATAATATAAATGTAAATATAAATAGGACACACATACATATTTTCAAACAAGTATATTAGAGCGTATCACCAAAACTAACCTATTTTTGACCCCGCCTCAATCGTTAGATGTCACTGGTTTACAGCCAATATGAACTTTGAATGCCACTATTCTTTTCTCATGTAAAATCGGTCGCTTATTCCGAAAAAAAATTTTTTTTTATCTGTCACTCCGTTTTCGAGATATTGCCCACTGTAGGGTTTTCAACGAGAAACAAAAGTTGGTTCCACTTAATTGCATATATCTCCAGAACCAACAACATTAAAACAAACAAATGATATATCAAATAAAAGCTAATAAAATTTCTTACAAACAATGCAAACATCATTTTTTGGTCGAGCTGTTAGTTTTGGCGGAATAAATTAAAATTTCGGGAATTTTTTTTATTTTTCACAAAAATTTCCAAAAAAAGACAAAATAGTTGCAAATTTCGTTAAGAAATCAAAATATTTTGTTACTTTTGATATTTTTTTACTAAAAACCTTTATTTTTCAAAAAAAAATAAGCTATTGTTGAAGAAAATCTATTGAGAAATGAAAAAGTTGTGTTCAATGGAACGAAAGAACCCAAATGGTGTGATTATCAATTTATGCATTTGGACTTATTTTATTGCCATAAAAAAAAATGAGAATTAAAGGTTGTTGTTATTAAATCATATGTATATTCTTAATTTTTATTGTTCTTTTAATAATTTACATTATTCGTCGCCCATCATTCCTTTGTACCAAAATCCTTGGTACCGATTCTCAATTACTTTCATCTGTTGGTGGAATCTTTCCCCATGTTCGTCGCTCTCGTCACCGAGATTCTTCGCTTTCTTTGTCTAACGCCTTGACAGTGTTTTTCATAAGTCCAAGTTTGATGTGCTGCGGTGGGAGAATTATGTTTTCCTTTTTGACGAGTGGAACGTTTTTGACGTTGCTCTCTCCAACTTTCGACTCAATTCTTTCTGGCCAGTCCTTTTTGTAATAGTGGTGTTCACGTGCTCGACTATCCCACTTGCATTGAAAACAGCAGTACTTTGTGTAGCCACTCTGTAAACCACAAAGCATACCAACGACTTTGAGATCAGAACATATTTTCCAGTCGTGTTGTTCATATTTAATACATGTCAATAGCTTCGCCATTGTTTCGTACGTTTCCTTTGTGTTGACTGCATGTGCGATCGGAATCGATGGCTTTTTGTATCCTATATGAAGTAATACCGCCTTCAAGCTCACTTTGCTGCCATCAATAAAAAAACGCCACTCTTTGGGAATGTACGGCTGACCAAAGGTATTAAATAAGCCAGGAATGTCTACGCAATAGCAGATATTGTCATTCTTAGTAATGTGTATAGCAAACGGTTTTTCACGATTTCTGTAAAATGTCACCTTAACATCGGGTCTCAAAAAGTTGAATTGTTGCAAACGAAAACCATGCAATTCAGATTTTTCCTTTGACAGTTCCAAATCTCTTATCCAATTATTCAGCTGCGCTTGCGATAAAAGGTGAGTTGTGTTTTCAGTTGTAATAGTACTACCACCTGTGGTTCCTTCCGACTCCACTGAATCTACGGATTTTCGATTGTTTTCACGTGTTGAATCGGGACAAGTAGGATATGGAACATCGTCAGAATGAGATACTGGCAATGAAACATTCGGGACAGTGGCGTATATCACTCGTTTGTGTTTTCCAACACCAGTCACTTTGGCCAGACAAAAATAGCAATCGTTTAGATGGCAAAACGGTTGTCTCCAGATCATCGGAACATCGAATTTCATGTATCGTTTTTTACCCGAGCTCCATTCAGACAATATTAATTTGCACGACTGACACAAAATACTTGGCGTCCATGATTTACCAATGTTCTTAGCCGCAATACCAAAATAATGAAGATATGACATTTGCAATAAATTCGTAAAATTGACTGGTTTCTTTTCGAAAGTAAGTTCACCGCACACGTAGCAGAAAATATCTGTGTCGTTTTTACACTGGAATTTTCGCAGTCTTTTACTCATTTTATTTTGAAGTATATCTTATTTTTTATTTTTTCCTTTCGTTACAAATTGTGCGTCCGTTTGTTTGCCACGTTTTTTAGTATAATGCATGAATGTTTTTGCTTTTATGCATCTCGAAAGTGCTGCAGGTACAATAAAGGAAGGTAGGTCCACGACTCAGAGAGCGATCGCCGAAACTGTTAAAAAAACACAAAATAAGTATGCACATGGCATAATAAAAACAGGTAGGCTCTCTTTCTTATAGCCATAAGTGTCGAAATCAGACGTTTTGCTGTGACGGTTTCGACGGTTGCATTCTCAGTCGTGAGCCTACCAAACCCTTGACTTGATTCCTATGAACAATAAAAATGAAAAATAAAAAATTATAGTAAAATAACCCAATTTATTTATATGACAAAAAAATTTGTAAAAAAAACAACTTGGGTGCTTTCGTTCCATTAAACACAACCTTTTCATTTCTCAATAGATTTTCTTCAACAATAGCTTATTTTTTTTTGGAAAAATAAAGGCTCTTAGTAAAAAATATCAAAAGTAACAAAATATTTTGATTTCTTAACGAAATTTGCAACTATTTTGTCTTTTTTTGGAAATTTTTGTGAAAAATAAAAAAATCCCCGAAATTTGAATTTATTCCACCAAAACTAACAGCTCGACCAAAAAATAATGTGGGCATTGTTTGTAAGAAATTTTATTAGCTTTTATTTGATATATCATTTGATTGATTACTGTTGTTGGTTCTGGAGATATATGCAAGTAAGTAGAATCAACTTTTTTTTTTTCGTTGAAACCCCTACAGTGGGCAATATCTCGAAAACAGAGTGACAGAAAAAAAAAAAATTTTTTCGGAATCAGCGACCGATTTTACATGAGAAAAGAATAGTGGCATTCAAAGTACAAACAACTTTTCGTTATTTGTAAACCAGTGTGTTTGAAAGACATTTTCGAAAAAAATATTTTTTTTTTTTTAAGTGGTCCTTATGGTGCTTTTTTAGTTTTTTCGTTATATCATTGGTGTTTCTTGTTCGATCCGGAAGATTTTATATCTGTGTGTTTGTTGGTGTTATCAAAATATTTTCTGATGTTTATTTTACCTCAAATGTTTTTTTTTCGACTGATTACACAACCGTCTTCGTTCCTACCATATTATCCTGCTCCAAAAAGGCCAACAAATTAAAGTTTTAAAAAAATCATTATAACCATGGGAAGAAGTGAAATCGAAAAAATGGATTTTAGAAGCACTTCCGACCTATTTTGCAAATAATAACACTTTGGATCATAATAAAATTTTTTTTGAATTTTCGAAATCTTTTCGGGATTCAAGGTGGCTGCAACGCTCGCAACTGTCAAGTTTCGCGAAATGTGCCCCAATCGATTTTCGTCAGTGACTGGTGTGGCCGACTTATGTACTATTTGAACTAAATGCCCCGTGTTTTGCGAGTGGCAAAGATAATCTGTAGAAAATAAAACGTGATACAAACGGATTAAATTATGACGTCAACATTACATCATTCAATTATATAACTAATGTTTTCTGTGGTGCTCACCTGGAATTTTAATGATTTCGTCTGAATACTGTAAATCAGACAGTCGGTCTTGCTTGTAAAACTGCATACATGGCGGCTCAGTGATCTGAACTCTTGACCAGTCGATCATTTCAGTGTAAGTTGTGCTGCTATAGTTGATGTGGAGTTGGTGGTTGGGACCACGAAATTGCCGAATTTGGCTTCGATTGTGGGTTCTCGACACTATTGGTATTTTCACAATCTTGAAACTTCGTCGTATATATTTTCTGTGAATGCACTGCGTTTGACTTTTTAATTATGCTGAAGAAACAACGCGTATTCCACCACATTTCGTTTTGTTGGTAATTTTGTTCTGTCCAAGTCGCGCGTACGGAAATGTATTTTGTTTAAATTAAGTTTCATGCGAACTAATGCTCGATTTTATTGATCACTGAAAAAGATCGATTTACTTTTTGATATGAAGTGACCGCTGCAGCCACCTTAAATCCGAAATCTTAAATCCGAATTTCCGATTTCGAAAATTAAAAAAAAAAATTTATTATGATCCAAAGTGTTATTCTGTGCAAAATAGGTCGGAAGTGCTTTTAAAATCCATTTTTTCGATTTCACTTCTTCCCATGGTTATAATGATTTTTTCAAAGCTATAATTTGTTGGACTTTTTGGAGCAGGATAATATGGTAGGAACGAAGATCGATTGTACAATCAGTCGAAAAAAAAACATTTGAGGTAAAAAAAAATCAGAAAATATTTGGATAACACCAACAAACACAGATATAAACTCCTCCGGATCGAACAAGAAACACCGAAGATATAACGAAAAAACCAAAATAGCACCATAGGGACCACTTTAAAATGTCTTTCAAATATCTACCGTTTGAGGCGGGGTCAAAATCGGTATTTTTTTCTACCATACAATGTGATACGGTCTTAAGTAAATGTAAAAAATAAATTTTCTTCTAAATATTAATTATCTAATTACTAATACTAAAACTAATTTAAAAAAAAAACCCAAAACAAAATTAATATTTATATATATTAAAAACACACAAAAAACATAATGTATAAGACATTTTTATATTTTAAAAAACAAACAAAAAACATAATAAATAAGGCATTTTTATAAGAAAAAAAAATAACCACAATACTAAGTGGATTAATAATTTATAGAAAAAAAATTTTTTTTAACAAATATTAAAAATCAATCACATGATTATACTTACATTATAAGATAAATTTAACTTCATATATACTACTTAACTTGTATAAAATTCTTAAAACGTATTTGTTCATAAAAAATTATTATTCATTATAGAAATTCATGAAATGCTCATTTCTGCCCACTGATCGGTGGTATCGCGACAGAAAATTTTTCAACCTCTTCAAGGAGAAAAATTTTCTTTTATAAGGGGGGAGGGATGTTGTATCCCACAACATTGCATGTACACTTTGTACACCCGACCTCACACCAATTACAAAGAACCAACTCAATAATTATTATTACCAGATGTCGATATCAAAAATGCAGCGATCTGCATTTCGACAAATAATAAACAAAAATAAAATACTACGAACGACAACAACCCATGATTGGTTGGAATCGATTTGAATTTCCACTTAGTTGAATTATGGGAATATGGAAACGCCCTCGAAAACTGAGGATTTTCTTTTATAAACCACCGACCGGCGTAGAAACGATCAAGAAAAAGAGATAGTTTGTAACTAATAACATCTAAACTGGTGGCAGACTCGTCTGAAAGCGGGCCTTTTTAGAATATCATACTAAATAAAATCCAACTTTGGTCGCAGCCACGCTAAGTTGAAATAAAATAAATAAAAATAAAAAGTAAATCAAAAAACAAACAAACGTCATGGTTATTCCGTTCATGGTCACTCTTCTCCTCGTGAAAGCACGGAGACCAGCGGACGTTAAACTCAACACAACGACTACATGATGGATCTAAATGATCCTAATGAAGTTTTTGAGACGCCGTTTACCAAAAAGTTCACAATACAGCAACTTATGGATTATAAAGAAAGCGACGAAGTAATGTTCGTAGATTCTAAAATACCATGCCACATTCAAAACACCGAAAGAAATGTAAAAGAATTCACAAGAGCTGTTAAACATGTTACTACTGAACAGACACCGGGGTATATTGCGACGTCTGCGGAATCACAAGAAAAACGTGGTCGTACGGAAACTAAAAAACATTTTATGTAAACCACCTCTTTATTATTATTTTAATTACGTAATGTATATTTTTGTATTTTGTTCAATTATATATTCTATATTATTATTGTTCGCAATCAAAATATAAAATAAATTAAAATTAAAAATAAATCTCACAGTAACTTTTGATTGCATATATCTCGGTAACCAGGTAACTACAAATTGCGTCTACATTGCAATGATATCATTTCATTTGTACAAACGTTGCGGAGCAATAAGCCTTCAAATCAGTATTTTGCTTTCAGAAATCGTAGGGTGGGGCCATTATGGGTGAAAAAAATGTTTACAAAAACTTTTGTTTTTCTAATGGTAACTTGTTATCACTATCTAGCATTGATCTAGAACTATAGTTCACCAGTTATGAGCAAAAAATCATCTTGAACCAATATTTCTTGAACGCATTCACATCAAAAGCTATTTTTAAAAAGTTGGCGGTTCGAAATTCATCGGAAAGCTGAATCCTTCGGCCATTTTGCTTAAAATGCTGTAAGTTTTCAGTTTCTCAATCCCGCTTTATAGAAAAAAATTTCACTATGCCTAAATACAAGTGTTTATTAAGCATACCCTTAAAATACTTGTACTTTAAGGCGTACTTGTTGCTGTTAACTCTTCGATTCAATCATCATCTTTTTACTTAAAAAACGCAGACCCTCTGTTGGATCAACTGTGTGTTGCTGTGCATGGATTACACTACTCCACAAATTTTCGAAAAGTTTCACCACAACGAATTGCGATACCATTTTCGATAGTAGAATTTTCCATAGAATCCGAATATCGTAATGATTTTGTTCGATTAGCCCCCATTTTTTATGTAAATGGCAAAATTAAAAAATCCACTTTTGGGAACACATACTTCACATAAATGTTTGTAAAAACTTACATGTTCAATCAATGAATTTTGATTTCATTGCATGCAGTAGAGGAGAGTCAGATGAAAAAATTTTAAGATATAAAATGTGCCAATTGCATAATTGATATGGCTGTTATGATCGCAAACAGGTAAAATAAAATAACTTTTTTTCGTTTTTTTATAAAAATATTTTGTGTTTGAAGCCCTATATCTCAAAATAATTCTATCGGAGAGAAAAAGTTAGCCCTCTTATGTGGTAGAGAATTTCATAACAAAAATTTGAAGTATAACATGTCTAAAGAAAAGTCATAATTCAAACACTTTTTTAATATCAATGCAAAAACCATTTTATTTATTTTTCATCTAATCAAAATTCATTGATTGAACATGTAAGTTTTTTCAAGCATTTATGTGAAGTATGTATTCCCAAAAGTGGATTTTTTAATTTTGCCATTTACATAAAAAATGGGGGCTAATCGAACAAAATCATTACGATATTCGGATTCTATGGAAAGTTCTACTATTGAAAATGTTATCGCAATTCGTTGTGGGAAACCTTGTTGAGTAGTGTTATCTGAAAAGATATATGTGTGTGTCTCATATATTCCGCCGAATAGTGCCTTTGAACTTTATAAAGCGCATTTGGATAATATTATGGATCTTGTGCAAAATGAGAATAAAAATCATCTCTTTTGTATACTTGGTGATTTTAACTTAAATAATATAATATGGTCTAAAATGTCTGCAGATGTAGGCTATTTGCCTTTGAACGCTAATAGTAATATTGAATTATTGGTTGTTGACAGTTTTCTTGAACTGGATTTATGGCAGATAAATGGCTGCCGAAACAAACTAAACAAAGTATTGGATCTTGTATTTGCAAGTAAAAGAATAAACTTTGCTATTGATGAATCAGGTCTTCCTATATCTCCATCTAGTTTACATCACTCTCCTTTATCTATTGAATTTGAATTTTATAATTTTCTCCGTTGTGAGACTAAAACTATAAATGATTTTAACTAAAATGCTTGTGATTTCAATCTATTGAATAACATTTTTAATGGCATTGATTGGTTTAATAAGTTTCGTTCTTTTAGTGCTTTTGATTGTTTTTTGATCTTTAAATTAATTATAACTGATATATGTTGTAAGCATGTTCCTAGGAAACACATTAAAAATAATTATAAACTGCCTTGGTACACACCTGGCTTACTGAAATTAAAAAATCTAAGAAATAAATTTTATAAAAAATGGGCTGCGGCTAACAATACAGACTTTTTAAATAAATATAGGCATTATATGAGGGAGTTCAATTTTTTAAATAAGTATCTTTATAACCAGTATGTTCAGAACTTCGAAACGAACATTAAAACTAATCCCAAAGCATTTTCGAGTTACATAAAGTCAAAAAAGAAGCGCTCTGATTTCCCTGCTAGTAAGTTTTACAGGGAAAAAATGTCTAAAAATGCTCTTGAAACTGCAAATCTTTTTGCTGATTTTTTTGAGTCTAATTTTGAACCATCAACTATATGCTCTAATGATATTACTAGTGATATTACACCATTAGTTGATATCGGAACGCTGTTTATCTCTGAAATTGACGTTATGGAAGGAATTTTGAATCTAAAAACTACAACTAAATCTGATTCGGATGGTCTTTCGGGTATTTTATTAAAAAATTGTTGCAAATCAATAGCAAAACCTCTTCAGCTGATTTTTAATAAGTCCTTATGTACTGAAGTTTTTCTTTCTGACTGGAAAGTTTCATTTATATCCCCAGTTTTCAAATCTGGAAATAAAAATAATATTGTTAACTATAGACCAATATCTAAACTAACGTCGGTATCAAAACTCTTCGAAATTATAGTAAAAAGAAAAGTTTATTTTGCTGTAAAACGCTTTATATCTCCATTTCAACATGATTTTGTTCCTGGCCGTTCGACGGTAACGAATCTTACAATTTTTTCCGAATATTGTATTTCAGCTTTTCAACAGGGTTATCAAGTTGATTCCATCTACACAGACTTTTCGAAAGCCTTCGACAAAGTCTCTCACAATATATTGTTGAAAAAATTTGCGAAAATTGGGTTTCACTCTAATTTATTAGAATGGTTTGGATCATATCTTAGTAATAGGGTATGTCATGTTTATGTTGAAAATGAAATCTCAAGACCTTTTGTTGCCTCTTCGGGTGTTCCACAGGGTAGCATTTTGGGTCCGTTACTTTTCATACTATTTATCAATGATATTACATTAAAAATAAAAAATTCACAATGTCTGTTATACGCGGATGATTTAAAAATATTTCGGAAAATAAAAAATTTATCTGATGCCTCGGTACTGCAATCAGATTTAAATTCATTATATGACTGGAGTTTGCAAAATGGTCTTTATCTTAATCTCGAAAAATGTATGTTTACTACTTTCACAAAATCATCATGTCCATTAAAAATAACCTACTCTTTAGATAATTTCCCTTTGAAATGTGTTTATGAAATTAAAGATCTAGGTGTTGTTTTTGATTCAAAATTTACTTTCATTTGCCATCTTAATTATCTTATTCCAAAAGCTTATTCTCGTTTTGCTGAAGTACGGCGAAATGGTTCGAATTTTAGGGACCCTACTACATTAAAAATACTTTATACTTCTATTGTTCGTTCGAAGTTGGAATATGCTTCATTTATATGGAATCCGTTTTATGCGTCTCATACAATACGCCTGGAACGAATTCAGAAAGCTTTTACTAGATTTGTTTTTAAAGTAAATTATCCAAGTAATCCTCTGCCTTCTTATAATGATAGATGTAGTCTTATAAATTTGAAAACTCTTCAGAATAGAAGAACCTGTTGCTGCACGTCATGTTGCAGTTGTCAACCAGCAATATTTTAATGCATTCGTCAATAAAGCTGACATAGCAATTCTAATAAAAAATAAAGTTCACTACACTTGCTCGACTCAAGGTTAAGAAATGTGTACAGAAATTCTACACCTTTGTTTTGGCGAATTTCCGTCTGTTGATTTAATTTTAATTTAACTTCACAAATATGCTATGTCTGCGTTATTGCATTAAATACAGTTTTGTTTATTATACATATTTATATTTTGATTGTGATTTTATGTTTTATATATATATTAATATATGTTATTGATATTTATGTATGATTAACTATTGATATATTATTAAGATTGTATGCGTTTTTATTGTATTATTGTTTGTCATTATAAATAATATCATTCCAATTAAATAAAGTTCAGTTGAAGTCAGAAAACCAAAGACCAAACTTGTTCTTATTTAGCGGCGGGTATTTCTAGTTCATGTACTTGAAACCCAGATTTAGGAACTATTACAAAATAAATTCCCAGTTCAAGTACTGGAAATTTAGCCAAAGTAACATTTTTGGAGGCCCCGGCGAGATATCCTAGTTTATGTGCTAGAATATCTTCATAAATTAAACAAACTCTGACTTGAATTCAATTCATCGTAATTTTCTGGTTCAAGTACTGGAAAATTAAAAATAAAAATAAAAATAAAAATAAAAATAAAAATAAAAAAAAAAAAAAGTGACATCGACATCAGAGCTAGTAGATCATCAGAAGGATCTCGGGGAAGAGATCCAACGGATCATAAAGAATTTCAAAAAGGATCCGGCGGATCGGAAGTTAACGTCAGCCTACTACAACGAGCGGTTACGACGGTTGGAACAATGTTGGGACGATTTTGAAGCAACAGATGGAAAGCTACGTATAATAACGGATCAGCCAATGCAACAAGACTACTTCATATCAGGGTTCTACGATAAAATCAGCAGTCTAGTTACCAACTATCGAGAAATCTTCCAAATAGAAGCCACTCATTTCAAGGCAGAAGAAAAAATGGAAAATATACCAAACATAGCTCCTCAACAGAACATCGCACCAGGACCCTTGACCGTGAAGACAGCAACTACTCAACATGTAGCAGAAAAGACACCAATCTTAAGAGCATCATCTGAAGCTTCCATCCAACACGGACTGGTAAGAAAGATGACTTCTCGAATGGTCACATTGAGGCGAACACTCGAAAACATACAAGCAGTCCAAGAAAACCAGCCAGTGCAGTTTTACCAAATTAAACTAAACAACATAAATCATCTTTGGACTCAAATAGAATTGGTGTACGACGAACTTTGGGAACACTTTGAAGATCCTGCAGTGGCAGGCTTCGACCAAGCGGAGTACGACCAACTGGATGAAATGGTACAATACCAATTAGTAGAGCTCTCTATAAGAGCAGATCGATGTCAAAGCAATAGATTCGCTGCTCCAACCATGAGAGAAGATCAAACAATGCAAAGTACAGTGCATCTCCCAAAGGTAGCTCTCCCACAGTTTAATGGCGATTACCTGAAGTGGCAACAATTCTCCGATCTATTTTCCCAAATGATCGACAAACAACCAATATCAGCAGTGCAAAAAATGTGGTACCTAAAGGCCAACGTTACAGGAGAAGCTGCAAAGCTAATCAATCATTTTTCGTCAACAGAAAACAACTATGTAGCCGCTTGGACGTTATTGCAAGAACGGTACAACAACAAAAGGGTAATAGTGGCTACGCTAATCGAAAAGTAAGTGAATCAGCCATCAGGAACCTCAACTGCTGCAACAATGAAGAATTTACACGACACAACACGTGAATGCATCATGACCCTAGACAACTTAGGGGTTGATACAAAGGCTTGGGATCCGATCCTTTTCCATTTACTACTAAAGAAACTAGATCGAGCAACACACATGAGATTTGAACAATCTTTGACGAACCCAAAGGAGTTACAAAAGGTGGATGACTTCCTGCTGTTTTTGGAAGGACAGTTTCATACATTGGAAGCTATTGGACTTAAGGATAAGGCTGCATTGCCACAACTATCTAACAAAGTTGTGTCTTCTATTACAACATCGAGCAACAGCTGCAAACTATGTGATAATGGTAGCCATCCATTGTACTACTGCAAGAAATTCTTAAAACTGTCATCCACAGAACGCCAATCGTGGGTCAAAAAACAACGTTTGTGTGTCAATTGTTTCAAAACCGATCACACGTCAAATAATTGCAAATCGAGATGTTGCTGCAAGTGTGATAAGAAACAGAACACACTGTTACATGTGGAAAATGGAAATCAAGTGCAACCAGATGCAAAAATACCGTCAGGCGATGAAGTCATTAGCAATATTCCAAATGCAACAGTTTCATCAGCATCAGCAAGTAATGTGTCAACTCAAGGATACGTATTACTTGCCACAGCAAGGATAAAAATCACTGCGGCCAATGGCAATTCAGGGGAGTTTAGAGCAATATTAGACTCCGGGTCGCAGATCAACATCGTGTCAGAACGTCTCATGAAGAGACTATCCATATCTCCAACCAAGGCTTCCTTGTGCATTGAAGGAATTGGTGATGCTCAAAAGAAGGTCACGCAGAGACTTAATGTCAAGATGCAATCCACTAGTGGCAGTTTTACAACAAATTTGGAGGCATTTGTACTTCCAAGCATTATTACGGCTCAACCAAATCTTCAACTTGATACTTCAAATTGGAAGATTCCAGCCAACTTACAGCTTGCAGATCCAGAGTTTTACAAGCAAGATAAGATTGACATTTTGCTTGGTGCAGAATTTCATTTCAGTATCATGGTACCTGGTCACATACAGTTAATGACTACCGGCCCAATTCTCCAAAACACGTCACTTGGTTGGATTGTGAGCGGAAAATGTGAATCAACTGAACCATCGGCAGAATCATTGACATGTGCTGTTTTTGGGATAAAAACGGATACTGATAGCAAAGATGGTCCACTAATCGAAGCAATTGAAAAGTTATGGAAAATGGATGAGTTTGAAACAACTGAAAAGAGTATGTCGCTAGCAGAACAACAATGCGAAACACATTTTCTGCAAAATATGTGCAAAAATGACCAGGGACGCTTCATCGTAAAATTACCATTTCTAGAAAATCCAGCAGTATTGGGAGAATCAAGGGTGATGGCTCACAATAGATTTCTTGGTCTTGAACGTCGACTTCAAAGAAACATGGAGGTACGGAAACAATATGTGGAATTCATGAGAGAGTACGAAAGATTAGGACACATGAAGAAGGTGAACCTTAAGTCAACTCCATCTCTGAAATACTTCATTCCTCATCATTGTGTCTTGAAACCCGAGAGCACCACTACCAAATTGCGAGTTGTGTTCGATGCCTCCGCCAAAACCACGACAGGGTATGCATTAAATGATATAATGTATACGGGGCCCACAGTTCAAAGTGAACTGTTTTCAATACTGTTACGTTTTCGGTTGCCACGTTTTGTCTTCACGACCGATATTGAGAAGATGTATCGGCAGATCCTAATACATCCAGAAGATCAACAGTATCAAATCATCATTTGGAGAGAGGATCCAACAGCAGAAATAAAGTACTATCAATTAAACACCGTCACATATGGTACTCGATCAGCCCCATACCTGGCTACCAAATGTCTTCAAGAAATCGCAAACAACAACATGCTAAGTCATCCCTTGGGAGCTCAAATGTTGCATGACAATTTTTATGTGGATGATGGGCTTGGAGGATCAAACAGTCTGGCTACAGCCACAGAAATGCAACATCAACTGATCAAAATACTGAACACACATGGATTTAATTTACGAAAGTGGTGTGCGAACCATCCCAAACTATTGAAAAATATTCCACAAGGTGACCAGGAAGTGAATTTGGACTTCTCTAAGGACAATAATGATTCAATAAAAACACTTGGTTTATTGTGGTTACCGAAGGCACATGTATTCTGCATCAGAACAACGCTGGACCCTGTGCGGGCAATCACTAAGCGAACAATCAGTTCCGATTTAGCACGACTGTTTGATCCACTGGGATTATTGGCACCCGTAATTGTTAAAGCAAAAATATTCATACAGCATCTATGGCAAATAAAGTTATCCTGGGATGAAGCACTACCATCAGATCTCGACGCCACATGGACAGCATTTCGAGAAAATTTGAGCAACTTAAACGATCTCAAAATACACAGACACATATTAAAGGGAAAACTGACATCGTCAACACAACTGCACATCTTCACTGACGCTTCTGAAAGAGCTTTTGGTGCGGCAGCATACTTACGGACAACGCTGAAGGATGGCAGGATAATAACGCGATTATTATGCGCGAAAACTCGTGTTGCACCACTCAAAACACAATCGTTGCCTCGACTAGAACTTTGCGCCGCACTAGTCGGTTCCGAGCTCGCAGCTCGAGTGAAAACAGATTGTCAGATAAAGAACCAAACTACTTTCCTTTGGACCGATTCTGAAGTTGTACTTCATTGGATTAATGCACAATCATCCACATACAAAACTTTTGTGGCAAACAGAATAGCAAAAATTCAAATGTTAACTTCACCTGTGCAATGGCGACATGTCAGCTCGAAGGCAAACCCAGCTGATTTACTATCAAGAGGTTGCTCAGCAAAGGCATTGACTGACAACGCACTTTGGTTTCAAGGACCGATGTTTTTACATGGCAAACAAGAACTATGGCCCCCAATGTGGTCAAACCAGCTGCAATTTCCGTCTGATATCGAAAAGAAAAAGGATACAGCCATATCATTGCTCACTGGGCAAGCAAATGGAGAATGGATTTATCAAATTAATCACCACAATTCTTTCGGTACACTTCAAAGAATAATTGGATATGTCTTAAGGTTTATCAAGAATACAAGGTGCAAACAGAAGTCTAGATCGGAACACATGGTTCTGTCAACAATCGAACAAGAAAATGCAATGGCGGTCATCATCAAGATCATTCAAGCCGATGACTTCAAAGAAGAAATCCAAAACCTGAAGCAGCACAAAGAAGTCAAAATGAGCAGTTCACTCCGCAGTTTATCACCATTTCTAGATGACGAAAACATTCTTCGAGTGGGGGGACGTTTAGAAATGGCTGCACTTCCATACGACGCTAAGCACCAAATGGTGCTCCCGTACAACGACCCGCTGGTAAAGTTACTTTTCATCAAGGTACATGAAGAGAACAAGCACTGTGGACCTCAAGCGTTGTTAGGAACCTTGAGGCAACGTTTCTGGCCTATAAAGGGGAAAACAACAGCTCGATCAATTGTCCAGCATTGTATCCGATGTAATAAGGCTCGACCTCAATAAGTACAACAAATCATGGGAAACCTGCCAGCTACTAGAGTAACACCAGCTCGACCATTCATTAACACTGGTGTCGATTACGCGGGACCTTTATGGGTGCATTATAAGGTTCGAGGAAAAAGGCCAACTAAGGCTTACTTAGCTGTATTCTGTTGTTTTGCCTCCAAGGCAGTTCATATGGAGTTGGTAACGGAACTGTCAACAGACGCATTTATTGGAGCTCTCAAAAGATTCATAAGTCGAAGAGGGCGCTGCCAAAACTTGTATAGTGATAACGCCACTAACTTCATCGGAGCAAGAAATGAATTGACTGAATTATCATCAGCAATTTACTCATCAAGCGCTCAAGACCAAATAAGGAAAACATTCAATGAGAAGGGAATCCAGTTCCATTTTATTCCTCCGAGATCCCCCCATTTCGGAGGACTGTGGGAAGCTGCAGTGAAATCTGCGAAACATCTTCTACTAAGAAGTGTCGCGTCAGCCTCATTGACTTATGAAGAATTGGAAACTGTAATAGTGGAAATCGAGGCCATATTGAATTCTCGGCCACTGACGCCACTTTCATCGGACCCTTCTGATTTAACTGCATTGACGCCAGGCCATCTCCTCATAGGTGAAGCGCTCACCGCCCAAGTAGATAGCAAGGCAAACTCAACGAAACAATCGCTGTTGTCAAGATGGAAATTGGTGTCACAAGTAAAACACGAGTTCTGGAAGAGATGGTCCAATGAGTATCTTAATGAACTCCAACAACGACACAAATGGACAAGGCAATTAATTAAATTAATTAAACTCGGGGAACTAGTAATTATCAAGGAAGACAATGTTCCTGTTATGCGTTGGCCCCTTGGTCGAGTAGTGGAAGTATATAATGGACCTGACGGAGCAGTGCACGTTGCTGATGTAAAAACAGCAACTGGAACATATAAACGTGTAATCCACCGACTCGCTCGACTACCCATAGACACAGATACTGGCACAGAATCAAAGGATGATGAGAATGCAAGAAAACGAAGGGACAAAATTAATGAAGAGCCACCAAAGAGACCAAAAATTGCACGGCATAACAGCTTAATTACATTATTGACAGTACTGTTAATATTGCCAATAGCATGGAGCGAACCAATCAAAATTACAAAATTTGATCCAAATGCAGGCATTCACTTTGAACACATCGGATCAAGCAAAATCATTACAAGTGAATGGAAAATGGTTGTGTACTATGATCTCAAACCATTGCGTACGGAAATTCAACTACTAAAAAATGGCACCAATACTATGAATCACATGTGCGAACAAATACAGCCAACAACAATATGCAATGAACTAGTCACACAGTTTCAACGCACAAATACAGAGCTGGACCTTGATAAAGGTTTATTAAGACGCCATCGTAGAAAAAGAGGTGCACTTAATTTTGTTGGAAATATTGCTAACTCGTTGTTTGGAGTTCTAGACTCACAATATGCCCTTCAGATGTCACAAACAATAACGGACATCAACAACAATGAACAGCATTTGACAAGCATGATGAAAAAACAGATCTCGGTAGTTGATTCAACCATTAACATCATCAAACATGATCAAACCACAACTCAAATGGCTTTCAAAAGGCTTGAAGGAAAATTGACAGATATTAAAAATCAACTACGGCATAATGAACAGGACGAACAGAAAGAGCATACATTCCAGATGTTCTTATCATTAGCCTTTCAATTATCTATTATGGCATCAAACGTGCAACGTGTTCAAGCAGCACTCATAAATGTTCTTACAAATGTTCATAACGGACAGATCAGCCCTCAATTGATATCACCACTTAACTTAACGATGAAATTTTAAGAATTACAGCACATTTGGCACCAGCCATGCAGATCCCAGGTTATCAAGGTGATCTCCTATCGATATACAAGTTAATGAAAGTTAAGGCAGCGATAACAGAGAACCATGCAATTTTTCAGATAACTATTCCATTAACTAGTTTGAATCAATTTAACTTGTATCGGCTTATACCAATTCCCACAAAAATTAACAACACTATGGTGGCAATAAAATTGTTTACAACAATTCTGGCAATCAACGCGCATCGAGATCAATACTTTCCCAGCACAGTTGAAAAGTTACAATCTTTTTTTAGAATGGAAAACGAATTGTATCTCTGTGCCAACAAGCAGCCCACCTACAACAAAGGATCAGAAGTTTGAGCCTGCGAAGTAAGTTTATTCAACAACGAAACCCGATCCCATTGTAATCTTGAGCACAGGGAAGATCATGTGTGGACACAAGTCAATGACAGAAATCGATGGATGTTTGCACTAGCAACGCCAATACAAATAACAGCTGTATGTGATCACCAGGTCTCACGAGTCTTATTGGAAGGATCAGGTTTTATCGAATTAACGGCAGGATGTGTGTTAAAATATCAACTCTTAACGATAACAAGCAATCCGATACTAACATCATTTACAAGCACGTAAATGTAACAAAGCCAGCATCAGTTCCAGTCTTAGACACCACAGAAATTGAGTATGAGCCCTCACTAACAGATTTGTCAAGGCTGCAAGAAATGTTGGACGCACACGAAATCAACGATCTCTCCAATAAACTGAAAACTCATCAATATCATAGCCTTGCAGTAAGTTATCTGGCCCTGTTCTTGACTGTTGTCATCATATTGGCCATTTTCATCATTTACAAGCGGCACGGGAGGAAGCACGAAGGAGCTCCATCAATGACTTCTCCAGCAACACCGACAAATCTACCAATGGAACAAATTTCACGGTCAGAGATAATTCATAACGCCCAGCCACAAGCAGCTCCTCGGTACTCTAACAGCTTCTGCGTGGACATATAAAAGTACGGCTGGATTATTGAACACTCGTTCAACGCGGGAGAGGATGTTGCTGCACGTCATGTTGCAGTTGTCAACCAGCAATATTTTAATGCATTCGTCAATAACGCTGACATAGCAATTCTAATAAAAAATAAAGTTCACTACACTTGCTCGACTCAAGGTTAAGAAATGTGTACAGAAATTCTACACCTTTGTTTTGGCGAATTTCCGTCTGTTGATTTAATTTTAATTTAACTTCACAAATATTCTATGTCTGCGTTATTGCATTAAATAAAGTTTTGTTTATTATACATATTTATATTTTGATTGTGATTTTATGTTTTATATATATATTAATATATGTTATTGATATTTATGTATGATTAACTATTGATATATTATTAAGATTGTATGCGTTTTTATTGTATTATTGTTTGTCATTATAAATAATATCATTCCAATTTAATAAAGTTCAGTTGAAGTCAGAAAACCAAAGACCAAACTTGTTCTTATTTAGCGGCGGGTATTTCTAGTTCATGTACTAGAAACCCAGATTTAGGAACTATTACAAAATAAATTCCCAGTTCAAGTACTGGAAATTTAGCCAAAGTAACAGAACCATTTTATCTCTGTTATTCATTTTTGATATTGTAGTCGGGACGATTAATTGCCCTAAACTACTTGAACTAATAAATTTCAATGTTCCTTGTAGAACATGACGTCATTTTGATGTGTTTTATCTAGGAAGATGCAGAACCAACTATGCCATTAACTCACCAATGTATAGAGCAATGCTAGAGTTCAACAACAGTATGCTTTACTGTAATATAGATTTTTCAAATTCCAAACAATCATTAAAGAATGTGTTAAATAACCATTATTAAATTATTTAAACTTTTATTGAAATGAACGATTGTTCATTGACTTGAAGTAAATAAAAAAAAAAAAAAAAAAAAAATAGTAACATATATCAAGCGTTCCTCAAATACGATTGAGAATTCATTATGATTTATCTTTTTATCAAGCTTGTTAAAACTTATATTGAAAAACCTTATGACCCAGTGTTTTTATTAAGCTTATTCACAAGTACAATTGCCTTTCGCTTTTCAAATGGTCAGTTGGGTAGAAGTACCCAAAGGCAAACTATTTCTGAGATTATCAGTTATAGCGGAATCACCTTAAGGTACTATTACAGTGTGAAGCTATTAAAAACAACACATTTTTTATTAATTTTTTTTACATAGTATTATACAATTATTTAATTCAAATTTATTTACATAATGTACAAATAAAGTTGAAAATATAAAAAAAATGTTTTTATTTTGTTTGTGTATATGTTGTACGTCTAGAGGACGTTGAAGTTAGCGTGTTTCAAAAAAGGTTGTAAGTTGGTTTCTCGTCTCCAGCATTTCCAAGGCGGCGGAAAGTTAAAAATCAAAGTGCATTCTTCAGTAAAGAGTTGTAGTTGAGCACTCTACCTACGCAAATAAAAAAAAAACCAAAACAAAAAAAAATGGCATGCGTTGAAAAACAAATTTACAAAAAACCCCTCTTTTTGGCAGAAATCCCAAGCCGTAAAAAACAAGAGATAAAAGTTTCTCGGCTTTTTATAGGTAGAGTGCTTAACAGAGTCTATGAAGATCACAATGAATCAAGATTCATCGAAATCGATCAAGCAGAACTCGAGATATCTTAGAAACCAATTCGAAAAAACTTTTTTTGAGAAAACGCGATTAGATTTTCTTCTATGAACGATAATATATGAATAATACGCAACATACGAATATAATGTATGTTATATCGTTCTTTTCATTGGATATTTTTTTCTACAATTTCGTATACGCATTCTTAAGACCTCAAGGAACCAGATTCTAAAAAAAAACAAAAAAAATTATTTTTCATTTTTTACACACTGTAATAGTACCTTAAATTTCGAACTACTGAATATTTCAATAATAGAAACATGTGCAGTAGTTGTACTGAAACTTCTAACCTTAATAACTTTTTTGTAGTGAACAAAATCATTTTTTCACAATAGTGTAGTGATTTTTTATGAAGTTTATTTAAATAATAATTTTAAATCGAAGTTATGGGGTACCTTGAGCAAAAAAAATAAAATTGTAAAATATCTACTTGAAGATGACCTCTGACACCAAAGAACACAATATAGTCTTTCAGACCTATCCAACGATATGCTGCACTTCATGATCGGACTTAAAATACTAATGTTATAACAAAAAGACCATTTTGGCTGTTTTTTTGGATACCAAAAAAAAAAAAATGTTATAGTGCTGAAACACTTTTGATTTAAGCTTTAATTTTAGGGGGTGTCTTTTTATATTCATTTTTGGTGACCCGCCTTAATATGATTAAAGCGGAACAGTTATGTAAAATTATCATATCAATTTATGAATAAGATCTGTGTTACTTTTGATTCTGACAAACGATTGCTACGATCAGAAATTAGTTGTCCGCTTTTAGAAAATAGCCTTTCGCAGGGTACAGACGTCGCAACTGTCCCAAAATGTAAATGTACCGTTTCACTGAGATGCGGGAAATTGTAGGCATTCAATTTCCACTACTCTAAGGGATTCAGGGAACGACTTAGTAGAGGTTCGGCTAATAGCGTGGAATTTCTAAAATGGCTCGTGACCTATTACACTGGCTTGCAGCCAATATTTACAATGAACGCAACTATCCTTTTCTCATGTAAATCGATCGATAATTCTGAAAAAATTTTTCTGTTTTTTCTCTCACTCCGTTTTCGAGATATTGTCCACTATAGGGTTTTCAACGAAAAAAAGAGTTGGTTCCACTTAATTGCATATATCTCCAGAACCAACGACAGTAATCAAACAAATGATATATCAAATAAAAGCTAATTTCTTACAAACAATGCCATCATCATTTTATGATCGAGGTGTTGGTTTTGTAGGAGGAATAAATTCAATTTCCGGGGATTTTTCTTGTTTTTCAGAAAAATTTAAAAAAAAAAAAAAAAATAGCTGCAAATTTTGTTAAGAAATCAAAATATTTAGTTACTTTTGATAATTTTTGTTAAAAGCCTGTATTTTTCCGAAAAAAATAAGCTATTGTTGAAGAAACTTTATTGAGAAATAAAAAAGTTGTGTTTAATAGAACGAAAGCACCAAAATTATGTTATTGTCATAAATTTTATTGTCATATAAATAAATTGGGTTATTGTGATATTATTTTTTATTTTCCATTTTTATTGTTCATAAGAATCAAATCAAGTCTTTTGTGAAAGAAAAGATAAAAATATTATTATTTATTAGATATTAGATACAGTATTAATTACTTTGCACGTTTTAATCAATACTCTTATTGGGCTTAGTATAACCTACTCAAGGGGTGCACAATTTGTTCCTGGCCAGAGTGTTACCAACCCTAGCTGCGACACTGTTTCTACATATATAAAGAAATAAAGGATAAACGTACTGTGCAAAAATCACCTCTTTTTAATATTTTATAAAATGATTTTTTCTAGCAATATGAATTTTAATGAATTTTTTACAGAAATGGAAAACAGACTATTAAAATATTTGTTGAAATGTTGCCTTAAAAATTTTTAACAAAAAAAAACCTACTTAAAAATCACTACAAAGTAAAAAATAATTTTAAATTACTTTTTCTAATAATTTCTTGGTCAAATTTGATAGTTTATTTATACAAAATATTTGATTGGTGACGCTGCACAATGATACGCCCAATAGGCAAAAGTCCGAAAATTTGATGTCGCAAATATCCAAGTGTTAAGTATTTTTGGGAAGGTAATGCATCCACAAAGAAAACTGTTACAAAATTTGTTTGATTCACCTCTCCCTGTTCTAGTAGGAGCTTGGAAAGTCGACCTTTTTAAGCAAAAAATTACCGGTATAAAAAAAGCAGTTTTAGTCTTTCTGCAAGAAAAATTCCCAAAAATGCATTTCTTACACTATTCGATTCAAACAAAAAATATTTGAAAGAGTTTTAATATAGGTACAAATAAAATAACATTTATTGTAAAATTTTTGTTAATAAATTTTTTAGAAAGCTTACAATGACCTACTAGTTTTATTTCAAAAACACGAAAAATGCTAAAGTTTGATGGAAAAAAAAATTTATTTTTGGAAAAACATATTTGGGGTCTTTCTTTAAAACACATATTTGAACCTTATATTTTAAGAGTTAGTAAATAACTTTTCCACTTTTTTCCCGCAAATTAGTTTAATTTCGATTGTAAAAAGACTTAATTTGCGATTTGTTCTAACTCCTGCATTTATTCATTGAGAAACAATAGCACATGTGTATGTGTGTATGAGAGTGGTCGGTTATAGCGACCCTGAAGGGACCGGATTATTTCGTCGTTATAACCGAATGTCGTTATATGCAAACAAAATTTTTGTTGTTGTTTATTATTAATTTAATTCAATAATATAAATCGTCACCGAGATTCTTCGGAAAAAAATTCAAATGGGAGTGCAGAAAGTGAATTTTCAGAGACATATTTACGCCCATTTTTTATAGTTCTTGAGCAACTCGTTAACTATTTTCTCGTAATATTCACTTTAATTGTTCCCGAGGAAGCTAGAAACAGTCGTCCTAAAAGAATCCCACGCCGCTGCCTCAACTGATGACAATAGTTCTACGAATTGAAGATCGCTTAACACCTTTTAATTTGCGATCCAACGAAGACAAATTCTTTTATCTTGGCATCAGAAAGATTTGGAAAAATCGTTTTCAAATATGTGAATGCTTCGCTTTCTTTGTCTAACGCCTTGACAAAGTTTTTCATAAGTCCAAGTTTGATGTGCAGCGGTGGGAGAATTATGTTTTCTTTTTGACGAGTGGAACGTTTTTGACGTTGCTCTCTCCAACTTTCGACTCAATTCTTTCTGCCCAGTCCTTTTTGTAATAGTGGTTTACCAACGACGTGGTGTACCAACGACTTTGATATCAGAACATATTTTCCAGTCGTGTTATTCATATTTAATACTGCTATCAATAAACAAACGCCACTCTTTGGGAATGTACGGCTGACCGAAGGTATTAAATAAGCCAGGAATGACTACGCAATAGCAGATATTGTCATTCTTAGTAAAGTGTATACGGGTTTTCACGATTTCTGAAGTATGTCACCTTAACATTGGGTCTCAAAAAGTTGAATTGTTGCATACGAGAAGATTCCACCAACAGATGAAAGCAATTGAGAATGGGTACCAAGGATTTTGGGACGAAGGAATGATGGGCGACTATTGTTGGTTTCTCATCAGAGAAACCGATCCCGAATTAAATTAACGACAAAACAAGAATTCTAATCATTTTGAATTTCCGAATGATAAATAAAAATTATTTGCAATGTAAATAACAATATAAATGATCTAATGCAACAATAAAAATTATTAATAATAATTATTTACAATTTAAATAATGTAATAATAATGTAAATTATTAAAAGAACAATAAAAATGAAGAATATATGATTTTATTACAACAACCTTTAGTTCTCATTTTTTTTATGGCAATAAAATAAGTCCAAATGCATAAATTGATAATCACACAATTTGGGTGATTTTGTTCCATTAAACAACTTTTTCATTTCTCAATAGATTTTCTTCAACAATAGCTTATTTTTTTTGGAAAAATAAAGGCTTTTAGTAAAAAATATCAAAAGTAATAAAGTATTTTGATTTCTTAACGAAATTTGCAACTATTTTGTGTTTTTTTGGAAATTTTTCTGAAAAATAAAAAAAAATCCCAAAAATTTGAATTTATTCCGCCAAAACTAACAACTCGACCAAAAAATGGTGTCTGCATTGTTTGTAAGAAATTTTATTAGCTTTTATTTGATATATCATTTGTTTGATTACTGTTGTTGGTTCTGGAGATATATGCAATTAAGTGGAACCAACTTTTTTTTTTCGTTGAAAACCCTACAGTGAGCAATATCTCGAAAACGGAGTGACTGAAAAAAAAAATAATTTTCAAAGTACAAACAACTTTTCGTTATTTGTAAACCAGTGATATCAATAGTAAATGCTAAAACACAAGACTGAGTGCAAATAAATTCAAAGAGAATTTACGTTATAGAAGTATGTTTATGATTTAAATAATTAAAATAATATGAAATAAAACTAAATTTGCTTTAAATAATCGGTAATGTTGACTTGGCAAAAGGTAACTCTCGTTCAAGTTTAAATAAGTACTCAAGAGCCAAATTTTCTGCACCTTAACCAAATAAAACAAACCTTTAAAAACTTTTAAAATTAATGTATGCCTTGTCTGTTATAAATCAAACCTTTTATAAGAAGATAAAGCATTAAATGCCTCTCTGGCTGAAGGAATTTGATCCTCTCACGCAATGTCCCGGTTTACACTCGTCAAGAGTTGACAGTCACTATTTTATATTCCATTTTGAAGTTGGTGCTTCAATTTACACTCGTCAAAAATTAACGGTCAATGTCCCGGTTTATACTTATCAAGAATTGACGGTCAATTCTAGCATTTGTCGATGAGAGACGCGGACATCAACTTGAGAGATGGCAAGTTCAAAAGGAAATAGCAAATAATTGACCGTCAATTCTTGACACCAAAAGATATTTCAAAAATCTAGTCTCATTTTGATTTTTATATGCATTCGTTGTCGCTATATGTGAAAATATATTCCCCTATTTTATAAAAACTGTGTTGTTTTATGCGAATTCGTCGTTATATCCGACGACGTTAAAGGCAAACTTAGTATCTAAGGAATAATCAATTATAATGTGCGGACTTCAAGGATACGACGTTATAACAGAAATGTTGTTATAACTGAGGTCGTTATAAGAGAATTCCACTGTACAAGGGTAATCAAATAAAAGGATCCCGGAATCCCGGACATTTTTTTTTAATTTGGGATTTTAGTTGCAAAATACGAGGGTTTTGAAAATAGTAGAGGAAGTTATTTAGTTTTTAGTTTAACGGTCCCGAATTTTTCATTGAATTTTAGGATCTAAATTTTTTACTCTGGTATTCCCTAGTATATACTTACTTACTTAGATGGCGCTTACAACCGTTGGTCGGTTTTGGCCTGGTCTAAGAATTTGCGCCAGCCTCTTTTGTCGTGCGCTTGCTGGCGCCAGTTGGAAACTCCAAGCGTTGTCAGGTTATCCAATGGAGATGCGGACTGCGTTGGCCACCGCTGGGTACCGAATCCAATATTTTTTTCGTTGGAGCTTCGTCGTTCATTCTCTCGACATGACGTAGCCAGCGAAGCCGCTCTATTTTAATACGCTTGACTATATCGATGTCGGCATATAGCTCATACAACTCGTGGTTCCATCGTATTCGGTACTCGCCATTGACGCAGATTGGACCATAGATCTTGCGAAGGATTTTTCTCTCGAACGCTCCCAAAGTCCTTTCATCAGAGCTGCTCAACGTCCAGGTTTGTAATGCGTATAGTACGACGGGCATGATTATTGACTTATAGAGCGTCAGTTTTGTTCGTCGAGAGAGAGCTCTGCTTCTCAATTGCCTACTGAGCCCAAAGTAACACCTGTTGGCAAGAGTTATCCTTCGTTTAATCTCAATACTGATATCGTTGAAGGAGTTAATACTGGATCCCAGGTAAACAAAGTCTTTCACTACCTCAAAGGAGGTGTTGTCAACAGTGACGTGGTTTTCAAGACGCTGGGACTGTTTATTTGTTGACACAAGATACTTCGTTTTATCTGCGTTCACTGCAAGACCCATTCGACTCGACTCTTTTTCTAGTCTGGAGAATGCTATACTGACTTCGCGCGTATTGTGGCTAATGATGCCAATATCATCAGCATACGCCAGCAGCATTACACTCTTATAGAAAATAATGCCGCTGCGTCTCAGGTCAGCAGCTCGGATGATCTTCTCCATGACTATATTAAAAAAGTCGCACGATAAGGAATCACCTTGTCTGAAACCTCGCTTGGTATCGAACGGAAGGGAGAGGTCCTTCCCGATTTTCACTGCAATGCTGGTGTTTTTCAGTGTCATCCTGCAAAGACGTATAAGCTTCGCAGGAATACCAAATTTAGATATGATGGAGTATAGGTGACTCCTTAATGGACAGTCGAAGGCGGCTTTGAAATCGACAAAGGGATGGTGCGTGTCGATTTGTTTTTCGAGGGTCTTTTCCAAGATTTGTCGGAGCGTGAAGATCTGGTCAATGGTGGACTTTCTAAGTCTGAAGCCACACTGATAAGGTCCATTCAGTTGGTTGACGATGGGCTTCAGTTTTTCACACAATACGCTCGATAGGACCTTACATGCGATATTAAGAAGGCTTATCCCACGATAGTTGGCGCAAATGGTGGGATCGCCTTTCTTGTGGATTGGGCAGAGCATACTGAGGTTCCAATCATCTGGAATGCATTCTACCGACCATATTCTCCATAGAAGTCTGTGAATGCATTTAAACAGAGCTTCGCCACCGGTCTTAAACAGCTCAGCCGGTAGGCCAGCGGCTCCTGCGGCTTTGTTGTTTTTAAGCCGAGCCATAGCTGTTAAGACCTCTTTATAGTCAAGCAGCGGAACTTCAACAATGTCATCCATAATTGGGGTTTCCGGGATATCATCTCCACTGGCGGGATTGTTGTCAGCGTCGCCATTTAAAAGTCTAGAGAAGTGCTCCCTCCATAACATCAGTGTACCCTGGATATCTGTCACTAGATTCTCATTCTCATCCTTGCAGGAAGAGGCTCCGGTCTTAAAACCATCGGCTAGGCGTCTTATTTTTTCGAAAAATTTTCGAGTCTCATTCCTGTCGCCATGCATCTCAATTTTCTCGCACTCATGCATTTCCGCCTCTCGTTTTTTTTCGCCTGAAAATGCGTCTCTCTTCCCTCCTCTTCTCTCGGTATCGCTCCATAAGAGCACACGTTACAACCGACTGCAGGGGGGCTTTGCAGGCGATGTCCTTCTCTGCAGTGGCGTCGCGACACTCCTGGTCGTGCCACTGGTTTCGGCGAGGGCGGTGGTAGCCTATCACCTCTTTGGCAGCCGTACGCATAGGGTGGGATATGTGCTTCCACTGTGCGCATTTATCGTCGATCGGAGGAGTGCTTTCTTGAAGCAGGAGTGAGAGTCTAGTAGCGAAGGCTTCAGCCGTCCGTTTTGACTGCAGCTTGTCGACGTCTAGCTTTCTTTGTGTAGGATTGCGAGCATTCTTGGGTGCGACAAGATAGTGATCCGAGCCTTTGTTCGGATGGGACAGCCAGGTGGCCTTATGAATATTGAGATGCTTGAATCTAGTGCTACTAACGACCATGTTTCGTGCTGCGGCGAAGTCAATCAACCTCATTCCGTTGTCGGATGTGTTGACGTGGAGGCTGAATTTTCCGACTGTTGGACCAAATATGTTTTCCTTACCCACCTTGGCGTTGAAGTCACCAAGCACGATTTTTAAGTCATGGCGGGGGCAGCGCTCGTATGCGTCTTCAAGGCGCTCGTAAAAACTTTCTTTGGTCTCGTCATCTTTTTCTTGTGTCGGAGCGTGCGCACATATTAGGCTTGTGTTAAAAAATTTTGCCTTGAAGCGGATTATGGCAAGTCGTTCGTTCACAAGAGTGAATCGCAGGACATGATGCCGTATTCTCTTGCCAACTACATATCCGCATCCAAACTCGTGCTTCTCCGCATGGCCGCTGTAGTAGATATCACAGGATGCTTGCCTGTCCCTAAGCAACTCTGTCCCTTCCATCGCATTTCTTGGATTGCAGTTATATCAGAATTATATCTTTCCAAGATATCAATCAGTTGGATAGAGGCACCATCCCAATTTAGGGTTCGGACATTCCAGGTGCATATCCGTAAATCATTATCAGTTTTTCGTTTGCGGTAGTCGTCATCAGATTTGGGAATCATTCTTTTTTTATTCTTGTACTTTTCATTGAAATGCTTTTTTTATGTGGTGGACTTCAAACCCAACGCACAACCTTTGCTTGATGACCAAAGGAAGCCCGCCGCTCAGATTCGGCGTCAAAGTTTATCGGGAGATAGTTCTTTGACGTTTACAGGAGACACCACGCGGAGGTTTAAGTCGACTTGAGACGATTTCGACATGGATAATGCTGGTCTCGCCAAGTTGAGGCAGTCAGACACGTTGCCATGTGAAGATCGCCCCCTTATTCCGTAGCATATTCATTGCGTAATACCGTTTCTTAATAAATGTAAACAAATATTTTAATTTAAGCAACGAAGAAGTTGTTGATTTGCGTTTATTTTGCGTTTTTGTGCAATTTGTCAAAGAGATTTTAAAAGTTTAACTTTTTTATTTTATTTATATGTATTTAATTAAATTTAACAAATAATAATGTCTTTTTATTTAAAGAATAGTGATTAAAGGATTTGATTTTTGATTTGCCAATAGGTTTTTGTAATGCACTTCACTATAAATTTTTTGCTATATAAATGTTCTTTATCTAAGGTAATTTGTCTGAAGAGGCATTGGAAGCAAATAATAAAAATAAGAGGAAAGTCCGGTTGTCCAATACAAGAAAAGACTCCAAGACAAGAAAGAAAATTGAATAATTTCTAGAAAAATTAATTTATTGAAATTCATATTTTTTATTGTAAAGTCATTTTTAAAGCTTTGCACACATAAATAATCTCCATGTACTGGTTTGGGCGAGCTTGCAAAACTGATCTTGTTAATATGCTATTGTGTTTTGCAGTTGCACAAATTGACCATTTCAGGTCTTGAAAGGACTTTTCCCGAGCCTTTTATGATCAATTGTGTTGTGTGTGTTATTAAATGTTTACACATAATTGACCGAGAACTGCACCTACATGTTTTATGCCGACTCCGAACGGCTAAAGTTCATGTTCTCAAGAAGCTTTACATGTCATTATTAACTCTCTGAGGCTTGCCATTATTTGCAGAGAGGTGGTGACCGATCAGAAATTTTTTTTTAATAAAATAACTTTTGCCGCGACAGGGTATCGATCCCGGGCTCCGAGCATGCCAAGCCACAAACTTAACCTGCATGCCACGGTCACCACCATGTTGAAAATTTAGTTTTATTTATTTATGGTTTGTTGGTTATTGTCTATTTCTGCCTTTTTACAATTTTTACTAAAGTGTCCCGCTCTTTTTCATAGTTTATTATAATTATAAATTATTTATCATAGTTTATAATAATCCAACCTAGCCCTGTACCACATTTTAGTTCTCTACAGTGATATATGAGATCATTTTCGAGAGTATTTTTTTATAAATGCAAATAGTACTTTTTTATTGTGTAGGGTACTTTTCATTAAGTAGTGATATGTGTATAAATGCAAAATAAAGAAATATAGAAATCACGTATCTCATAATGCTTCAAAATAGTGTTTTTTGCATTATATGTTAGAATACTCTCCATGAAACCAAAAAAAAATTGAATATGGTTTAAAATACAGAATTTTTTGACGATTTTCGTAACTCACAATTAAAATTATTGAATTGTGAGTTACGTCCTTTCTATATTAATAAAACCAATGCGTTTTTTAATTTAAGGCCACCTTTTACCTTCGAAAAATTTTTTTTCGAAATTTTTATTGTTTGCTTATATGAACTAACATAATATTGGGAACATACTGTAAAATTTTCAAGCAAATTCAATAAGTACTTTTATTTTTGGCGAATTTTTTTATGTAGACATGTCTGGCACAAATCACCTCATATGCACATATTTGGTGATTTACCTTTTTTCAAACATTGTTATGTATTCTTGCAAGCAAAGTACTAATGCAATGTTGTTGTTGTGTTTTTTCTAAGAATATTGTTTTTGTTTTTTCAAATATACATACAGTTGGGAGCTATTATTACTTATTACTTATCGTTACTATTTCTAAGGAGATATTATGTAACATAAGTTAAAAAAATCTACTACCACCCACCACCTGATTTGCAAAATAAAAAACATAAAAATAGAATTAATTATATATATTTAATTTACCAAAATATGCTTAAATTAAAAAAATCTTACCTTAGCATTATTTTATTACTTTTTTTAATACCATGTCTTCGGGCACTTTCCACATCATTTCTCGGAAACCAATGATCCGATTTGGATGAATCTTTTTGTTTTTGATAGTCAACACCCAAATGCACCGGAGAAATCTCTAAAACCGATCGTTTTTTTATTTTATTATTTTGAAAACACTTATCACAACTTTAAATGCGATTATCTCGAAACCACTTTTTCGCGATTGGTTGTAATAAAAAGTTATTGAAAATATTGTCCGATTTAAACAATTTTTGCACCACATATTTAGAAGAGCAGTCATTCTCGTCGGTACCAGAATCATGAAGGTAACTTCAAAAACAACGGAATTACACATATTTTAATCCCTAAAAAATACCTGTTTTTGTTAATTTTGAATTTTCTTTTAATTTTCTTTATTTTGGTACCGACGATAACGGCATTAATTCTTAACATATTCCCGTTTTGGTTTTTATATTCAAATGAAGCACAAACATTTTTTGATTACAACCAGCGGGGTACCTTTTTTTTTGTTGGTGTACTTTGACATGACATACAAAAACAATAACAACAAGAACAACAACAATATTAATTTTAGAATTAAGTTTGATATTTTTTCTAGTCAATATAAAAGACCGTTTGTCTATACCTTTAATAACTGTTGCAAAATTTAATTTTCAGCGAGACATTACCTTTTTTTTTCGCCAAGGTAAAAGGTGGCCTTAATTAAATTTATCACATAAACGAACAAAAAATAATAAGGCTTTCTTTCAAAACCTGTTAAATATGTATATTAGACCGTATCGAAAAACTAATTTCGCCGCACACCATCAATAAAGCGTTATTGAAAGAAAATTTCGAAAAAAAAATTTTTTTGACCGAACGTAGTCACGACATATTTCTTTATAACTTCGTTATTTACCGTCCGATCTTAAAGAATGATATGTTTTTGTTTGTGTCTTAGGAAGGCCTATTTTTGGTTTCTGAAACTCATTGACCTCAGTTGACCTTTTATAGTACTGACTCACCGAACCCCAGTTTCTACCATCTTAACGTACCATTTTAATTTCAGAATTGGAAAGCCCATAAAAAATCATTGAACTTTTACTAAAGAATTTTTTGATATATCCACTAGAAATATTAAAATTTTTTTTTGTAATTTTTTTTGCAAATTTTAAAATTTTTTGTCATATCTATTATTTTTATAAAATATCCACCGAAAACGTTCACATCCGAAAAAAGCATCCTAATGTACAATTCTAAAGTATTGCAATTAAAGCCTGCAAAAAACTTCCTTCTTATTAAACTTTCTGGACTATTCATTAAGATCGTGCTGTTGATCGTGCACCGAGAAAAAAACTTAAGAAAAATTAACAAAAAACCTGTGTTAGTTTACCTTAGGGCTTGGTCTGTTTAAAGTCCACAAAGTTCTTGGATAAAACAACAAAGTTTAATCTGTTAATTTATCGAATTTTATATATATGGTGAATTGACGATATTCTTTGTAATTTAACCATTAGTTGTAAGCCCATTTTCACAAGTATATTAGTAGAATTGCACTGTTGGGAAGTAATATAATTGATTGGGAAGTATTATCTATATATTCCGATAATTAACATTGTAAAATGTTAAAAAATTTATTGATTGATTGCTATTTGCATCTTCCTTGTTCGCAGTGTTTGTTATTTTCTTTTTAGCTATCAGCCATACTTTGAGTACTTTATACATGAGCTTGGTTACTTTTACAAAGTTGTGCTTTGTAAATTTAAAAATTTTGTTTCTTGTATAAATTATCAAATTTTTCATTTAAAAACCATTTTCAGCAAAAAAGTTTACGGTGGATATTTTATAAAAATAATACGATTTGACAAAAAGTTTAAAAGTTTGCAAAAACATTAAATAAAACAATTTTTAAAATTTTTCTAGTGGAAATAGCAAAAAATTTCTTTTGTAAAAGTTTAATGTTTTATTTTGGGCTTTCCATTTCTGAAATCAAAATGGTACGTTAAGATAGTAGAAACTGAGGTCCGGTGGGTCAGTACTATACGTGGTCAACTGAGGTCAATGAATTCTAGAGACAAAAAATAGGTCTTCCTGAGTGTTGCCGCCGAACAGAGTATTTTATGTTTTTATAATTTCCTACTGGGTATATTATTTACCATAAAACTTTATCATATAATTTTCTCAATTTGATCATATAGTTCTTTTTATATATCTTTATGCATATTTACATACATGTGTACACAAAAAGTTTTTTTTTGTCAAAAACTTAGTTACTTTAAGTTACTTAGTTACTAAAAAATAAGGAATATAAAAAAGCGAACGTGTTTCGAGTCTTAAAAGGTACAGTCAGTTTGCGTTTGTAAACAAAGAAACAAGAATTTTTAAAGTTGAAGCAATGTGATTTTAAGACATTCTATTAAAAATTTAAATTTGAGATTTGAAACTTAAGTTAAATAAACTGAATTAAAATACTGAAAACAAAAATCTATCTTCTATTAAAAACTTGTTGAGCATGAACTCGGGATTGTAAACCCTCATTAACAAATCTTTAAAAATTCTTTATACATGGTTCGTGACAATTAAAGTAAACTTTGCGCGTTTTGCGAAAAATAAAACATAGTAAATTAATTTTTTTATTGACGAAATCGACCGAAAACACAACCATGTTCGTTACGGATGGCCAAAACCAGTCGGGCAGTGTACACCACTGCAAAAAGTGTGACCAAACGGATAGTCCATATGGTGCAGTGTGATCAGTGGGACAGGTGGTACCACTATAATTGCGTCGGAGTAAATGATGACATAGCTGATATAAGTTGGTGCTGCGGATGCTATAATCCCTTGTCAGCAGCTGACACATCGAGTTCGAATGCTCCTCCAACAATTGCACAAAGTGATGCTCCACCAAGGTTTCAGCAAATTCACGAACAGGCGACTTCATCCCCGCAAACCGTGTGCAGTCAATTTCATCAAACAATAAAATTATCGTCTCCATCCGAAGAAAATAAACCTATCGTATGGAGCAATGGACAAGTTGCTGAACAGGCTGTTGGATATATCGAAAAGGTTGCTGTAAAAAATTAAGCTGAAGCACAGCTGCGGGAGTCGACACCAAAGCTTAATTTTCGCCCTGCAACTAGAACGCAGCCAAGTGCACATTGAGGTAACTTACAGCTTGGACACTAGTTCCTGCATACTGTGTATTCGTAATTTTATAGCACGTCGAGGTGTACCAAAAGAAATTTACACGGACAATAGTAGAAATTTCAAAGCATCGCCGAATATCCTTCACAGTTTGCATCTTGCTTTCTTAACGTTCAGACGTGTTTAAAGAGTATATCTTCATTTATTTTAAATAAAGTTTCTTGCTTTTTCTAAATCATTAAATTTATATACGGATTTAAAACGGAAAACACCACGGATCAACTCTAGTTGGGTTTCTTGAAGCGTGCTACAAGTCATATTCATCCTTTTGCTACAATAATATATTTTGTTTATCTCATATATATATATATATATATATATTAAGGCGCCTCAAAAAAAAAAGTGGTCCGGGTCACCTCCTGAAAACAAACTTTGGTTTATTTTATGATGATTCCCAAAATATTGCAACTCTAGCTTTAGCCGTTCGTGAGCTGGAATGGTTTGAAATAACCTCTAAAAATCGCGTTTTTGATTAATTCTATTTATACCACACTACCTTCGGTCAAAAAAATTGTCACAAATAGTGTAAATCGATGAATTACATAGTTTTGTTTTTTATTTTGTTTTAAATCTGCCCACACACTTAGTTATTGAGTTATTTGCAGTGATTTTTTCAATTTTTTTTAATGCAGTTTTTATAAAAATATATATAACTTCCCCATTTATAGCCTGATTTACCATTCCGTGGTATCATTGGAAAGGTACTGAATGCTGCTTTTCATTTCTGTCGTTAATTAACCCTTATAAGCACTTTTATAAAAATGCATTTTTTATCAACATGATAAAAAATTTGTGGTTATTTATTAAGTCGCTAATTAAAAGATAAAAAAAAAAACAATTTAGAGTTTTATCAAAGAAATAATTTTTTTTTTATTCCAAATCTTTTCGTGATTCAATTTTATAGTAACGCTTGCGCGATTGAATCTTGTTTGCAATATGTGCAGGCCTGTTCTTATCAATTACCGAAACGCAGGATTGGCTTACCACATGTACAAAACGTTCCGTATTTTGTGAATGACATGGAAATTCTGAAAATTGTTTGTTAAGAAAAGCATAACAATTATTTTAAAAACTTTTCATTACCAGGAATTTTTACAATTTCATTGGAGTCGTGTAGTTCTAATAAGTATTGTTGAGTATAGAACTGGATGCATGGCAGTTCTGTATTAGCTCTTAATTCATTCCAATCTATCATATTTTTATAGGAATCACAATTGAATTGTATCTTGGGGACATTAAATTGGCGAATTCCTTGTGTGTCATGAGCACGCGATTGTAAAATAATATCGTAGGCTTCCTTTCGTGTCGCCTTGCTCTCATCTGCAACCATTACCAGTAAAATATTTTCTGGGTGAGCAAAAAATCCATTAATTTGAACAGAGCGTTGTACAATAAATTGCATATCTGCCGGTAATTCGCGCGTCCACTCAATGTATTTAAACAAGTGGCGGCTGCCATGAATGGCTTTTGGTTGGCTTTTTATTAAAAACCAAAATGGTGCGTAGACCCTCATAACAAAAAATGCTAGCTGCTTTAACTTTTCGCAAGCCACAGGCTTCGTAACATATAGCCGCAAAATTCTTGACGCTGTTGTCAACCAGCGTGAAAGATTGAGCGGGCCAGGTTTAATGCTGGCCAAATGTTCATCGCACGCCCCAGCATCAACTGCTCGTACCATATCATAAAGATATTTTTGATCAGCTCGCAAAACCCAGTCATCAATATTTGTGGGCATATAGCCCATCGCAATTGGATCAAAGTTATGAGCAATCTAAAGTTAATATTTTATTGAAATTAACAGTTAAAAAAAAAACAACAAAATAATTGAATACAATTTACCGGCACATCTTCGCAGCCCTGTAATGAATGCCCAATTATTCCTGGCCAGTTTTGCGGCCCATTAGCTTTTCCTAACATTTCTTTGAGTAGCGCAGTGAATGGCAACTCGTTAAAATGAAAGAGGCATATTAGCCACTGCAAAGGGCGCTGCAATTGTCGTTCTAGGTTACAAATCGCTCCATTAAATTTGCCTGTGTTGGTGCTGGTTCCGTCGCAATTTACAGCGACCACGTGCTCTAGTGAAAACTTTTCAGCTTTCAAGTAATTGACAATATCGTTTGCGATACCAGCACCGCTTCCGTGTACGGGAGTTAAGTAACCAATGTAGTTTGAGCTGGGTTCGCTTACCAGAGTTATATGCTCCTCCATCATTTTAACGTTGCGTGGTTTGCCATTCACAGTAACTTGTTTCAAAGTGCGTTCCCTTTTTCCATCAAAAGAAATGCATTTTAGTATTTCATTGTTTTTTATGTCTCTTAGTGATTTCGCCCTAGCTTTAGTTCGCTCCCTTTGAATTTTGTGCTGATCAATAATTATGCTGATCAATGGAATGTCCAAGTCTTTTAGCAATGTTGTTGCGAGCAGAGCCCCAAAGCGATTGGATACACTGGCACGGTCCAACGCAGCACTGAATGTTGGTAAGGAAAAACTTTGTACGCTTGGTCCAAGATCTTTAAGATCTTCCTCAGACGATGATGAATATGGATCATCCACATCCATTTCTCTTAGTTGTGGTACAAAAGTGGCTGTTGCAATACTTTCGTTTTCACTTTCGCTTTCGAAGTCCGTAATAGAATCACATGGGATGTGGTTTTCAACGTCATCTAGCGTGAGCAACCTTCGGCTCGACTGATCAAGGTAAAAATTCCAAACATGCAATGGCATTTGTTTTTCACCTGGGCAACTACAAGACACTCTAATTTTTAAAGCACATATGCAAACAGAAATTGAAAATAGTTCAGCCCACTCGCTTGCATTGTAATGCGATGGATTTTTTGTGATATCCCGATATAAAAGCGTTAAATTTTGAAGTTTTTTGCGGATCGCAGTCTTCGATATAACCGGAATTTCTGCTCTTTTCCAAATTTTGCTTAAATCATTTAGCATGTTTTGATGATAATTAGATAGCCCGTAAGACCGATTATTATTTTTTTCGCGCAAAAATAATAAATGTTTTATTACATCACTTTTTGTTGGCAATTGATTTTTGTTTAACTCGCGAGAAACGAAAAGCATTTTTTTTATGAATAACTTGAACAATTAAGCGATCACAATTCAAAAACTCACATTTATATAATATAATATAACTCATTGTCAAACCTAAAAGTCATGTAAAAGTCATGAGTGATTACTTATAAGAACTGTGGTAAAATTTACTCTTAGCTGTTTTGTCTAAGTACAATAAAGTATTTTCCTATACTTTATTCCAAAGTCCATTTAAAAAATGCATTCTTTATCTACATGATTTAATTTTATTTCTCTTATATTTGAACAATTTCAGGAGTTGAGGCAAAGGCCATCACAAAAAAATAAAAATAAAATAAAATGCATTTTTATAAAAGTGCTTATAAGGGTTAATTAACGACAGAAATGAAAAGCAGCATTCAGTACCTTTCCAATGATACCACGGAATGGTAAATCAGGCTATAAATGGAGAAGTTATATATATTTTTATAAAAACTGCATTAAAAAAAAATTGAAAAAATCACTGCAAATAACTCAATAACTAAGTGTGTGGGCAGATTTAAAACAAAACTATGTAATTCATCGATTTACACTATTTGTGACAATTTTTTTGACCGAAGGTAGTGTGGTATAAATAGTATTAATCAAAAACGCGATTTTTAGAGGTTATTTCAAACCATTCCAGCTCACGAACGGCTAAAGCTAGAGTTGCAATATTTTGGGAATCATCATAAAATAATCCAAAGTTTGTTTTCAGGAGGTGACCCGGACAACTTTTTTTTCCTCCATACAAGTTGAGGCGCCTTAATATATATACGCATTTTGTTTACTTTTTGTTTTGTTGCTTAAACTAGTTTTGATTGTTGATGAGCAAGAGCGAATTATTGTTGTCTCTTTGCACATCTGTTTTAAAGCTAACGCAACAATTCAAGCGTTTTATTTCTTTCTTTTGTTTTAATCACAAACAGGTGCTTGTGTTAGCGAGTGAGAGCTATAATTTTAATTTCTCTTTACTTGCTTCTGTTTTTGACCTGTTTGTTTTGATTACAAAACCAGGGCTGCTCGTAATATCTTAACAGTGCTTCTTAAACTGTTTTTCTGAAAAACAGTGTTACTAATTTTTCGTGGTTTTCTTTGCATTTATATTTTGTTATTAGCATTTTTAAACGTATAATGTTCTGCAAATTTCGCAACTGCGCTATAAAAGGCGAATCCGACCGTGTAGTTAATTGCTGGTTATGCGATTCGTTTTTCCACTTCAAGTGTGCAGCGTTGAATGCTAGAATTTTCGATGCTCTTAACGAAGGCAAGGGACTTCGTTGGTCATGCGAAGATTGCAGGTCTACGGATGTAGACATTTGGCTCAGAAAAGATTAGTCGAATACGAAAATTTGTTTAAAAAGTTTAAGGTTTCGGATGAAGCTTCTGTGTCTCCAAAACGCAAACGAAGAAACAAAAACTCTCTCTATAATCATCGAAGTGTTAGGACGTGGTTTTCTGTGTGCTCTCACTCGGTCTGATTTTTTTAATTTATCTACATAATACTAAGGACTTCTTAAAATGCCGTGCGTATGCCAGAAAGTTGAACGCGACCAAGAAAAGATTTTGTGCGTTAATTGTAATGAATTTTTTCATTGTGTGTGCGTCAACATCAATCAAGTTGATATTGATTTTATGTTGCAAATCAATAAAAAATACATTTGTGACGCGTGCCAATCGACTCGACGCGCCTCTCTTAGACATTCGCCGACTGGTGCCGCCGCTAAGCCTGCTGCAAAGTTAACAAGTGCAAAAGGGCAACCGGAGAGAATGGTAGAGGTCATTGACCTTTCATCGTCTTTATTGTCTAGCGCTGCTTACATTATACATGAAGAGCATCATCAAGATGAATTTTTGGTAAATTCTCAGCCTAATTCGGAGCTGCCGAAGTGCAACATCAACAAAACCATCAACATAAATTGCAATGCCGAAGACAAGAGTTTTCTGCACTAGTTTCCTGCACTAGTGACCCGAGATGTTTATTTTGCTCTAAGTGCGACGCATGCTCCTTACTTCTAGAGAATTTTCGAATCATAATCTCTAATTTGGTGAGTGGGGTCCAGGAGCTAAAATCAACAATTCACTCTGAATTAGGTTGCATCGGTGGATATTCTTCTTCTGTCAATAATTTAAATCAAGTTGAAAGCGAAAGCATTCTAATTCCAAAAGCTAAACCTCCCGCTGCGAGCTTTAAGTCATGCCCTACACCACCGACGGCTGCTGATTATCTAAATTCTGCTGCTGTAAATGACTTTGATGGAGGCCACTCTTTTGCTGATGTGCTTACCTCTCCTCCGCACACTGATGTACAAAAACCTGTTTCTGCTGCACAAGTTGTTGTGGGTGGTAAGTCAAATGGGAAAGTGGTGAGCAATAATAAACCCAATAGGCGCTCTTTACCTCAACGAATTGATGCTGATATAAGCGAGATTTCTAAGGTTGCAGTAAGTAAGAAGAAAGAAAATTTAAACCCGAAAACTAGCAACAACAAGACCCTCATCGGCACTGCTCCTATGTGTGACACTCTCAAAGTAGTGCAAAATTTAAAATACATTCACCTATCCAAATTCAATGTGCAGACGGAACCAGTGGCGGTTTGCAACTACATCGCGAACGCTCTTAATGTGGCGCCTGAAGTTTTTAAATGCACGAGACTTACTAAAAAAGATGTTAACTTAGAAAATCTTAAATTTGTTAACTTTAAGTTAGGTGTACCTGCACAACTTTTTGAAAAAGCGTTTGATAACTCAATTTGGCCATTATCCTTAAAAATCTCTCGATTTGTTACTCTTTGTGACACTCTGTATTCAATGAATCTTTTTCAAATTAATTTTTTTAAGAACAATATTAATAGAATTATCGATTTAATTTTCATAAATAACGATATTAAGTTCAAAATTTCTAGATGTAGCTTACCTCTTACGAATGAATCCGTACATCATATAGCTCTGTTATTGGAATTTAGTTTTTATAACTTCTTAATACCATCTTCAAACGATACATCGCCGCTATATTATGATTTTCATAAAGCTAATTATGCGGCGTTAGACCAATATTTTAATTCAATAAACTGGAGAGTATTATTTCAGCCATTTGATTTACATTGTATGTATAATACTTTTAAAAAAATTTTTTATGAAGGTTTTTATCTCTATATACCAAGCAAATCATCAAAACGGCGTTACAACCTACCCTGGTACAATAAAACTCTTTTGCATCATAAATATCTAAGAAACAAAGCACATAGTAAATTTAAAGTAACAAATCTGGCTGAAGACAAAGCTGCTTTTGTCTTACGTCGGAAAGAATTTGATTTTTTATCTAATTTTTTGTATAAAAAGTATATTTACTCCACTGAAAATAGTATAAAATCTAATCCTAAATCATTTTGGGTCTTCTTTAACTCTAAACGGAAATCATGTGGTTTTCCCAAATCCATGGAGTCTAAAAAAGGGGTGGGAAATAGCGCACAAGAAATATCAGAATTGTTCGCTGATTTCTTTGGATCGGTTTTTGATAATTTTAATTTAGATAAAGATTCGGATTTTTTGTGTATATGTGATGTTGTAAGCATTGGAAGCATTGTAGTATCTGAAGAAGAAGTACTCAATGCTCTTCTTGATTTAAATGTCAATAAAGGGGCTGGATACGATACTGGATACCTCCAGTTTTGTTTAAAAAATATGCTTATTCTTTATATGTTGGCTTAACGTTGATTTTTAATAAGTCTCTTGATGAGGGCACAGTCCTAGACGATTGGAAGCTTTCGTTTATATCGCCAGTGTTGAAGTCAGGCCAAAAAGGTATAATAGAAAATTATAGGCCAATTGTCAAACTCTCAATCATACCTAAAATTTTAGATAACCTCATTAATAAGCGCTTATTTACTGAATTTAAAAATTATATATCAGTTCATCAACATGGCTTTTTTGTGGGAGATCCACGTCTTCTAATCCGGCAATATTTTCCAACTATTGTCTAGAATCTATTGAAAACCGCATGCAAGTTGATGTATTATATACGGATTTCGTAAAAGCTTTCGACAGTCTTAATCACAAATTACTAATTAAAAAACTAAATAAATTAGGAGTACATTCCGTTTTTTTAAAGTGGATTACTTCTTATTTAGAAAATAGAAAATTGCTTGTGAAAGTAGATAATTGTTACTCTAGAGTAGTTGATGTCAAATCCGGTGTTCCGCAAGGCAGCCACTTAGGCCCTCTTTTATTCATACTTTTTATAAACGATATTTCTTCCATTTTTTCTTTCTGTAAGTTTTTACTATATCCAGATGATTTAAAAATATTCACTGCAATAAAAAATGTGGATGATTGCACTAAATTTCAAAGAGAAATTAATCTATTCATAACTTCGTGTAATGAAAACAGCTTGAGTTTAAATTATAATAAATGTAAAATTCTTACTTGTTCTAGAAAGATTTAAACTATGTCTATGATTATACATATGAAACAAACTCTATCTTTAAACGAGAATGTATAGTTACGGATCTTGGTGTTTTTTTTGACACAAAATTGTCTTTTGACTCCCATAAAGAATTTATTTTAGCTAAAGCAAACTCGAAACTGGGTTTTATAAAAAGAAATTGCAAGGAGTTCTTGGATCCTTTTACAATAAAAACACTTTTTATAACTTTGGTAAGATCAGTTTTAGAATACGCTTGTGTCGTTTGGAATCCGATGTATGAAAAAGACATCAGGCGTATAGAAAGGATCCAAAAGAATATTTCTAGATTCGCTCTTCGTCGTATGTATTCCTTTGAAAACATGCCTTCCTATAATATGCGATAAATTTACACACTCTTGAGAACAGACGAAAAGCTCAGTGTGTTTTATTTATAAAAGATTTAATTGATAACAATATAGATTCCTCTGAACTTCTTGGTCTAATATCGTTTTATACTCCGCTAAGAAATTTTAGAGATGCAAACTTATTTTATGCACGTTTTCATAGAATTAACTATGGTACAAATGAACCGATTTCTAGATGCTTATCTCTTTGCAATTTAGCTGCTCGTCATTGTGATTTTGCGGATAATAGAAATAAGTTTAAATTTGATGTATTAAATTCTTTTAATTTAAATTAACATTTTGTTCACTAGGTTAAGTATGTAATCTGTAAGGGCAAAGCCCAGTAGATGGTAAACATTAAATAAATAAATATATAAATATATAAATAAATAAATAAATAAATGAAAATCTTCGAAGTTCTGCTAAATCGACTGCAGTAGCCTCGCCACTGACCTCTAGCATTACTAATGCAATCATTTCTGATCCTATCTTGCCTAACATAATTTTACAACCTGAAGATCTGCCGTCAGAGTTTGTGACTGCAAATCAGATCACACTTGATAACGCTGTTGCATCTGTTCATAAGGAATTAACTTCACCTTCTATTTCAGTTCCGACATATAACGCAATTAATAATTCTCCTTCTGGTGCCTAAAAAAAACTTATGCCCAGTCTTGCGCTTCCAATATACCTTCTAATACTGATCCGCCCACCTCTATTTCGTTTCTACTGGAGCTATACCGAAACAAACATCGAATAGCAGCAATAATCAGCTGGTTCATAAAGAGCTTGTAGTTATACCGCCAGCTGTTTATTTGTTTCTCGCTTTGCAGCTGATACGTCTGAAGGGGATATTTTATACTTCTTAAACTCTAAGTTAAACCTTCTTAATCAGAAAATTTCGGTTTACAAACTAAGATTTTCATATCAGCGTACTATTGCTTCTTTCAAAATAACTTTGTCTAGTGATCTCTTCTATAAAGTTATTGATCAAAGTTTATGGCCGGAAAATACTTTGGTGCATGAATTTATTCAGAAATCACCACCTCAAACTTCACTCGCTACCTTACCTGTTCGCAACATGAACCCAAAAAACTAGATTGTTGCTTTCAGTTCTTTGTCTTATACCAAAATGTTCGAGGTTTAAATACTAAACTAACAAACTTATACATTTCAAGCAATAGTCTTCACTTTGACATTATTGCTTAAAGTGAGACTTGGCTTAAACCTAATACGTTAAATACTGAAATTCTGGCAAACAACTTTAATATATAACTTAAAGATAGAAACTCTATTGTTGTTAACTTTTGCAATGGTGGCGGCGTTCTTATTGCCGTTAAATCTTCACACTTCTCACAAGAAATAATAATATCTGAGTCTTTAGACATTGAATTTTGTTGTGTTCTTCTGAAGTTTGGCACTTTTAGAATTTATGTAACATGTTCGTATATTCCTCCAGTTTCCAATGTTGAGGTGTATGGGAAACATCTGGCGTCGATAAATAAAATTTGTTCAGAACTTCAGCCTTACGACCACATTTTAATAACTGGTGACTTCAACCTCCCTAATGTTACTTGGAACAGGTGTTCTGAAAATACTTCAGTATTCCTGCCATCTTCAGAACATTCATCTGATAACTCATTTTTAAATGAGCTTTCGAGTCAAGGACTTTTTCAAATAAACTATCACTTTAATAGGAATAACCGTTTGTTAGACCTTATATATTTTGATGATAGCAAAATTGTTTCAGTTAATAGGTCTGATCCGCTTGTGTATCCTGAGGATTCACACCATCCGACTATTGAAATCACACTGAATTTTCCTAAACAATCTATATCAAATCGTTTGATTCCTCCCACAGAGTTCAATTTTAAAAGAACAAATTATGTCATTTTAAGAAATAATTTGTCAATGATCAACTGGGCATCAGTACTTAATATCAATACTACAAGAATATTGCCTCAAACTCTTGATTCTGCTGTGTTTGCCTTTAACAAAACTCTCAATAATTGCTTTTTAACTCCAGTTCCTCAGAGAAAAGCCTCTTTAATATCTGGTCCCACTTGGTATACCAGAGAACTGAAAAATCTGAGAAACTTAAAATCATAATACTATAAAAAACATCTGAAATCTAAAAAAATGAATACGAATAGCCCGTACTATACGCATGCACGACTTACATTCTAAAACAGTCCGGATTAACCGGAAAAGATAGAATGCACCTACGTACTAAAACACACAACCAGTTGGCGAAGTATGAATTTGCACTAAGCACATTAATTGGCTTTTCAGCGGAACTCAAAAATTTTATACAAAAACACGAATTTATTAAGAATTTATGAATTTGAAAAAGTAAACAACATCAAATAAGTAGTAAACTTAACATAAAACTCTAAAACAAAGAGACCAAAGTAACTATAAATAATATGAATATTAGTAAGTTTGCGGCAACTATTCAACCCAAGATCCTACGTGGAAAAGAGAGTAAACTCTTAAACACCAAACCAATTCCAATTATAACGGAGATATATACGTGTAAATATGTACAAACATATATGTGTATATATATACGGGTCACTATGTAACTTTGGAACACCGTGCTAATGTTATTAATTGGATATGTATTTGGGCCATCGCAGGCATAAACTTGCATGGAAAAGAGATAAACTCTTGCGTACCAAACTAAATAACTAATAAGTCAACTGAATAAGAAAAATTTTAAAATTTTTTGATTAAAAACAAACAAGTTAAAGCATACATATCGTATTCGATGGTGTTTACTTCATCAAACGCAATATTATAAAGGAAAAACAACTGAAACGGTCTCGAATATATGGAATAACTTCAGCCAACATTTTAACAGAATATAACAATATTATTAACCGCGTTAATGTTTGAAACAAAATTCTAAAATGTATCAATTATTTAAATGTAAAATCATTTTCCGTTTCAAGGCATACACCGAATCACAAAAATTAATTAAGCTGTAGCTATTGCTTAAATCACTACACATACATCGTAAAGGATCATGAAGGGCAAAATTTGAAGTGCACTGGCTCAACTTAAAAAGCACAAAATGTCTAGATCCTCTTCTTGGGATGTTAAAGTTAAGAGATGAGAGAATATATTGGGAGTCCATTTCACCACAAAGTAATTTATATAGGAAGTTGACATTAAGCACCATCCTTCTGCTTCTCAGGGAAGGCAGTAAAATTTGCTTAAGGCGGGTTTCATACGAAGGAAGAATAATATCTGGGTAAAGCAAAAAGTAAAAACTGTTTTTGAACCGATTCTATTGCATCAATGTGGACGTGATATTGAGGGTTCCATACTACGAAAGCATATTCAAGAATAGGTCTTACGAGAGATATATATAGTAATTTAGTTGTGAAGGCATCATTGAATTCTTTCGCCCATCTTTTAATGAAACCAAGAACACCTCTAGCCTTTACAGATAAATCTTAAGACATCTTATAAAAGTGGGCCTGACAATACTCCTTCATGTATATTGAAATATTGCTGTGAAGACCTTGTAGTTCCAATCTTCCTTCTTGAAAAAATAGGAGAATTATGCTAAATGTTAGTTGGATTATAAAACTTTTACATGGATATGATAACAGTTCATATTTACTTAGTAAAATTTACTTTAATGTTCCTCTTTGTCCTAGAAGGTCTTGTGAGCTACTTTTTATGAACTTTTGTTGAACTAATTACTTACAAAATGAACCACTAAGAAGCGCTTGCGGAGACTTTAATTTCGTTTCAGATGTTATTTCTTTAAATGAATCCATGTACTCAATTAAACATAAAATTATAGATTACCTGCAGTACCGCCGCTATCTGATCACGCTTTTTCCAAGGATGCATAATTTTCACGTAGTGATGGATATAAAACTACAATAAACCACACTAATTGACCTCAATTATTCTTATCGAACATGCTTGGTGAATGTTAATTCATTTTTCAGCCGTACCGCACTGGTTGTACATTTTGGATTTTTTCGTACAACCATGCAAGAACGATTTGTATTGTATATATATTGATATAACTGGCCAATGATACCTAGTTGTCTTAGTTCCTACGTTCTCTACCATTTCGTTGTATATAGTGAAATTGGTGTGGTACATATGACCAAGTTTGTCGAAATACCACCTTGCTTAGCCAGGATTTCATTGGCTTTAGCAATGACAGAACGAGTTATCTTAATATATAAAAGGCAAGTGTCCTGCTCCGTGCTCTATATCGTAAAGCATGTTCAGCCTGGACTAGAGCCTGTTGCAAAATTATCTATTTGAAATTTTTGTACTTACTTAACCTTTTTATCTATATCGTAAAACCTGTTCAGCCTGTACCAGAACCTGTTGTAAAATTATCCATTTGAAATGTTTGTACTTACTAAACCTTTTGCTCTATATCGTAAAACCTGTTCAGCCTGGACCAGAATCTGTTGTAAAATTATCTTTTTAAAATTTTTGTACGTACTATACTTTTTAAAACCTGTTTAGCCTGGACCAGAACCTGTTGTAAAATTATCCATTTCAAATGTTTGTACGTACTGTACTTTTTAAAACCCGTTCAACCTGGACGAGAACCTGTACCTAAATTATGTATTGGAAATCTTTGTACTTGAAGACTATCGTCATTTTCCTCAACTACTATACATCAAACATCATGTCTTGCTTTTGCAGTGCTTCTTAATAAACAGAACCGGAACCTATTCGGTCTGCATAAACTGAACAGCAATTATTACATTCAGTGACGTTGGTGTCAGTTGGAATTGCTAGAATTAAATCACAATGTTCGGTCTTCTGATCCAAGTTTTAGCGATTGGCTACTCAAGTTAGGAAATGGAGATGAAGATATCATAGAAATTCCAGATTATTTTGTTTGTAAAGGTTCGCTTATTAACCCTTTCAATAATCGCTTGCCTAGAATAATCGTGGACAATTTTTTTGAGCTTATATTCCCATCATTTAAGCGATAAAAAGATTAAAAAACATCCCTCTGATTTTTGCATGAGCTGCTTTGCTTTTGGCAGGCTGTCTAATATAATGGACAAAACCACGATAACGTTGTATTATAATATTTTAGTTCAACTAAAACAACCGAAGACAAATGAAAATGCGTTATTTATGCAAATGTTATTATAAAAAAAAAAATTATACTTTGTACACCAATCACAATAATCACTTCCTTTTTGCAAAATTTATTAACACGCGATATAAAAAATTGAAGGCTTCTGTTGGGCATAAAATCGAAAATCTTACTAAGTTAAACGTTATATATCTCCCTAAAATTATTTTTAGGAAATAAATTATTTTAGACAAATCCATTGCAAGGGTTAAATAGATCTTTGGCGATACTTTGAGTCCAAATAACATCAACCGTTATTCCAAAATTGCTATCCTATGCCCAAAAAATTCCGATGTGAACGAAGTCAACAAGCAAGTTCTAAATATTTTAGTTGGTGACACAGTGAGAGATCTGAGCACGGATTAAATTGAAGACAGTGATGATAACGATAAACAAAATTACCCTGTCGAGTTTTTGAATGAATTTTATCCTTCAGGAATGCCACTGCATAAGTTAAACCTCAAAATTGGAAGTATTATAATACTTCTTCGAAATTTCAATACCAAAACAGATATCTGTAATGGAAGGTGGTTAGTTTTGAAAAACCTAAAAACTTAATTAATCATCGCACAGGTATTGACAGGCGCACTGGCGAACATGAAATAGTTTTCATACCTACAATTGATTCGGCCCCGACAAACACAGATTTGCCTTTCACTCTCCGGAGGCGACAATTTCCAGTTAAACTGACATTTTCAATGACCATAAATAAATTGCAAGGTTAAATATTGCACAAAGTAGGAGTTTTTCTAAAAGAACTGGTATTTAGTCATGGGCAGTTTTAGCGGGCTGAAGATGTAAAACTAAGCATTATAGATGGCAAGGTACAAGGTTAATTGGTTAAAATTCTAAGAATTTTTTTACTAGAAAGGGAAGTTTTATAAAAATAATTTAATAAACATGTTTTCAAATAAAAACCTTTGTAAATAAATCCAATAAATTTTTTGTCGCATTTTGTACTCTAAATGGTTCCTTCCCGTCGTAGGACGGGCTTTTACACTAGTATTATATATATATGCAAATGCTTATCAGTGTGGCGTACAGACCTTGTTTGTCTCGAAACCTCCCACCGTTCTAGGCCGACACCATGCTATTTTAAGTGGGGGCGAACATAACCATGTTTGCCTTGTAAAACAAAAAAAAAAAAAAAAAAACTTGTACCACATTGCCTTGTACCACAATGTTATTCGCTGTTCAATATTTTAAAATATCTTAAAATTTATTTGTACATATTATAATGTTAATTTTAAAATATTATATTCTATTATTAATGTGTTTTGTACTCTTTTGATAATTCACTAATCCTCATTTTATTTTGCTTTATACAATAGTATTGAAATTTTGTATTTTTAATTTATTATAGTGCTAGAAAGCCTAAAGCTTAGCAAATAAATAAATAAAAAAATAAATAAAAAGATTTTGGGCACGTGGATTATTCAGAAATCGAAGCCAAGTTCGATGAAATCCGCTGGTTTTTCAACCCACCTACCGCCCCTCATATGGGTTTCGCTTGGGAGCGGCCGATCAGATCCATCAAAAACGTTCTAAATGCCATGTTTCCTGAGCCCAACTTCAACGACGAGATGCTCCGAAGTGCACTATTGGAGGTGGAATACATAATAAATTCGAGACCGCTGATTTTCGTTTTGCTGAAATCGTGTGATGACTAATCTATCACTCCTAACCATCTATTACTTGGATCAGCTTGCGGTTATAACCCAATTGGGCACGATGGAGATCTACGACTTTGCTATCACCAAACTCGGATCTACGCTGACCAATTCTGGCAAAGGTAGCTAAAAGAGTACAGGCCTGAACTGACTCGACGATCGAAATGGTTTGCGAAGCAGCCACCTCTAAAGGTTGGCGACGTCGTGATCATCGTGGACGAAAACCAGCCGAGAAACAAGTGGCCAAAAGGTAATGTTAAGGACGTTGTTATTGCAAAGGATGGTCAGGTACGACAAGCTACAGTTAAGACTCAATACGGCTTTATGGAGCGCCCTACAGTCAAGAAAGCTGTCCTAGACGTCGGTAATCAGCAGGAGTAAGCACGTTTAGACTTACTCTGTTTGAAATACTCGAACAGAGTATTTTTATAATTTCCTATTGTGTGTATTATTTACTATAAAACATTATCATATAATTTTCTATACAGTTCTCGTTTATATCTCTTTATGTATGTATGTATATTAACCTATGTACACAAAAACTTAAAGTTACTGCTAAAGAATTACGTAATATAAAAAAGCGAACGTGTTTCGAGTCTTAAAAGGTACAGTCAGTTCGCGTTTGTAAATGAACAAAGAAACAAGAATTTTTAAAGTTGAGGCAATTTGAGTTTAAGACATTGTATTAAAAATTTAAATTTGAGATTTTGAAACTAAAGTTAAATAAACTAAATGAAAATACTAAACATTTAGTTTAATTTAGTTTCAATAGAAAATTTATCCTCTATTAAAAACTTGTTGAGCGTGAACTCGGGATTTTAAACCCTCATTTACACTAAGACAAAAACAAAAACAAATAATTCTTTAAGATCGGACATTAAATACCGAATTTATAAAGAAATGTGTCGATGCAAGACCCCTACGTTCGAAACCGAAATTTTTCGAAACCTCCTTTCAATTATGCTTCAGATTAGCTGGTGTGCGGCGAAATTTTTTTTTTGTTTTTGCCTATAATGCAAGACGGTCTGATGTATGTGCACATTCACTTATGTAAGTTTTCTTTTAAGTAGTTTTATTGTCGTAATTATGACAAAAGCAATTTTTAGATTTAATTAAAGCCCTTGTTTGTATGAGTGTGGAACACGTAGATATTGACAAATGATTACGACACTTGGTCCAGTGGCGTTCCTAGGCTTGGGGTCACCCGGGGCGGATACTCATGTTGTCACCCCTATTAGAAATTTTTGAATGCAAAAAGAACCAATTCGATGAGATTTAGTGTTTTACTATTATCTTTATGCTTTAAAAAAAAGTAACAGATGACAAACAATAACAATTGGTAAAAAACAGAAAAAAATATTACATTTTCAGGTACATATTAAGATCCTTTACAGTCAACCGTTAACAGTTAAACAAACAAAACTATTAAGACGCTGCACAATGCATTCATCCCATAGAACATTGGTAAAAAAATAGGAGTGCTCCTATGATAATGAAATTTTGTATGATTGGTCAGTTTAAGGTAACTAAGAAAATTTGCAAAAAAGATTGAAATCTGTTAGTTCCTAAGAGAACCTTCCTTGGACCTACATATATTAATTTTTTACATTATATTGTATGGGAGATGCATACAAAAGTTGTCCGATCTAAACAAAATTGGGTCAGAAAGCTATATAATTAGAGAAATAGATGTGCACTGAACATGATTTGTTATTAGGGGTACCTCTCTTGGACCTTTTTATGTGGTATGTGTTTTTGTATGGGAGGCGCCTAAATAGTTAGCCGATCCTAACGAAACTCAGTAAGAATACTAGACAAATAGAGTAATATATGTGTATTAAAATAGTAGAAATTGGTAAGACCTAAAGGGTTCCTCTCTTGCACCTATATTAATTTTTAAAATATTTTTCACATTTTATTAAAAAAATCCAATATTTTTATACGGCATATTTTTTTATTTGCAATAGAAAAATAAAACTGGTAACTTTTTTATTAACAAATTATGAAATAAAAAAGTAAAAAAACGATGTGTGCATTAGACTGGGTCAAATGCTAAAGTATTTGGTATTTTGCGTGCCCCCCGGAATTATTAAATATGATTGCGAATGAAATAATTTGAGCTATTAAAAGTTCAAGAATTGTCGAAACCAGCCTGGTTTGCTCAAAAAACCTGGTTATTGGCAATTTTTCGCGCTTCAAGACATTTTTGAAAAAAAATTATGCATTCGAAATTTGCGCAAAATTAACAAAACCTATCTATTTTGATGTAAGTTAGTAAAAAATCTGATTCTGAACTGGAAATTACCGAATAATTTAGTCCCGTGCCGCCAAACTCACTCAAAGCCGATATTTTAAATTTTTTTCATACTGTTTTTATTCGTGTTCACCCTTTTCCTGATGTTTTTTTCAAAACTTTTTTATGCATTATTGAATGTCATTTTGTGAAGACAGTAACTTTGAAAAAAAAAATGAAATTTTGACCATTTTTGGAAAGTGAAAGTTTCACCCTTGCTAGAAATTAGATCGCTGTCGAATTGCCAGTTCAACCAAAATAAACAAGTGAAGTGATCAGTTTATCTGAATATCCGTTCAAAACATCCGGTTCAAATGTAAATATTCCGTGAATCTCACTATTTAATCCTTGAAAGTCTGCGGTGTTTTTCGAAATCAAATTGCCATCCATTGGGCAATTAGGTTAGGTTAGAAGGGTCGTTCAACGTTGAGGTGCTTCCGTGCGGCCTTTTGGTCCATTACGATTACCTTATTTGATTATGTTTAACCCATTGGTGTGGTTCCCAACAAATCTAATTTCTTATTATTTGTGATCTTTAATCGAACCATCCTGTACTCATAGTGAACTTCCATATAATTAACAATAGCATGTTTACTTGCTCCTCCAAATCTTTGAAAAATCTATTAAATTGGCTATCACACCAATATGGCAGTGACCTGTTAGGACTCCCACCAGCCGCGTACCGTGGGGGGGGGGCGTTCCGCCCCGGGCGGCAATATTTTAGGGGCGGCACTGAAGCTAAATAAAGCCTTTTACAAAATAAATATGTGAACAATATCATTTTAAGGTGTACAAACAAAAGAAAGAACTTAACTTAATGAATAAATTTGGCCACCACTGTAAAAGTAACTATATTTATGAGCTTCGTATTGAGCACAACCAAAATATAAAATCGTTTTTCGAGTCTCAAAATAAGTTGCCAAAGAAATAAAAAAAACATAATATTTAGGCATGTGCGAGTAGTTGAATTTTCGAGTAACTCGGCTGCGACTTGGAACTCGCATTGAATAACTGTTGTTTTCGAGTAACTCAAAGTTTTTTGAGTTTTTTAGTGCTTTAACTTATCAGTGGAAATGCCCAGTAGAAAAGTGGTGTAACAGAATAACGTTTTTCAACTTAGGTATATTTGGTAAAAATGCCTGTTTTGTGCTTTGATGTGTTGAGTGTGGTAGAAAGGCGAAATTTTCGTTTGATTATGGCGAATTGTAAGTTCAGAGTGCATATTAAGAAATAAGACTTATGCGTATAATTTTAAGTCGTATCTTTTATAATTTTTTCTGATTTTTTAAGGGATTTCACTGTTTTAATAAAATCACTTTGGAGAGGAGTTAGGCGTGGTCTAAACTGATTTAGGTCATTTTCTAATTTAATTATTTAATTATTAATTTTGAAGAACTGATTTTGAGAAATGACCACAAGGTTTCAGCAGCTTCATGCCCTTGCTGAAAAATACGCAATTCTTACTCCTTTGATTCTCCTGAATGATAAGTTGGAATGTAAACTGAATGAATTCTGTCACGAAAAAAATGACAAGGAAGAGTTTCTCGTTGAGAGAAAAATACTTCAGAATATTGTTTCTATTGCTCACAAAGAACCTGATTCTTGTATGAAAGGTCCACTTGAACTTTTAAAATTTATTTTTGAATTAAGTCTAGAAAACGCAGTTCCAAACATTGTTATACTTTTACGAAAGTTGCGTACTAACCATACTAACCATTGCTGTTAGTATTACCACTTGTGAGAGGAGCTTTTCTAAGCTTTATTCTAAGCTTTTATTCATAAAAACCTACTTTAGAACTACAATGAGTACGTCTCGCCGTCAAAATCTTGCCATTTTATCTATAGAATACAAGTTAAGTAATGAAATAGACTTTGACAATGAATTAACGATTTTGCTAATAAAAAAACAAGAAAAATAATAATTTAATAATATATTAAATAAAAAAAAAATTGTATTTTTATAAATTTCTTTTTCGGTGTCATTAAGGAATAAACTTTTTATCGTTGGCCTAATTCTAATATGACGTAAGTCAACATTTGGAATAAAAGCGATTATTAACGTTTAAGGGGACCTGACGCCTTCAAAATTTTGTTTATTTTAATGTTTTAAAATGTGTATAATAAAAAAATAAGATAAAAATAAGATATAATTTTGAAAAATTACAAATATATTTTTCGGAAAAATATTACGCAAAAAATTTTTTTATTGTTTTAATCACATATAGGGGAGAGTCGTCCCCGTTGTCTCAAGTACTAGTTGTCACAACGCCGATATCTTTTGATTGAACACGTTATCGAGTTAAATATCAATGTCATCTATACGCTTTTGCAATTTCTAGCATCCCAAGAAAGTTTAAGAGCCGTTAATTTTGTTTTGCAAAAATTAAAAGAGATTTAAGAAACTAAGTTGGATTTGTGTATTTTTATATTTTTTAAAAATTTGTGTTTAGACAAAAAGAAGTGTGCAATATTCAACTTTAAATAAATTTCCAATACAATTAATATTATATTTTGCAAATACTTATGAATTTTTAGATAAAACCTTATATATAAATTTACAGAACATTGCTTACATTTTTTTCCAAATGGTACAGGTTGTCACAGCGCTTGTGGGGCTTGTTGTCACATATAATTTCATATAACCATTTTGAAAGTATTCTATATTTGATTTGAATTTAAGGGAATATGCCAAGAAATCGCAAACTACTTACAAACCGAGGTCGGACATCTTCAGATATCATGATGCAAGCCGATTACAGCTAGTATCAATAAAAATAACGTGGACTCACTACGTGTAGTTTGTTGTCAATCGTCAAATCCAATAACAATTGTCGTCAATATATAAACTGCAAGCGTTGTGCACATAATGCATTGAAAGTGATTGTTTGATACATTGCTGCTTAAATTGTTCTTCGGAGTGCGGCAGCGACGACGATTTAGAGGTGTGACAACGGGGACTACGCGTTGAGACAACTTACCCCACGGGTGGGGTTACTTGTCCCAGACGAGTTGAATTTTTTATCTAGAAAATTTTTCGATTTATTTTAAAATAATATTCGTTATTCATATCAGGATTGAAGAATAAAATATTGAATTTATCTGTAAAAGTTTTGCAGTGCCATTATTGCTTAATTTGTTGGAGTTACAGCAGTTCATTCAAATTTTGTGACAACTAGTACCACTCTCCCCTACTGCTAATGGAATTTTTTTGAAACTAGTAAGTTACATCTTTGACTTGGCCGAAGTTAAAATACCCCCACGGGCGATTCGTAATGGTACAAAATCTTAAATTGCAGCTGTTTTTATATGAGATTTCAAAAAATTTTACTATTTTGATGATGTCTGAAATACATTCATATCAAATTGTTTTCCTGCAAAGTAAAGACAAGCCTCTTTATAAAGTTTTGCCAATTTTTCTAACACGCCTCAATTTTGATATAATATACACAAATACCGAATTTCAGGTCTGTAACTTAAATATTAGACTATTTATGAGTTTTCAATATTATGGGTGGTATGGGAGGTGGGTGTGTTCGTAGGCGGATGTCGCCCACTTTTCTAACACGTCTTAATTTTATTATAAAAAGAATAAATATGGCTGATTCCACACAAATGAGGAACGGAAACATGAATCCTAAAATGCTTTCAATTGAAATAATTTTTGGTTTTCGCATTAAAATGGAGTCTTAATGCTTTTTTTGACAATTTAACTAAACAAACTCCGAGTTGAGAAAAAATTAAAATATTTTGTTTAGATTTAAAACGTTGAAAACGGCCATCTCTTGATGCACATTCAAAAAAATTAGGTTAGCAATGTTAAAAAAGATAACAATGTTATCCAAGAGCAGTTTATAACAAGGATTGGTTACTGCGTTAACAAAAAAAAAAATATTTAAACTGAGTGTTTTTTCAGTGTCACACCCGTCCCAGAAAAATGCTATAGTTTTCCTAAGAAGCAACATGGGCTTATGATAAGAATGAAACTTTCCTAAAGTAAGGATGTTGATGTTTTACATAAATTTGTTAACTTTTTTCATTCAATAAATTACTTTTATTCTTCATTTCCGTTACTAGAAGTTGGTCACACCCAAAATTTTTTTCTAATAATGAAATTTTTGCAAGTATATGAATTCTTTGATTAAAACAAGTTTTGTAAATTCATGTATAGCGAAATCATTTGTATAGGTATTAATTTGATCAAAAATTCATGCGAATAATTTTTTGCAAAAAAATATTTTTTTTTTAATATATTTAAAAATCGAAGTCATTTGTAAAGGTAATGATTTGATCAAAAATTAATGCGAACAAATTTTTTTTCGCAAAAGTTCGGAAACGAAAACTTTTTTTTTTAAAATACAATACATTAATCAAAAACATATTTTATGATTTTGGTGTCAAAAATATGTGGTGTTATTTTATCCATTAAGTTCTTATATAAAATTTCCACATAATTCGCACTCGTCACACTCGGGACAATCTTATGTCACACCCGTCCCATTTTAAAGTTTAAAAAAGAATGGTTATCGCCATTTTTTCAAAATTTTTTCACTGGTATTCAACAGAAAATATATTAAACTAGCAGGCCACAGTCGTCCGAGGCTGTTCATTTTCTCTTTATCAATAATACCTTTGTATATTTGAAAAATTTCAAGAATAAAAAAAGGTAAAATATTTGCATATTATTTGTATTCGGAAGCAAATTATATTAAATAGTATAATTATAATAAAGTGAAGATATTTCCAATTTAGTTATTTAATACTTCAGTATTAACAACGTTTTTTGATTCATTGGCATTACCAGGAATAAGAAAAATCTGATTATCTGCTGTACCGACTCGTTTACCATAATCTACTTGTACGTTTTTTAAAGTTTTGCATTAAATATTTATTATACTCCACCCGCAAAGCGTAGCGGGCACAATAATTTTGTCACAGAATTTTTTTCACGACCATGAGTCGATTAAGCCACACGATTACAGCCGTGTCTTTATTGCAAATCTTTTTAAAGTCCATAATGAAATAATTTTCATTATTTGAGATTTGTCATACAGTGGTGCTCCAGTTTAACGAAAGATATAAAGTTCAGGGTCGTTCGGTAAATTGAAAAGTTCATTAAATCGGTAATACTATTTTCGAGTTTTTTATCATATAACAAAGCTAATAAATTTGTCAACTTGAAATAAATATCCTTACATTTTTTGTCTTAATAATGCACTCCAATAAAGTTGAATTTTTGAACTTGTTTTAGGTATTATTAATTATTATTATTAAATGTTTAAAAAGCTGCTGGTTAAAATCTGTTCACACTCCAAATGAAAAATCCAAGATTATGTCAATACATTCCTATTATGTTTTTTAAAAAGGAAACCCTACAATATGTATATTAACCCGAGGGGACTATTTGAGAATTAGATAAGTAAATACATATTAATGTTATTACAAATTCAAAAACAAACGAAGCGAGCTCAGAGAAGTAAATGCTGTTAAATAGAATACCTACAATTTCAAATGTTCGGAATATAGAGTCAACAACATTAAATAAGGGTTCCTTATATTGGGAGTTCGTTAAATCGGTGTTCGCTAAATTGGAGCACCACTATAATGCTTAAATTTGAAACATATACCCTGCAGTTGAAATTCAACAAAATTTTGTGAATACTTCCATAGAAAGTGACGTCACCAAAATATCAAAACCTTCATAATTCATACAAAAATTAATGTGTTGAATTGAAAGATCATACATAAGTCTTGTTTTCTTCATAAATAAAACGTACTCTGAGTTTGAAATATGAAAAATTGGAAAAAAATATAACCTAAATAAATCCGAATAAGCTTCAACCTGAGTATTTTGACTTCGGGCAAGTCGAAGATAATTTTTTAATGGTTTTTTTTTATTTATTATATTCATTAAAGTGATGAATTAAAGTATATTCCTATGTATATATTCCTCACTTTATATTCCATAAAGTTTTTTAAAAAAGTTTTTGTACTTCAAATATTCATCTCAATATTCAATATTCAGCTCAAACATGCTAGTATAGTAGACATTTCATTCAATATCCCAGCAAAATTTTTCGTTAGGTCTTGTTTTTAATCGATTCTAAAATGCATTACATAAATGATAATGCAAGAACTTAAATATAATCCGTAATAAATTAACACATCAACTTGAAAGTTCTTATTCAAGTATTAATTTCGTGAAATCAGTTATAAACCAACCGTTTTAAGCGCTTAATCTTTTCAAGTGACAGCGCTTTCGATTACCTCTAATGACTGGCTATATAAAAATAATGGGTTTTGTAAGCGAGAGGGTAAGCGATGAATGAAATTGTCTGAATTACTTTTTCGATTATATGTAAGCGAAGATTTTGATGGGATGTTCTCCAGCAATACATTTCTCCAGAGCTTTTTAGAAAAACGTGCTCGTGTTTTATATGTCAGGATTGAAAATATGCTTTATCATTTTAAAATTACTTAGTTCTGAGACCATACATCGACAAACAAACCTTATTTGCAGCTCTTAACCTGCTAGGACATAATTTTTAATAGTTATATGTTTTTGGGTGTCCTGTTACATAAAACAATTTAAAAGCTCAATTTATTACTTACTTCAAAATTTCTAAAAAAAAAAATGAAATTGATTAAAATTCATTACATTTTGTATTTAAATTACATAAATGGCGTTTTATAACAATTTTATGGCGTTCTGATGTATTTTCAATTTATTTTGAAAATGTCTATTTAAAACTTTAAGATGGTTTCCTAATTCCTTTAATTTACTAAAATACATATTATTTACATATTATTCTGTTCAAATCAACTAACAAAAACTGTCAAAAATACAGTTTTTAAGAAAAATCTATTCTAAAAATTATTCTAATTTTCATGACTCTTGACCTTGTTCTCCAAGAGCAAGTTTGCTTTGGGAATTATGTAGATAATGACTATGAAACAAATTTCTGATATCAATTTGTTATCACTGTGATATTGTGATATTTATGGTCGAGAATAAGGCAGTCAAATGTTACAGACCTCAGTCTTGTCTATTAAAGTCGAAGCTAAAATGTATAAAGAGTACTATAAAGAAATTTATAAAAATTAGAAAAAAAGTTTTTTAATTTAATTTTAATATTTTTTTCTAATTTTCACTTAACTTTTATATAGAAGACGTGGATTGATTTCGAAAAAATATTTAAATTGATAGTTATTGTCACTGAGTCACTGAGGGAAAATTTGTTAACGTTTTACTTCCCGGTCCTATTTTTTCCTCAATTATGCAAAATTATTCAAAATAGATCTTTGGGGATTTACTCACTATTGCTAGTCAAAATTTTGCGTAAACAAAACATTTTTGAAAAATTCCTTGATTGCGGAAAATTTTTCAGTTTTGTATAAGTTACCAAATTATTTTTCAAATGATATCAAATATATTAATATCGATGAGATTAATTTTGTATATTGTTACCTACTTCTATAAATAATACAATGAATTTTAATATATATGTTTACTCATTTACACTTTAACGAAATAATCATAACAGCAAACTATTATTTAAAAAAATTATATTAATTTCGTAGTACTTTTTAAGCATGCTAAATTTACCAACAATTTTCTCTTTGAGTCGCTGCTATTGCTCTCCTAGCGCGGAGCATCCCTCTTGCATTTTCTGTTAAACTTGTCAAACTTGTTTTACGTCGAGGCATTTATTTGTAGCTGTGTTTGTAGTTTAAGGGAAATACGAACACTTCATTTTTCAAACTTTTAATTTATCTTTAATCTATACAAAATATGCAATCACACCTGTGAATGCCACATTTTGAAATATTAAAATATCTTTCTTTCTCAAGTGTTAATTAAAAATTTGGAAAACTACAATAAAAATATGTGTAAAGAAATTGTATGCGGCGAAACAAATATGCACACATTGGTTTACAGCTCATCATTCCACAGCAACAACAACACAGCAAGCTTTATTTAAATTGTATTCCTATCCAGTGTTGCCAGAATGTGAAAAATTAACCAAAACTGGTAAATTTTATTTTCGATGTGAAAACGTGAAATTAAGTTTCATTTTGGTAAACTTTTGCTGTGAAAACTAGAAATTTTTTTATGAAAATTATAGGTTTTAAAATTATAGGCCTTTTTGAATGTAATTAACTTGTTTGCTACAAAAAAAACTTTGGCTAAGAAAAATAAGGCTCAACCTTAACTTTCGAGTTTTAGCAGATGAAGCTGCTGAATCATTTTCCTGCATTAAGGGGGGACATGACATTGGCCGTTTTTTGAAATCGACGTTTTTTTACTACTTCGACTTTTTTATAATTTTGTATTTTAGTAAATATTCTTTAGATTCAAAGAAAAAATATTTCATGGAAAAATTCTTACAGGTTCAAAAGGTACAGCCAGATTAGTGAGAGCGCATTTTTTATTTTCGCCTTTTATTTTCTTTGTTCACAAACTTTGAACGCGTTTGTCTCGAAACCATGTTTTTCGTACTGGTTGCGGCACTAGCGGGTTAATTTTTTGACGAAAGTTTTTTTTTTGTGTGTTTTTAAACTTGATTCGTTATCGTATGACATGAGCTTTTTTTTAAATTTTTTTTTCGTTTTCTTATGAATTTTTAAAGTCAATATTTTTTTCTAAAAAACACTTTCAAATTTGGAACATCATCAAAAATTGAAAAAAAGCTCCTGTCATACGATAACCAATTTTATAAAGATTTAAAAAAGTAATTTTTTTCCAGATCGGCACTTTTGCAACTCCCAGCGCTGCAACCACGAGGCCCTTTTTTTTCTCTGCCGCCAGTTTGGAGCTCTATAAAACCATGTTGGAGTGAAAAATATATTTGTTTGAATTTTTTTCTGGTAATTTGTTCAACTCTCTACAATAATAAAGAAAATGTAGAGAGTTTTTCCAAAAAATTTCGAAAAATGTTTGTTTTTGACTGAGTTATTAATTTTAAAATAAGGTCTGTTTTCTCGAATTCGCGAATTTTATGTTCCACCTTAAAAAAACATGCACATCATTACTGAGCGATGCCGAATTTAATTATTTTAGTTGGCATTTATTTTTATTTTACCAACATATCGTATTTAAATTTTGTATGTTATCGAGAAAAGTTATACGTTTCGATTCTAATTGCAGCCGACAACGTTATTTAATCAAATTTAGCTTTCATCATAATTCGGCATAATCATTAGCCCATAAAATGTTATCGAAAATGCAACTTTATGTTTGCTTCTGAAATTCCTTAGCAAGTTACAATTTTATGTAAGGGAAAGGAAAATGGTTGAAGTTTGTACCATTGAAATACTTAATAATTTAATAAAATTTGTAATCTGTAAGGAAGCTCTATGGTTAAAAGGTCGCGGTACACGTCCTGCAGGAAAACAAGATTTAGAAAACAGGTATTTAAAAGTCATATATTTGACTTAAAATTAAAGATATGACCGTCAAAAGTCATATTTTTGGTAATATTCCAACCAACACATGAACTTCGGTAAGGCTAGGAAATTTGAATGTTCGACAGTTGAAGCTTGGTTTGCGCATGTATTGAGCTTGCAACTAGAAGATTACTTGATAACGAAGATAAAGTTTATATAAAAGCTATTGTGAAGTATTTCAGAAGTTTTATAAAGGCTTAAATCAAAGTTTCTGATAAGCTTAGAAATGTTTGTTTACGGAAGCTTGGGAAGTTTTAATTTCGAAAGAGCTTCGGTTAAGAGAACAAATGAAATTGCTGCCTCTAAGTTGGAAAAAAATTTATAGAAATCTTTAATAGAAACATTATCGAAGTTACTTTCAATTTTGTATGAGTAGCTCTTTAAAGCCTTCGAAATTATATGAACCGAAAATAAAACATCTCGGACTAAGAAAACAAGGTTATCCAAATTCAAATAAATTAAAAAGTTAAAAGTACAGAAAAATATTGAAAAAATGCACAATGATTGGGTAAGACCACAAGCGTTATGCGATAGCAAAATAAAAATGCAAGCGACCAATCCATTCATTACTGAATCAAAACCTATACAAACTAGCTTTTGGTCTTGGTAACCGATACAGTGATCAGTAGCCGTCACAAAACTTTTAATGGAATTATAAGAAAATTATTTTTGAAATTTAATTTAATTATTTTTCAAACTGACAATAATGAAATATCAACTTCAAAAATACAAAAAAAAAGGTAAAATTTTGTGTTGAAAAATAAAAAATTATTTATTTAACTGTTCACTGGCAACGCAAAAATAAGCGAAAAGGTTAGGGTTGTTTTGAAAATGCGGTAGGTTACGGGTTCGAATCCCATAAAAACAATTTTGGGAAATTTTTTATAAAAAAAATTTATTAAATTAAAAAATGTATCTTTAAAATTCAGTTTAAGTAAGGAATAAATCTACAAAAACATTCAAATATCATACAAAAATCAGAAAATTTTTTTGTTGTAAATTTTGGAATTTTGGTAAAGCTTATATCGTTAAATTTTGAACAGTTTTATGCAGTTATGAAGCTTGTATAATCAAGCACGCACTAATCTTACGGAAACTGTTTGCGAAGTTTAATAAAGGACCAAGAAGCTTCTATAAAATAATAAAAAGTTCGTCCTTTTGCCGTTAAAGAAGTCAATAAGCGTGCTTTCAGATACTACGTAATTTTCATAATGAGTTGCTGTAAAGCTTGCTGTTTTCATCAATATCATCACAACAAAAATGAAAAGCTTTTCAGAAGAAGACTGCTAACTTAATAACTAAAAATATAAGAATTTTTGTTTTGGATGTGAAATTTTTTTCTGAAATGTGAAATTCGTTTGAGCATTTTGGTAAAAAAACTTTTTTGGAAGTGGCAACCCTGTTCCTATCACGTCAAAGAGCGCCAATTGCTTTTGGTTACTCTTCGAATGAGTGTGGAGAGCGAGATCAATAAACTTTAAAGAGAAGGGTTGATAGCAACATGTAGTCGAAACTCTCGTAACATAGACGCGTGAAAAGCAAACGACCAAGCATTGCTTAGCATCGGTGGTAATTTCCTAAAAAACTTAACAACTTAATTAAATTTATTTATTGTTAAATTTTCTTAAATAAACACCGCTTATGGCATTCTGTAGCACAAATATGATATTTTAAAATTTTTCGCACTTAATATTTCCACTTCAATTTTATATAATAGTATAGATTTGACTATATGTAAGTCAAAAATGGTCTCATTGTGGCAGATGGACTGAATTTTAATGTTAAACTCAGAATTTTTAGTTTTTAAACTTGTGCTCGTCACACCCGTCCCAGGTGTTTAAGCGAATGTAACTATTAAACTAGTATAAATAATTGCATTATGTTTTAGCATTTTGAAACCTTGGGGCTTCTTCTAAAAAACCCTATAGTAAATTGCTAAAATTTTAACCGGTTAATACCATTTTCAGCACGATGAAGTAGTCAAAACATCACATTCGTCTGTATGGAATGAGCCATATGTAATTTTATTTTTGTAGCTTCGACAGAAGGCTATTTATATAGTTTTCAATTTTGGGGTTGTGTGGGTCGTGGGCGTGTTCGTCATGGGGTTGATGACGCCCATTTTCCTTTCACGTCTTTTCTTTATTTTTTTTATTTAATTTTTATATAAAAAGAATAAATATCTAATTTTACTTTTGTAGCACAAGCTACAAAATACAGTTTTCAATATTAGGGTTGTATGGGAGGTGGGCGTCTTCGTGGGTGGATGACTTAAATTTTATATACAAATAATAAATATCTAATCTTATTTTTTAGCTTTGACACTAGCCTCTATTTATACGTTTCAATATTAGGGTTGTATGGGAGGTGGGCGTGTTGGTGGGTGGATGACGCCCATTTTTCTAATATACATTTGTTTTGTCAAAGATTAGACAAATACCGAAGTTAATTTTTGTAGCTTATATATTGGCTTCTTTATGGAGTTTTCATTATTGGGGTTGAATTAGAGGTAGGCGTGGATTTCATCCGATTAAGCACATTCTTAAACTTGATCTTAGTTTTTTTAAAAAAAGCTTAAATATCGAATTTCAACACGATAGCTTCAAAATTACGGCTGAAATCGTATCCACAGACGGACATGGCTAAATCAAGTCAGGTGGTGATGCTGAGTAAGAATATATACACTTTTCTTTACTTACCACGCCTCCTTATAGGCGTTACAAACGTCGTGACAAAATTAATAAAACCCTTACGCAGTACGCGTTCACCACTTTATCTATACTATTATATAAAAGGAGACTCACGGATTTGCGGCGACGTGTTCTCAATAACCGCTGAACCGATTTTTATAATTTTTTCACTATTCAATTGCTATGATAAGCGAAATTAAAATAGGGTACTACGTTTTTTACAAAACTTTTTCTTAAATTATTTAAGAATTCATGTCTTTTAATTCATGCTAATGCTGTACAAGCAGCACAACAAGCAGCAGAAAACCAATGCTTAAGCTCTGGCTGTGAGAGTAACTCAGCACGGCTGCCATGTTGTGTCCAGCGTTGCCGCTTTGGTTAAATTCAACCAAATTTGGTAGTTTTTTTTCTTTAAATCAGCTTTTGGTTATTTGGTAGATTTTTTTTTCAATTTGTAAGATTTTGGTAGATTTTTAAATTTTGTAGTTTATATAAATTTGTATCCAAATAAAACTCAAAGAAAATAAATAAAAATAAAAAAAGGCGTGATAGAAGCAATGCTTCAGAAAGGGTACACTTAGGAATAATCTTTTTTGATATATTCTTTGGAGTTATTTTGTTTATATGTTTTCGTTTAATTTACAATTTATGAATAAACTTTAATATATTATTAAAAAAGACCATTATTATATCATATTTTAGAATTGATATGTATTGTTACTTTAAAAATGTTTTGGCCAACACTTACATTTTTTATTGGCCCTAATAAGGTAAACATTTTTGTTGAAGATTTTGTATAAATATTTCAAACGGTATAGAAGTTATGAACGATAAAGTGAAATGTATGTCAGAAAAAATTGAGATTGCGAAAAACTTATCATTTGACCATCGTAATTTTTTATTGGTGGAAATTTTACATATTCTATTTTAAAAAATACAAGAAAAAAAACAAAAGGTTCACTTTTTGAGATATGAGCAAGTTAACTTTTACTTTTCACTATTCTTCTGCTCGGTCGCATTATTCGGGTGCTCCTGAAATTGTTTGCTAAAACCGGGTTTCTTACAGTTTATCGCTGCTAATTTTAATGCATCATAATCGCGTGCCAATTTGGCAAATATTTATACAACGCGATGTAATAATATTTTCTTATAAAGCGCGTAATTAAAGAAAAACTAAAATCTAAAAATTACTTTTTTTTTTCGTTTTGTTGTGTCTTTTTATTTAATTCACACAAACACGCGAGTTGTACATAACAAAAAAATAGACTGAAACAACATCACAACTAACCGCGGATAAATCAACTTTCTTATGATCCGAAGCACTGCCTCTCGACCGATTCAATTTGCACTAACGCTTTAATGATCGGTTCGCTGGTACTATTTGTGTGCGTATAAGTGTCCCCACCTGCATCGTTGTCACGCATCATCACTATTGCTGTTTGTTTTCTGTTCTATCATCAATTCTTCTGTGCGGACGTGGACCCCTCCACCCTACCCTCGCAGCAGCGATTCATCAGCTGTTGCAGTCTTGCATTGTTTTGGTGTTGTCGGTTCTCTTGTGGTGTTTGCTGCAGTCTGCATATCAATGCCGCCGTCTCCCATGCAAACCCGCCTTCGTAACAACAACAACAACGGCGGTAATAATATCAACAACAACAGTAAAAGTGAGCATACTCCTAAAGTCTCACACGGTAGTAATACTTTTAGCGCTCAACTTCTTGCTGTTGAAGAAAGACTCAAAGCGCATGCAAAACAAGAGCTAAAAGATCTGGAGCAACGACTTCACAAACACTCCGACAGCCTGTTCACTCGACTGGTTAGCAGACTTGAAAGTGAGGTGGGTTCTCTTAAAACCCAAATCAATGACAGCAACTCTAAAATAAACTCTCTTGAGTCGCAACTGGACGCACTTACAGTGAGGTGTGACCAACTAGCTCAGCAGCTGATTGATACCAGCTCAAACAACAACAACAACAACAACAACAACAACAACAACAACAACAACAATAACAACAGCAATAATAATAGCAGTAACAGCACTGTTGATCACTCCTCTGATGCTGTTCTTTTTGGATTGCCTCTTTTTGAAAACGAAAATCTTAAGAGTGTTTTCAACTTAATTTGCCGATCTATCGATTTTCAGTCACCACCAGTCAGAGATATTTTTAGAGTAGGACAAAAAAATGGCAATAGCTCTGTGGTGATTGTAAAATTCTACACACCATATGACAGAAATAATGTTCTCAAATCTTTTGGTGAATATCGTCGTAGAGCTAAAAAGGCAGTCAACCTTAGAGGTGCAGGCATTGACTCTGACCAGTATGTGTATCTACATGAGAGCATACCAGCTGACACTCGGAAACTTCTCCATGCTGCGATTGTCTGCAAACGCAATAAAAGTATATTCAATGTGTTTACTTTACGAGGTAACGTCTTCATTAGATTGCAACAAGGCGGAGAGCGGATACGCATTAACACTATCGAAGAGTTGCAGAAACATGCGGGTACTGGTGTTGCTGTTGATGGAGTTTAAGTTTTTTTATGATTTTAGTTTTATTTTAAGCATCTTGTTTCTATTTTCTATTTCTAGTCTTATTTTAAGCAGCTTGTTTTTCGTTTCTCTTTCTATTTATTTCTATACTTATTTTTCTATCTCTCTTGACTTCTCTTTTAAATTCTATGCTTGGAGCTGTGTTCTAAATGTTTTATATTTGATTGTTTATGGCGGCTACTGCCTCTCGTACTAGCGACATCCACAAAACCTTGATTGGCGTTCTAAGCAAGCAACACCTCGGTTTAAATATTGTGCATTTTAACGCCAGAAGTTTAAACGACATTAAGCTTGATTATGTACGGCATTGCTTTGAGGACTCTGCTGTAGATGTTATTTGTGTCTCTGAAACCTGGTTTCATGCAGATTTAAATGACAACTGTTTAGAGATTAATAATTTTAAGCTATGGCGGAATGATCGTTTGAATAGAAAAGGTGGGGGTGTTGCAATATATACTAAAAATAATTTAAATGTAAAATTGTTGGGAATGTCGAATGGTTCGGAGGTTGAATTTATTAATATTGTGATCTATAACAATTGCGTTAAAGTTTTCTTGTCGTGTGTTTATAATCCGTATCGTAATTGTTGTCTGGATGAACTGTTTACCTCTTTGTCAAACTGTGCTATTGATCACGACCATTTTGTTATGTGTGGGGATTTCAATATTAATATGTTATCCAAAGACAACGTCGCTTGCCATTTTGTTGATAAACTTACTGAAGTTGGTCTTCAAACAGTAAATAATAGCATGCCCACTCGCTTCGCAAATAATGCATCTCCGAGTCTTTTAGATCTACTTGTTGTTTCAGATGTCTCTTCTGTTTTGTTATTTGACCAAATATCCTTTATTTCCGACCATGATCTTCTTTTTTGTACTATAAATGTAAATCTTTCTACTGTTGCCACTGATAAAACTATAAAACTATCACAAAAAGTTGGCAACTATATCATAAAAATAACATATATATTTATTTTTCTAAATCGCTTTTTAATACCTTTCTAACGATACTTCATTTACAAAAATATGGTAACAGATTATGGAGACATGATTTATTGCCAATGTATCTATTTGCAAGATTTTTACTTTCATTAAAAATTGGTATCTACATAACTTTTGAAAAAATTGCAAAAATATAAATAACTTACATTCTTATGAGTGGAAAAAGTACCCTTAGACAAAATTTCAAGTCAATCGAAGATCATGAGGCCAATCACGACTAGTATTGGGCGTGGAGTGCCCGTATTGAGAAAATATTGAGATTTTATTTAGCTTTCAAATACGGAATTATAATAAAAATGTGACTTTTAATTTACGATTTTTTAATATACAATAGAAAATAATCATAAATGTAAGCATGACAACATTTATACAGTGTTCCGAAAAGAATTTTAAAGTTTAAGTTGATGTGGTAGTTTTATATCCATTTTGGTAGTTTTTTTTAATGTGATTGGTAGCAAAAAATTTTTTTCGGTGGCAACCCTGGTTGTGTCGGGAGTTGCTCTCAGTTTGGTCTGTTGAGCAGTGTTGCCAACAATCTGACATCGTATTTTTTATGGTTTTCAGACTTGAATTGTTTATACATATTTACAGTCAAAAAATCTTTTTCCTCTTATGCCTGATATATAACCAAATTATTATTTTGTTATTTATTGCAAATGTTATTCATCGACAATAACACAATCTCGACGGATTGAAAGCTTTATACAATAGTTCAGATTTAAAATTTGTTTTTATGGCAACACTAGCTACTTTATTTGCAGTCAACTTCTTGCTCAGAGAGAAATATAAATATTTTAAAATCTTACCATGAAATGGGGGATGATATTTTTTATTGTTGTAGTTATTTCAGTATACAAATATTCCATTGAATATGCTCAAATGCTTCTCAGAGGATCTCAGTACGATCTGAAATGTCGCATTGATATGTCATTGTTTGTGTTCATCTGCGCAGAAATTATGTTCATGCATACAACCTTATAAAATAGATTTCCTTTAAACTTTTCAATAGGTTTATATTGGACGCATCAGAAAATAATTTTTGTTTTTATTTTCCAACGTCTTTTTTAAAATCAAATAGGTTGGTACTATGAAATGAAGTTGTAACAAAATGATGACCATAAATGTAGAGGAATACCAATATAACTTCTTTAATTTAGTTGGATTTTCGATTTTGTTCCAAACAGAAGCCTCAAAGTTTTTTATTTCGCGTGTTAATAAATGTTGCACATCAAAAGAGTTATTGTGATTGGAGCATATTTTTTATTTTTAACCGATTTCAAAAAGGAGGAGGGTCTCAAGTTGGTTGGTTTCTCTGTTTTTTTATAATAGCATTATAAATAATGCATTTGCATTGGTCTCCAGTAGTTTTAGTTGAACCTTAATATTATAATTCAACTTTTGAATGGTTTTCCATTATATTAGACAGCCTGGCATAAGCTACGCAGCGCATGTAAAACGCATCGAAAACGTATGTTTGACGCATATTTTAGTGTTTAAAGGATGCGTAAGTTAAGCATATTTTAAACAAGCTGTTAACATCTTCTTTGTATATTAAAATGATTGTATGTACAAGTAGACTTCAAAACCGCTAAACCAATTGTTATGAAATTTTCAGGGAAACTCTAGCAAAGTCTGCAGAGCGCTCCTGTGAAGTTTGGCATCGATATCGAATAGCTTTAGAATTACATGTTGCACAGCTCCAAAATTCTGTATTTGACCTCAATTTTCACGTGCTGTTTTACTGGTAAAATTTTAAAGCCGTTGCAGAAGGGGCGTGACACTTTTAATGCATTCAAACTTTTCAGTATAATTTAAGAAACATAAGTCACAAATTTGTGAAACTCGGAAGGAATATAACATTTAGTCGTGTCCATCCACTGGAAAAATTCAGCAAGCATTGGAAATTGGGTCGTGACACCATCAACATAGTTTAAATGTTTAATATCGAATAGCTGTGGTACTTAATGTTTCATAATATTTAAACTCAGTATAAATTTAATTTTTGGAAATGTCTTTCGACAAGAAATATAGCACGGGCATTGGAAAACGGGGTGTGAATCCGCCCATACAAGCCAAATTTTTAATAGCAAATAGCATTGGAAATAAAAATCGCTGATCAGTGAAATTCCGAATGGAGTTGCCATTTGGTAATGTCCTTCTAATAGAAAACTGGTCTGAGCTTTGGTCAAGTGGGTGCACCTTCCCCTACAAGCTACATTTTTGATCGAATAGGTTCTGAAGTCACCGCCGATTCAGACAGACAGGCAAGCTGAAATCTGTGTGAACAAATGAGATAAAAATATCTATCTCCCTCGCTTTTTCACACACTCTGCGGACACAGGCAGGCAGTCTGAATCGGCGTTTACTATGCACGTGGCCTAAGGCGTAGCAACGCGCGCCGGGTATTGCTAGTATATCATAAATAAATTGTATTTTCAACTGTAGGGTATAAGTGTAGGGTGTATGCAATGGCAAAATTTTATTATGCCAGGTTACTCCTTAAAAAATGCTTGTTCAGTAAGCCGGATCGAAATTTAGATATCGTCGGACACCAACTCAAAAGTTAGAGGGACTCTAAAAAACTATTTCTGCATCATTTTTTTTTTGGATCGGAGAAATCCTCATGGAACGGTTTTGGTTCTCTTAAACCCTTTTTTTGGCCAAAAAATCAAGTTTTTTGCCTATAACTTTTTTTGTTCTTCAGAATGCATACCCAAGATAAGCAAAAAAGTTAAGATTGTGATAGTACACAAACATTGGTTAAAAAAAATTTTGAAATTTGTTGTCCTAACAAACTCTTTTGAGACCCCAAAAAATCGATATTTCATCATTTTCGAAAAGGTGTTTTTTTCATTGCATTTTACACACTTTATCTTTTCGTCATGACGCTCAACCTTCGTTGAACATACACAAGGCATATTGAATGAATAAGATTTAAGCTTTTTAATTTAGCAAGTAAAGGTGTAGCCTTTGATTTAAGTTTATTTGTTTGCCTTAGTGAGAGTGGTTCAATACACAGTGTGTATAGGCCGGGTCGATTTAAAAATCGCTCAATGCTCTGTGAAAATCGTATTCTAGGGATCAAAATAAGAAACTTTGCCGAAGGAACCATACCTCTAAAACGAATTCTGATGTCCCCCAATTCGGGTCGAACTTTTGAGTAGGGGCAAATTTTGAAAAATCCCACTTTGACCCATTTAGAGTGCTCCAATCGAGTCCAAATGTATGACCGACCCCCACTAACTTTGGAGGCCCGACCCACCCATGCCAGTGGCACACCCCCTGGAACCCCCTGTGGGGTTCCCCATACAAACATTTAAAAAAATCACCATTTTTGGCCTTTACATGAAAAAATCAGCGAAATGGCTATGTTTTTTCTTTATTTTTATTTATTTATTTATAATAATATTTATTATTTATTTATAATAATATCTATTTTTTCCCTTTTGAAATTTATTTAGACAGAACGTATGTAAATGAAAAAATTACTTTAAGTTAGTTATAGAAAAGAAACTACAAAAATTATTGTTTGAAGTCTTTTTTACTTTCAAGTCTGGGCAATTTCGCACGGCTCTCTAATGTCGTCGCCATAACAGCCTCTACATTTTCCGGTATAACCCGTTTGGAAACGCTAGCTAGCAATTGAACATGTCGATCCGTTCCTTGTATGTGTGATGGAATTTTTGAATTATTAAACGGTGGATCATCTTGATTTAAATATTCTTTCAATGTATCGTACGGGATGCTTCGCGTGAATGGTGGTTCAAATACGTTATTTATGTCATTCATATTGATAATTTCCGTGTAACTTGTGCAATTAAACTTTATATCTGGTTTTTTATAAGCTCTACGTTGCGTTGGGTCGTCAACATCTGTTCGATAGCGTAGAATTATGTTGATAGCACAGTCGCGCTTTTCTTTGCTATCATCAAACAACATTGATAACAAGATATTTTCCGAATGCGCATAATATGAATTCTCTGTAATTACTTGATTGACAATTTTGCGTAAACGAGGTTCTAGAAATCGTGACCAACTAATAAAGTTGAAAAATAATGCACTGCCGTACACGACAGAGCTGTAATACTTGATATTGAAGTTCATTGGCACATAACATTTGATTATAAATTCAACCAGAATTCTTAAATTTGCATCTGGAGTTTCCGTTGTCACATATAATCGTAATAATCTAGCGGCCTTGGTGAGCCACCGAGAATGTACAATTTTCCCCGGTTTGATGTTAGCCAGATCCACCGAAACCACGCCGCTAGAAATTGCATGGGCCATGTCGTATAAGTACTTCGAATCGGTGGAAAATTCAATTTTTTTCTGGAGCGGGGGCATATTTTGCCCCCCTGAAAATGTATAATAATAAAATAATTAAAAATGGTTGACAATTATAATAAATGAGTGATAGCAATAACTTACCGGAAGAGTTTCACAAGTTTCGATTTGACGGCTCAGTTTTCCGGTTGCCGATCTTGGTCCAGTGCTGGTTGATTTATCCAAAGCTTCAAACAAATGCCAAAACGGAAGTTCGTTGAAGTGTAGAAGGCAAACGAACCAATGCAATGGTCTTTTTAACAGCAATTCGAATCGTCGTATAATTCCACTGTGTGGGCCAGTGTTTGTTGGCTCACCATCAGTGCATATTCCAATTAATGCATCCAGTGATATATTTTTATCGTTGAAAAAATCATTTAATTTGGTTGTTTTGTATTCAGCGGTTTCATGTTCCAGTCTTACGTAACCAATCAATTCAGAATTGGGTTCTCTCAAAATAACAAGATGAGGTTCTTTTACCATCCTAGTATGATACTTCTCATCAACTTTAGCTGTCGTTAAAGTATCATCTTTTCTGCCATCGAATGAAAACGCTAACAAATTGGTATGATCTAACCGTTTGCGAACCACTTCTTGTCTGTATTTCTCTTTTTCTCTGCGAACTTTCGATTTATCCATGATGAGAGGTTTGCCATGCTTATCTTTCATTTTAAAATCTTGGAAAAGACCGGTTTCCAATGCCGATGCTACTCTATCAGGCACACCAAATCTGTCACATACCAAGGCAAAGTTAAAACAATCGTATCTCTCTGCGTATTGTGAACTTGTGCTTCTATCCATATCTTCTTGAACCGGTGCGTATGTTGAATCATCGGGATTGGTATGTTGGCATTGATGACATAGACGTTGCTCCTTGCTCTTCAGTTTCCATCACAACTGCATCCATTGTTAGTCTTCTCTGATTATGTTGATCGTGCATGAACTCTTTGAGGCGTTCGGGAACCCAGCCGCATGCACATGGAGCTGCCTTTAAATCGCATTTACATGTTCCCATGTAAAAAAGGGTTTCCAGAGATAAATTTCTAAAGAGAAAAAAACTCCAAAAAGAAAAAAACATAGGCATTTCGCTGATTTTTCCATGTAAAGTGCCAAAACTGGCGATTTTTTGAAATGTTTGTATGGGGAACCCCCAGGGGGTTTCAGGGGGTGTGCCACTGGCATGGGTGGGTCGGGCCTCCAAAGTTAGTGCGGGTCGGTCATACATTTGGACTCGATTGGAGCACTCGAAATGGGTCAAAGTGGGATTTTTCAAAATTTGCCCCTACCCAAAAGTTCGATCCAAATTGGGGGACATCAGAATTCGATTTAGAGGTATGGTTCCTTCGGCAAAGTTTCTTATTTTGATCCCTAGAATACGATTTTCACAGAGCAATGGGCGATTTGTATGCCTCCCCACAAATCGACCCGGCCTAATACACACTCACCAAATGCACCAAATGCACTCACAAATCAGTGTTCTGCACTTCGGGTATAGCTAATTTTGCGCGGGTTTTTTTTTTTTTTTCTCTTTTAGAGTCAAAACTGTGTTCATACAAAACTTATTAATTGTTTATGTTAATTGTTTATAAGTACATTGTGCACAAACAGTGTATAAATCAGTAAACAAACGTAAATATCACAGTATTTGTGTATTTTGTGACAATTTTTTTGGAATATAAATTATAATTTATGTGTTTTGATTGTATTTGCATTCCACTTCACTTCAAGCAAACGTCCTTATTGAAGTATTAAATGCGACTTTCAACTAAAAAAACTTTTTGATATTTTCAATTCCTTGAATGGGCTTTTCGGATCAATACCTTTTTAATGCAATTAAATCAAAAATTCAATTCATAATTTTTCCCAACGTTTCGTTGATTGTTTGTCAACATCTTCAGGGGATCTTCTTTATTAAAAACGAGAAACAACAATGCTACACTTAGTCAAATATTAATTTAAAAATATGAACAATGAAAACACTGGTTTACAAATAACGAAAAGTTGTTTGTACTTTGAATGCCACTATCCTTTTCTCATGTAAAATCGGTCGCAAATTACGAAAAAAAAATTATTTTTTTTTTCTGTCACTCCGTTTTCGAGATATTGCCCACTGTAGGGTTTTCAACGAAAAAAAAAGTTGGTTCCACTTAATTGCATATATCTCCAGAACCAACAACAGCAATCAAACAAATGGTATATGAAGTCAAAGCTAATAAAACGATGCTAACATCATTTTTTGGTCGTGTTGTTAGTTTTGGCGGAATAAATTCAATTTTCGGGGATTTTTCTTGTTTTTAAGAAAATTTACCAAAAAAGAAAATAGTTGTTAAGAAATCAAAATATTTAGTTACTTTTTAAATTTGTTACTAAAAGCCTGTATTTTTCCGAAAAAATAAGCTATTCTTAAAGAAAATCTATTGAGAAAGCAAAAAGTTGTGTTTCATTGAACGAAAGCACCCAATTTTATTGTCATATAAATAATAAGAAATAAAGGTTGTTGTAATGAAATCCCTTATTCTTAATTTTTATTGTTCTTTTAATATTTTACATTAAATTATTTTTAAATTATTTAAATTGTATATAATTATTCATTCATTAATCAATCATTCAGAAATTATACATGATTAGGATTCTTGTTTTGTCGTTTATTCAATTCTGGATCGATTTCTCTGATGAGAAACCAACAAAAGTCTCTAATCATTCTGAAGAGGTGTTTAGAATGAATCAATATTTATGTCCCTAAGGTGCCGATCTATATGGCAAAATCTAAAAACGGCTTTACGCCGTACTTTGTAAATAAAAAAAAGAGTTTCTTTTTTGTTTAACCAAAAATTAACTGCCTTTATTTAAATTATTCTCTGCTATATAAATCAAAAATACCAGTATTTTATTTTGCTGCTGCTTCCAAAACTTCTCCCATGTTTTCCAATGTAAGTAATAAAACTTTAGTTAACCAATAGATTGATCTATTGTGCAACATCTTTTTGTTAAAGAGTTCTTTTCATTTCTTTCATTCACACTAGTTCTAATAACACAGTGTGACGAAAAATGAAAAAATTTTGACTACAAGAATCATTTGTAAAAATTCTCAAAGAAGAACCTTTTGCGAGTTAAACGCACCTAGTGTGACCTCTCAATGTCGTCACAATTTTTTTTTATTGATGTTTAAAAATTATGTCTTCGAATTTTGCTCCACCGACATTCAATGACGTTTTGCAGTCATTTGCTTTAGCGGAAAAGAAAAACAAAATCCACTTATATTCAGTAGAATTTGTCGTAGAACAAGACTGTGCAAAAAAACTTCGCAAAAAATCCAAACGGAGCGTGGAGCGAAGCCAGTTCTTGTAGTTTTTGTAAATTTCTCAAAAAAATATGTGTTTCTTTTAATTTTATTTCAATAATATGCCAAGAAGGACATTTGTTTTTTCACAAAACTATCCTGCACTATAAAAGACCTTTCGATTGAATCCAATAACATAGATATCGGTTGATAATTCGCTAAATGCCAGCAATTTTAACGTTTTTTTTTCACCATAAAATACTGATTCCCATATAAATATACTTCCAAACAAAGTGTTCCCACTTACTCAAAAATTAACGGATTTTGGTCATCTTTATCTTGTTGAAAAGACAATAAGTAGCAGAATAGGATTTTGAAAAATAAAAAAAATACTTTGGTACGATTTGTAGTATATTATTTCTGTGCATAGTGCACGTTGGAACAGTATGACTATTGCAAATTAAGAATATTGGAATGCATTTACCAATGCAGAAAGTTGTAAGAGAATGGTTACAATGGAGTGGAAAAATAACATGTACAAGTAAATAAAGTAAAAGCTGTAAAATGTCAGCGCAGTATCACGAAAATACTCTCACGATTTTTTGCACGGCCGCGCTAGTAGTTATACTTTTAGGCGAGACCTGCGCCTAAAAACCATTCTCTTACAACTTTCTGCATTGGTAAATGCATTCCAATATTCTTAAGGGGGTCCTCTGGTAATCTATGCCAAATTTTAGGCTTTTTTCAAAATATTGTGGAAAGAGAACGAGTAAAGATATTTTAGTTCCGTTTTTTGATTCGGGTAGCTTAATTTATTGAAAAAAATACAAAATTTTGAAAAAGTGAATTTATGGACCGTTCAGAAAGTTCTCGGCCTGGTAACGAGGTTCTCCGGAAAAAAGGTGGGTCCAAATTGCGCACGATTCCAAGAGTAAACATCGTCTGAAAAAAAAAAAAAAATATTCAGTTACTTAGAATGAATGTCCCTATAGCCCCTACCTCGGAAACAAAAATCGAAATTTTTTTAGGGGGGGAGCCGCCACTTTGAAAATGAAAAATAGAATTTCGACCTTTTTTTTTGTAGTCTAGTGTAGAAAAAAAATAGTAAACATTATTTTTTCGGCAAGTTTGAGGTAGGGGCTATAGCGGCGTAAATTCTGCGTCGTTTCATGCCTCATATATCAAAATCGGTCAAAAATTGTTTGAGTTATCGTGCGCAAAGTTTTGAAAAACATGGTTTCGAGAAAAACGCGTTTAAAGTTTTTTTGAATCTCGTTCGTTTGCTTCTTTCATGTGAACACCTGGGCTCAAAATCATGTCAACCCCTAAATCAAAACATGCATGTATACATACTGCATGTATACATACTGTGTGTGTATATTTTGTAATATCAATACGTATTTTGGAAGAATTCCACAGAATTTTCGACTAATGACTGCAGGCAAATAAACAACTTTGCTGATGCGTTATTTTGACGAAAACATACCTACACAAAAATGCCTGTATCTCCTAAACTATTTCGAATTTTGAAAAATCTTTTTGGGAAAATGTTTTTCAGTATCTGAGCAATAGAAAAATTTTTCGGATTACCAGAGGACCCCCTTAATTTGCAATAGTTATACTGTTCCAACGTGCACTGTGCACAGAAATAATATACTACAAATCGTACCAAAGTAACTATTTTATTTTTCAAAATCCTATTCTGCTACTTATTGTCTTTCCAACAAGATAAAGATGACCAAAATCCGTTAATTTTTGAGTAAGTGGGAACACTTTGTTTGGAAGTATATTTATGTGGGAATCAGTATTTTATGGTGAAAAAAAAACGTTAAAATTGCTGGCATTTAGCGAATTATCAACCGATATCTATGTTATTGGATTCAATCGAAAGGTCTTTTATAGAACAGGATAGTTTTATGAAAAAACAAATGTCCTTCTTGGCATATTATTGAAATAAAATTAAAAGAAACACAAATTTTTTTGAGAAATTTACAAAAACTACAAGAACTGGCTTCGCTCCACGCTCCGTTTGGATTTTTTTCGAAGTTTTTTTTGCACAGTCTTGTTCTACGACAAATTCTACTGAATATAAGTGGATTTTGTTTTTCTTTTCCGCTAAAGCAAATGACTGCAAAATGTCATTGAATGTCGGTGCAGCAAAATTCGAAGACATAATTTTTAAACATCAATTAAAAAAATTGTGACGACATTGAGAGGTCACACTAGGTGCGCTTAACTCGCAAAAGGTTTATCTTTGAGAATTTTTACAAATGGTTTTTGTAATAATTTAGCGGTCACACTGTGTAATAATTATGCTGAGCTTGCAAAGTCAATGCAGTAACATTGTTTGCGTCAGTCGCTATGTAATACAAATCGTTTGACCCAGTGCCGTTATGAATGAAAGAAAATAAACAAAACGAAAATTAGTTTATCAATTGCAATTCTTTAAATTGTGCCGAATTTCAATTATACCGTAAGCTTGTTGTGCTGTGCCACTACAATTCTTTCATCCCAAAATCCTTAGTACCGATTCTCAATTGCCTTCATCTGTTGGTGGAATCTTCCCCATATTCGTCACCGAGATTCTTCAGAAAAAAATTCAAATGGGAGAGCAGAAAGTAAATTTTCAGAGACATATTTACACCCATTTTTTTATAGTTCCTGAGCAACTTGTTGACTATTTTCTCGTAAGATTCACTTTTGTTGTTCCCGAGGAAACTAGAAACAGTCATCCTCAACTGGTGACAATAGTTCTGCGAATTGAAGATCGTTTAACACCTTTTTTATTTGCGGTCCAACGATGATACCTTCTTTTATCTTGGCATCAGAAAGATTTGGAAAAATTGTTTTCAAATATATGAATGCTTCGCTCTCTTTCTCTAACGCCTTGACAAAGTTTTTCATAAGTCCAAGTTTGATGTGCAACGGTGGGAGAGTTATGTTTTCCTTTTTGACGAGTGAAACGTTTATGAGGTTGCTCTCTCCAAATTTCGACTCAATTCTTTCTGGCAAGTCCTCTTTGTAAACTTAGTCCTCAGAAAAACCAGAAGTATTTTGTGTAGCCTCTCTGTAAACCACAAAGCATTCCAACGACTTTGAGATCAGAACCTATTTTCCAGTCGTGTTGTTCATATTTAATACATGTCAATAGCTTCGCCATTGTTTCGTACGTTTCCTTTGTGCGATCGGAATCGATGGGTTTTTGTTTCCTATATGAAGTAATACCGCCTTCAAGCTCACTTTGCTGCCAATCAATAAAAAAACGCCACTCTTTGGGAACGTACGGCTGACCGAAGGTATTAAATAAGCAGGAATGTCTTCGCAATAGCATTATAAGACAATATTGTCCTAAGTAGAGTGCAAACGGTTTTTCACGATTTCTATAGTATGTCACCTTAATATCGGGTCTCAAAAAGTTGAATTGTTGCATACGAGAAACATGCAACTTCGATTTTTCATTTGTCAGTTCCAAATCTCGTATCGAACCATTCAGTTGCACTTGCGATAAAACGTGAGTTTTGCTTTTAGTTGCAATAGTATTACCATCTATGGTTCCTTCCGACTCCACTGCATCTACGGATTTTCGATTGTTTTCACGTGTTGAATCGGGACAAGTAGGATATGGAACATCATCAGAATGAGATACTGGCAATGGCACAGTCGGGACAGTGGCTTTTATCACTCATTTGTGACTTGGAACACCAGTCACTTTGGGCAGACAAAAATAGCAATCGTTTAGGTAGCAAAACGGTTCACAGTGGCACTTTTGAGCAATCTGGGAGCGAATAATCAAAATATTTTATGTCAGAATTATACGAATTTTAATGTTTTTTCTTATAGTCACATAGCCACTGTCCATAACGGAAATCTCAATTTTTGTCTATCGCTTCATTTGGACACGCTATCAACGGATTTATTGCAGGAATACTTGTATATCAAAATTTTTTCGTTCAAGCGATTTATCAGTTGTTGCGTTTTGTAGGAAAATATTAAGTTAAAAACCGTTAGAGGGCTAACTTTTTAAACTTTTTCGTGAAAAGCTAAGATAAGACTTTTTTAGAAATATAGTTAAAGTTTGTGTATCCTGACAAAAAAATTACAGCGCATGCTTTGTGTACGTCTTGTAATGTAATGAATAAACAAAAATTATGACTTTAGTGGACTGCTTATCTAACGCTTTTTATTTTTTAACAATATTTGATTATTCCTTGACATGTTGTTATAAGATTTATCTGCCAACAACTTTAATTAAGGTTAAGTTGTTTCAGACAATGTTCGTCATAAACTGAGCATAACCCACGAAAATTATGATAGTAGCATTTATGTGATCTGCATGTTTTCATTGCAACTTAATAAAATAGCTCCCAGTGTTATATTTTCTAGGTATTGTCACCCTAAAAACTTTGTTTTGAAAAGGAAACTAAAGACGTTATAAGAAGTGAAATCATGAATATTAAAAAGCAAATCTCAAATTTGTCAAATCTCAAAGTGATTAAAATCGGAGACGAACACGTTTAAATAGATCATTCTATGAAACTGACTATGATAGATGAAAAACATTTGGTGCCGTGAGAAATATAAGGTTTTGGATATAATAGTTGTATTTCTGATGCCAATATACCATTATCTATTTTAAAACGGTAAATAATTCCAAGCGATGTATATTAAATCTTTGTTACATAATTATTTAAATTTTTGTTCATTATAGCCTGAAGTTTTAGTTTAGTTTAGTTATCGCATAATTTTGTAATATTTTGCATCCTTTTAATATTGTGTTGTGGTTTAAGAAATGACTTGGCATTTATGGATCTACAAACTTTTTAATACAAAATTATGTCCCGACATTAATTCCCTGAATTGAAAGAGGTAGTTTTCGTTCTTGGAAATTTATTTCAATTTCGAAAAAGAACTTTTTTTACCGTGTAAAAAAGGATGTCGTATTTTACGATCTCAAAAATTTTTCATACTATATGAATCACCATTATTTATATCTGTAGAATTAGTTTCATGACATTATCTCCATTAGTTTATGAGTTATGAGTTTTTCCCTCCCAGATTGCTCAAAAGTGCCAAAAAGTCTCTAGATCATCGGAACATCAAATTTCATGTATCGTTTTTTACCCGAGCTCCATTCAGACAATATTCATTTGCATGATTGACACAAAATACTTGGCGTCCATGATTCACCAATGTTCTCAGCCGCAATACTAAAATACTGAAGATATGACATTTACAGTAAATTGGTAAAATTGAGTCGATTCTTTTCGAAAGTAAATTCTCGCAGTCTTTTACTCATTTTATTTTTAAGTTTATTTTTCATTTATTTATTTAAGATTTAAATTAGTACAGTAAGATTATAAGATATCTTTTTGCGTACAACAAAGAGAAATATATAATCAACAGATATCATTAAATAATAAATATAAATTGTTTAAGGATAGTAACCAAAGTTATCATAAAACAAAAGTTTGAATGTTTAATAAATGAGAACTTAAAAATAAGTTTTAATTTATAAAATTACCATTGAGCTTAACTTGACTTTTACGCTTAACTAAATGAAAATAAATATAGGATACAGGGTGAAGATTTAGTAAGAAAATTATATATGAAAAGAGCAGAGAAGATATTTATAAATTAGAATAGAAGAAGTTAAGAAAGAAGTTTATTTTAATTTTTATTATTTTCTTTCGTTACAAATTGTGCGTTCGTTTGTTTGCCACGTTTTTTGGTATAATGCAAGAATGTTTTTGCTTTTATACAACCATTGAATAATTACGAATAGAAGGTGACACTAAAGACGATGAAGCGACATTAGAGCTATGTGGCAGATATTTTCACTCCACATAATTATCCAGTTCTATAACCCAAATAAATTGTCTTCGCTAATGTGTGAAAAATTTCCCTTGGTTTTCTTTCAATTGTTTTGTTATTGTTATAGTCCTTTTCTGATTACCAGTTACTTTCTGTGGTATTGTCTTTTGTCAATTGCTAGCTTTTTGACTACTTTGTCAACTTTTTTATATGCATTGGTAGCGAGTAAGAGTTTTATTTATTTTAAATAATTTTAAAGATCTCTTATTATTTTAAGTGTGATGAAGTTTTGTGATTACGTCGGGTGTGAAATTAAAAAAAAGCGTCATACGATAGCGAATCAAGTTTAAAAAAATAAAAAAAAAATTTCGCCAAAAAATGAACCCGCTAGAGCCGCAACCAGTACGAAAAACATGGTTTCGAGATAAACGCGTTCAAAGTTTGTGAACAAAGAAAAAAAGGCGAAAATTAAAAATGCGCTCTCACTAATCCGGCTGTATTTTTTGAACCCGTAGGAATTTTTCCATGAGAGAATCTTAAGAATATTTACTAAAAGACCAGTGTTGGCAAAAATAAATTTAGAACTAAATAATATAGAAATTGAAAAGAATGCACACAGGGGCGAACGCAGGGGGTTTTGGGGTTAACCCCCCTCCCCCCAAAATTAATGAAAATAAAATGTATAAGGCAAAACTATTAAAAATTTAAAGATTTGAGTAAAATAAAAATACTTATAGTAAAACTACTTCTTATGAAAACTATTAATAAAAATAAAGAGATCTTATAACACAGGATTCAATACTCAGAGTATTATACTCTTCATAAAGAATTCCAGTCTAAAATCAAATGAAAGACAAATAAAATGTGTAAAGCAAAACAATACAAATTATGAAGTATTTTACATCAGTTGTATTATTTTAAGCTATTTGTTTTTGTGTTGTTTTGATAGTTAGCTATTGCTAAATATTTGTAGAAAGCACTACTTAGAAAAGTATTGCCACAAAATCAGCAACAGTTTTCTCGAATTTCAAAATTAAACGATGAAACGATAATAACAAATCTAGCTTTCAAATGTTGTTGTTCTATTTTAAATAAATTTTCAAAATATTTTTAATGTTATAATGAAACCTGCAAATTTTTTATTTTTTGTTGTTAAATTTTTGTTCGAAATCACTAAAACTTGTACATCATTACAGTACTTTTTTGGTTCTTTTTTCAATTTCTTCACATATTGTAGCAACACAAATTCAAAATTTCTTTCGAAAAACCGGAGGCTCGAAATCGATTTTAGACTTACAAGAAAATGTCCCCAGGTGACAGTCTCCGATTTGAATGATTTTCGGATATGTGATAGAAGACAAAAATCTAAGGTCGACGTATTTTTTATATGTGCTCAATCGATGGTTTAGGGTGTCAAACTCGCGTTCCAAAATCAGCGAAAATTTCGTTTTTTTGCTTTAATTTCGCTATTTTCCATGGAAACATTTAAAAATTTGGTACCAAACGAAAGCTCTTACAAAACCACATACGATTGCATCAATTTTACATAAGAAAATTTTGTTGTAATTTTGTTGTTGTAATTTTTAGTAATGTTTAGTCGATATCATAGAAGTATGTTGACACAATTATTTCATATTAATTTATGTTGGATTTAAGGCAATTTTTAAACTTACCTTTTTTTTGTTTTTTAAATTTTTTTACTGTGTATATTAAAATTTTTGTTTTATTGAAATGCATTTATTTACTTTAGAGAAAAAAATTCATTACACTAAAAGTACCCAATATGGGTATCAAAAAATTTACTTTCTTATGGCCTATTCTTATGTTTAAATATTTTATCAAAAAAGTTGACATTTCATAGGGCTTCCATACAAAATGTGTGTTTTTTCTTGTAAGTCTCATCGCACCAGTAAACAATAGTTTTAATCATCCAAAATACCAAATATTGACATTTTTACGATATGCAAAAGAAATGGAATGCATTTTTTCATATTTCTTTAAAAAAAATTTTTTGATTTTTAACAGTAAAAATCATAAAAATCTTCTTCTAATTTCAAAACATCAACTTTGTGAATGAATGAACTCATCAGATATGAAAATAATTTTTTTTATTTAAATTTTATAATAAAAAACATTAATTTTAAAATAAGTCCACGTCCTTCAAAGTGCATTTCGGCTTAAATTCGATTTGATGTGGTTTTTTTAAAAAAACATTATATTTTTGATAGATCTTTAAAAATGTACCACTCAGTGCAAGTTTTTATTAATTATTTTTTAATTCAAAATTTTAAATCGCACCCTTTATTAATGTGCTTTAATTAATATTGTGTTAAATACCAGATGTTAAGCACAAAAGTAAAAATGCCTTAAATACTTACTTTTCACAAGGGTTTTATTTTAAATTAAATAAAACTTGATTACCTTGTTAATTTTTCAAATTTTAAAACAAAAAATATTTTACATAATTCTTATCTATTTATACATTTTTACAGTAAACCATATTAATGAGAGATAATAATACAAATTTTTAATTAAAAAATACTTACTAAAAAATTTCAGTGAGTGGTACTTTTTTAAGGATCTATCAAAAATATAATGTTTTTCTTAAAAAACCATATCAAATCGAATTTAAGCCGAAATGCACTTTGAAGGACGTGGACTTATTTTAAAATTAATGCTTTTTATTATAAAATTTAAATAAAAAAAATTATTTTCATATCTGATGAGTTCATTCATTCACAAAGTTGATGTTTTGAAATTAGAAGAAGATTTTTATGATTTTTACTGTTAAAAATCAAAAATTTTTTTTTGAAAGAAATATGAAAAAATGCATTCCATTTCTTTTGCATATCGTAAAAATGTCAATATTTGGTATTTTGGATGATTAAAACTATTGTTTTCTGGTGCGATGAGACTTACAAGAAAAAACACACATTTTGTATGGAAGCCCTATGAAATGTCAACTTTTTTGATAAAATATTTAAACATAAGAATAGGCCATAAGAAAATAAAATTTTTGATACCCATATTGGGTACTTTTAGTGTAATAAAATTTTTTCTCTAAAGTAAATAAATGCATTTCAATAAAACAAAAATTTTAATATACACAGTAAAAAAATTTAAAAAACAAAAAAAAGGTAAGTTTAAAAATTGCCTTAAATCCAACATAAATTAATATGAAATAATTGTGTCAACATACTTTTATGATATCGACTAAACATTACTAAAAATTACAACAACAAAATTACAACAAAATTTTCTTATGTAAAATTGATGCAATCGTGTGTGGTTTTGTAAGAGCTTTCGTTTGGTACTAAATTTGTAAATGTTTCCATGGAAAATAGCGAAATTAAAGCAAAAAAACGAAATTTTCGCTGATTTTGGAACGCGAGTTTGACACCCTAAACCATCGATTGAGCACATATAAAAAAATACGTCGACCTTAGATTTTTGTCTTCTATCACATATCCGAAAATCATTCAAATCGGAGACTGTCACCTGGGGACCTTTCCTTGTTAGTGTTTTTTGATCAGAATTGTCCGTAGAACATTTTCCGCGCCTACGAGTTTTTGAAAACAAAAATTTATCCGGCCTAATAAAAAAGGCTTGAGGCTTCAAAGACTCAAAATATATGCAATTACCCATTTTCCATTGAAAACCCCATTTGGATAGAAAAATACCCATGAAAATAATTTTTTTCAAAAAATCACTAGATCAAAATTTCTTAGTAAGCCGGATCGAAATTTAGATATCGCCGGACACCAACTCAAAAGTTAGAGGGACTCTTAAAAACTATTTCTGCATCATTTTTTTTTGGATCGTAGAAATCCCCATGGAGCGGTTTTGATTCTCCTAAACCCTTTTTTTGGCCAAAAAATCAAGTTTTTTGCCTATAACTTTTTTTTTTCTTCAGATTGCATACACAAGATAAGCAAAAAAGTTAAGATTGTGATAGTACACAAATATTGGTTAAAAAAATTTTGAAATTTGTTGTCCTTACAAACTCTTTTGAGACCCCAAAAATCGATATTTCATCATTTTCGAAAAGGTTTTTTTTTTAAACACCTATAAAATATTTATTTTTCAAGCAATTCATATGCATTTATGCTTAGTGAAAAGATATTGAGCTCTTCTTTCCATTGATATATCTTATGGTGAAGTTTAACCAAAACTAAGTGCCACAATTATATAAAACATGAGAAATTGATATTCAGAAGGATTCTTCAGCTTAATTATTATTTAATTGCCTTAATTACCGTTAGATTTTGACAAATCTTGGTATGTTTGAGTTTTTAGGTACGCTAAATAGAATTCTGACAACCATTTTTTAGAAAAGTATACGCCAGATGGCGCTCCAGTACAAAATGCATGAATTTCGAAAATATTTTTTTTTAACGCTTACAATATACGTTTTTTTCATGGAACTCACTTTTGATAAAACCACTCCATACGTTATACCAATGGAAAGAATAGCTCAATACTTTACCAATAAACTTAAATGCATATGAATATCACGAAAAATGTATATTTTATAAGTGTTTAAAAAAACAGCTTTTCGAAAATGATGAAATATCGATTTTTTGGGGTCTCAAAAGAGTTTGTAAGGACAACAAATTTCAAAATTTTTTTTAACCAATATTTGTGTACTATCACAATCTTTACTTTTTTGCTAATCTTGGGTTCCATTCTGAAGAAAAAAAAAAGCTTTAGGCAAAAAACTTGATTTTTTGGCCAAAAAAAGGGTTCAGGAGAACCAAAACAGCTCCATGGGGATTTCTCCGATCCAAAAAAAAATGATGCAGAAATAGTTTTTAAGAGTCCCTCTAACTTTTGAGTCGGTGTCCGGATGACTTTTTTTTTCTCCATACAAAATCGATCCGGCTTATTTCTTAGACTACTAGATGTATCCTTGAAATTCTGCCATTTGACTAGAGTTATCAGACTTCGAAAACCATTAATTTTCCGCTGGTGGAAATAGCTTTAGTGGAAAGTAGAAAATACAGAAAATAAATCAAAGCACAACAGAAATATTTAGTTTTTCATCTTGCCTCTTTATCGACACCAACTTTGGCTCCATCGCATTATTAATAAGAAATAAACAAAGCTATTTTGATAAACGTTTGCTAAAAATTGAAGAATGCATTTGGTAAAATTTTCTTATTACAAAAACTGCTTGTTCTGACATTACAAGAGTATGCTGACATTTACTTATTAATGATAAGTGTTTCATTGCTCAAAGTACTTTATGTAAATAAAGTGGCACCAACAATTATATCGCGTACCCTAGGATATTACGATTGAATTCATTTTTTATTTTGTCTATTATTTACTTCTTTAATATACATAAAAATATTATAAATAAACAAGAAAACATTCATTTTGAATATGATATTTATTAATCGATAGTATTTTGCTTAATTAAAGAGATTATTTTCCTGAAAAATTATTTTAAGCCTCAAAACTCATTCTATTAAATTTTTGTTTTGCACAATTTGCTTAAAAACCAAATAAAACGAAAACACTTGTTAGCGGAGCAGCAGCTACTGACCTTGAGCAAGGAGGGCAATTATTTATCTTTGTTTTGGGATCAATTTAGGATTTTATTAGCTTGTGCACAAAGTAGGTGAAAATCTTTGGTGATATGAAAAACGATACTAGAGACATGTGAATGGCGTAGCAGCGAATGTTGGCGGTGACCATTCTATATTATAATTATTCAGTGATATAACTCGAAAGCACTGCAGATATGGTACAATAAAAGGCAGGTATGTCCACGACTGAGAGCGCGACCGCCGAAACTGTAAAAAAAGAAATACTTATGTTTACATGGTATAATAAAAACAGGTAGGGTCTGACTCTGCTCTCTTTCTTATAGACGGTTTCGACGGTTGCACTCGCAGTCATGAGCCTACCTGTTTTTATTGTAGCCTGTTCGTTTTTATCTTTTCTTTCACAAAAGACTTGATTTGATTCTTATGAACAATAAAAATGGAAAATAAAAAATAATATCACAATAACCCAATTTATTTATATGACAATACAATTTATGACAATAACATAATTTGGGTGCTTTCGTTCCATTAACACAACTTTTGTATTTCTCAATAGAGTTTCTTCAACAATAGCTTATTTTTTTCGGAAAAATACAGGCTTTTAGCAAAAATTATCAAAGGTAACTAAATATTTTGATTTCTTAACAAAATTTGCAGCTTTTTTTTTTTTTTGGAAATTTTTCTGAAAAACAAGGAAAATCCCCGGAAATTGAATTTATTCCTCCTCCAAAACCAACACATCGATCATAAAATGATGATGGCATTGTTTGTAAGAAATTAGCTTTTATTTGATATATCATTTGTTTGATTACTGTCGTTGGTTCTGGAGATATATGCAATTAAGTGGAACCAACTCTTTTTTTCGTTGAAAACCCTACAGTGGGCAATATCTCGAAAACGGAGTGAGAGAAAAAACAGAAAAATTATTTCCGAATTATCGATCGATTTTACATGAGAAAAGGATAGTTGCATTCATTGTAAATATTGGCTGTAAACCAGTGTAATAGGTCACGAGCCATATTAGAAATTCAACGCTATTAAGACGAACCTCTACTAAGTCGTTCCCTGAATCCCTTAGAGTAGTGGGAATTGAATGCCTACAATTTCCCGTATCTCAGTGAAACGGTTCATTTACATTTTGGGACATTTGCGACGTCTGTACCCTGCGAAAGTCTAAAAAATTTTAATTTTTTTGCTCTAGGTACCCCATAACTTCGATTTAAAATTATTATTTAAATAAACTTCATAAAAAATCACTACACTATTGTGAAAAAATTGATTTTGTTCACTAAAAAAAAAGTTATAAAGGTTAGAAGTTTCAGTACAACTACTGCACATGGTTCTATTATTGAAATATTCAGTAGTTCAAAATTTAAGGTGATTCCGCTTTAACTGCTAATCTCAGAAATAGTTTGCCTTTGGGTACTTCTACCCAACCGACCATTTGAAAAGCGAAAGGCAATTGTACTTGTGAATAAGCTTAATAAAAACACTGGGTTATAAGGTTTTCTCAATATCAGTTTTAACAAGCTTGATAAAAAGATAAATAATAATGAATTCTCAATCGTATTTGAGAAACGCTTGATATACGTTACTATTTTTAGGGTATGCTTAATAAACACTTACATTAAGGCGTAGTGAAATTTTTTTCTAAAAAGCGGGATTGAGAAACAAAAAACTTCCATCATTTTAAGCAACATGACCGAAGGATTCAGGTCTTGAACGAATTTCGAACCGCCAACTTTTTAAAAATAGCTTTTGATATGAATGCGTTTTAGAAATATTAGTTCAAGAGGGTTTTTAAAAAAAAAAGTTTTTGCAAACATTTTTTTCACCCACTATGGCCCCACCTTACGATTTCTGAAAGCAAAATACTAATTTTTAGGCTTATTGATCTGCAACGTTTGTACAAATGAAATGATATCAATCTGCTGCATAACCAAATTTAAAATGTGGACTTTCAAACCACATGGTAGTAGGTGTAGATGATGAAGTAGAAGGCAAAGATGAATCTTGCATTGTTGCTGATTACAAAGACATTATAACACACATTAGCAGATGGAGGAGAGGGTCACATGCATAAAGGTACCCCAAAACATCATTATGAAGTTAAAACTTAAATTTCACCACAATGGCTTCACTGTCCACTTTACAAGCCAAAACCTATATTTGTTGCACTCTGTTATTGTGTAGTTTTTATTGCAATCTAACAGCAAATACTTGAAGCCAAACAAAAAGACATATTGTTTATGTAAAGACTAAACATCTGCGTAACAGCAAACCATCAAATAACAGCTCCTGACTAGAATAGAGGATGCAATTGCGTGCGCGTATTTTGAAGGTTAAAAAGCTTAAGGTTTTTTAAAAAGTTGTCAGCGAGCCCATAGTGCGACTCAAAATTTAATAATAACATTTAAAACTAGCATTCAATTATGAACGAAATAAACTACCATATAATTCTACAAGCAATGTCTATCACAATTTATATTCACAAAGAAATCACTCCCGTAACAGAACGACAAAATTTGATGTGTCTATATCACCACGATAGAATAATAAGGTAGGCTCATATTAATATTGCTGCTCAAATATCTAATGCTGTGAGTGCTATAAATGTCAAACGAAAAGGCAACAACAACAATTGGAACAACTCATTTTCGAACAGCCGATTTTGACATCTAGCTCACTTCCTCTCCAATATGCGCCTACCTTGTTATTCTATCATGTAGTCATATCACGAAGTGCCGACTGAAAACTCGAACGCAACCTTGATAATAGTGTTTGTTGATCGATGAATTCAGTTCAGTGAGTGAATGAAATTTCAACTGAGTGTTGGTTTTTCTCATTTTGAACTTTAAATTCTAAAATCCACAATAAAAGGAGAAAAATTGCGTTTCATTTTTCATCAAATATATATATCTCAGTAACCAGGTATCTCATGCAATCGATGAATATATCAAAATGCTTGTAATTTAATTATCTACAAACTTCCTAAACATTGAAATGATGTCACTTAATTTGTACTCATGTTCCTGAGCAATAAGCCTAAAAAATCAGTATTTTGCTTTCAGAAACCTATAGTGGGTGAAAAAAAATTTTGTAAAAACTTTTATTTTTCTAATGGTAACTTCTTATCACTATCTAGCATTGATCTAGAACAATAGTTCACCTTTTATGAGCAAAACCCCTTTTGAACCAATATTTCTTAAACGCATTCATATCAAAAGCTATTTTTAAAAAGTATGCGGTTCGATATTCATCGGAGAGCAGAATTCTTCGGCCAAGTTGCTTAAAATGCTGCAAATTTGTAGTTTTTCAATCCCGCTTCGTTGCAAAAATCTCATCCCATACTTTTCACTAATAATATATATATACTAGCAGGCCACAGTCGTCCGAGGCTTCGCCACGGACATTTTCTCTTTATCAGTAATACTTTTGTATATTTAAAAAATTTCAATACTAAAAAACGTTAAAAAACGTTAAAATGCATATTATTTGTATTTGGAAGTAAATTATATTAAATAGTATAAGATAATAAAGTGTAGACATTTCCATTTTAGTTATTTAATACTTCAGTATAAACAATGTTTTTTGATTCATTGGCATTACCAGGAATAAGAACTTTTTGAACTTGTTTTAAGTATTATTAATTATTTTTATTAAATGTTTAGAAAGCTGCTGGTTAAAATTTGTTCACACTCCAAATGAAAAATCCAAGATTATGTCAATACATTCCTATAATGTTTTTTAAAAAGGAAACCCTACAATATTTACATATATTAACCCGAGGGGACTATTTGAGAATTAGATAAGTTAATACATATTAATTTTATTACAAATTCAAAAACAAACGAAGCACGCTCAGAAAGCAAATGTTTGTTCAATAGAATACCTACAATTTCAAATGTTCGCAATATAGAGTCAACAACGAACATTAAATAAGGGTTCGTTATATTGGAAGTTCGTTAAATCGGTGCTCGCTAAATTGGAGCACCTGTAATGCTTAAATTTGAAACATATACCCTGCAGTTGAAATTCAACAAAATTTTGTGAATACTTCCATAGAAAGTGACGTCACCAAAATATCAAAACCTTCATAATTTACACAAAAATTAATGTGTTGAATTGAAAGTTCAAACATTAGTCTTGTTTTCTTGATAAATAAAACATACTCTGAGTTTGAAATATGAAAATTTGGAAAAAAAATATAACCTTATAAATTCGAATAAACTTCAACCTGAGTATTTTGACTTCGAGCAAGTCGAAGATCATTCTTTAATGGTTTTATTTTTCATTTGTATTTTATTCATAATTAAAGTGATGAATTAAAGTATATTCCTATATATGTATGTATATATTCCTCACTTTATATTCCATAAAATTTTTTAAAAAAGCTTTTGTACTTCAAATATTCATCTTAAGAAGTGCTCAAACATGCTAGTATAGTAGACATTTCAACCCATATCCCAGCAAAATTTTTCGTTAGGTCTTGATTTTTAATCGATTCTAAAATGCATTACACAAATGATAATGCAAGAACTTAAATTTAATCCGTAATAAATTAACACATCAACTTGAAAGTTCTTATTCAAGATTAATTTCGTGAAATCAGTTATAAACCAACCGTTTTAAGCGCTTAATCTTTTCAAGTGACAGCGCTTTCGATTACCTCTAATGACTGGCTATATAAAAATAATGGGTTTTGTAAGCGAGAGGGTAAGCGATGAATGAAATTGTCTGAATTACTTTTTCGATTATATGTAAGCGAAGATTTTGATGGGATGTTCTCCAGCAATACATTTCTCCAGAGCTTTTTAGAAAAACGTGCTCGTGTTTTATATGTCAGGATTGAAAATATGCTTTATCATTTTAAAATTACTTAGTTCTGAGACCATACATCGACAAACAAACCTTATTTGCAGCTCTTAACCTGCTAGGACATAATTTTTAATAGTTATATGTTTTTGGGTGTCCTGTTACATAAAACAATTTAAAAGCTCAATTTATTACTTGCTTTAAAATTTCTAAAAAACAAATTAAATAGATTAAAATTCATTAAATTTTTTATTTAAATTAAATAAATGGCGTTTTATAACAATTTTATGTCGTTCTGATGTTTTTTTATTTTATTTTGAAGATGTCTATTAAAAACTCTAAGATGGTTTCCTAACTCCTTTACTTTATATAAACACATAATTATTATTCTGTTCAAATCAACCAACAAAAACTGTCAAAAATACAGTTTTTAAGAAAAAAACTATTCTAAAAATTATTCTTATTTTCATGACTCTTGACCTTGTTCTCCCAGGGCAAGTTTGCTTTAGGAATTATGTAGATAATGACTATGAAACATATTTCTGATATCAATGATATTCAATGATATCTGTGATATTGTGATAATGTGATATTTATGTTCGAGAATAAGGCAGTCAAATGTTACAGTCCTCAGTCTTGTCTATAAAGAAATTTATAAAAATTAGGAAAAAAGTTTATAAATTAATTTTAATATTTTGTTCTAATTTTCACTTAACTTTTATATAGAAGACGTGGATTGATTTCGAAAAAATTATTTAAATTGATTGTTATTCAGGATCACTGAGGGAAAATTTGTTAACGTTTTACTTCCCGGCCCTATTTTTTCCTCAATTATGCAAAATTATTCAAAATAGATCTTTGGGGATGTACTTACTATTGCAAGTCAAAATTTTGCGTAAACAAAACATTTTTGAAAAATTCCTTGATTGCGGAAAATTTTTCAGTTTTGTATAAGTTACCAAATTATCTTTCAAATGATATCAAATATATTAATATCGATGAGATAAATTTTGTATATTGTTACCGACTTTTATAAATAATACAATGAATTAAAATATATGTTTACTCATTTGCACTTTAACAAAATAATCATAATAGTAAACTATTATTTGAAAAAATTATATTAATTTCGTAGTACTTTTTAAGCATTGCTTTTATGAGGTTAAGTATAACCTTCTTAAAAGGTTCAAATTTAGTTTCGGCCCCGGGTGCCAGCAACCCTAGCTAAGCCACTGCTTCACTCCAATCGCAGTCGTGTTAGCAAATAACTGCAAGCATAATTTACCAACAATTTTATCTTTGAGTCACTACTCTTGCTCTCCTAGCGCGGAGCATTGCTCTTGCATTTTCTGTTAAACTTGTCAAACTTGTTGTACGTCGAGGCATTTATTTGTAGTTTAAGGGAAATACGAACACTTCATTTTTTAAACTTTTAATTTATCTTTAATCTATACAAAATATGCTATCACACTTGTGAATGCCACATTTTGAAATATTAAAATATCTTTCTTTCTCAAGTGTTAATTAAAAATTTGGAAATCTACAATAAAAATATGTGTCAAGAAATTGTATGCGGCGAAACAAATATGCACACATTGGTTTACAGCTCATCATTCCACAGCAACAACAACACAGCAAGCTTTATTTAAGTTGTATTCCCATCACGTCAAAGAGCGCCAACTGCTTTTGGTTACTCTTCGAATGAGTGTGGAGAGCGAGATCAATAAACTTTAAAGAGAAGGGTTGATAGCAACATGTAGTTGAAACTCTCGTAACACAAACGCGTGAAAAGCAAACGACCAAGCAATGCTTAGCATGGGGGGTAATTTCCTAAAAAATTTAACAACTTAATAAAATATATTTATTTTCTTAAATAAATTTTCTTAAATAAACCCCACCTATGGCATTCTGTAGCACAAATATGATATTTTAAAATTTTTTTCATAAAAATCGGTCCAGTAGTTTTGGAGTCATTGTTGCACTTAATATTTCCACTTCAATTTTATATAATAAGTATAGAAGTATAGATATATATATTATATACATCCCATGCTTAATATATATATATATATCTTAAGGCGGGTCACCAAAAATGAATATAAAAAGACACCCCCTAAAATTAAAGCTTAAATCAAAAGTGTTTCAGCATTATACAATTTTTTTTTGGGTATCCCAAAAAACAGCCAAAATGGTCTTTTTGTTATAACATTAGTATTTTAAGTCCCATCATGAAGTACAGCATATCGTTGGAAAGGTCTGAAAGAATTCTATATTGTAATCTTTGGTGTCAGAGGTCATCTTCAAGTAGATATTTAACAATTTTAATTTTTTTGCTCTAGGTACCCCATAACTTCGATTTAAAATTATTATTTAAATAAACTTCATAAAAAATCACTACACTATTGTGAAAAAATTGATTTTGTTCATTACAAAAAAAGTTATAAAGGTTAGAAGTTTCAGTACAGCTACTGCACATGTTTCTATTATTGAAATATTCAGTAGTTCGAAATTTAAGGTGATTCCGCTATAACTGCTAATCTCAGAAATAGTTTGCCTTTGGGTACTTCTACCCAACTGACCATTTGAAAAGCGAAAGGCAATTGTACTTGTGAATAAGCTTAATAACCCTTTCATACAATTTGTACGATATATCGTACACATTTCAAACACATATTTTTCGGTTATTTTTGGGGTATTCCCGATTTATAAAAACTTCTTGTTGTTAGCACTGATATTCGTTTTCATCGAATTTGTGTTTGAATTTGCAATATATTGTGTCTTGTGTTCATAACAAGAGTGACTTCAATTGGGTTCGGACGTGCAGAATATTAGTGAGCAAATCTACTATTTTATTTTTCATATAACTCGGCAAGTATTTAATTTTTTCCACTATTTTTGTTTCCAAATTATTGCTGAAATATGAGTTAAATAATGTTTTGAAAACCAATTTTGCCGCGTTATTCTCTAAATTATAATTTGGAATTAAAAAAAGTGTACGATATATCGTACAAATTTTGTAAAGGCTATTGTACGATATTTCGTACAACATGAAATTGTAAGATATGTAAAACAAAATAGTTTAAGTTGTTGTGTTTTTTTTTTTTAATTTTTTATCCGAAACTATCAATAGAACCCGGAAAAGATTGCTGTGATTTGAAGGTCATCAACATAATGCAAGGGATCATCGATAAAGGCGGCTTCCCAAAATTCTTTTGTTTTCTTTGTAATTGGGATTCACGCTCACCTCTGAATCAATTCCAATGCAATTCGTGGAGGCCAATAGGAAGTGTGGATGAACAAATACAACAACATAGACTGAAGAATGCACCTTTAATTGACAATACTCAAGACATCTTGCTGCCACCGCTCCACATAAAATTGGCAATTGTTAAAAAATTCATCGAAGTGGCCGTTGTAAATTGTCCAAACGCATTCGACTATTTGAAAAGCGTTTTCCCAAAGCGTACACTGAGAAAAAAAACATACTTTAAAATCAAACAAAAAATTTTAAAATAGCAATTTAATGCTTTTACGTTTCTACAAAACAAAATTTAAAGCAAGTGTGTTTGATTTTCAACTACCTATAAACTCCTTTCTTTTTTTAATTTTCTCATTATTATTTCTTTGAAAAGAACAAACAAAAATCTGAATATAATGACAATTTTTTAATTTTTCAAATTGGTTTGACATATATAGACCAAATGATAAAATAAAACTAGTTTAATTTATATTAACTAATATTGAAATATTTAAAATGCAAGCTTCATCAAATTGGTTAACATTTGGTTTTCGGAGGGTCCCGGAGGTAGCTTATTATGAATCTGTTGCCAAAAACTCGGAAAAGCTAAAAAAATGGCATAGAAAAATTATGCTTTAAAACATTAGTTTTAAATTTTAAAATTTTTATTTTAAATCGTTTTTCATAACAAAAACATTGTTTTAAAAACAAAAACTATTGTTTTGAACTTAACGTTAAAAACAGTTGTGTTTAATTTTAATGAATTTGTTTCAAGCTCTATTTCAAAAACAAATTCGTTAAATATGAACACAATTTCATTTAATTTTAACACATATTTCCCTCAGTGTAGCGATGACAAAATTAAAAAAGGTATTGTAGTAAATTTAAAACGGATTTTTGTTCACCTAATTGTACTATATATATAGCTTTTTACACTATGTTAATGTTTTCTTTTCTGTCTTTATTTTTTGTTTTCATTTAACAGGCGTACTTAATAGCCCTGACATTAGAAAGATATTCAAGAGCAACTTTGCTTCATCGCTTGATGAAAATCATTCAATGGCATGGATTTACCTTCAGCGTGTATGCACCAGAGTCTTGGGAGCGGATCGAGACGCGGAACCGGAAGCAAGAGAATGGGTGAAAGCAATGCTGTATTATTTTGAGATAATCGGCGCATCGATGACATTAAAGCTGCATTTTCTTCATTTTCATTTTGACGATTTCATCAAACAACTCCCTACCGAATCCGATGAGCAAGGAGAACGGTTTCACCAAACCACAATGCCCATGGAAAAACGGTTCAAAGGCAAAAACCTGGACGCATTGCTTGCAGAGGTATGTTGGTGGAGTCACAAGATCACCCTGTATGATGTTAATGAAGTAGTTGAAGAAGAAAGAGCTGATGATGGAGGGCAGTCTGGAAGCAACGTGCCTGTGGACACCATAATTTCTGAATCAGAGTCAGATTCGGACGATTCGGACGACGATTTGGATCCACAACTTAAGAGAGCGCGATTTGCAAGTCCAGGGCCATCAACATTATAAACATAATTATAACATTTTAACATAATTATTATAATACGAATATTTTTTTTTAATATTTTTGTAATAGATAGCATAGTAACTCAATGTTGAAGTAAATAAAAAACAAATGAAATTAAAAAACGGTGTTAAGAATCATCTCTAGGAAGTTTATATGTTTTAGAAATTTGTTTATTGAGATCTTAGGTACATTTTTGTAGTTGATTGTTTCCTTGAATTTTGAACGGTTCGCTACCTATGGACCTGAACACGGGAAAAAAGGTAAAAAAAAATCGAAATTTTTTAAGTTTTTGCGATTTTGACCTGGAAGGTGAAGTTTTTTGGATTTTATATGTTGGCAATTTTTGTTCCTTATGACAAGAGCTACAACTTTGCCTCTGAGAGTAAATCGAAATTCTGAACGGTTTACAAGATATGAGCCTGAGAAAATGATAACATTTTTACGAAAATGATACCGAGGCCCCAAATCTTTGGGGGCCCATAAAACAAAAAGTGCATGACTTTGGGGAAAATTGGGAGACACGTGTCTTTTTTTTTTTAGTCTTTTATCACGTAGTGGTGTCCGTATATGGTTATTTTTTTGGTGTTGCACTGTGTTATTAGTTTTGTGCTCACACATTTAATTTTTTTTTTTAAGTCAAAATATTATAAGTGCGGTTAACTCATTCGCCTCACATCTGTCCAATTTTTGAGCACTTAACACTACTTTACACAGAATATTGCATCGCTATTATTAATTGGCCATTTCTAATAAATTTACACAAAGTGGAAAATGTCAAGGAGGCTTAGAAAATGCAGTTAACTCATTTTCACCAAAACGTGCACTTATCACTTTAGTGAGCTTAACCATCGATATTAACAATAAACTTCATTAACACAGATAAGACAACTTACAAAAACTTTGATGCCAAATGTGATAAGTGAACATTCGTATGAAAGTTATAAGAAAATATCATTAAACTAGCAAAATTTTCATTAGATATCAATAAAATTACATGGAAAATACACTGAGTCAACAGTTCGTGCAACAAAAATGAGTATAATTCATTTTATTCGCGAATTATGATAATAGAAACACAAAATTTGCGTTCCTGTAAAATTCCATTTTTGCCACTTATCACTTTAGTGAGCTTAACCATCGATATTGTTTCGTTGGACATAAAATTTATTATTCAATTTGAAGATTTCTTAGATGAGGCTATCCACAGTTGCAGCTGTATATTTATGTATGAATGTGCATATGCATACAATCTATGCTATGTTAATAAAACATTATTTTTAAGTTAATTCTACATGTGTAAGAAATAGCTTAAAAAACTATTTAGGACATCAAGCCTTCATATGCATGTGTTAATAAAATAGTATTTTTTAAGCTTATTTTACAATTGCGAGAAAAAGCAGTCACAAATTGACAAATTAGAAAAGCAAAATCAAAAGCAAAGCAATAAAATATTAATATTAAATAAAGCAATTTTGCTTGCGTAGCACTACGCAGTAAAATAAATTCTTTTTAATGCTGCTGCTTTTGCTTTGCTTTTCAAAATTCACTCAGCAAAGCAAAATGAACAGCATAAGAATGTTTTTGAAAACTGTCGGTAGCAAAACCGCAGTAAGAATTTCGTTGCTTTTGTTATTCTGCTGAAAGCAAATTGAACCCTGCATAAAATCATAAACTAAAATCATATTCCGCGAGTGTTCTGAACTTTGGCAATTGGCAATGGGAGATTTGGCAACGCGTTGAAATTGCGGTGATATCAAAAACAGCAATTTGAAACAAAATTAATAATCTCGTGGAGAAGTTTTACGATGTTAAGAAACATCCCTTGAGATTGGAGTCAGATAAATGGGAAAAATTGTTCTTAATTTCACAATGTAAGTGCTTCATAGAGCACAATGAAAATTGTATCTGCGAATCAACACAAAAGATTCCAAAACACGTTATGCAATTATTTATGGATCAATGTGAACTAAGATTGCTGTCAATTGATAATGAGATCCCACATTTTGTCAATATGGCTAGTGCTGAAGTGGCAAGTGTTTCCAGTGTTCATACAGGCGCTGCAAGTTATATTGCTACATCTTCACTGTTTAGTGCTGGGCACCAACCTAATACAAGTGACGATGAGGAAATTACAGAACCACCAGTGCAATTGACCGTTTCTCATATAACACTTCGTAATTTCTCTTCGGCATTGGATCGAAGCGACACCTCCAATCGATTCGGAACATTACTAGCTACAATGCTTATCAAAGACCTACGTCTGGCGATAACTTCAGAACTTAAAAGGGATAGTTCATCTGGCACTGATGAAAAATTGTAAAGTTTTTTGATGATCTGATCATTGATAAGAACAAAGTTCAACGTGAACGCGTAAAATTCCGGAAAGAAGTCAAGTCAGCATCCAACACACAGAGCTTATTGAAATGTAATGCAAACCAAACACTAATAGTTAGAGTTATCGAGGAACATATAACGTTGGTGAAAGAACCTGAGTCGAAGTTTGTGGGGTACACAATACCACCTCGAGGCACTGGCAAGGAGATTCTAAAGGCAATAGTTGATTTCCTAATTGAAGAAAATTATTTAACGGATCAATTAGTTGCTATCAGTTGCGATTGAACTATTGTCAACACAGGACATGATAATGGTGTGATGGTTTGAATAGAAAGGTATCCTCACAGACCTCTGCAGTGGTTAATATGTCTCTTCCATTTGAACGAATTGCCATTGAAAGCACTGATAAAAAAATTATTTGGTGCAACTAAAGGACCTGGAATCTGGCCAGGGGAATTTTGTTCAGAAATTTTGAACTGCGAAAAGTTGCCGGTAAGTATGTTTGTTACCAAATTATTATTTTTTTTAATTCCATTTATTATTTTATTCACAAAGTTCACAGCTTAACAGAAGTTTTAATTTGGTTCCTTAAAAATCGAATTTATGTGATTTAATACAAACATATTTTGCAATGATTTGGTTTCTTACAGATTTCCTCTGCCACTCACAAAACACTGAGCGCTTTGTTCACGTTGTGAGTGAATCTGCCCTTGCGGTCACTGACGAGCAACACTTGGGTCATATTTTTGCAAAACCCGACAGACGCGAACGCTATAGCCAACTGGAATCACGTCAAAATTTAATATATTACTAAGAGAAAATAGAGCGGGTGACCAGCTAGGGTGTGGAAAGGCATAGTGTTGGGGATGCACTGCGTATTGATCGAAAAAACCACATAGCCCTCAACTGGCACTGTCAAAGCGAGTCGGAGCCGCCTCAAAAGCTCCATATCCAAAAGTCCCTGCCTCCTCTAGACTATAAACTTGAGGGGTCTATATAAAACCTTATAAATGGAATCTGCGCAGGGTTTGGGTCCCCACCACATAACTTCCCAATGAAAACAAAACCAGCCTCGGATATGAACCCCCACTACGTTGACGACCACCGCAAATGAAAAACGGACAATGATTTGCGGATACGCACCTGGAATTTCCGGACCCTTAATAGGGAAGGTGCCTCTTTCCAATTGGCGGAAGTCCTCGCAAAAATAAAGGCTGACAAAACCGCCATCCAGGAGATGCGATGGAAAAATGAGCATACTGCAATATCTACTACAGCTGCCATGCGGAGAAGCATGAATTTGGATGCGGATTAGTCGTAAGCCGAAAACTACGCCACCTTGTCTTCTGGAAACGTCAAACAAACTAACGCCCGATAGACTTTGGCGGCGAATCTGAGCGGCGGGCTTCCTTTGTACATCAAGCAAAGGTTGTGCGTTGGGTTTGAAGTCCACCACGTAATAAAATTATTTCAATGAAAAGTTTAAGAATAAATAAAAGAATGATCCCCAAATCTGATGACCACTACCGCAAACGAAAAACTGATAATGATTTACGTATATGCACCTTGCATTTTCGGAAATCCCTAAATTGGGATGGTGCCTCTATCCAACTGATTGATATCTTGGAAAGATATAATTCTGATATCACTGCAATCCAAGAAATGCGATGGAAAAGACAGGGTTGCTTAGGGACAGGCAAGCATCCTGTGATATCTACTACAGCGGCCATGCGGAGAAGCACGAGTTTGGATGCGGATTTGTAGAATACGGCATCATGTCCTGCGACTCACTCCTGTGAACGAACGACTTGCCATAATCCGCTTCAAGGCTAAATTTTTAACATATGCCTAATTTGTGCGCACGCTCCGACAGAAAAAAAAAGATGACGAGACCGAAAAAAGTTTTTACGAGCCCCTTGAAGACGCATACGAGCGCTGCCCCCGTCATGACTTAGAAATCCTGTTTGGTGACTTCAACGCCAAGGTGGGTAAGGAAAAAATATCTGGTCAAACAGTCGGAGAGTTCAGCTTCCACGACAACTTATCCGATAACGGAATGAGGTTGATTGACTTCGCCGCAGCACTAAACATGGTCGTTAGTAGCACTAGATTCAAGCATCTCAATATTCATAAGGCCACCTGGCTGTCCCCTGATCAAAAAACATGCAACCAAATTGATAACGTTTTGATTGACGGAAGGCACTCTTCCAGTGTACTGGAAGTACGCACGATCCGTGGTGCTAACATAGACTCGGATCATTATCTTGTCGCAGCCAAGATCCGCACACGTCTGTGCGCAGCTAAGAATGCTCGCAATCCTACACAAAGAAAGCTAGAAGTCGATAAGCTGCAGTCAAAACGGACGGCCGAAGCCTTCGCTACTCGACTCTCACCCCTGCTTCCAGAAAGCACTCCTCCGATCGACGATATATGCGGACAGTGGACGCACATATCCTACTCTATGCGTACGGCTGCCATAGCGGTGATAAGCTACCACCGCCCTCGCCGAAACCAGTGGCACGACCAGGAGTGTCGCGACGCCACTGCAGAGAAGGACATCGCCTACAAAGCCACCCTGCAGTAGGTTGTAACGCGTGCTGTTATGAAACGATACCGAGAGAAGAGGAGGGAAAAGCGACGATTTTCAGGCGAAAAAAACGAGAGGCAGAAATGCATGAGTGCGAGAAAATTGAGATGCATGGCGACAGGAATGAGACTCGAAAATTTTTCGAAAAAGTAAGACGCCTGGCCGATGGTTTCAAGACCGGAACCTCTTTAGGCAAGGACGGAATGGGAATCTAATGACAGATATTCGGAGAACACTGATGCAATGGAGGGAGCACTTCTCTAGTCTTTTAAATGGCGACGCTGACAACAATCCCGCCAGTGGAGATGATATCCCGGAAACCCCAATTAAGGATGACAGCGTTGAAGTTCCGCTGCCCGCTAACAGCTATAGCTCGGCTTAAAAACAACAAAGCCGCAGGAGGTGATGGCCTATCGGCTGAGCTGTTTAAGACCGGTTGCGGTTACGTCAGTGTGCTCTGCCCAATCCACAAGAAAGGTGATCCCACCATTTGCGCCAACTACCGTGGGATTAGCCTTCTTAATATTGCATATAAGGTCCTATAGAGCGTATTGTGTGAAAGACCGAAGCCCATCGTTAACCACCTGATTGGACCTTATCAGTGTGGCTTCAGACCTGGAAAGCACACCATCGACAGATCTTTACGCTCCGACTAATCTTGGAACAGACCCTCGAAAAACAAATCGACACACACCATCTTATTGTCGATTTCAAAGCCGCCTTCGACAGTCCAATAAGGAGTCACCTATACTACATCATGTCTTAATTTGGTATTCCTGCGAAGCTAATACGTCTTTGCAGGATGACACTGAAGAACACCAGCAGCGCAGTGAAGATCGGGAACGCACTCTCCCTTTCGTTCGATACCAAACGAGGTTTCACACATATATCGCACGATATATCGCATTTCTTTAATACTTGCGGTTAGCTCTGATCGCTCCACGATCGTCCCGACCGCCGAAACTTCTACCTGGTCTGAAAACCTCCACTGATTTCTAGCTACATCCGGGACAATGCCCGCTTTGACCCAAAAGTCAACACCTAGGATTAGGTTTTGGGGTAGACCTAGTATAACGAGGCACTCTTTATGGACCGACTTGCCCTCTACCTCGACTGGTAGTGTGATGACGCCTTTCACCGGAACGAATTCTCCATCCGCTAACTCGACCCTAGAAACCGATGATGACGATAACTCAATTCCCCATGATCTCAGAATATCCCACCCTGGCCGACCAATGATGGTCCTTGAGGCCCCTGAATCTAATAGTAATGTTAGCTCAGTCTCGGAAAAATGTCTGGACCTAGGTTTAGAAGGCGGTCGTCTGTGGTACTTGTCGTACCATTGCTATCTCGTAGAGTGTTGATGTGGACCTCGAGATTGAAAGGCGCTAGTCATCCAACTTGTGTCTCATCCATTAAAGCAAATTGTAGCATGCGCCAACAAATTGTGTTGCTGTTCAGCAGTACTTAGATTCGCTACATTAGGGTTGGTTTTTGGGTCACTATCAAAGCTACCAAGATTAAGTTCGCTCACTGGCTCCTTCATAGACGCTTGGTCTGTCTAAGTAGGCAACGTACGTGCGTGCTGAAATTGCTGAATTGACGGATTCGCTGTCACTGTCAGAAATCACAATCGTGCAGTCACGCCGCTCAATTGTCTCGATTTTTTCAGCAATAGTATCCAATTGGCATGATACACTTGACACCTTGGATTAGGGGTTGTTAAGTCCATTGCTACTCCGCAGCCTGTATGACAACGGTGACCCTATCAGAAGCTGGAGCTCCCGTCATTATATTCTGTTGTGTCATGGCAACCTAAGTCCCTACACCACGTAAAGGTATCTATCCAGGTAGGTGAAATTTATTATTAAAGTTAACAATTACTTTTGAGTGTGCGTCGTGCTTTGATCTGCAGTAAATTTGAAATTCCTGTTAAAGTTTGTAATAAGCAATTGATGTTTTCGGCCTTTAATTTGGTATGAAATTGTTGTGCGAACTCAATATGGAGTTGTACACTAAAATAACGATATTTATTGATAATCGAAGAGCTTTGTACTTAGCAAAAGATTCTGTTTTTTCACTCACGCACAAAGCACATTGAAATTATATATAATTTTATTCGACAATGTGTGGATGAAAGATTGTTTGATCTTAAACATGATCCGACGCAAGAAATGGTGGCCGATGTAATGACAAAAACGTTGCCGAGATCAGCACACTAGAAATGCTTAGAAGGGCTTGGCTTATCAACATAGATAATCTGCATGTTGAGAGGTCGTGTTATGCCATGTTCACACAGAGAGTTTAGTTTGCGTTTCCAGTACAAAGTTGCGTTTTGCCCTTAAACTCAATTTAAACGCTGGCGTTTCCAGTACAATTTTGCAGGAGAAAACGCAACTAAACACAACTTGCTTTCTACGTTTACCACAACTCAATTTGATACATGCCTAAAGGTATGCTAGTGTTTGATAAAAACATTCGTTCAGTTAGATTTTAGCTGCGTTCGATTCGATTGAACGATAAAAAATGCCAACAACAGCTGATTCTCAATTGTGCAAGTTTCTATTTGTATTTTATTTTTAACAAAAATAAGCCAAAAAACAAATAAAATAACTTGGGAAAGTATAGAAGATGAGGGTTTCTCATCAGTCAGTCAGTATGGGCCGTAAAAAGTTGAGTTTTGAGCGAAATTCCAAAAATTGGCGATCATTTCTATCCTCCGTAAACTCAATTCTGCCGACGCACCTCTGTGTGAACAGCTGGATTTAAACTCAAACGAAACGCAAACTAAACTCTCTGTGTGAACATGGCATTAGAAGGTGGCAAAATGCTGATATGTCAGTCACAACATGTTTTGACATTTTCTCATTCACAACATTTGTCGCGGCTTTTTTTGGTGCTCTTCACTTTTTATTTACTTTATTTTTGTTTGATTAAATTAATAATTTTACGCGATTTGACTTATTTTTTTTGCGAGATCGACCGGCATGAAAAAAGTAAACGAAACAATGTGGAACTTATAGCTGTCAAAAAGGCCAGCGAACAAAGGTGCCCCCTGCTCTGTCGGGACGGGGTAGATTCAGCAGAAGAGGAGTGCTGGGGCAACAAGACAAAACCCCGGGTGAGTTTACGACTCGTAGACGAAGTTTTATCAAACCGAACAAGGAAAACAAACACCAGAGCACAAATAATCTTATTTAGGCATATTTTTTTTGTTGTTTCAACCAACTAATTTATTCTTAAGAAAAAAGTTTATGATCGAGTTTACGGAATTCTACCGGGATTCAAACAGATAAAGAAACCAAATTCTTGGGGCGCACTCTAATTGCGGGTCCAAGGAAGTTACTTGAATCCTCATACGACTCCACCAGCTGGAGTCAATAAATTCACCTGTTCAAGAGGTGCGGGAAGCCCCGATTACCAGGTATTGGGAAGTGAAAAACTGACCTAAAAAAGTTTAACTACAAGCAAATTAACAACTAAAATCTACTTAACTACTGGACATAACCACACAATACAAAATACTCCCTGAGATTCTCCTGCTGCTCCGTCTTCCTCCTCAATGGCACCGGCTCCGTACTCCCACGGCTTTAGTTAGTCACTCACTTCACCTCTTCGGGTGTAACGCAAATTTCACTTTTTTTAATTCACGGAGTCTAGTCAAACGCACAGACTCGATTCACTGTATCAATTTTCATACACTTTTTTCTTCGTTCTTCAAGGTTCAGAACGAACTGAACTCTTCACCAACACTCAAGACTGACGGGACTCAGGTTCCATACCATGGAAACCCAAACGCCGCCATATTTTTTCCATACAGACGCGATTTTCAATGAAGCCGGTATTCCAATGGGACGGCTCTACGCACACTTATTTTTAAAAGCCTTCAAAGGATTTTTTAGGCGTATTTTGCAGTAGATATAAATAAAAACCTTCCTACCCACCAAATAAAACATATTTTGGCGGCATCTGTATGAGTGTTAGTGGGGCACCACTCCACACTTGCAGCCCACAATGGCCGACTCTCATTGTGAATGAGTCTAGAAATTTGACGTTTTGATCGCAATTTACGTACCAGTACTGTTCGTTTTCAGTATCTCGAAATTATGCACGATTTCATTTAATTCAATTAAATTTAATTTAATTCATTTTAATTTAATTTAATATCATTAAATGTAAACTAATATTTTTAAAATAAAAACTCAAAACGATTTCAGGAACAGCGTGATTGCTTTATTGAATATTATAATAAGAAGAAAAAAGAAAACGGAAACCAGAAAAAGAATACAATGCAAAAAGAAGTGCATAATAATATTGTGAACGCGAAAATAGGAAGGAGCAGAAGCAACAGAGAGGTAGATACAGCACTATAAAAAGAAAATTGAGAAAATTTTTCAGCTTATTATTTGTATTTAAAATTACCAAGATTGCTTCAAGTTGTCGCTGACGTTTCGCAAAATAAGTAAAGAGATCGAAGTTAGCTGCTGTCGCTTGTTTAGAGGTGGTCAGTGTTGCATTTTGTATGCAATTGGCAGCAAAAGCGTAATAAAATATCATTACGAAATTTGGCACAGGTTTTAAAAATTTTGTTACACAAGTCGTGACACGAATAAATTTAAGTCAAGCACGAGAAAAATTTAATCACGCACGATGAATTTTTCGTGAGTTTTTTTATTGGTTCGCTCACGATCACGACGTGATTCGTCATGACACGTCGTGTCACGTCTAAACTCGTGATATGCGCCCATCTCTTGCTCAAACAAAGCATATGATAACTATTTTTTGTTAATATACGATCTTAATATTTCAAGCATTAGATAATGTATCTTAAAGAAGGTTTAAAAATTTTACCATGACTGGTTAGAACTTTTTGGGAAATCATGACAACCAATTTGCAAAAATAAGTGTTGATTTAACCCTTAGGGAAAATATTCTGGACATATTGTACAATGTCATAAGCCAAAAACAAAATTCATTTTCAAATCGACGCAACCCATTAAAAAAACTTTCATATTTAAAATTTAAATTAAGTTTTTATGAAAAGTATTCTATTAGTATTACAAAATACTTCAAAAATGGTTTTCGGCATAATTATTTTGAAAATATTTACAAAATTTACAGTAGTCGGCATAATTATTTTGACAAAAAGAAAAGGAAAAATATTTTCAGTTTTTAAAATAGTTTGAGAAAAGGCAAATCAAAATTTTTGTATTTGGTCAAATTCTTACCAGAAATGTGTGAGTTTTCTAAAATATAAATTATAAAGAAAATATATTAGAAAAAACTTCATTTCAAAGAGGGCGTAACTATTTTTAACTGTTTTATACAAAAATCCACTTAAAGATAAAAAACTTTATGACAACAACTTAACAATTTAATAAAAAATATATCCGCCATTAGCCATTAGGGACTGATTCCACAAGATTTTTCAAAATATCTACCGGAAGTTGCTCCCATAGACTTTTTATTTCAGATATAGTCTCTTCCGAGTCAAGCAAACGCTTCGCTTTCCTTTAATAAAGGCACAGAATTTTCAATAACGTTTAAATCAGATTCGATTCAAAAAGTTCATTATGAACTTAATCTTGTGACATGGTGCATTATCTTGTTAAATAAATGACTCACCAATAAGGTTGTCAGCAGATGGGAATGCGTGATCATTTAAGACAAACAAATATTTGTATTGGTTCATCGTTCCAACTATTGGAACCAAATCCCCATGACCACAAGAGGAAATGCAGCCCCAGAACATAACCGATCCGCCGCCATGTCGATTTGCTTGTAAGACTGGAGAAATTTGTTTGCGTGAATTCTTTGGAATTCGGACAAATCTCTTTTTAGATGATCCGTGATACTCAAACGTACTTACATCAGTCCACAAAACTCGGTTTCAAGAGCTCATAGTCTTACAAAGGAAATCTTGCTTTGATCTCGCTTGATTTTATTTGCCGAGGTTATATACGGTATTTTTCTTACGGAATATGTACCCAATTGGAATTCTTTTAAACGTCTGCGAATTATGCGTTCGCTAACTGGATTCTAAGAAAAATTTGTCATTTGTAATTCATGGCTTTTCGGTGTTAAGCCAGGGTTCTTTGAGAACTCTCGTATAATTAGCTGGTCTTCTTTACGTGTTGTTTTACGTTTTCTGCCCGATCGTGGAAAATTTTTTTCTGAGTTTATCTTTAGTGCTTATTTATTTGAAAGTGAACGGTTTGCCTTGATACATGTAACTAGGAGCATATTTCTTTGACAAAAATACCACAATTATACTTCTCCACGGTTGCACATCTCATTTCAACGCTTAGTTTCGACTTTTTCCCCATTTTTTTATAGAAGTATAACTAAAATAAAGAAATATATTTGAATAAAGTTGAATATTTATTTAAAACTTCGATTTTACTTACCAAATCGTAATTTGCATATACGTCAAAATACTTCTGCCACTAAGGACTTCTTTCTTCTTGTATGTAACGAATTGCTTCCTCGAAAAGCGTGACTTAAATGACCTCGTTTAATTATTATTGTAAATATAAAAAAATCGTTTGAGTCTCTTCGCCAACAAAATAACCGATGAAGTTTCCTCTAAAATTGACTTTTATATCGTCATAATTAACATTAAATTACTAACCCAAATTTCTAACAGTTTAAAGAAATTTTTATGAAACAGATTCGGGAAAATACGATGGAAAATTATGAATTATAAATTTTTGCTTCAGTTTTGGAAGTCAATCGGAATTATTTTTTTACTGAATCACATGACTTCACTATAAACTTAATTCCTGCAGAGTTTGGGTTAATTTGTGTTGTTCAAACCCCGAAATTGCCCCCTTTGGTTGCGCTAATGCCTTTAACTCTTGGCGTTTAATTCTTGACTTTTTAAAGTTTATGACATTTTAACATTCATAAATGACAAAACAATCTTCAAAATTTAATTTCGAAAAATATACAATTTTTATTGTTATTTCTAACAAGAAATCTATTGTTAATGCTATTTAACCAAAAGAGAGTGTAAGCACTGTGGGTCGTGACTTTATGTGAAGTAAATCAAGTCAAGTGAAACAAATTGTTACAATTGATTGTTGAGTTCATAAAAATCTTTGTTTTATAATTTTTTGACTGTAATATTTGTAGTAACTTAATATAAGTTTAATAAATTTATCATTTTATTAATTACCTTCTTATGTACTTGAAAACCTAATAGCACTTATGTTGGTTTTCTTAAGTAAACAACACATGTTTTTTAATATTTAATTTTTTTTTTAGTTTCCACAACAATTTCTGCAAGCAGTGAAAGATGTGCCTCTGAAACCAATCTACTAGGTGAATGTTTCGTCGAATCTTCCAATGAAATTACAATTGAAATCAACATAAATAGATTACCCGATAATAATTTTCAAAGTGAATTGCCAACCTACAATATATTAAACAGGAATCCACCTAATTGCGCTGACAAGCCAAATGAGACTCAATATAAAAACAAAGCTACTTGCGTAACTCAAAGAGCAGCCCTACTTAAATCAATGCTGAACTTTTTAAAAAAATGCATTCAGGATCATGCAAATAACAATAGCATGAGAAATATCATGGAAAGCAGTTTGCCGTGTTCTTTGCGCCATATAATTTCTATGGCCGAATATTACGGGCCTTCTCTGTTTTTGCTAGCAACTGATGTCGTCACGGTTTATATTTTTAATGAGCCTTCCATTCTTTCGTCTCTTCAAGATTCTGGAATAACAAATACAATCTTGAAAGCATTATTACAAAAAGCTGTACCTGCAACACGGGAGGTACTAGGATCTCTTCCCAATATATTTTCCGCTTTGTGCTCAAACGAACGTGGCCTTATAGAGTTCATGTCGTTTGAACCTTTTGATAAATTGCTTAAAGTTTTTATCTCTTCTGATTATTTAGTTGCAATGAAGAGGAGACGTTCCTCAGATCCATTAGGAGATACTGCTACCAATTTAGGAAATGCAATGGACGATCTAATAAAGCACCATCCGTATCTGCGCACAGACGCGTCAGAAGCAATTGTTCGTCTACTTAATGAGTTGGTGCGTCTTGGATCAGATCCTAATTATATATGTTGGCGAGCGAATAAAGACGTAAGCTCTAGTGCAAATAAAAGCAACTGCCAAGCTGACATTAGTTTACATGATCAGAATGTTAGAAGCTCTAATGCTCTATCAAAACATAGTAATAACGAAAATGAAAGCAGCGAAGAAGATGAAGATGACGATGATGAAATATCTTCTACTTCACAACAACAGCAACAAAGCCAAAATTGCACGGCAGTGCCCCCTAAAGCCCATATAAGAAACAATTCACAGGAGCGTGAAGCTATACCACTAATAGATTATATTATAAATGTTATGAAATTTGTTGAAGCAATTTTAAGTTTTAGTTCAAACGGTGAACACTGTCGACAATTTGTTTTACATGGTGGGCTCAAACCATTGTTACAACTTTTGTCGCTTCCAAATTTACCTGTGGATTCGCCAGTTTCTTTAACATCGCAGGCGGTAGCCAATGTGTGCAAATCGATTATAAATTTAACACATGAAACAAACGTTATTGATACTGCTTTAGAACAATTATCTCAAATAATTTCTGAACTCCAGCCTTTGATAAAACACGGAAATTTACCGGGTGGTAGCGTTCTCCTCTATGAATTGCTTACATGTCCAAAATTAGAGGACGGTTTTTCTAATGCTGATTATACACCATTATTACACAATATGAGTTCCGTCCATGGCTATGTTGTTATGTTAGTACACATTTGTCGAAATGCATCACCTGAAATGCGTTCTATATTATTGCAGCGATGGAGCTTTAACAGTTTATCGGGAATTCAACTGTTGCAAAATCTTGTGCAGCTCTATATATCGTTAGTATGGGAAAGCACAGTGTTACTTAGTTTCTGTTCTGACGAACCCGTTCCTCAAAGCGCTGATTGTTGGGAAGAAATTTTACAACTGAATTCAAAAAACTCATTTCAAGATAAAAAATCACAATGTAACAAAAATGATCAAGGAATTGCATCGAAAACTAAGGTTTGTGTGTATGCATTTATATTCTATCATATTTTATAATATTTTATCTTATTTATCTTATACAGAAAACACCAGAAGAACAACTTCGATTTATCAAATCACTGCTAGCAGCTTCTTCTCGCTTGGGTAGAGGTCTTGCTGAATTGTTTGGAACTTTAGTGAAATTGTCGGTTGGTTCTCCACAGTCACGCCAAAGGCGGAACAATGATTTTCTTTCAACATTTACGAATAGTAAATTTCCATCATCAGACGCCAAAAAAATTGCACGAGTACTAAGCTCTATATTGGTAAATGGATTTCGTCATGAACATTTTGTACCTAATTCTGTACCAAAATTAAGGTTAACATTTCTGATTTGTTCAGTTGGCTTCACTGGTCCAATGCTCTTTGATGATAAAAGAAGTTGTTTTCATTTGATGGTTTCACAGTTTTGTGAAGAAAATGGACTTTATGCTTTTTTTGATATGTTTAACTGGGCTTTATCCATTGGTAGCGGAAATATCAACAGCAATCATTCCTATAAAAGTTGTGGGAATATTAAAACGTTATTAAATGATAAAGGTAATGATGAATCAGATTTTCCAGAAGGAACTGGTGAATTTTTGGATGCTTGGTTGCAACTGCTAGAAAAAATGGTTAATCCGAGGGCTATTCTTGACTCACCTTATTCACTTGCAACAACTAGACAACATCAATCTAGAATTATTAATTTCGAACCAGTTTTCTACTTAACAGAAGTACATAAGCTAGCAATGTTAGCGATACAACGCATTTGGAAACGAAAGCCCTTACAGAATTATGGAGTTTCAATGACAGAAACAATTATGACAATATTAAAGCATCTAATAAAATCCAATACTATGTTAACAGAACGTTTTCAATCTCGACTGAATGAAACTGCTATCGAAAGTAAAATATCAGGACAAAATAAGAAATCTGAACATGACCCAAGAAATGAAAGTAAGTTTGAAAAAGATATGTATATATACAGTGGTCCACAAATGTTAACGGCGAGTCAAAAAATATTATGAAGAAATGTCTTGATTCAATTTTGTTTTAAATTTATTACTTTTTTTAAAATATAACAATAGAAACTTGTAGTTGACCTTCCCCACGATGGCAACACTGGTATTTTTAATAGTCAACCCTGTTATCCATAAGCATGTTGTTATACATACTTATTCTGTTCTGTTCTATAACGTATTATAAAAACTCAACATAAAAACTTGATCATTGTAATAAAGATTAGTTTTTAATTAAAAAATAATAGAATCTCAATTCCCAAAGTGGTGACCCCGTATAAAGGAACACTAACATGGCTACTTCGGATGACGACAATGAATTATTCCAGGATGCAGCGGCAGTCACTCAAGTGTCACGTGTTGCGGTGAAGCCTCCAGCTTTTTGGAAGCCTGATCCAAAGCTGTGGTTTATGCAAGTGGAGACAAAATTTAAGCGCGCAGGCATAACTACGGATGAAACAAAATATTACACACTTGTTGGTGAAATTGATTCTTCTATTCTCAAATACGCGAGCGACTTCATTCTCAACCCTCCTGAGGCCAGAAAGTATGAGAAATTGAAGTCTGCATTAATCAACGACTTAACTGAATCAGCTGATACTTGGTTCAAGCGTCTGCTGGACACTGAAGAAAAGAAGCCGACAACGCTGCTCCGAGAGATGAAAAGTTCGTCTGGACATCATTTAGATAACGAAGTGTTAAAATCTCTTTGGTTGCGTCGACTGCCAGCAAATGTGCAACAAATTTTGGTCACGGATGTAGATATGCTAGCTAGAAAGGCAGGTAGCATTATGGAAATTCCAGCCACAAACCAGATGAGCGCAATAGTAAAAGAGGAATAAGATTGGAGCTTACATACAGCTTTAGCGGAACTTACAAAGCGATTCGACAGTATAGAGTGAACGCAGCTGTGAAGAACAGCACCGGAGTCATCGAAACTAGCCATACCCTTCTTCTAAACGTTCATCGTTTACAGGTATTTGTTGGTATCACCGTACGTTTGAAGACAGCTACGAAATGTCAATCGCCATGTGCCAACGGCATACGTCAGCAGGAAAACTAGTAAGCCCTCCTTTCATAGCGACTAACGAGGAGGAGGAGGAGCTTAAGTTAAGTCGGTTATATATTAAAGACAAAATTTCTTCGCTAACATATCTTATTGACACAGGTGCGGATTCCAAAAATATCCCTTATAAAACTGGTGGCGACAAACAACACTGATATTAACACTTATGGAAAAATACAACTTATTTTAGATCTCGGCTTGCGAATACAGTTCGTTTGGTTTTTTACAGTTGGTGCAATAATTGGTGCTTTCTTAGAAATTGTGATATTTTGGTGGACATGAAAAGTAAAGCACTAATTGACAACAAAACGGGTCTGCTAAGTGTATGTCACATTGCGACAAGGTTCCCAAAAATTGTACAGCTCTGAGTCTATGAACCCTTTTCATAAACTTTTGACAGAATATGTAGATCTTACTGGTGACTCAAATTCTCATGCGAAGCGGTCTTCTAATGATTTTCATTTCATCGAAACAATCTGTCCATCGATTTTTCAAAAAATCCACAGACTCCCCGAAAAAACTTGAAATTCCAAAAAATAATTTGACCATCTGCTGGACTGTTGCATCTGCACGCGTTCTAAAAGTCAGTGGGCCAGCCCGTTACACATGGTGCGTAAGACAAATGGGGATGAGCGCCCCTGTGGCGACTTTAGGTGCGTCAATACTAAAACAGTGGCAGATAAATATGCAATTCGTCATATTAAGACTTCGCTAGTGACGTGGCAGGTAAAACGATTTTTTCTATTATTGATTGCAAGAAAGCATATCATCAAATTGCAGTTAATCCTAAAACGGCGATATCGATACCGTTTGGGCTCTTTGAGTTAAATTTTATGACATTCGGCTTGCGGAACGCTGCCGAAACGTTTCCGACGTTTATAGATGAGACAGTAGGTGATTTTCCGTTCGTGTTTTCATACCTTGATGACGCACTTGTCGCATCGTCGTCATTACATGAACACTTGTGTTAGCTTTAATAGCTGTTCGAACGGTTTCGACAAAAGGGATTGATAATGAACGTTAAAAAAAGTCAAATTGGACGGTCGTAAGTCGAGTTTGTGGGACATCTGGTTTCTAAGGAAGGTGTAAGAGCGCTTGAAGGTTGAAGCTACGCTGTCACGCAAGAAACCTTCACAAGCGCTTGAATTGCGAAGTTTTATAGAAGCAATCAATTTTATAAGGGTTATAACCTCATGCTGGCTGAAACAGAGCTTTCCTTGCAGAAGATGATGGGGCCTTGCAACAAGCGTGACAAAACTAAACTGGTGTAGACGAAAGAGACTGAGGCTGCCGTTGAAGCCCTTAAGAAGCAATTATCTGAAAAAGGTGCTACTTTTTTATTAATGACTGATGCATCGGACAAAGCAGGTGGGAGGTGTCTTGCAACAGTCAGTTGGCAAAGGCTGGCGGCTGCCGTTGGGGTTGTTCTCAAAAAACTTCATTATGGTGGATCAGCGATACAGTACCCAAATAACAATTTGAAATAGAAACAAGAAAACAAATTTGCCATTTCAGCCAATGAAAGGACTTAGACCGAGCTTCTTATGATCAAATTGTGTTGGGTGTGTTATTAAATGTTTGCACACAATTGACCGAGAACTGGACCTACACGTTTTATGCCGACTCCGAACGGCTTATGTTCTCAAAAAGTTTAACATGGCATTATATTAATGCCAGGCAAATATATTAAATTAAATTAAATAATTAAGCCAGTTTTTTTAATTATCAAGCATTACTCAGCAGTGGGTCAGAAAATGTGGTGGCGGATATGTTGCCGCGTGTGTTCTACGCTAGGAACAAAAGAGGAAGTTGTGAATTACAAAACATGCTACGATTGAACTTATCATCCCTTAAATTTACGAAGCTTAAACTTCCTGATAGCTGTGCCGAAATCATTTGTGATACATCCTTGGATAGGATCTGACCATATATTCCTGGCACATTGTGAAAAACAATATTTGACTTGTTTCTTGGACAGTCACATCCGGGTGCCAAAGCTTCGATCAAGCTAATTTCAAAAAGTTTCGCCTGCAATGGTATGAATAATGATATAATATGATATAAGGAATATGGTTAAAATGTGTCAGCATTGCCAGTGAAGTACAATTTTTAGTCACACTAAAGCTGATTTAGAGACATTCTCAGTGCCCGATAAGCGTTTCGAGCATTTAAATATCGATATAGTAGGACCACTGATGTTGTCAAATGGTTGCAAATATTGTCTTACTTGCGTATACAGATATTCGCGTTGGAGAGAGGCCATACCCAATCTGGATATATCGGCGGAAATTCTGGCTTAAACCCTTTTCTGTGGATGGATTTGCCGGTTCGTTGCCAAAATTTAATACCACCAATCAGAGTCGGCAGTTTGAAAGTGGTATTTTTAATAAAATCTACAGAATATTAGGAATAAAACATATCCGTATGACTGCATATCATCTACAGGCGAATGGCTTTAATAAACGTTGGCACCGGGTGGCGAAAGGTGCTCTGAAATGCCATGGTGCGGGCTCATATTAGACGGAAGTACTTCCTGCGGAATTGCTGGGTTTAAGAGCCGTGGTAAAAGAGGATTTAGGTGCATCGGTTGTAGAAATGGTTTATGGACAAGCATTAAGGCTACCAGGTGAACGAATTTGAATTTTTAAATGCACTTCACCAGCATTTTGAAAGATTGAGCATGGAAGAAAAGCTGTCTCTATACCGAAGGATTTTGCAGTTACGTGTTTCTGCGAGATGATAAGACACCATACGACGCACACAGGGGTATTTACCTCGAAAAATCGCTCAAAAATGTTTGCTTGTCTTAATTAAGTGATACTTGACTAAATCAACTCTAGAAGAGTTATAAAGCTTTTTTCTGTCAAATAAAGGCATAAAACAAATAAACTGGCCATTTGCATACATTGACAATAAATCCAATATCTATTTTATTAAAGGTTCAATATACATAAAAAAGGCTATTTTAAAGTACACACCTGTAGATTAATCCCCCATAGCAAGAAACATTTTTCACAATATTAATACAACAAAAATTTATTTACTTAGTAGTTGTATCTTTCACGCAAATTAACTGACTGACAATGCAAGATCGATGACTTTCAACTGATGCTGTGAAGAAGTGTGTGCATAAAAATTAAAAAAACAAACGGTAAATTATTCCATGGGTATTAGACAGCAGCTAGAAAGGATTTCATTTCTCAACTTTACATTTTGAGAAATTGATTTATGAGCGTTTTTGCAAGGCAAATACCCCTATATGAGACGGTCCGTATAAGGTGGTAGAGCGACATCCAAAATCTTATAACATTTTAATAAATTCGAAATTAACTACAGTGTCAACAGATTGGTTAAAGCCCGTATACATGCCAACGGAGGAGATATCGGAAATTCGTAAGGGAAACGAAAGGTCATGCAGAGTTCGCTTTCTGAAGGAGCTACCATTTGCTTTGAGCTATTATCTATATTGCTAGGAAGGGGGTGGTGTAGTGGACCTTCCCCACGATGGCAACACTATCTTTAATATTCAACCCTGTTATTCATAAGCGTGTTGTGCAACAAAACAACTTGATCTCTGTAATAAAGATTACACTGTTCAACAAAACTGAAATTTTTAAAAATCTCAAGAAGTTTCACAACAGTTTCTTAAGGTTTTGGGTTCGCTGAATCCAAATCTGAAGTCAGAATTTTCGGGTCACCCTAAGTTTTCGAGCTAAAGGAGAGGCTGAACCCTAATCGCCTATTGTTAATGAAATCAATATGACCAACCCCATTACTTTTTTAAGAGGAACATTTTTTGTCTTGGAATTCAACTCCTCCGACCCCTCCATATGGGGGCTCCCATAAAAGTTTCATAAAGTCGGAAGAACTTTATGAATATTTCCGAAACTATTCAGCTAATTAAAAAACAGTGTGTAAAAACCAAATCAGACTACCTGTTCTGAAGTTATGTTAAAATCTGTGGTGAAACCTCCTTAATTTTAAAAATAGCGGTATATCGCAAGAACCAGATTCAATTCAAACAATGTGAATTATAGGATTAAAACTTCGTTAATTCCATTTATCTCAATTGACTCCAAAAACTTACGCCGCACAGTGTGAAATATACGGATTCTAGCGGAACTTAATTATAAAAATTATGTTGGTCTTCCCTGGAAAAAATTGTTTTTTTCAGCTCTTAATAATCCAAACCGTTTGTTTTTGCATAATATTGCTATGTATTTGCAATATATATTTTGCCACAAGTGATCAAAGTCAAGGTTTGCTATCAAAAAAATCAGATACGGATTTTTTTTTATTTCTTGTAACAATTATGGAATAATCTTGTTTCTAATCCATTGCAATTGTGAAAGTATTTAGAATCTAAAATATTTACACTTTACGCGTTAATAAGTAGATTATATTTTTTTTCATTTTTTTATACTTTTTCGCTTGTTTCCTTCTCAGGTTAAAAAAAAAATATAAGCATGTTTGCACTTTGGACAGAGTTTTAAAATTGTAGACACGTGTAGACAAGCTCTTTTTTTCATTTCCTGTTTTTTTGAGTATTTTAAAACCAGAACCAAAGGTAATCTCGTGCTTCTTTTTGCCCCTCCGGTTATATTTTTTTTAATTTCTGTATTTGAGAAAAATCTTATCAGATAACGATTAAAGTTTATTTAATATACATTAATAATTTTAATATTAAACAATGCAAGTAAAAAACATGAAAAATTTAATGTGTGCTGTAAGCAAAGAATACTTAAATCATAAAAAAATATTTAAAACGCTAAAATTTTTGGGAAGAAAGGAAATTTTTGGTATATTCTTTATTCTCTTATATCATCATTTTATAAGGAAATAAAAAACTGAAAATTTGCATTGCTTTATCAAAAAAATTATATTTCCTGTCAAATTAGGTAACAGTGGGTGCAGATCAGTAAGATTTGGAATTAAGTTCCACTAGAATGCGAAAATTTCACACTGTGCGCCGCAGAAAAAAATTTCTGTTTTGTTCCCTTGTATTATTAAAGACACAAAAAAATTAAATAAATTATATTGTATTTCAATATATAACATATCGTCGCTGCGCCTCAAAATTTAGTTATGTGTTTTTCAATATTTTTTCAGGAGACCAAAAAAACAAATTTTTTTTCTGCTTTTCCAAATTAGTTGCAATGTCATAATTTAGTATTTTTTGCTATAAAATTCTAGAGATTAATATTAAAAAAACTTAAACTTCTTACTCCAGCACGAAGCGAGGATGCATTCTTCCATTTTCAGACACATAACCGATTTTTTTACGGGCATTTTGTTTTTACTAAGATCAAATTTTAGCACATACCTAAATTTTTCCAAATGATTTTTCAAATTTTTAATTAAAAATTTTAAAAACTCTACAAGGAATTTATTGCAAAAGTAATAAAAAATTCCTACAATGTGAGATAACGAAAAACCGCTCAGCGCACAGTGGGACATTGAGTAGAGCTATTCAATTATGCAATAAACAAATATTATTAAAATCACATACCTGATTTTTTAGGCGCAGTGACGATATGTATGTGCAGACAAATAACAAAGAAAGAAATTATTTAATTTAAAATTTTTAAACGTAAATAACATAACATAACAAAATAAAAATGAGATTTAAAGCAGATCTTTCACCAATATTGTAAAATTTGGTTATGTTTTGGTTAAAGCCATTCGCAACAGTTCTGTCAGGTGCTGAATAACTCAACTTGGAACGGTATTTTCAGGAATTTCATAGTGGAGTACAAAGACTCACAGCAATAACCTGTACCAAATATTGAAAATATACGACACACAGCATTTTTTAACAAGGGATATTTTCAATCTAGTACGAGTTGCCAAATTAGAGTAATGAAAAGGCTTTGTAACAACAAAATTAAATTTACATTTTAATTTAATTGTACCATGATATAACGAAAGGAGGTAGCCGTGACTTTTATTATTCAAAATTATATATGAGCTTTTATAAATAGTGTTGTTTTGCGTAAAATAACATTATAACAGTAGTTGTGTAAACATGTGTAAAATTTAAACAAAACAACAAAAAAATAATAATATTTCGATGGTCAAGCTCACTAAGTGTTATGTGACCTTTTGGCAAAACTAGGCTTACTGCATTTTCAAAGTCATCAATTTAATATCTATCTTGTGTTAGATTGCTGCTCATTACATAGATTTATTCATAATTATTTCCATTGTATTTATTTTACTATGCCTAGCGACATGTTTTAAAATTATAAGATATCATTTTATTCCACTTATAAAATATACTGAAGTAAAAAAAATATTTTTTTTACGAGTTTTTTTTCTGAAAAAAGTTGTATGGCTTGATGAAGTTTCTGGATGCTATTAATATTCAGAATATATTAATTTTTCATTAAAGCAATGGGCGTGCGGAAGTATAGTGTTCAAAATGTTATATGTTTAAGAATTTTTTTAAATTTAAAAGAGTGAATGGCGATATTTAAACTTTTCACGTACCTCTATTGTAAACTGCTTCTTTATACGAAACATTTCAAATATTTTCGATTTGGCGCTTAATGAGATACTGTAGAAGCTGAAATTATCTCAGTATCCTTACAAGCATGTAACAGTTTCTTTTCGCATAAAAATGAAAAATATAAAGAGATTTAATACAAATTCTGGGCATGCCTTATTTAAATAATAAACATTATCATATAAGATGGTTAAAGATTTAAAAGTGTATTTGAATGTTAAGCTGTCATTAAAAACATATTTTTTTTTCTATTCTATCTTCTATTTTAAAACTTAACTCATAAAAGCCTATAAAGTTATTTTTGAACATATAAATATTCATATATTTGACCGGTTCATTTGCAAAACTTTAGTGCGCGTCAACTTTCTTAAAGTTCAACCCTAAAAGAACACAGAAATACCTACAAATCAAAAATAGTTGACCCCCTTTGATCTTTGCAGAAATCGCTTAAAGGTAATTTTGAAAATATACAGAACCTGAACCACCTTATAAAATATGGTATCCAAGCCAATACAAATATTCAATTTATTTTAATGGCATATTTTAAGAAATATTTTGGGCTTATTTTATTTTTTTTTATTATTGACATTCTGATTATTTTTGGTGAAATTTTGATCTTGAAATTGAAAAAAAAAATATTTTTAATTTTTTATCATCAAATTTTTTTCTTATTTTGCTCTACCGATATTATGTTTGTTATTTTGTATTTTTGGGCAAACCTTTATCTTTACTTCAGTATATCATATTGTTTTTCGGTGATCGGTGAAGAAGTTTAAAAAAAAGTAAAAACTTGATACATAATTGTTATTCAAGTTTTTATTTGTTAAAAGTTTTATATTTTTATTGTCTTTTGAAGTTTTCCTGTGATTATCTACCACTTGCAACAAATATTGTTTTTGCTTTTCATTTTCTGTAATTGAATTGTTAACTCTGCAGGGTAATTTTGTAAAAACTCATAAGAAATATTTAGTACTCTGTAACGAAGTTTTTAAGCCTGGGTACATCTCGCCGGATACCCAGGCTTCTGTACAAAAATATTTATATATTTGAGACCAAAACGTTTTTTTTAAAGTAATAAAGTTCTGATTTATTATTTAAGTTCACTATTATTTATGCTATGATTACATGTTTGATTAATTTTTCATTTATATTATTAAGCTTCTCATTCAACTATTATTATTTGACTATAGTTACTAATCTTCCTGTTGTCCTGCGATGTCCTGAGATGTCCTGCGTTTTCTCGGTTCTCCGGTCTTCCACTGCGTTTGCTGACTCGTGCAAGTGGGATTTTAGGAGTTTATGTGGGATTTTGAGGTTCCAGGATGTATCTAGTGCTACTAGGGTAACCGCTTAGAAAAGCTCGAAACCCGAAACATACAGTTTTCTCTAGTTCTACTATGGTAACCGCTTAGAAAAGCTCGAAACCCGAAACATACAGTTTTTCTCTAGTTCTACTAGGGTAACCGCTTAGAAAAGCTCGAAACCCGAAACATACAGTTTTCTCTAGTTCTACTAGGGTAACCGCTTAGAAAAGCTCGAAACCCGAAACATACAGTTTTTCTCTAGTTCTACTAGGGTAACCGCTTAGAAAAGCTCGAAACCCGAAACATACAGTTTTCTCTAGTTCTACTAGGGTAACCGCTTAGAAAAGCTCGAAACCCGATCTTATAAATAATATTCAAATTCTACTAGGGTAACCACTTAGAAAGCTCGAAACCCGAAACATACAGTTTTTCTCTAGTTCTACTAGGGTAACCGCTTAGAAAAGCTCGAAACCCGAAACATACAATTTTCTCTAGATCTACTAAGGTAACCGCTTAGAAAAGCTCGAAACCCGAAACATACAGTTTTTCTCTAGTTCTACTAGGGTAACCGCTTAGAAAAGCTCGAAACCCGAAACATAGAGTTTTCTCTAGTTCTACTAGGGTAACCGCTTAGAAAAGCTCGAAACCCGATCTTATAAATAATATTCAAATTCTACTAGGGTAACCGCTTAGAAAAGCTCGAAACCCGAAACATAGAGTTTTCTCTAGTTCTACTAGGGTAACTGCTTAGAAAAGCTCGAAACCCGATCTTATAAATAATATTCTAACTCTACTAGGGTAACCGCTTAGAAAAGCTCGAAACCCGGAATAAAGGGATAGGAAGGGATGTCTGACCTTTCATGATCAGCGATCAAAGAGATCGATTCTGTCTTCAGCCTCCCTTTTTATAGCATAAAATCGCTGCATTTGCTAACGGGATCTTGTTTGTGCAATTTTTCATCAAATGTTTCTGCACATCTAACTGTGCACCAGTTTCTTGTTGTTGTCCTTAAGCCGCGTGTTTACTTCTTAGCTTAGTCTCAAGCTTTGGCTCGCCTGCGTTGTTGTTATTGTGCTGTGGCTTTGTTATTGTTCATATTTCGGCGCGTGTTCAACATTGTTGTTATAATTGTGTGTGCCTGCATTACATACCGTTGTTTGGTGGCGTGTGCAATTCTTGTAGTTATGTGTTTTTGTTTGTCTTCTAAGCAGTTGTTGTTATTGCGTTGTTGTTATTCCGCGGCGGATATGGTCTGGCAGCCAAACCCCTTTCGGCCCGTTCAACCCACCACGTCCACGAATCGAAAACAATGTCCTGGTGGTGGTTCCTGTGACTGCTTCGTAGTCTATTTTGTTTCCAGTTTCCTTCTCGTCTCCATTGTTGTTGCCAGTGTCGTTTCCAGATTTGTTGAAGGTTTCTTTTGCCGTGTCGTTGCCAGTTCCCTTGTTTGTGTCGTTACCACGTTCCTTTGTATTGCCGTTTTCGTTGCCAGTGTCGTTTCCAGATTTGTTTCATTTGCCGTGTTGTTTCCAGTTTCCTTGTTTGTTTTGTTACCAGGTTCCTTCGCATTGCCTTTTTTGTATCCAGTGTCGTTTCCAGATTTGTTTCATTTGCCGTGTCGTTTCCAGTTTCATTGCCAGTTCCTTTATGTGTTTTCAAAATAAGGACTTTAATTAATAGGTTTTAACGACAATTACTTCTACCTCTACTGAACAAACACGATCAAGAATATGACTATAACATTAATGGTCGGGAATTCTCTCGCCGAGATCCTGACTGGTTTCCATCTTGTGCTGCTGCTTCCTCGCTATTATTTGGATGGAATTCTTTGACTTCGCCCACGTGTGCTGTCCTTACTCGATCTTCTCCATCCTTCTTCAGCTGGACTATTACTGGTGATGTAAATCCCATTACGCGATACGGTCCATCGAATTTTGGTGCTAGCTTAGCATTAAATTGGTCCACAGCTTTAGACAGATGATGTTGCTTGACTAGTACCTCTTGTCCTATTTCCGGTTTCCAAGATCTTCGTCGCAGATTGTAGTGTCTTGCTTGATCCTGAGCTGCTCGTTCGAGGTTCCGACGGACAATTTGAAACACTTCCTGTAATCTTGTGTCTTTCATCTGGTGTTTGCGCTCTGCTACCTGTGCCAAGTGCTTGCTCGTCATAAAGGGCCTTAGGCTACCTGGGTTCTCTGCCTTGCGTCAAGAAAGCTGGACTAAATCCTGTCGTATCTGAGACTCCTGTGTTCAGCGCCAATGATATCTCGGGAAGAAGACTGTCCCATTTCGTCTGATCCGTTCCAGTGAGTTGTGCGATGATTCTTTTCACGTTTCTATTTGCTCGTTCTGTGGGGTTCTCTTGCGGTGTATAGGGTGCTGTAAACTGTTGTCGAACTCCTAGGTCCTGTAGATATTTTTGAAACGGCTTGCTGCAGAACTGTGTTCCATTGTCTGTGACTAATACCTTTGGTACTCCGTATCGTGCTAGGATTCGTTCGCGAAATGCTTTTTCAGCGTGTCACCTGTTGCTCTCCGTAGGGGCACTATTTCTGTCCATTTTGAGAACTTATCGAAGAACACGACCAGCATTGTATTTCCGTGGGTAGAGCGCGGGAGTGGTCCCACAAAGTCTGCACACAAAATTGACCACGGTTCATCTGCGATCTGCGTAAACATCTTTCCAGCTGCTTTCTCTTGCATCGGTTTGAACCTTTGACATGATTCGCATCTTCGAACATAATTCCTGATATCCCGCCACATCCCTGGCCAGTAGTAGCGGTTACTAATGCGGAAAATTGTCTTCCTTATTCCCATATGTCCAGCGCACGGACTGTCGTGATTCTCTTCAAGGACTCTGGTTCGTTGATTCTTGGTTACGCAAAATTTCCATGATGCGCAATCTTCGTCAACTGTCTTTCCTGGTATATGACGATATAGTTTTCCATCCACTATGGTGTAGTTTGGGTTCTTCTCTGGGTTTGTCTGTATGTCTTTCACCCTGGCCTTGTACCAACTACATTCCTGCGATTCTGTTTCCAATCTTAGTAGATTTTCCTGTGGCTGTCGTGAGAGTGCATCTGCAATCACGTTGAATTTTCCCTTAATGTACTTAACATCAAATGTGTATTGTTGCAGCTCCAGCGCCCATCTTGCAATCCTTCCTGACGGACTTTCGATCGAATTTAACCATTTAAGCGATATATGATCAGTCACTACCGTAAACTGGTACCCTTCTAAATACGGTCGCATCTTCCTCACGCCCCAAACAATAGCTAGACATTCTTTCTCTATTGGAGAATAATTTCGCTCGGCCTGATTTAAATGTCGACTGGCGTATGCAATTACCTTTTCATTTCCTTCGAACTCCTGTGTCAAAACTACTCCCAGCCCATAATCGCTCGCATCCGTCTGCAACGTAAACTTCTGTGTGAAATCCGGACATACCAGTACGGGAGCCTTAGTCAGTTTTTCCTTTAGAGTCTCGAATGCTCGTTGCTGGTCCTCGCTCCACTTCCAATGTTTTCCCTTTTTAAGAAGACCCGTTAGAGGTATAACGATGTTTGCAAAGTCTGGTACAAAACGTCGATACCATGATGCAACGCCTAGAAACCGTCTCACCTCCCGAACATTTGTTGGCGGTTTCAGTTCTCGAATCGCCGCAACCTTATCTGGGTCCGTATGAATTCCATCCTTGCTCACAACGTGTCCTAGATATTTTAGATCCTGCTTGAAAAATTCACACTTTTCGGGATTTAGCCTGAGATTTGCGGCCTTTAGCCGCCGGAAGACTTCCTTTAAATTTTTTCTATGTTCCTTAAATGATTCTCCTATCACAATTATGTCATCCAGATATGCGAAAGCATGTGGTTCCATTTCTGGACCAATTACACTGGTTTACAAATAACGAAAAGTTGTTTGTACTTTGAATGTCACTATCCTTTTATCATGTAGAATCGGTCGCTAATTCCGAAAAAAATTTTTTTTTTTTCTGTCACTCCGTTTTCGAGATATTTCCCACTGTAGGGTTTTCAACGAAAAAAAAAGTTGGTTCCACTGAATTGCATATATCTCCAACAACAGTAATCAAACAAATGATATATCAAATAAAAGCTTATAAAATTTCTTACAAACAATGCAAACATAATTTTTTGCTCGAGCTGTTAGTTTTGGCGGAATAAATTCAAATTTCGGGGATTTTTTTTATTTTTCAGAAAAATTTCCAAAAAAAGACAAAATAGTTGCAAATTTCGTTAAGAAATCAAAATATTTTGTTACTTTTGATATTTTTTACTAAAAGCTTTTATTTTTCCAAAAAAAAATAAGCTATTGTTGAAGAAAATCTATTGAGAAATGAAAAGGTTGTGTTCAATGGAACGAAAGCACACAAGTTATGTTATTTAAAAAATTTTTGTTGTCATATAAATAAATTGGGTTATTATTGTACTATAATATTTTATTTTTCATTTTTATTGTATATAGGAATCAAGTCAAGGGTTTTGCGAAAGAAAAGATAAGACCAAACAGGCTACAATAAAAACAGGTAGGCTCACGACTGAGAGTGCAACCGTCGAAACCGTCACAGCAAAACACCTGATTTCGACACTTATGGCTATAAGAAAAGAGCCTACCTTTTATTGTACCATATCTGCAGCACTTTCGAGATTATTATACTAAAAATTATACTAAAAAACGTGACAAACAAACGGACGCACAATTTGTAACGAAAGAAAAAAATAAAAAATAAGATATACTTCAAAATAAAATGAGCAAAAGACTGCGAGAATTCCAGTGTAAAAACGACCCAGATATTTTCTGCTGCGTGTGCGGTGAATTTACTTTCGAAAAGAAACGAATCAATTTTACGAATTTACTGCAAATGTCATATCTTCATTATTTTGGTATTGCGGCTAAGAACATTGGTGAATCATGGACGCCAAGTATTTTGTGTCAATCGTGCAAATTAATATTGTCTGAATGGAGCACGGGTAAAAAACAATACATGAAATTCGATGTTCCGATGATCTGGAGACAACCGCTTTGCCACCTAAACGATTGCTATTTTTGTCTGGCCAAAGTGACTGGTGTTGGAAAACACAAACGAGTGATATACGCCACTGTCCCGAATGTTTCATTGCCAGTATCTCATTCTGACGATGTTCCATATCCTGCTTGTCCCGATTCAACACGTGAAAACAATCGAAAATCCGTAGATTCAGTGGAGTCGGAAGGAACCAAAGGTGGTAGTACTATTACAACTGAAAACACAAATCACCTTTTATCGCAAGCGCAGATGAATGATTGGATAAGAGATTTGGAACTGTCAAAGAAAAAATCGGAATTGCATGGTTCTCGTTTGCAACAATTCAACTTTTTGAGACCCGATGTTAAGGTGACATACTACAGAAATCCTGAAAAACCGTTTGCTATACACTTTAATAAGAATGACAATATCTGCTATTGTGTAGACATTCCTGGCTTATTTAATACCTTCGGTCAGCCGTACATTCCCAAAGAGTGGCGTTTGTTTATTGATGGCAGCAAAGTAAGCTTGAAGGCGGTATTACTTCATATAGGAAACAAAAAGCCATCGATTTCGATCGCACATGCAGTCAACACAAAGGAAACGTACTAAACAATGGCGAAGCTATTGACATGTATTAAATATGAACAACACGACTGGAAAATATGTTCTGATCTCAAAGTCGTTGGTATGCTTTGTGGTTTACAGAGTGGCTACACAAAGTACAACTGTTTTCTCTGCAAGTGGGATAGTCGAGCACGTGAACACCACTATTACAATAAGGACTGGCCAGAAAGAATTGAGTCGAAAGTTGGAGAGAGCAACGTCAAAAACGTTCCACTCGTCATAAAGGAAAACATAATTCTCCCACCGCTGCACATCAAACTTGGACTTATGAAAAACTTTGTCAAGGCGTTAGACAAAGAAAGCGAAGCATTCACATATTTGAAAACGATTTTTCCAAATCTTTCTGATGCCAAGATAAAAGAATTTGTCTTCGTTGGACCGCAAATAAAGAAGGTGTTAAACGATCTTCAATTCGCAGAACTATTATCACCAGTTGAGGCAGCGGCGTGAGATTCTTTTAGGACGACTGTTTCTAGCTTCCTCGGGAACAATAAAAGTGAATCTTACGAGAAAATAGTCAACGAGTTGCTCAAGAACTATAAAAAAATGGGCGTAAATATAAACGATTTACCAAACGATTTACCCGAATTAAATAAACGACAAAACAAGAATTTTAATCATTTTGAATTTCTGAATGATAAATAAAAATTATTTACAATGTAAATAAGAATATAAATTATTTAAGGGAACAATTAAAATTATTAATAATAATTATATACAATTTAAATAATGTAAAAATAATATAAATTATTAAAAGAACAATAAAAATGAAGAATATATGATTTTATTACAACAACCTTTAGTTCTCATTTTTTTTGTGGCAATAAAATTAGTCCAAATGCATAAATTGATAACCACACAATTAGGGTTTAAATTTGAATTTATTCCGCCAAAACTAACAGCTCGAGCAAAAAATGATGTTTGCATTGTTTGTAAGAAATTTTATTAGCTTTTATTTGATATATCATTTGTTTGATTACTGTTGTTGGTTCTGGAGATATATGCAATTAAGTGGAACCAACTTTTTTTTTTCGTTGAAAACCCTACAGTGGGCAATATCTCGAAAATGGAGTGACAGAAAAAAAAAATAATTTTTTTTTCGGAATTAGCGACCGATTCTACATGAGAAAAGGATAGTGGCATTCAAAGTACATATTGGCTGTAAACCAGTGTTACCTGATCGAGTGCCCTCTGAAAAGTAGCCGGCGCTGAATGTAACCCAAATGGCATGACGCGTCATTGAAAGAGTCCTTTCCCTGGTACAGAAAATGCTGTATACTGTTTACTTGCTGGATCCATGGGTATTTGCCAGTAGCCATTCTTCAAATCTAAGCTGCTTATGTACTTCGCGTTCCGTAACCTGTCGAGAATATGCTGTATTCTGGGTAGTGGGTATGCATCGGGTACCGAATGCGCATTTAGCTGTCTGTAGTCTACACACAGCCTCCACTGACCTGTCTTTTTCTTTACCAGAGCTATTGGTGCACTATAAGGGCTATGCGACGGTTCAACGCATCCCTTCTCGATTAGCTCTTCGACTTCTTTATTTATTATAGCCTGCATTGCTGGGTTCTTTGGAAAATACCGCTGCTTAATTGGCTGATCATGCTTCATAATAATTTTGTGACTGGTAATATTCGACACATTCCGCAGCTTCTCAAACTCCCGTAATTCATCTTCCAGAAATATTCTTATTTGCTCTTGTTCCCCTGTCTCGCTTTTGAGCTCCACGTTTTGCTCACCTGTAATAATTTTCCTGTTACTTTTGCCTTGTGCATCTTCCACTTTAGTCTGCACCAAAGAACACATATCCAGCTTCTCAAACTCCCGTAATTCATCTTCCAGAAATATTCTTAGTTGCTCCTGTTCCCCTGTCTCGCTTTTGAGCTCCACGTTTTGCTCACCTGTAATAATTTTCCTGTTACTTTTGCCTTGTTCATCTTCCACTTTAGTCTGCACCAAAGAACACATATCCAGATCCTTTTCGTGTTCCATCCCGACTGTTTCACTAAGCGTGACGCTGCTACCACCACATACAAAAGTTGCTCCTGTGCGCATCAAAAAATCCATTCCCAGAATTAAGTTGTCTGTCACATCCTGCATGACCAATAGTTCCAAAAAACATTGTGACGTTCCCAGCCTGACCTCAATTTCTAACGCCTCCCTGACTTCTTTTATTGTACCGTCTGCCAATCTCACCTGCGTCCTGGTAGGTATACTTACACCCTGTCTTCGAAGTGTTCTTGCAAATAGCTCGCTCACAAAGCTTCTTGTAGCTCCAGTGTCTATAGTGGCTGTTGCTAGTTCCTCTCCCAGAGCCACTTTAGCGAAGATGCGGCTTCGCTCAAACCCTAATGGTTGCGTTGGGTACGAGGAGCGCTTTGTTGAAGGGATCCCGATAATTCTCGTCTCTGTCGGAATCCCTGAGTGTTTTCCGAATCCCGATCGCAACATTCAAATGTCAGCTTGTTACGTTTCCCACACTTCCAACAGAAACCATCCTCTCATTCCTGCATTGACTTCTACGATGACCATCCCCACACCGGAAACAAGCTGTCCGGACATCCACAAGGCCATTACCCGGTGCCTGGTTTAACATACGGTACTGCTCTGTTCGCTGGCGTGCTTGACCTCCTGTGGTTGGCTCTTTCGCGCCTCGTAGCGCTTCAAAATCTTCCGCCATCTCGGTAAGTTCGCTGAGATTGGAAAAATCTCTGAGCCGGATGTAGAACTGATATTCCACCAAACTATTTCTAAAGATTCTATCCAATGTCTGTTCTTCCGTGTACCGAGCATGGCGTGTAAGTGTTTGCATCCTGGTTGCGAATTCCTTGAACAATTCGTGTCTTTTTTGCTTGCAGCTCCGGATCTCATCCTCTAATCGTTCCAAGTACCGATGTGGAAGAAAAAATTTCAAAAATTCCTCCTTGAATTTTTCCCATGACGCCCACTGCCGCGTTGTGTTCCTGTACCAGGCCAAGGCATTATCCTTCAACAGTTCTGGCATCGTTCTTGGGATCATGTTTGGCTCCAGTCCGTAAACTTCCGTAAGCTCCTCCACTCTTTCAATAAATGCGATGGGGTCTCTACCTCCATCGTATCGAGCAGACCACTTCCTGACTTGATCGATAACATTTGCATAAGAGGTGGTTCCACCTGTGGTTCCACGACTTACCACTGTAATTTCCTCTTGTGCAGCTCCTAACGGAGGTATTACCCGGAATTCTGGCAGCTTAGCCTGCGTTTGTGGTCCAGGTGACGTACTACGCCCATGCTTTAATTGTAACTCCTGTAGTCGTTGTTCCTGCTGCAGCGTCCTGTTTTCGCTGCTTATCCAGCTAGAAAATCGCTTTCGTAATTCATCGACCGTACCTTGAACTTCTAAGCTTACCTCGCTCATATATTCCTGCAGTTCCTCCTTGGAGAGATGATAAATCCACCTTGTTTTAACCATTTTAATTTTTTTTTCCACACTTATCTCTTTTTTTTCTATAGTCCTTTCAATAATGTTTTTTTTTTCACTCAAGTTTTTTTTCCGAAAGTTCTTTTTTTTTTCTTTTTCACTATGCTTTTGGTCCCTGCTCGGGTCCCATTTGTATCGAAGTTTTTAAGCCTGGGTACATCTCGCCGGATACCCAGAGTTCTGTACAAAAATATTTATATATTTGAGACCAAAAGCGTTTTTTTTTAAGTAATAAAGTTCTGATTTATTATTTAAGTTCACTATTATTTATGCTATAATTACATGTTTGATTAATTTTTCATTTATATTATTAAGCTTCTCATTCAACTATTATTATTTGACTATAGTTACTAATCTTCCTGTTGTCCTGCGATGTCCTGAGATGTCCTGCGATGTCCTGCGTTTTCTCGGTCCTCCGGTCTTCCACTGCGTTTGCTGACTCGTGAAAGTGGGATTTTAGGAGTTTATGTGGGATTTTGAGGTTCCAGGATGTATCTAGTGCTACTAGGGTAACCGCTTAGAAAAGCTCGAAACCCGAAACATACAGTTTTCTCTAGTTCTACTAGGGTAACCGCTTAGAAAAGCTCGAAACCCGAAACATACAGTTTTTCTCTAGTTCTACTAGGGTAACCGCTTAGAAAAGCTCGAAACCCGAAACATACAATTTTCTCTAGTTCTACTAGGGTAACCGCTTAGAAAAGCTCGAAACCCGATCTTATAAATAATATTCAAATTCTACTATGGTAACCGCTTAGAAAGCTCGAAACCCGAAACATACAGTTTTCTCTAGTTCTACTAGGGTAACCACTTAGAAAAGCTCGAAACCCGAAACATACAGTTTTTCTCTAGTTCTACTAGGGTAACCGCTTAGAAAAGCTCGAAACCCGAAACATACAGTTTTCTCAAGTTCTACTAGGGTAACCGCTTAGAAAAGCTCGAAACCCGAAACATAGAGTTTTCTGTAGTTCTACTAGGGTAACCGCTTAGAAAAGCTCGAAACCCGAAACATACAGTTTTCTCTAGTTCTACTAGGGTAACCGCTTAGAAAAGCTCGAAACCCGAAACATACAGTTTTCTCTAGTTCTACTAGGGTAACCGCTTAGAAAAGCTCGAAACCCGATCTTATAAATAATATTCTAACTCTACTAGGGTAACCGCTTAGAAAAGCTCGAAACCCGGAATAAAGGGATGTCTTACCTTTCACGATCAGCGATCAAAGAGATCGATTCTGTCTTCAGCCTCCCTTTTTATAGCATAAAATCGCTGCATTTGCTAACGGGATCTTGTTTGTGCAATTTTTCATCAAATGTTTCTGCACATCTAGCTGTGCACCAGTTTCTTGTTGTTGTCCTTAAGCCGCGTGTTTACTTCTTAGCTTAGTCTCAAGCTTTGGCTCGCCTGCGTTGTTGTTATTGTGCTGTGGCTTTGTTATTGTTCATATTTCGGCGCGTGTTCAACATTGTTGTTATAATTGTGTGTGCCTGCATTACATACCGTTGTTTGGTGGCGTGTGCAATTCTTGTAGTTATGTGTTTTTGTTTGTCTTCTAAGCAGTTGTTGTTATTGCGTTGTTGTTATTCCGCGGCGGATATGGTCTGGCAGCCAAACCCCTTTCGGCCCGTTCAACCCACCACGTCCACGAATCGAAAACAATGTCCTGGTGGTGGTTCCTGTGACTGCTTCGTAGTCTATTTTGTTTCCAGTTTCCTTCTCGTCTCCATTGTTGTTGCCAGTGTCGTTTCCAGATTTGTTGAAGGTTTCTTTTGCCGTGTCGTTGCCAGTTCCCTTGTTTGTGTCGTTACCACGTTCCTTTGTATTGCCGTTTTCGTTGCCAGTGTCGTTTCCAGATTTGTTTCATTTGCCGTGTTGTTTCCAGTTTCCTTGTTTGTTTTGTTACCAGGTTCCTTCGCATTGCCTTTTTTGTATCCAGTGTCGTTTCCAGATTTGTTTCATTTGCCGTGTCGTTTCCAGTTTCATTGCCAGTTCCTTTATGTGTTTTCAAAATAAGGACTTTAATTAATAGGTTTTAACGACAATTACTTCTACCTCTACTGAACAAACACGATCAAGAATATGACTATAACATTAATGGTCGGGAATTCTCTCGCCGAGATCCTGACTGGTTTCCATCTTGTGCTGCTGCTTCCTCGCTATTATTTGGATGGAATTCTTTGACTTCGCCCACGTGTGCTGTCCTTACTCGATCTTCTCCATCCTTCTTCAGCTGGACTATTACTGGTGATGTAAATCCCATTACGCGATACGGTCCATCGAATTTTGGTGCTAGCTTAGCATTAAATTGGTCCACAGCTTTAGACAGATGATGTTGCTTGACTAGTACCTCTTGTCCTATTTCCGGTTTCCAAGATCTTCGTCGCAGATTGTAGTGTCTTGCTTGATCCTGAGCTGCTCGTTCGAGGTTCCGACGGACAATTTGAAACACTTCACGTAATCTTGTGTCTTTCATCTGGTGTTTGCGCTCTGCTCCCTGTGCCAAGTGCTTGCTCGTCATAAAGGGCCTTAGGCTACCTGGGTTCTCTGCCTTGCGTCAAGAAAGCTGGACTAAATCCTGTCGTATCTGAGACTCCTGTGTTCAGCGCCAATGATATCTCGGGAAGAAGACTGTCCCATTTCGTCTGATCCGTTCCAGTGAGTTGTGCGATGATTCTTTTCACGTTTCTATTTGCTCGTTCTGTGGGGTTCTCTTGCGGTGTATAGGGTGCTGTAAACTGTTGTCGAACTCCTAGGTCCTGTAGATATTTTTGAAACGGCTTGCTGCAGAACTGTGTTCCATTGTCTGTGACTAATACCTTTGGTACTCCGTATCGTGCTAGGATTCGTTCGCGAAATGCTTTTTCAGCGTGTCACCTGTTGCTCTCCGTAGGGGCACTATTTCTGTCCATTTTGAGAACTTATCGAAGAACACGACCAGCATTGTATTTCCGTGGGTAGAGCGCGGGAGTGGTCCCACAAAGTCTGCACACAAAATTGACCACGGTTCATCTGCGATCTGCGTAAACATCTTTCCAGCTGCTTTCTCTTGCATCGGTTTGAACCTTTGACATGATTCGCATCTTCGAACATAATTCCTGATATCCCGCCACATCCCTGGCCAGTAGTAGCGGTTACTAATGCGGAAAATTGTCTTCCTTATTCCCATATGTCCAGCGCACGGACTGTCGTGATTCTCTTCAAGGACTCTGGTTCGTTGATTCTTGGTTACGCAAAATTTCCATGATGCGCAATCTTCGTCAACTGTCTTTCCTGGTATATGACGATATAGTTTTCCATCCACTATGGTGTAGTTTGGGTTCTTCTCTGGGTTTGTCTGTATGTCTTTCACCCTGGCCTTGTGCCAACTACATTCCTGCGATTCTGTTTCCAATCTTAGTAGATTTTCCTGTGGCTGTCGTGAGAGTGCATCTGCAATCACGTTGAATTTTCCCTTAATGTACTTAACATCAAATGTGTATTGTTGCAGCTCCAGCGCCCATCTTGCAATCCTTCCTGACGGACTTTCGATCGAATTTAACCATTTAAGCGATATATGATCAGTCACTACCGTAAACTGGTACCCTTCTAAATACGGTCGCATCTTCCTCACGCCCCAAACAATAGCTAGACATTCTTTCTCTATTGGAGAATAATTTCGCTCGGCCTGATTTAAATGTCGACTGGCGTATGCAATTACCTTTTCATTTCCTTCGAACTCCTGTGTCAAAACTACTCCCAGCCCATAATCGCTCGCATCCGTCTGCAACGTAAACTTCTGTGTGAAATCCGGACATACCAGTACGGGAGCCTTAGTCAGTTTTTCCTTTAGAGTCTCGAATGCTCGTTGCTGGTCCTCGCTCCACTTCCAATGTTTTCCCTTTTTAAGAAGACCCGTTAGAGGTATAACGATGTTTGCAAAGTCTGGTACAAAACGTCGATACCATGATGCAACGCCTAGAAACCGTCTCACCTCCCGAACATTTGTTGGCGGTTTCAGTTCTCGAATCGCCGCAACCTTATCTGGGTCCGTATGAATTCCATCCTTGCTCACAACGTGTCCTAGATATTTTAGATCCTGCTTGAAAAATTCACACTTTTCGGGATTTAGCCTGAGATTTGCGGCCTTTAGCCGCCGGAAGACTTCCTTTAAATTTTTTCTATGTTCCTTAAATGATTCTCCTATCACAATTATGTCATCCAGATATGCGAAAGCATGTGGTTCCATTTCTGGACCAATTACACTGGTTTACAAATAACGAAAAGTTGTTTGTACTTTGAATGTCACTATCCTTTTATCATGTAGAATCGGTCGCTAATTCCGAAAAAAATTTTTTTTTTTTCTGTCACTCCGTTTTCGAGATATTGCCCACTGTAGGGTTTTCAACGAAAAAAAAAGTTGGTTCCACTGAATTGCATATATCTCCAACAACAGTAATCAAACAAATGATATATCAAATAAAAGCTTATAAAATTTCTTACAAACAATGCAAACATAATTTTTTGCTCGAGCTGTTAGTTTTGGCGGAATAAATTCAAATTTCGGGGATTTTTTTTATTTTTCAGAAAAATTTCCAAAAAAAGACAAAATAGTTGCAAATTTCGTTAAGAAATCAAAATATTTTGTTACTTTTGATATTTTTTACTAAAAGCTTTTATTTTTCCAAAAAAAAATAAGCTATTGTTGAAGAAAATCTATTGAGAAATGAAAAGGTTGTGTTCAATGGAACAAAAGCACACAAGTTATGTTATTTAAAAAATTTTTGTTGTCATATAAATAAATTGGGTTATTATTGTACTATAATATTTTATTTTTCATTTTTATTGTATATAGGAATCAAGTCAAGGGTTTTGCGAAAGAAAAGATAAGACCAAACAGGCTACAATAAAAACAGGTAGGCTCACGACTGAGAGTGCAACCGTCGAAACCGTCACAGCAAAACACCTGATTTCGACACTTATGGCTATAAGAAAAGAGCCTACCTTTTATTGTACCATATCTGCAGCACTTTCGAGATTATTATACTAAAAATTATACTAAAAAACGTGGCAAACAAACGGACGCACAATTTGTAACGAAAGAAAAAAATAAAAAATAAGATATACTTCAAAATAAAATGAGCAAAAGACTGCGAGAATTCCAGTGTAAAAACGACCCAGATATTTTCTGCTGCGTGTGCGGTGAATTTACTTTCGAAAAGAAACGAATCAATTTTACGAATTTACTGCAAATGTCATATCTTCATTATTTTGGTATTGCGGCTAAGAACATTGGTGAATCATGGACGCCAAGTATTTTGTGTCAATCGTGCAAATTAATATTGTCTGAATGGAGCACGGGTAAAAAACAATACATGAAATTCGATGTTCCGATGATCTGGAGACAACCGCTTTGCCACCTAAACGATTGCTATTTTTGTCTGGCCAAAGTGACTGGTGTTGGAAAACACAAACGAGTGATATACGCCACTGTCCCGAATGTTTCATTGCCAGTATCTCATTCTGACGATGTTCCATATCCTGCTTGTCCCGATTCAACACGTGAAAACAATCGAAAATCCGTAGATTCAGTGGAGTCGGAAGGAACCAAAGGTGGTAGTACTATTACAACTGAAAACACAAATCACCTTTTATCGCAAGCGCAGATGAATGATTGGATAAGAGATTTGGAACTGTCAAAGAAAAAATCGGAATTGCATGGTTCTCGTTTCCAACAATTCAACTTTTTGAGACCCGATGTTAAGGTGACATACTACAGAAATCCTGAAAAACCGTTTGCTATACACTTTAATAAGAATGACAATATCTGCTATTGTGTAGACATTCCTGGCTTATTTAATACCTTCGGTCAGCCGTACATTCCCAAAGAGTGGCGTTTGTTTATTGATGGCAGCAAAGTAAGCTTGAAGGCGGTATTACTTCATATAGGAAACAAAAAGCCATCGATTTCGATCGCACATGCAGTCAACACAAAGGAAACGTACGAAACAATGGCGAAGCTATTGACATGTATTAAATATGAACAACACGACTGGAAAATATGTTCTGATCTCAAAGTCGTTGGTATGCTTTGTGGTTTACAGAGTGGCTACACAAAGTACTACTGTTTTCTCTGCAAGTGAACACCACTATTACAATAAGGACTGGCCAGAAAGAATTGAGTCGAAAGTTGGAGAGAGCAACGTCAAAAACGTTCCACTCGTCATAAAGGAAAACATAATTCTCCCACCGTTGCACATCAAACTTGGACTTATGAAAAACTTTGTCAAGGCGTTAGACAAAGAAAGCGAAGCATTCACATATTTGAAAACGATTTTTCCAAATCTTTCTGATGCCAAGATAAAAGAATTTGTCTTCGTTGGACCGCAAATAAAGAAGGTGTTAAACGATCTTCAATTCGCAGAACTATTATCACCAGTTGAGGCAGCGGCGTGAGATTCTTTTAGGACGACTGTTTCTAGCTTCCTCGGGAACAATAAAAGTGAATCTTACGAGAAAATAGTCAACGAGTTGCTCAAGAACTATAAAAAAATGGGCGTAAATATAAACGATTTACCAAACGATTTACCCAAATTAAATAAACGACAAAACAAGAATTTTAATCATTTTGAATTTCTGAATGATAAATAAAAATTATTTACAATGTAAATAAGAATATAAATTATTTAAGGGAACAATTAAAATTATTAATAATAATTATATACAATTTAAATAATGTAAAAATAATATAAATTATTAAAAGAACAATAAAAATGAAGAATATATGATTTTATTACAACAACCTTTAGTTCTCATTTTTTTTGTGGCAATAAAATTAGTCCAAATGCATAAATTGATAACCACACAATTTGGGTTTAAATTTGAATTTATTCCGCCAAAACTAACAGCTCGAGCAAAAAATGATGTTTGCATTGTTTGTAAGAAATTTTATTAGCTTTTATTTGATATATCATTTGTTTGATTACTGTTGTTGGTTCTGGAGATATATGCAATTAAGTGGAACCAACTTTTTTTTTTCGTTGAAAACCCTACAGTGGGCAATATCTCGAAAATGGAGTGACAGAAAAAAAAAATAATTTTTTTTTCGGAATTAGCGACCGATTCTACATGAGAAAAGGATAGTGGCATTCAAAGTACATATTGGCTGTAAACCAGTGTTACCTGATCGAGTGCCCTCTGAAAAGTAGCCGGCGCTGAATGTAACCCAAATGGCATGACGCGTCATTGAAAGAGTCCTTTCCCTGGTACAGAAAATGCTGTATACTGTTTACTTGCTGGATCCATGGGTATTTGCCAGTAGCCATTCTTCAAATCTAAGCTGCTTATGTACTTCGCGTTCCGTAACCTGTCGAGAATATGCTGTATTCTGGGTAGTGGGTATGCATCGGGTACCGAATGCGCATTTAGCTGTCTGTAGTCTACACACAGCCTCCACTGACCTGTCTTTTTCTTTACCAGAGCTATTGGTGCACTATAAGGGCTATGCGACGGTTCAACGCATCCCTTCTCGATTAGCTCTTCGACTTCTTTATTTATTATAGCCTGCATTGCTGGGTTCTTTGGAAAATACCGCTGCTTAATTGGCTGATCATGCTTCATAATAATTTTGTGACTGGTAATATTCGACACATTCCGCAGCTTCTCAAACTCCCGTAATTCATCTTCCAGAAATATTCTTATTTGCTCTTGTTCCCCTGTCTCGCTTTTGAGCTCCACGTTTTGCTCACCTGTAATAATTTTCCTGTTACTTTTGCCTTGTGCATCTTCCACTTTAGTCTGCACCAAAGAACACATATCCAGCTTCTCAAACTCCCGTAATTCATCTTCCAGAAATATTCTTAGTTGCTCCTGTTCCCCTGTCTCGCTTTTGAGCTCCACGTTTTGCTCACCTGTAATAATTTTCCTGTTACTTTTGCCTTGTTCATCTTCCACTTTAGTCTGCACCAAAGAACACATATCCAGATCCTTTTCGTGTTCCATCCCGACTGTTTCACTAAGCGTGACGCTGCTACCACCACATACAAAAGTTGCTCCTGTGCGCATCAAAAAATCCATTCCCAGAATTAAGTTGTCTGTCACATCCTGCATGACCAATAGTTCCAAAAAACATTGTGACGTTCCCAGCCTGACCTCAATTTCTAACGCCTCCCTGACTTCTTTTATTGTACCGTCTGCCAATCTCACCTGCGTCCTGATAGGTATGCTTACACCCTGTCTTCGAAGTGTTCTTGCAATTCTCGTCTCTGTCGGAATCCCTGAGTGTTTTCCGAATCCCGATCGCAACATTCAAATGTCAGCTTGTTACGTTTCCCACACTTCCAACAGAAACCATCCTCTCATTCCTGCATTGACTTCTACGATGACCATCCTGACCACACCGGAAACAAGCTGTCCGGACATCCACAAGGCCATTACCCGGTGCCTGGTTTAACATACGGTACTGCTCTGTTCGCTGGCGTGCTTGACCTCCTGTGGTTGGCTCTTTCGCGTCTCGTAGCGCTTCAAAATCTTCCGCCATCTCGGTAAGTTCGCTGAGATTGGAAAAATCTCTGAGCCGGATGTAGAACTGATATTCCACCAAACTATTTCTAAAGATTCTATCCAATGTCTGTTCTTCCGTGTACCGTCTTTTTTGCTTGCAGCTCCGGATCTCATCCTCTAATCGTTCCAAGTACCGATGTGGAAGAAAAAATTTCAAAAATTCCTCCTTGAATTTTTCCCATGACGCCCACTGCCGCGTTGTGTTCCTGTACCAGGCCAAGGCATTATCCTTCAACAGTTCTGGCATCGTTCTTGGGATCATGTTTGGCTCCAGTCCGTAAACTTCCGTAAGCTCCTCCACTCTTTCAATAAATGCGATGGGGTCTCTAGCTCCATCGTATCGAGCAGACCACTTCCTGACTTGATCGATAACAGTTGCATAAGAGGTGGTTCCACCTGTGGTTCCACGACTTACCACTGTAATTTCCTCTTGTGCAGCTCCTAACGGAGGTATTACCCGGAATTCTGGCAGCTTAGCCTGCGTTTGTGGTCCAGGTGACGTACTACGCCCATGCTTTAATTGTAACTCCTGTAGTCGTTGTTCCTGCTGCAGCGTCCTGTTTTCGCTGCTTATCCAGCTAGAAAATCGCTTTCGTAATTCATCGACCGTACCTTGAACTTCTAAGCTTACCTCGCTCATATATTCCTGCAGTTCCTCCTTGGAGAGATGATAAATCCACCTTGTTTTAACCATTTAAATTTTTTTTTCCACACTTATCTCTTTTTTTTCTATAGTCCTTTCAATAATGTTTTTTTTTTCACTCAAGTTTTTTTTTTCCGAAAGTTCTTTTTTTTTTCTTTTTCACTATGCTTTTGGTCCCTGCTCGGGCCCCATTTGTAACGAAGTTTTTAAGCCTGGGTACATCTCGCCGGATACCCAGAGTTCTGTACAAAAATATTTATATATTTGAGACCAAAAGCGTTTTTTTTTAAGTAATAAAGTTCTGATTTATTATTTAAGTTCACTATTATTTATGCTATAATTACATGTTTGATTAATTTTTCATTTATATTATTAAGCTTCTCATTCAACTATTATTATTTGACTATAGTTACTAATCTTCCTGTTGTCCTGCGATGTCCTGAGATGTCCTGCGATGTCCTGCGATGTCCTGCGTTTTCTCGGTCCTCCGGTCTTCCACTGCGTTTGCTGACTCGTGAAAGTGGGATTTTGGGAGTTTATGTGGGATTTTGAGGTTCCAGGATGTATCTAGTGCTACTAGGGTAACCGCTTAGAAAAGCTCGAAACCCGAAACATACAGTTTTCTCTAGTTCTACTAGGGTAACCGCTTAGAAAAGCTCGAAACCCGAAACATACAGTTTTTCTCTAGTTCTACTAGGGTAACCGCTTAGAAAAGCTCGAAACCCGAAACATACAATTTTCTCTAGTTCTACTAGGGTAACCGCTTAGAAAAGCTCGAAACCCGATCTTATAAATAATATTCAAATTCTACTATGGTAACCGTTTAGAAAGCTCGAAACCCGAAACATACAGTTTTCTCTAGTTCTACTAGGGTAACCGCTTAGAAAAGCTCGAAACCCGAAACATACAGTTTTTCTCTTGTTCTACTAGGGTAACCGCTTAGAAAAGCTCGAAACCCGAAACATACAGTTTTCTCTAGTTCTACTAGGGTAACCGCTTAGAAAAGCTCGAAACCCGATCTTATAAATAATATTCAAATTCTACTAGGGTAACCGCTTAGAAAAGCTCGAAACCCGAAACATAGAGTTTTCTCTAGTTCTACTAAGGTAACCGCTTAGAAAAGCTCGAAACCCGAAACATACAGTTTTCTCTAGTTCTACTAGGGTAACCGCTTAGAAAAGCTCGAAACCCGAAACATACAGTTTTCTCTAGTTCTACTAGGGTAACCGCTTAGAAAAGCTCGAAACCCGATCTTATAAATAATATTCTAACTCTACTAGGGTAACCGCTTAGAAAAGCTCGAAACCCGGAATAAAGGGATGTCTTACCTTTCACGATCAGCGATCAAAGAGATCGATTCTGTCTTCAGCCTCCCTTTTTATAGCATAAAATCGCTGCATTTGCTAACGGGATCTTGTTTGTGCAATTTTTCATCAAATGTTTCTGCACATCTAGCTGTTCACCAGTTTCTTGTTGTTGTCCTTAAGCCGCGTGTTTACTTCTTAGCTTAGTCTCAAGCTTTGGCTCGCCTGCGTTGTTGTTATTGTGCTGTGGCTTTGTTATTGTTCATATTTCGGCGCGTGTTCAACATTGTTGTTATAATTGTGTGTGCCTGCATTACATACCGTTGTTTGGTGGCGTGTGCAATTCTTGTAGTTATGTGTTTTTGTTTGTCTTCTAAGCAGTTGTTGTTATTGCGTTGTTGTTATTCCGCGGCGGATATGGTCTGGCAAACAAACCCCTTTCGGTCCGTTCAACCCACCACGTCCACGAATCGAAAACAATGTCCTGGTGGTGGTTCCTGTGACTGCTTCGTAGTCTATTTTGTTTCCAGTTTCCTTCTCGTCTCCATTGTTGTTGCCAGTGTCGTTTCGAGATTTGTTGAAGGTTTCTTTTGCCGTGTCGTTGCCAGTTCCCTTGTTTGTGTCGTTACCACGTTCCTTTGTATTGCCGTTTTCGTTGCCAGTGTCGTTTCCAGATTTGTTTCATTTGCCGTGTTGTTTCCAGTTTCCTTGTTTGTTTTGTTACCAGGTTCCTTCGCATTGCCTTTTTTGTATCCAGTGTCGTTTCCAGATTTGTTTCATTTGCTGTGTCGTTTCCAGTTTCATTGCCAGTTCCCTTATGTGTTTTCTAAATAAGGACTTTAATTAATAGGTTTTAACGACAATTACTTCTACCTCTACTGAACAAACACGATCAAGAATATGACTATAACATTTATGGTCGGGAATTCTCTCGACGAGATCCTGACTGGTTTCCATCTTGTGCTGCTGCTTCCTCGCTATTATTTGGATGTAATTCTTTGACTTCGCCCACGTGTGCTGTCCCTACTCGATCTTCTCCATCCTTCTTCAGCTGGACTATTACTGGTTATGTAAATCCTATTACGCGATACGGTCCATCGAATTTTGGTGCTAGCTTAGCATTAAATTGGTCCACAGCTTTAGACAGATGATGTTGCTTGACCAGTACCTCTTGTCCTATTTCCGGTTTCCAAGATCTTCGTCGCAGATTGTAGTGTCTTGCTTGATCCTGAGCTGCTCGTTCGAGGTTCCGACGGACAATTTGAAACACTTTCTGTAATCTTGTGTGTCTTTCATCTGGTGTTTGTGCTCTGCTACCTGTGCCAAGTGCTTGCTCGTCATAAAGGGCCTTAGGTTACCTGGGTTCTCTGCCTTGCGTCAAGAAAGCTGGACTAAATCCTGTCGTATCTGAGACTCCTCTGTTCAGCGCCAACGATATCTCGGGAAGAAGACTGTCCCATTTCTTCTGATCCGTTCCAGTGAGTTGTGCGATGATTCTTTTCTCGTTTCTATTTGCTCGTTCTGTGGGGTTCTCTTGCGGTGTATAGGGTGCTGTTAACTGTTGTCGAACTCCTAGGTCCTGTAGATATTTTTGAAACGGCTTGCTGCAGAACTGTGTTCCATTGTCTGTGACTAATACCTTTGGTACTCCGTATCGTGCTAGGATTCGTTCGCGAAATGCCTTTTTCAGCGTGTCATCTGTTGCTCTCCGTAGGGGCACTATTTCTGTCCATTTTGAGAACTTATCGAAGAACACGACCAGCATTGTATTTCCGTGGGTAGAGCGCGGGAGTGGTCCCACAAAGTCTGCACACAAAATTGACCACGGTTCATCTGCGATCTGCGTAAACATCTTTCCAGCTGCTTTCTCTTGCATCGGTTTGAACCTTTGACATGATTCGCATCTTCGAACATAATTCCTGATATCCCGCCACATCCCTGGCCAGTAGTAGCGGTTACTAATGCGGAAAATTGTCTTCCTTATTCCCATATGTCCAGCGCACGGACTGTCGTGATTCTCTTCAAGGACTCTGGTTCGTTGATTCTTGGTTACGCAAAATTTCCATGATGCGCAATCTTCGTCAACTGTCTTTCCTGGTATATGACGATATAGTTTTCCATCCACTATGGTGTAGTCTGGGTTCTTCTCTGGGTTTGTCTGTATGTCTTTCACCCTGACCTTGTACCAACTACATTCCTGCGATTCTGTTTCCAATCTTAGTAGATTTTCCTGTGGCTGTCGTGAGAGTGCATCTGCAATCACGTTGAATTTTCCCTTAATGTACTTAACATCAAATGTGTATTGTTGCAGCTCCAGCGCCCATCTTGCAATCCTTCCTGACGGACTTTCGATCGAATTTAACCATTTAAGCGATATATGATCAGTCACTACCGTAAACTGGTACCCTTCTAAATACGGTCGCATCTTCCTCACGCCCCAAACGATAGCTAGACATTCTTTCTCTGTTGGAGAATAATTTCGCTCGGCCTGATTTAAATGTCGACTGGCGTATGCAATTACCTTTTCATTTCCTTCGAACTCCTGTGTCAAAACTACTCCCAGCCCATAATCGCTCGCATCCGTCTGCAACGTAAACTTCTGTGTGAAATCCGGACATACCAGTACGGGAGCCTCAGTCAGTTTTTCCTTTAGAGTCTCGAATGCTCGTTGCTGGTCCTCGCTCCACTTCCAATGTTTTCCCTTTTTAAGAAGACCCGTTAGAGGTATAACGATGTTTGCAAAGTCTGGTACAAAACGTCGATACCATGATGCAACGCCTAGAAACCGTCTCACCTCCCGAACATTTGTTGGCGGTTTCAGTTCTCGAATCGCCGCAACCTTATCTGGGTCCGTATGAATTCCATCCTTGCTCACAACGTGTCCTAGATATTTTAGATCCTGCTTGAAAAATTCACACTTTTCGGGATTTAGCCTGAGATTTGCGGCCTTTAGCCGCCGGAAGACTTCCTTTAAATTTTTTCTATGTTCCTTAAATGATTCTCCTATCACAATTATGTCATCCAGATATGCGAAAGCATGTGGTTCCATTTCTGGACCAATTACACTGGTTTACAAATAACGAAAAGTTGTTTGTACTTTGAATGTCACTATCCTTTTATCATGTAGAATCGGTCGCTAATTCCGAAAAAAATTTTTTTTTTTCTGTCACTCCGTTTTCGAGATATTGCCCACTGTAGGGTTTTCAACGAAAAAAAAAGTTGCTTCCACTGAATTGCATATATCTCCAAAACCAACAACAGTAATCAAACAAATGATATATCAAATAAAAGCTTATAAAATTTCTTACAAACAATGCAAACATAATTTTTTGCTCGAGCTGTTAGTTTTGGCGGAATAAATTCAAATTTCGGGGATTTTTTTTATTTTTCAGAAAAATTTCCAAAAAAAGACAAAATAGTTGCAAATTTCGTTAAGAAATCAAAATATTTTGTTACTTTTGATATTTTTTACTAAAAGCTTTTATTTTTCCAAAAAAAAATAAGCTATTGTTGAAGAAAATCTATTGAGAAATGAAAAGGTTGTGTTCAATGGAACGAAAGCACACAAGTTATGTTATTTAAAAAATTTTTGTTGTCATATAAATAAATTGGGTTATTATTGTACTATAATATTTTATTTTTCATTTTTATTGTATATAGGAATCAAGTCAAGGGTTTTGCGAAAGAAAAGATAAGACCAAACAGGCTACAATAAAAACAGGTAGGCTCACGACTGAGAGTGCAACCGTCGAAACCGTCACAGCAAAACACCTGATTTCGACACTTATGGCTATAAGAAAAGAGCCTACCTTTTATTGTACCATATCTGCAGCACTTTCGAGATTATTATACTAAAAATTATACTAAAAAACGTGGCAAACAAACGGACGCACAATTTGTAACGAAAGAAAAAAATAAAAAATAAGATATACTTCAAAATAAAATGAGCACAAGACTGCGAGAATTCCAGTGTAAAAACGACCCAGATATTTTCTGCTGCGTGTGCGGTGAATTTACTTTCGAAAAGAAACGAGTCAATTTTACGAATTTACTGCAAATGTCATATCTTCATTATTTTGGTATTGCGGCTAAGAACATTGGTGAATCATGGACGCCAAGTATTTTGTGTCAATCGTGCAAATTAATATTGTCTGAATGGAGCACGGGTAAAAAACAATACATGAAATTCGGTGTTCCGATGATCTGGAGACAACCGCTTTGCCACCTAAACGATTGCTATTTTTGTCTGGCCAAAGTGACTGGTGTTGGAAAACACAAACGAGTGATATACGCCACTGTCCCGAATGTTTCATTGCCAGTATCTCATTCTGACGATGTTCCATATCCTGCTTGTCCCGATTCAACACGTGAAAACAATCGAAAATCCGTAGATTCAGTGGAGTCGGAAGGAACCAAAGGTGTAGTACTATTACAACTGAAAACACAAATCACCTTTTATCGCAAGCGCAGATGAATGATTGGATAAGAGATTTGGAACTGTCAAAGAAAAAATCGGAATTGCATGGTTCTCGTTTGCAACAATTCAACTTTTTGAGACCCGATGTTAAGGTGACATACTACAGAAATCCTGAAAAACCGTTTGCTATACACTTTTATAAGAATGACAATATCTGCTATTGTGTAGACATTCCTGGCTTATTTAATACCTTCGGTCAGCCGTACATTCCCAAAGAGTGGCGTTTGTTTATTGATGGCAGCAAAGTAAGCTTGAAGGCGGTATTACTTCATATAGGAAACAAAAAGCCATCGATTTCGATCGCACATGCAGTCAACACAAAGGAAACGTACGAAACAATGGCGAAGCTATTGACATGTATTAAATATGAACAACACGACTGGAAAATATGTTCTGATCTCAAAGTCGTTGGTATGCTTTGTGGTTTACAGAGTGGCTACACAAAGTACTACTGTTTTCTCTGCAAGTGAACACCACTATTACAATAAGGACTGGCCAGAAAGAATTGAGTCGAAAGTTGGAGAGAGCAACGTCAAAAACGTTCCACTCGTCATAAAGGAAAACATAATTCTCCCACCGCTGCACATCAAACTTGGACTTATGAAAAACTTTGTCAAGGCGTTAGACAAAGAAAGCGAAGCATTCACATATTTGAAAACGATTTTTCCAAATCTTTCTGATGCCAAGATAAAAGAATTTGTCTTTGTTGGACCGCAAATAAAGAAGGTGTTAAACGATCTTCAATTCGCAGAACTTTTATCACCAGTTGAGGCAGCGGCGTGAGATTATTTTAGGACGACTGTTTCTAGCTTCCTCGAGAACAATAAAAGTGAATCTTACGAGAAAATAGTCAACGAGTTGCTCAAGAACTATAAAAAAATGGGCGTAAATATAAACGATTTACCAAACGATTTACCCAAATTAAATAAACGACAAAACAAGAATTTTAATCATTTTGAATTTCTGAATGATAAATAAAAATTATTTACAATGTAAATAAGAATATAAATTATTTAAGGGAACAATTAAAATTATTAATAATAATTATATACAATTTAAATAATGTAAAAATAATATAAATTATTAAAAGAACAATAAAAATGAAGAATATATGATTTTATTACAACAACCTTTAGTTCTCATTTTTTTTGTGGCAATAAAATTAGTCCAAATGCATAAATTGATAACCACACAATTTGGGTTTAAATTTGAATTTATTCCGCCAAAACTAACAGCTCGAGCAAAAAATGATGTTTGCATTGTTTGTAAGAAATTTTATTAGCTTTTATTTGATATATCATTTGTTTGATTACTGTTGTTGGTTCTGGAGATATATGCAATTAAGTGGAACCAACTTTTTTTTTTCGTTGAAAACCCTACAGTGGGCAATATCTCGAAAATGGAGTGACAGAAAAAAAAAATAATTTTTTTTTCGGAATTAGCGACCGATTCTACATGAGAAAAGGATAGTGGCATTCAAAGTACATATTGGCTGTAAACCAGTGTTACCTGATCGAGTGCCCTCTGAAAAGTAGCCGGCGCTGAATGTAACCCAAATGGCATGACGCGTCATTGAAAGAGTCCTTTCCCTGGTACAGAAAATGCTGTATACTGTTTACTTGCTGGATCCATGGGTATTTGCCAGTAGCCATTCTTCAAATCTAAGCTGCTTATGTACTTCGCGTTCCGTAACCTGTCGAGAATATGCTGTATTCTGGGTAGTGGGTATGCATCGGGTACCGAATGCGCATTTAGCTGTCTGTAGTCTACACACAGCCTCCACTGACCTGTCTTTTTCTTTACCAGAGCTATTGGTGCACTATAAGGGCTATGCGACGGTTCAACGCATCCCTTCTCGATTAGCTCTTCGACTTCTTTATTTATTATAGCCTGCATTGCTGGGTTCTTTGGAAAATACCGCTGCTTAATTGGCTGATCATGCTTCATAATAATTTTGTGACTGGTAATATTCGACACATTCCGCAGCTTCTCAAACTCCCGTAATTCATCTTCCAGAAATATTCTTATTTGCTCTTGTTCCCCTGTCTCGCTTTTGAGCTCCACGTTTTGCTCACCTGTAATAATTTTCCTGTTACTTTTGCCTTGTGCATCTTCCACTTTAGTCTGCACCAAAGAGCACATATCCAGCTTCTCAAACTCCCGTAATTCATCTTCCAGAAATATTCTTAGTTGCTCCTGTTCCCCTGTCTCGCTTTTGAGCTCCACGTTTTGCTCACCTGTAATAATTTTCCTGTTACTTTTGCCTTGTTCATCTTCCACTTTAGTCTGCACCAAAGAACACATATCCAGATCCTTTTCGTGTTCCATCCCGACTGTTTCACTAAGCGTGACGCTGCTACCACCACATACAAAAGTTGCTCCTGTGCGCATCAAAAAATCCATTCCCAGAATTAAGTTGTCTGTCACATCCTGCATGACCAATAGTTCCAAAAAACATTGTGACGTTCCCAGCCTGACCTCAATTTCTAACGCCTCCCTGACTTCTTTTATTGTACCGTCTGCCAATCTCACCTGCGTCCTGATAGGTATGCTTACACCCTGTCTTCGAAGTGTTCTTGCAAATAGCTCGCTCACAAAGCTTCTTGTAGCTCCAGTGTCTATAGTGGCTGTTGCTAGTTCCTCTCCCAGAGCCACTTTAGCGAAGATGCGGCTTCGCTCAAACCCTAATGGTTGCGTTGGGTACGAGGAGCGCTTTGTTGAAGGGATCCCGATAATTCTCGTCTCTGTCGGAATCCCTGAGTGTTTTCCGAATCCCGATCGCAACATTCAAATGTCAGCTTGTTACGTTTCCCACACTTCCAACAGAAACCATCCTCTCATTCCTGCATTGACTTCTACGATGACCATCCCCACACCGGAAACAAGCTGTCCGGACATCCACAAGGCCATTACCCGGTGCCTGGTTTAACATACGGTACTGCTCTGTTCGCTGGCGTGCTTGACCTCCTGTGGTTGGCTCTTTCGCGTCTCGTAGCGCTTCAAAATCTTCCGCCATCTCGGTAAGTTCGCTGAGATTGGAAAAATCTCTGAGCCGGATGTAGAACTGATATTCCACCAAACTATTTCTAAAGATTCTATCCAATGTCTGTTCTTCCGTGTACCGAGCATGGCGTGTAAGTGTTTGCATCCTGGTTGCGAATTCCTTGAACAATTCGTGTCTTTTTTGCTTGCAGCTCCGGATCTCATCCTCTAATCGTTCCAAGTACCGTACTGCCGCGTTGTGTTCCTGTACCAGGCCAAGGCATTATCCTTCAACAGTTCTGGCATCGTTCTTGGGATCATGTTTGGCTCCAGTCCGTAAACTTCCGTAAGCTCCTCCACTCTTTCAATAAATGCGATGGGGTCTCTAGCTCCATCGTATCGAGCAGACCACTTCCTGACTTGATCGATAACATTTGCATAAGAGGTGGTTCCACCTGTGGTTCCACGACTTACCACTGTAATTTCCTCTTGTGCAGCTCCTAACGGAGGTATTACCCGGAATTCTGGCATCTTAGCCTGCGTTTGTGGTCCAGGTGACGTACTACGCCCATGCTTTAATTGTAACTCCTGTAGTCGTTGTTCCTGCTGCAGCGTCCTGTTTTCGCTGCTTATCCAGCTAGAAAATCGCTTTCGTAATTCATCGACCGTACCTTGAACTTCTAAGCTTACCTCGCTCATATATTCCTGCAGTTCCTCCTTGGAGAGATGATAAATCCACCTTGTTTTAACCATTTAAATTTTTTTTTCCACACTTATCTCTTTTTTTTCTATAGTCCTTTCAATAATGTTTTTTTTTTCACTCAAGTTTTTTTTTTCCGAAAGTTCTTTTTTTTTCTTTTTCACTATGCTTTTGGTCCCTGCTCGGGCCCCATTTGTAACGAAGTTTTTAAGCCTGGGTACATCTCGCCGGATACCCAGAGTTCTGTACAAAAATATTTATATATTTGAGACCAAAAGCGTTTTTTTTTAAGTAATAAAGTTCTGATTTATTATTTAAGTTCACTATTATTTATGCTATAATTACATGTTTGATTAATTTTTCATTTATATTATTAAGCTTCTCATTCAACTATTATTATTTGACTATAGTTACTAATCTTCCTGTTGTCCTGCGATGTCCTGAGATGTCCTGCGATGTCCTGCGTTTTCTCGGTCCTCCGGTCTTCCACTGCGTTTGCTGACTCGTGAAAGTGGGATTTTAGGAGTTTATGTGGGATTTTGAGGTTCCAGGATGTATCTAGTGCTACTAGGGTAACCGCTTAGAAAAGCTCGAAACCCGAAACATACAGTTTTCTCTAGTTCTACTAGGGTAACCGCTTAGAAAAGCTCGAAACCCGAAACATACAGTTTTTCTCTAGTTCTACTAGGGTAACCGCTTAGAAAAGCTCGAAACCCGAAACATACAATTTTCTCTAGTTCTACTAGGGTAACCGCTTAGAAAAGCTCGAAACCCGATCTTATAAATAATATTCAAATTCTACTATGGTAACCGCTTAGAAAGCTCGAAACCCGAAACATACAGTTTTCTCTAGTTCTACTAGGGTAACCGCTTAGAAAAGCTCGAAACCCGAAACATACAGTTTTTCTCTAGTTCTACTAGGGTAACCGCTTAGAAAAGCTCGAAACCCGAAACATACAGTTTTCTCTAGTTCTACTAGGGTAACCGCTTAGAAAAGCTCGAAACCCGATCTTATAAATAATATTCAAATTCTACTAGGGTAACCGCTTAGAAAAGCTCGAAACCCGAAACATAGAGTTTTCTCTAGTTCTACTAGGGTAACCGCTTAGAAAAGCTCGAAACCCGAAACATACAGTTTTCTCTAGTTCTACTAGGGTAACCGCTTAGAAAAGCTCGAAACCCGAAACATACAGTTTTCTCTAGTTCTACTAGGGTAACCGCTTAGAAAAGCTCGAAACCCGATCTTATAAATAATATTCTAACTCTACTAGGGTAACCGCTTAGAAAAGCTCGAAACCCGGAATAAAGGGATGTCTTACCTTTCACGATCAGCGATCAAAGAGATCGATTCTGTCTTCAGCCTCCCTTTTTATAGCATAAAATCGCTGCATTTGCTAACGGGATCTTGTTTGTGCAATTTTTCATCAAATGTTTCTGCACATCTAGCTGTGCACCAGTTTCTTGTTGTTGTCCTTAAGCCGCGTGTTTACTTCTTAGCTTAGTCTCAAGCTTTGGCTCGCCTGCGTTGTTGTTATTGTGCTGTGGCCTTGTTATTGTTCATATTTCGGCGCGTGTTCAACATTGTTGTTATAATTGTGTGTGCCTGCATTACATACCGTTGTTTGGTGGCGTGTGCAATTCTTGTAGTTATGTGTTTTTGTTTGTCATCTAAGCAGTTGTTGTTATTGCGTTGTTGTTATTCCGCGGCGGATATGGTCTGGCAGCCAAACCCCTTTCGGTCCGTTCAACCCACCACGTCCACGAATCGAAAACAATGTCCTGGTGGTGGTTCCTGTGACTGCTTCGTAGTCTATTTTGTTTCCAGTTTCCTTCTCGTCTCCATTGTTGTTGCCAGTGTCGTTTCCAGATTTGTTGAAGGTTTCTTTTGCCGTGTCGTTGCCAGTTCCCTTGTTTGTTTCGTTACCACGTTCCTTTGTATTGCCGTTTTCGTTGCCAGTGTCGTTTCCAGATTTGTTTCATTTGCCGTGTTGTTTCCAGTTTCCTTGTTTGTTTTGTTACCAGGTTCCTTCGCATTGCCTTTTTTGTATCCAGTGTCGTTTCCAGATTTGTTTCATTTGCTGTGTCGTTTCCAGTTTCATTGCCAGTTCCCTTATGTGTTTTCTAAATAAGGACTTTAATTAATAGGTTTTAACGACAATTACTTCTACCTCTACTGAACAAACACGATCAAGAATATGACTATAACATTTATGGTCGGGAATTCTCTCGCCGAGATCCTGACTGGTTTCCATCTTGTGCTGCTGCTTCCTCGCTATTATTTGGATGTAATTCTTTGACTTCGCCCACGTGTGCTGTCCCTACTCGATCTTCTCCATCCTTCTTCAGCTGGACTATTACTGGTGATGTAAATCCCATTACGCGATACGGTCCATCGAATTTTGGTGCTAGCTTAGCATTAAATTGGTCCACAGCTTTAGACAGATGATGTTGCTTGACCAGTACCTCTTGTCCTATTTCCGGTTTCCAAGATCTTCGTCGCAGATTGTAGTGTCTTGCTTGATCCTAAGCTGCTCGTTCGAGGTTCCGACGGACAATTTGAAACACTTCCTGTAATCTTGTGTGTCTTTCATCTGGTGTTTGCGCTCTGCTACCTGTGCCAAGTGCTTGCTCGTCATAAAGGGCCTTAGGTTACCTGGGTTCTCTGCCTTGCGTCAAGAAAGCTGGACTAAATCCTGTCGTATCTGAGACTCCTGTGTTCAGCGCCAACGATATCTCTGGAAGAAGACTGTCCCATTTCGTCTGATCCGTTCCAGTGAGTTGTGCGATGATTCTTTTCACGTTTCTATTTGCTCGTTCTGTGGGGTTCTCTTGCGGTGTATAGGGTGCTGTAAACTGTTGTCGAACTCCTAGGTCCTGTAGATATTTTTGAAACGGCTTGCTGCAGAACTGTGTTCCATTGTCTGTGACTAATACCTTTGGTACTCCGTATCGTGCTAGGATTCGTTCGCGAAATGCCTTTTTCAGCGTGTCATCTGTTGCTCTCCGTAGGGGCACTATTTCTGTCCATTTTGAGAACTTATCGAAGAACACGACCAGCATTGTATTTCCGTGGGTAGAGCGCGGGAGTGGTCCCACAAAGTCTGCACACAAAATTGACCACGGTTCATCTGCGATCTGCGTAAACATCTTTCCAGCTGCTTTCTCTTGCATCGGTTTGAACCTTTGACATGATTCGCATCTTCGAACATAATTCCTGATATCCCGCCACATCCCTGGCCAGTAGTAGCGGTTACTAATGCGGAAAATTGTCTTCCTTATTCCCATATGTCCAGCGCACGGACTGTCGTGATTCTCTTCAAGGACTCTGGTTCGTTGATTCTTGGTTACGCAAAATTTCCATGATGCGCAATCTTCGTCAACTGTCTTTCCTGGTATATGACGATATAGTTTTCCATCCACTATGGTGTAGTCTGGGTTCTTCTCTGGGTTTGTCTGTATGTCTTTCACCCTGACCTTGTACCAACTACATTCCTGCGATTCTGTTTCCAATCTTAGTAGATTTTCCTGTGGCTGTCGTGAGAGTGCATCTGCAATCACGTTGAATTTTCCCTTAATGTACTTAACATCAAATGTGTATTGTTGCAGCTCCAGCGCCCATCTTGCAATCCTTCCTGACGGACTTTCGATCGAATTTAACCATTTAAGCGATATATGATCAGTCACTACCGTAAACTGGTACCCTTCTAAATACGGTCGCATCTTCCTCACGCCCCAAACGATAGCTAGACATTCTTTCTCTGTTGGAGAATAATTTCGCTCGGCCTGATTTAAATGTCGACTGGCGTATGCAATTACCTTTTCATTTCCTTCGAACTCCTGTGTCAAAACTACTCCCAGCCCATAATCGCCCGCATCCGTCTGCAACGTAAACTTCTGTGTGAAATCCGGACATACCAGTACGGGAGCCTCAGTCAGTTTTTCCTTTAGAGTCTCGAATGCTCGTTGCTGGTCCTCGCTCCACTTCCAATGTTTTCCCTTTTTAAGAAGACCCGTTAGAGGTATAACGATGTTTGCAAAGTCTGGTACAAAACGTCGATACCATGATGCAACGCCTAGAAACCGTCTCACCTCCCGAACATTTGTTGGCGGTTTCAGTTCTCGAATCGCCGCAACCTTATCTGGGTCCGTATGAATTCCATCCTTGCTCACAACGTGTCCTAGATATTTTAGATCCTGCTTGAAAAATTCACACTTTTCGGGATTTAGCCTGAGATTTGCGGCCTTTAGCCGCCGGAAGACTTCCTTTAAATTTTTTCTATGCTCCTTAAATGATTCTCCTATCACAATTATGTCATCCAGATATGCGAAAGCATGTGGTTCCATTTCTGGACCAATTACACTGGTTTACAAATAACGAAAAGTTGTTTGTACTTTGAATGTCACTATCCTTTTATCATGTAGAATCGGTCGCTAATTCCGAAAAAAATTTTTTTTTTTCTGTCACTCCGTTTTCGAGATATTGCCCACTGTAGGGCTTTCAACGAAAAAAAAAGTTGCTTCCACTGAATTGCATATATCTCCAAAACCAACAACAGTAATCAAACAAATGATATATCAAATAAAAGCTAATAAAATTTCTTACAAACAATGCAAACATAATTTTTTGCTCGAGCTGTTAGTTTTGGCGGAATAAATTCAAATTTCGAGGAATTTTTTTATTTCAGAAAAATTTCCAAAAAAAGACAAAATAGTTGCAAATTTCGTTAAGAAATCAAAATATTTTGTTACTTTTGATATTTTTTACTAAAAGCTTTTATTTTTCCAAAAAAAAATAAGCTATTGTTGAAGAAAATCTATTGAGAAATGAAAAGGTTGTGTTCAATGGAACGAAAGCACACAAGTTATGTTATTTAAAAAATTTTTGTTGTCATATAAATAAATTGGGTTATTATTGTACTATAATATTTTATTTTTCATTTTTATTGTATATAGGAATCAAGTCAAGGGTTTTGCGAAAGAAAAGATAAGACCAAACAGGCTACAATAAAAACAGGTAGGCTCACGACTGAGAGTGCAACCGTCGAAACCGTCACAGCAAAACACCTGATTTCGACACTTATGGCTATAAGAAAAGAGCCTACCTTTTATTGTACCATATCTGCAGCACTTTCGAGATTATTATACTAAAAATTATACTAAAAAACGTGGCAAACAAACGGACGCACAATTTGTAACGAAAGAAAAAAATAAAAAATAAGATATACTTCAAAATAAAATGAGCAAAAGACTGCGAGAATTCCAGTGTAAAAACGACCCAGATATTTTCTGCTGCGTGTGCGGTGAATTTACTTTCGAAAAGAAACGAATCAATTTTACGAATTTACTGCAAATGTCATATCTTCATTATTTTGGTATTGCGGCTAAGAACATTGGTGAATCATGGACGCCAAGTATTTTGTGTCAATCGTGCAAATTAATATTGTCTGAATGGAGCACGGGTAAAAAACAATACATGAAATTCGATGTTCCGATGATCTGGAGACAACCGCTTTGCCACCTAAACGATTGCTATTTTTGTCTGGCCAAAGTGACTGGTGTTGGAAAACACAAACGAGTGATATACGCCACTGTCCCGAATGTTTCATTGCCAGTATCTCATTCTGACGATGTTCCATATCCTGCTTGTCCCGATTCAACACGTGAAAACAATCGAAAATCCGTAGATTCAGTGGAGTCGGAAGGAACCAAAGGTGGTAGTACTATTACAACTGAAAACACAAATCACCTTTTATCGCAAGCGCAGATGAATGATTGGATAAGAGATTTGGAACTGTCAAAGAAAAAATCGGAATTGCATGGTTCTCGTTTGCAACAATTCAACTTTTTGAGACCCGATGTAAAGGTGACATACTACAGAAATCCTGAAAAACCGTTTGCTATACACTTTAATAAGAATGACAATATCTGCTATTGTGTAGACATTCCTGGCTTATTTAATACCTTCGGTCAGCCGTACATTCCCAAAGAGTGGCGTTTGTTTATTGATGGCAGCAAAGTAAGCTTGAAGGCGGTATTACTTCATATAGGAAACAAAAAGCCATCGATTTCGATCGCACATGCAGTCAACACAAAGGAAACGTACGAAACAATGGCGAAGCTATTGACATGTATTAAATATGAACAACACGACTGGAAAATATGTTCTGATCTCAAAGTCGTTGGTATGCTTTGTGGTTTACAGAGTGGCTACACAAAGTACTGCTGTTTTCTATGCAAGTGGGATAGTTGAGCACGTGAACACCACTATTACAAAAAGGACTGGCCAGAAAGAATTGAGTCGAAAGTTGGAGAGAGCAACGTCAAAAACGTTCCACTCGTCATAAAGGAAAACATAATTCTCCCACCGCTGCACATCAAACTTGGACTTATGAAAAACTTTGTCAAGGCGTTAGACAAAGAAAGCGAAGCATTCACATATTTGAAAATGATTTTTCCAAATCTTTCTGATGCCAAGATAAAAGAATTTGTCTTCGTTGGACCGCAAATAAAGAAGGTGTTAAACGATCTTCCATTCGCAGAACTATTATCACCAGTTGAGGCAGCGGCGTGAGATTCTTTTAGGACGACTGTTTCTAGCTTCCTCGGGAACAATAAAAGTGAATCTTACGAGAAAATAGTCAACGAGTTGCTCAAGAACTATAAAAAAATGGGCGTAAATATAAACGATTTACCAAACGATTTACCCAAATTAAATAAACGACAAAACAAGAATTTTAATCATTTTGAATTTCTGAATGATAAATAAAAATTATTTACAATGTAAATAAGAATATAAATTATTTAAGGGAACAATTAAAATTATTAATAATAATTATATACAATTTAAATAATGTAAAAATAATATAAATTATTAAAAGAACAATAAAAATGAAGAATATATGATTTTATTACAACAACCTTTAGTTCTCATTTTTTTTGTGGCAATAAAATTAGTCCAAATGCATAAATTGATAACCACACAATTTGGGTTTAAATTTGAATTTATTCCGCCAAAACTAACAGCTCGAGCAAAAAATGATGTTTGCATTGTTTGTAAGAAATTTTATTAGCTTTTATTTGATATATCATTTGTTTGATTACTGTTGTTGGTTCTGGAGATATATGCAATTAAGTGGAACCAACTTTTTTTTTTCGTTGAAAACCCTACAGTGGGCAATATCTCGAAAATGGAGTGACAGAAAAAAAAAATAATTTTTTTTTCGGAATTAGCGACCGATTCTACATGAGAAAAGGATAGTGGCATTCAAAGTACATATTGGCTGTAAACCAGTGTTACCTGATCGAGTGCCCTCTGAAAAGTAGCCGGCGCTGAATGTAACCCAAATGGCATGACGCGTCATTGAAAGAGTCCTTTCCCTGGTACAGAAAATGCTGTATACTGTTTACTTGCTGGATCCATGGGTATTTGCCAGTAGCCATTCTTCAAATCTAAGCTGCTTATGTACTTCGCGTTCCGTAACCTGTCGAGAATATGCTGTATTCTGGGTAGTGGGTATGCATCGGGTACCGAATGCGCATTTAGCTGTCTGTAGTCTACACACAGCCTCCACTGACCTGTCTTTTTCTTTACCAGAGCTATTGGTGCACTATAAGGGCTATGCGACGGTTCAACGCATCCCTTCTCGATTAGCTCTTCGACTTCTTTATTTATTATAGCCTGCATTGCTGGGTTCTTTGGAAAATACCGCTGCTTAATTGGCTGATCATGCTTCATAATAATTTTGTGACTGGTAATATTCGACACATTCCGCAGCTTCTCAAACTCCCGTAATTCATCTTCCAGAAATATTCTTATTTGCTCTTGTTCCCCTGTCTCGCTTTTGAGCTCCACGTTTTGCTCACCTGTAATAATTTTCCTGTTACTTTTGCCTTGTGCATCTTCCACTTTAGTCTGCACCAAAGAACACATATCCAGATCCTTTTCGTGTTCCATCCCGACTGTTTCACTAAGCGTGACGCTGCTACCACCACATACAAAAGTTGCTCCTGTGCGCATCAAAAAATCCATTCCCAGAATTAAGTTGTCTGTCACATCCTGCATGACCAATAGTTCCAAAAAACATTGTGACGTTCCCAGCCTGACCTCAATTTCTAACGCCTCCCTGACTTCTTTTATTGTACCGTCTGCCAATCTCACCTGCGTCCTGATAGGTATGTTTACACCCTGTCTTCGAAGTGTTCTTGCAAATAGCTCGCTCACAAAGCTTCTTGTAGCTCCAGTGTCTATAGTGGCTGTTGCTAGTTCCTCTCCCAGAGCCACTTTAGCGAAGATGCGGCTTCGCTCAAACCCTAATGGTTGCGTTGGGTACGAGGAGCGCTTTGTTGAAGGGATCCCGATAATTCTCGTCTCTGTCGGAATCCCTGAGTGTTTTCCGAATCCCCATCGCAACATTCAAATGTCAGCTTGTTACGTTTCCCACACTTCCAACAGAAACCATCCTCTCATTCCTGCATTGACTTCTACGATGACCATCCCCACACCGGAAACAAGCTGTCCGGACATCCACAAGGCCATTACCCGGTGCCTGGTTTAACATACGGTACTGCTCTGTTCGCTGGCGTGCTTGACCTCCTGTGGTTGGCTCTTTCGCGTCTCGTAGCGCTTCAAAATCTTCCGCCATCTCGGTAAGTTCGCTGAGATTGGAAAAATCTCTGAGCCGGATGTAGAACTGATATTCCACCAAACTATTTCTAAAGATTCTATCCAATGTCTGTTCTTCCGTGTACCGAGCATGGCGTGTAAGTGTTTGCATCCTGGTTGCGAATTCCTTGAACAATTCGTGTCTTTTTTGCTTGCAGCTCCGGATCTCATCCTCTAATCGTTCCAAGTACCGATGTGGAAGAAAAAATTTCAAAAATTCCTCCTTGAATTTTTCCCATGACGCCCACTGCCGCGTTGTGTTCTTGTACCAGGCCAAGGCATTATCCTTCAACAGTTCTGGCATCGTTCTTGGGATCATGTTTGGCTCCAGTCCGTAAACTTCCGTAAGCTCCTCCACTCTTTCAATAAATGCGATGGGGTCTCTAGCTCCATCGTATCGAGCAGACCACTTCCTGACTTGATCGATAACATTTGCATAAGAGGTGGTTCCACCTGTGGTTCCACGACTTACCACTGTAATTTCCTCTTGTGCAGCTCCTAACGGAGGTATTACCCGGAATTCTGGCAGCTTAGCCTGCGTTTGTGGTCCAGGTGACGTACTACGCCCATGCTTTAATTGTAACTCCTGTAGTCGTTGTTCCTGCTGCAGCGTCCTGTTTTCGCTGCTTATCCAGCCAGAAAATCGCTTTCGTAATTCATCGACCGTACCTTGAACTTCTAAGCTTACCTCGCTCATATATTCCTGCAGTTCCTCCTTGGAGAGATGATAAATCCACCTTGTTTTAACCATTTTAATTTTTTTTTCCACACTTATCTCTTTTTTTTCTATAGTCCTTTCAATAATGTTTTTTTTTTCACTCAAGTTTTTTTTCCGAAAGTTCTTTTTTTTTTCTTTTTCACTATGCTTTTGGTCCCTGCTCGGGCCCCATTTGTATCGAAGTTTTTAAGCCTGGGTACATCTCGCCGGATACCCAGAGTTCTGTACAAAAATATTTATATATTTGAGACCAAAAGCGTTTTTTTTTAAGTAATAAAGTTCTGATTTATTATTTAAGTTCACTATTATTTATGCTATAATTACATGTTTGATTAATTTTTCATTTATATTATTAAGCTTCTCATTCAACTATTATTATTTGACTATAGTTACTAATCTTCCTGTTGTCCTGCGATGTCCTGAGATGTCCTGCGATGTCCTGCGTTTTCTCGGTCCTCCGGTCTTCCACTGCGTTTGCTGACTCGTGAAAGTGGGATTTTAGGAGTTTATGTGGGATTTTGAGGTTCCAGGATGTATCTAGTGCTACTAGGGTAACCGCTTAGAAAAGCTCGAAACCCGAAACATACAGTTTTCTCTAGTTCTACTAGGGTAACCGCTTAGAAAAGCTCGAAACCCGAAACATACAGTTTTTCTCTAGTTCTACTAGGGTAACCGCTTAGAAAAGCTCGAAACCCGAAACATTCAATTTTCTCTAGTTCTACTAGGGTAACCGCTTAGAAAAGCTCGAAACCCGATCTTATAAATAATATTCAAATTCTACTATGGTAACCGCTTAGAAAGCTCGAAACCCGAAACATACAGTTTTCTCTAGTTCTACTAGGGTAACCGCTTAGAAAAGCTCGAAACCCGAAACATACAGTTTTTCTCTAGTTCTACTAGGGTAACCGCTTAGAAAAGCTCGAAACCCGAAACATACAGTTTTCTCTAGTTCTACTAGGGTAACCGCTTAGAAAAGCTCGAAACCCGATCTTATAAATAATATTCAAATTCTACTAGGGTAACCGCTTAGAAAAGCTCGAAACCCGAAACATAGAGTTTTCTCTAGTTCTACTAGGGTAACCGCTTAGAAAAGCTCGAAACCCGAAACATACAGTTTTCTCTAGTTCTACTAGGGTAACCGCTTAGAAAAGCTCGAAACCCGATCTTATAAATAATATTCAAATTCTACTAGGGTAACCGCTTAGAAAAGCTCGAAACCCGAAACATAGAGTTTTCTCTAGTTCTACTAGGGTAACCGCTTAGAAAAGCTCGAAACCCGAAACATACAGTTTTCTCTAGTTCTACTAGGGTAACCGCTTAGAAAAGCTCGAAACCCGAAACATACAGTTTTCTCTAGTTCTACTAGGGTAACCGCTTAGAAAAGCTCGAAACCCGATCTTATAAATAATATTCTAACTCTACTAGGGTAACCGCTTAGAAAAGCTCGAAACCCGGAATAAAGGGATGTCTTACCTTTCACGATCAGCGATCAAAGAGATCGATTCTGTCTTCAGCCTCCCTTTTTATAGCATAAAATCGCTGCATTTGCTAACGGGATCTTGTTTGTGCAATTTTTCATCAAATGTTTCTGCACATCTAGCTGTGCACCAGTTTCTTGTTGTTGTCCTTAAGCCGCGTGTTTACTTCTTAGCTTAGTCTCAAGCTTTGGCTCGCCTGCGTTGTTGTTATTGTGCTGTGGCTTTGTTATTGTTCATATTTCGGCGCGTGTTCAACATTGTTGTTATAATTGTGTGTGCCTGCATTACATACCGTTGTTTGGTGGCGTGTGCAATTCTTGTAGTTATGTGTTTTTGTTTGTCATCTAAGCAGTTGTTGTTATTGCGTTGTTGTTATTCCGCGGCGGATATGGTCTGGCAGCCAAACCCCTTTCGGTCCGTTCAACCCACCACGTCCACGAATCGAAAACAATGTCCTGGTGGTGGTTCCTGTGACTGCTTCGTAGTCTATTTTGTTTCCAGTTTCCTTCTCGTCTCCATTGTTGTTGCCAGTGTCGTTTCCAGATTTGTTGAAGGTTTCTTTTGCCGTGTCGTTGCCAGTTCCCTTGTTTGTTTCGTTACCACGTTCCTTTGTATTGCCGTTTTCGTTGCCAGTGTCGTTTCCAGATTTGTTTCATTTGCCGTGTTGTTTCCAGTTTCCTTGTTTGTTTTGTTACCAGGTTCCTTCGCATTGCCTTTTTTGTATCCAGTGTCGTTTCCAGATTTGTTTCATTTGCTGTGTCGTTTCCAGTTTCATTGCCAGTTCCCTTATGTGTTTTCTAAATAAGGACTTTAATTAATAGGTTTTAACGACAATTACTTCTACCTCTACTGAACAAACACGATCAAGAATATGACTATAACATTTATGGTCGGGAATTCTCTCGCCGAGATCCTGACTGGTTTCCATCTTGTGCTGCTGCTTCCTCGCTATTATTTGGATGTAATTCTTTGACTTCGTCCACGTGTGCTGTCCCTACTCGATCTTATCCATCCTTCTTCAGCTGGACTATTACTGGTGATGTAAATCCCATTACGCGATACGGTCCATCGAATTTTGGTGCTAGCTTAGCATTAAATTGGTCCACAGCTTTAGATAGATGATGTTGCTTGACCAGTACCTCTTGTCCTATTTCCGGTTTCCAAGATCTTCGTCGCAGATTGTAGTGTCTTGCTTGATCCTGAGCTGCTCGTTCGAGGTTCCGACGGACAATTTGAAACACTTCCTGTAATCTTGTGTGTCTTTCATCTGGTGTTTGCGCTCTGCTACCTGTGCCAAGTGCTTGCTCGTCATAAAGGGCCTTAGGTTACCTGGGTTCTCTGCCTTGCGTCAAGAAAGCTGGACTAAATCCTGTCGTATCTAAGACTCCTCTGTTCAGCGCCAACGATATCTCGGGAAGAAGACTGTCCCATTTCTTCTGATCCGTTCCAGTGAGTTGTGCGATGATTCTTTTCACGTTTCTATTTGCTCGTTCTGTGGGGTTCTCTTGCGGTGTATAGGGTGCTGTAAACTGTTGTCGAACTCCTAGGTCCTGTAGATATTTTTGAAACGGCTTGCTGCAGAACTGTGTTCCATTGTCTGTGACTAATACCTTTGGTACTCCGTATCGTGCTAGGATTCGTTCGCGAAATGCCTTTTTCAGCGTGTCATCTGTTGCTCTCCGTAGGGGCACTATTTCTGTCCATTTTGAGAACTTATCGAAGAACACGACCAGCATTGTATTTCCGTGGGTAGAGCGCGGGAGTGGTCCCACAAAGTCTGCACACAAAATTGACCACGGTTCATCTGCGATCTGCGTAAACATCTTTCCAGCTGCTTTCTCTTGCATCGGTTTGAACCTTTGACATGATTCGCATCTTCGAACATAATTCCTGATATCCCGCCACATCCCTGGCCAGTAGTAGCGGTTACTAATGCGGAAAATTGTCTTCCTTATTCCCATATGTCCAGCGCACGGACTGTCGTGATTCTCTTCAAGGACTCTGGTTCGTTGATTCTTGCTTACGCAAAATTTCCATGATGCGCAATCTTCGTCAACTGTCTTTCCTGGTATATGACGATATAGTTTTCCATCCACTATGGTGTAGTCTGGGTTCTTCTCTGGGTTTGTCTGTATGTCTTTCACCCTGGCCTTGTACCAACTACATTCCTGCGATTCTGTTTCCAATCTTAGTAGATTTTCCTGTGGCTGTCGTGAGAGTGCATCTGCAATCACGTTGAATTTTCCCTTAATGTACTTAACATCAAATGTGTATTGTTGCAGCTCCAGCGCCCATCTTGCAATCCTTCCTGACGGACTTTCGATCGAATTTAACCATTTAAGCGATATATGATCAGTCACTATCGTAAACTGGTACCCTTCTAAATACGGTCGCATCTTCCTCACGCCCCAAACGATAGCTAGACATTCTTTCTCTGTTGGAGAATAATTTCGCTCGGCCTGATTTAAATGTCGACTGGCGTATGCAATTACCTTTTCATTTCCTTCGAACTCCTGTGTCAAAACTACTCCCAGCCCATAATCGCCCGCATCCGTCTGCAACGTAAACTTCTGTGTGAAATCCGGACATACCAGTACGGGAGCCTCAGTCAGTTTTTCCTTTAGAGTCTCGAATGCTCGTTGCTGGTCCTCGCTCCACTTCCAATGTTTTCCCTTTTTAAGAAGACCCGTTAGAGGTATAACGATGTTTGCAAAGTCTGGTACAAAACGTCGATACCATGATGCAACGCCTAGAAACCGTCTCACCTCCCGAACATTTGTTGGCGGTTTCAGTTCTCGAATCGCCGCAACCTTATCTGGGTCCGTATGAATTCCATCCTTGCTCACAACGTGTCCTAGATATTTTAGATCCTGCTTGAAAAATTCACACTTTTCGGGATTTAGCCTGAGATTTGCGGCCTTTAGCCGCCGGAAGACTTCCTTTAAATTTTTTCTATGTTCCTTAAATGATTCTCCTATCACAATTATGTCATCCAGATATGCGAAAGCATGTGGTTCCATTTCTGGACCAATTACACTGGTTTACAAATAACGAAAAGTTGTTTGTACTTTGAATGTCACTATCCTTTTATCATGTAGAATCGGTCGCTAATTCCGAAAAAATTTTTTTTTTTTCTGTCACTCCGTTTTCGAGATATTGCCCACTGTAGGGCTTTCAACGAAAAAAAAAGTTGCTTCCACTGAATTGCATATATCTCCAAAACCAACAACAGTAATCAAACAAATGATATATCAAATAAAAGATAATAAAATTTCTTACAAACAATGCAAACATAATTTTTTGCTCGAGCTGTTAGTTTTGGCGGAATAAATTCAAATTTCGGGGATTTTTTTTATTTTTCAGAAAAATTTCCAAAAAAAGACAAAATAGTTGCAAATTTCGTTAAGAAATCAAAATATTTTGTTACTTTTGATATTTTTTACTAAAAGCTTTTATTTTTCCAAAAAAAAATAAGCTATTGTTGAAGAAAATCTATTGAGAAATGAAAAGGTTGTGTTCAATGGAACGAAAGCACACAAGTTATGTTATTTAAAAAATTTTTGTTGTCATATAAATAAATTGGGTTATTATTGTACTATAATATTTTATTTTTCATTTTTATTGTATATAGGAATCAAGTCAAGGGTTTTGCGAAAGAAAAGATAAGACCAAACAGGCTACAATAAAAACAGGTAGGCTCACGACTGAGAGTGCAACCGTCGAAACCGTCACAGCAAAACATCTGATTTCGACACTTATGGCTATAAGAAAAGAGCCTACCTTTTATTGTACCATATCTGCAGCACTTTCGAGATTATTATACTAAAAATTATACTAAAAAACGTGGCAAACAAACGGACGCACAATTTGTAACGAAAGAAAAAAATAAAAAATAAGATATACTTCAAAATAAAATGAGCAAATGACTGCGAGAATTCCAGTGTAAAAACGACCCAGATATTTTCTGCTGCGTGTGCGGTGAATTTACTTTCGAAAAGAAACGAGTCAATTTTACGAATTTACTGCAAATGTCATATCTTCATTATTTTGGTATTGCGGCTAAGAACATTGGTGAATCATGGACGCCAAGTATTTTGTGTCAATCGTGCAAATTAATATTGTCTGAATGGAGCACGGGTAAAAACAATACATGAAATTCGATGTTCCGATGATCTGGAGACAACCGCTTTGCCACCTAAACGATTGCTATTTTTGTCTGGCCAAAGTGACTGGTGTTGGAAAACACAAACGAGTGATATACGCCACTGTCCCGAATGTTTCATTGCCAGTATCTCATTCTGACGATGTTCCATATCCTGCTTGTCCCGATTCAACACGTGAAAACAATCGAAAATCCGTAGATTCAGTGGAGTCGGAAGGAACCAAAGGTGGTAGTACTATTACAACTGAAAACACAAATCACCTTTTATCGCAAGCGCAGATGAATGATTGGATAAGAGATTTGGAACTGTCAAAGAAAAAATCGGAATTGCATGGTTCTCGTTTGCAACAATTCAACTTTTTGAGACCCGATGTTAAGGTGACATACTACAGAAATCCTGAAAAACAAAAAGCCATCGATTTCGATCGCACATGCAGTCAACACAAAGGAAACGTACGAAACAATGGCGAAGCTATTGACATGTATTAAATATGAACAACACGACTGGAAAATATGTTCTGATCTTAAAGTCGTTGGTATGCTTTGTGGTTTACAGAGTGGCTACACAAAGTACTGCTGTTTTCTATGCAAGTGGGATAGTTGAGCACGTGAACACCACTATTACAAAAAGGACTGGGCAGAAAGAATTGAGTCGAAAGTTGGAGAGAGCAACGTCAAAAACGTTCCACTCGTCAAAAAGAAAACATAATTCTCCCACCGCTGCACATCAAACTTGGACTTATGAAAAACTTTGTCAAGGCGTTAGACAAAGAAAGCGAAGCATTCACATATTTGAAAACGATTTTTCCAAATCTTTCTGATGCCAAGATAAAAGAATTTGTCTTCGTTGGACCGCAAATAAAGAAGGTGTTAAACGATCTTCCATTCGCAGAACTATTATCACCAGTTGAGGCAGCGGCGTGAGATTCTTTTAGGACGACTGTTTCTAGCTTCCTCGGGAACAATAAAAGTGAATCTTACGAGAAAATAGTCAACGAGTTGCTCAAGAACTATAAAAAAATGGGCGTAAATATAAACGATTTACCAAACGATTTACCCAAATTAAATAAACGACAAAACAAGAATTTTAATCATTTTGAATTTCTGAATGATAAATAAAAATTATTTACAATGTAAATAAGAATATAAATTATTTAAGGGAACAATTAAAATTATTAATAATAATTATATACAATTTAAATTATGTAAAAATAATATAAACTATTAAAAGAACAATAAAAATGAAGAATATATGATTTTATTACAACAACCTTTAGTTCTCATTTTTTTTGTGGCAATAAAATTAGTCCAAATGCATAAATTGATAACCACACAATTTGGGTTTAAATTTGAATTTATTCCGCCAAAACTAACAGCTCGAGCAAAAAATGATGTTTGCATTGTTTGTAAGAAATTTTATTAGCTTTTATTTGATATATCATTTGTTTGATTACTGTTGTTGGTTCTGGAGATATATGCAATTAAGTGGAACCAACTTTTTTTTTTCGTTGAAAACCCTACAGTGGGCAATATCTCGAAAATGGAGTGACAGAAAAAAAAAATAATTTTTTTTTTCGGAATTAGCGACCGATTCTACATGAGAAAAGGATAGTGGCATTCAAAGTACATATTGGCTGTAAACCAGTGTTACCTGATCGAGTGCCCTCTGAAAAGTAGCCGGCGCTGAATGTAACCCAAATGGCATGACGCGTCATTGAAAGAGTCCTTTCCCTGGTACAGAAAATGCTGTATACTGTTTACTTGCTGGATCCATGGGTATTTGCCAGTAGCCATTCTTCAAATCTAAGCTGCTTATGTACTTCGCGTTCCGTAACCTGTCGAGAATATGCTGTATTCTGGGTAGTGGGTATGCATCGGGTACCGAATGCGCATTTAGCTGTCTGTAGTCTACACACAGCCTCCACTGACCTGTCTTTTTCTTTACCAGAGCTATTGGTGCACTATAAGGGCTATGCGACGGTTCAACGCATCCCTTCTCGATTAGCTCTTCGACTTCTTTATTTATTATAGCCTGCATTGCTGGGTTCTTTGGAAAATACCGCTGCTTAATTGGCTGATCATGCTTCATAATAATTTTGTGACTGGTAATATTCGACACATTCCGCAGCTTCTCAAACTCCCGTAATTCATCTTCCAGAAATATTCTTATTTGCTCTTGTTCCCCTGTCTCGCTTTTGAGCTCCACGTTTTGCTCACCTGTAATAATTTTCCTGTTACTTTTGCCTTGTGCATCTTCCACTTTAGTCTGCACCAAAGAACACATATCCAGCTTCTCAAACTCCCGTAATTCATCTTCCAGAAATATTCTTAGTTGCTCCTGTTCCCCTGTCTCGCTTTTGAGCTCCACGTTTTGCTCACCTGTAATAATTTTCCTGTTACTTTTGCCTTGTTCATCTTCCACTTTAGTCTGCACCAAAGAACACATATCCAGATCCTTTTCGTGTTCCATCCCGACTGTTTCACTAAGCGTGACGCTGCTACCACCACATACAAAAGTTGCTCCTGTGCGCATCAAAAAATCCATTCCCAGAATTAAGTTGTCTGTCACATCCTGCATGACCAATAGTTCCAAAAAACATTGTGACGTTCCCAGCCTGACCTCAATTTCTAACGCCTCCCTGACTTCTTTTATTGTACCGTCTGCCAATCTCACCTGCGTCCTGATAGGTATGCTTACACCCTGTCTTCGAAGTGTTCTTGCAAATAGCTCGCTCACAAAGCTTCTTGTAGCTCCAGTGTCTATAGTGGCTGTTGCTAGTTCCTCTCCCAGAGCCACTTTAGCGAAGATGCGGCTTCGCTCAAACCCTAATGGTTGCGTTGGGTACGAGGAGCGCTTTGTTGAAGGGATCCCGATAATTCTCGTCTCTGTCGGAATCCCTGAGTGTTTTCCGAATCCCGATCGCAACATTCAAATGTCAGCTTGTTACGTTTCCCACACTTCCAACAGAAACCATCCTCTCATTCCTGCATTGACTTCTACGATGACCATCCCCACACCGGAAACAAGCTGTCCGGACATCCACAAGGCCATTACCCGGTGCCTGGTTTAACATACGGTACTGCTCTGTTCGCTGGCGTGCTTGACCTCCTGTGGTTGGCTCTTTCGCGTCTCGTAGCGCTTCAAAATCTTCCGCCATCTCGGTAAGTTCGCTGAGATTGGAAAAATCTCTGAGCCGGATGTAGAACTGATATTCCACCAAACTATTTCTAAAGATTCTATCCAATGTCTGTTCTTCCGTGTACCGAGCATGGCGTGTAAGTGTTTGCATCCTGGTTGCGAATTCCTTGAACAATTCGTGTCTTTTTTGCTTGCAGCTCCGGATCTCATCCTCTAATCGTTCCAAGTACCGATGTGGAAGAAAAAATTTCAAAAATTCCTCCTTGAATTTTTCCCATGACGCCCACTGCCGCGTTGTGTTCTTGTACCAGGCCAAGGCATTATCCTTCAACAGTTCTGGCATCGTTCTTGGGATCATGTTTGGCTCCAGTCCGTAAACTTCCGTAAGCTCCTCCACTCTTTCAATAAATGCGATGGGGTCTCTAGCTCCATCGTATCGAGCAGACCACTTCCTGACTTGATCGATAACATTTGCATAAGAGGTGGTTCCACCTGTGGTTCCACGACTTACCACTGTAATTTCCTCTTGTGCAGCTCCTAACGGAAGTATTACCCGGAATTCTGGCAGCTTAGCCTGCGTTTGTGGTCCAGGTGACGTACTACGCCCATGCTTTAATTGTAACTCCTGTAGTCGTTGTTCCTGCTGCAGCGTCCTGTTTTCGCTGCTTATCCAGCCAGAAAATCGCTTTCGTAATTCATCGACCGTACCTTGAACTTCTAAGCTTACCTCGCTCATATATTCCTGCAGTTCCTCCTTGGAGAGATGATAAATCCACCTTGTTTTAACCATTTTAATTTTTTTTCCACACTTATCTCTTTTTTTTCTATAGTCCTTTCAATAATGTTTTTTTTTCACTCAAGTTTTTTTTCCGAAAGTTCTTTTTTTTTTCTTTTTCACTATGCTTTTGGTCCCTGCTCGGGCCCCATTTGTAACGAAGTTTTTAAGCCTGGGTACATCTCGCCGGATACCCAGAGTTCTGTACAAAAATATTTATATATTTGAGACCAAAAGCGTTTTTTTTTTAAGTAATAAAGTTCTGATTTATTATTTAAGTTCACTATTATTTATGCTATAATTACATGTTTGATTAATTTTTCATTTATATTATTAAGCTTCTCATTCAACTATTATTATTTGACTATAGTTACTAATCTTCCTGTTGTCCTGCGATGTCCTGAGATGTCCTGCGATGTCCTGCGTTTTCTCGGTCCTCCGGTCTTCCACTGCGTTTGCTGACTCGTGAAAGTGGGATTTTAGGAGTTTATGTGGGATTTTGAGGTTCCAGGATGTATCTAGTGCTACTAGGGTAACCGCTTAGAAAAGCTCGAAACCCGAAACATACAGTTTTCTCTAGTTCTACTAGGGTAACCGCTTAGAAAAGCTCGAAACCCGAAACATACAGTTTTTCTCTAGTTCTACTAGGGTAACCGCTTAGAAAAGCTCGAAACCCGAAACATACAATTTTCTCTAGTTCTACTAGGGTAACCGCTTAGAAAAGGTCGAAACCCGATCTTATAAATAATATTCAAATTCTACTATGGTAACCGCTTAGAAAGCTCGAAACCCGAAACATACAGTTTTCTCTAGTTCTACTAGGGTAACCGCTTAGAAAAGCTCGAAACCCGAAACATACAGTTTTTCTCTAGTTCTACTAGGGTAACCGCTTAGAAAAGCTCGAAACCCGAAACATACAGTTTTCTCTAGTTCTACTAGGGTAACCGCTTAGAAAAGCTCGAAACCCGATCTTATAAATAATATTCAAATTCTACTAGGGTAACCGCTTAGAAAAGCTCGAAACCCGAAACATAGAGTTTTCTCTAGTTCTACTAGGGTAACCGCTTAGAAAAGCTCGAAACCCGAAACCCGAAACATACAGTTTTCTCTAGTTCTACTAGGGTAACCGCTTAGAAAAGCTCGAAACCCGAAACAAACAGTTTTCTCTAGTTCTACTAGGGTAACCGCTTAGAAAAGCTCGAAACCCGATCTTATAAATAATATTCTAACTCTACTAGGGTAACCGCTTTGAAAAGCTCGAAACCCGGAATAAAGGGATGTCTTACCTTTCACGATCAGCGATCAAAGAGATCGATTCTGTCTTCAGCCTCCCTTTTTATAGCATAAAATCGCTGCATTTGCTAACGGGATCTTGTTTGTGCAATTTTTCATCAAATGTTCCTGCACATCTAGCTGTGCACCAGTTTCTTGTTGTTGTCCTTAAGCCGCGTGTTTACTTCTTAGCTTAGTCTCAAGCTTTGGCTCGCCTGCGTTGTTGTTATTGTGCTGTGGCTTTATTATTGTTCATATTTCGGCGCGTGTTCAACATTGTTGTTATAATTGTGTGTGCCTGCATTACATACCGTTGTTTGGTGGCGTGTGCAATTCTTGTAGTTATGTGTTTTTGTTTGTCATCTAAGCAGTTGTTGTTATTGCGTTGTTGTTATTCCGCGGCGGATATGGTCTGGCAGCCACACCCCTTTCGGTCCGTTCAACCCACCACGTCCACGAATCGAAAACAATGTCCTGGTGGTGGTTCCTGTGACTGCTTCGTAGTCTATTTTGTTTCCAGTTTCCTTCTCGTCTCCATTGTTGTTGCCAGTGTCGTTTCCAGATTTGTTGAAGGTTTCTTTTGCCGTGTCGTTGCCAGTTCCCTTGTTTGTTTCGTTACCACGTTCCTTTGTATTGCCGTTTTCGTTGCCAGTGTCGTTTCCAGATTTGTTTCATTTGCCGTGTTGTTTCCAGTTTCCTTGTTTGTTTTGTTACCAGGTTCCTTCGCATTGCCTTTTTTGTATCCAGTGTCGTTTCCAGATTTGTTTCATTTGCTGTGTCGTTTCCAGTTTCATTGCCAGTTCCCTTATGTGTTTTCTAAATAAGGACTTTAATTAATAGGTTTTAACGACAATTACTTGTACCTCTACTGAACAAACACGATCAAGAATATGACTATAACATTTATGGTCGGGAATTCTCTCGCCGAGATCCTGACTGGTTTCCATCTTGTGCTGCTGCTTCCTCGCTATTATTTGGATGTAATTCTTTGACTTCGTCCACGTGTGCTGTCCCTACTCGATCTTCTACATCCTTCTTCAGCTGGACTATTACTGGTGATGTAAATCCCATTACGCGATACGGTCCATCGAATTTTGGTGCTAGCTTAGCATTAAATTGGTCCACAGCTTTAGACAGATGATGTTGCTTGACCAGTACCTCTTGTCCTATTTCCGGTTTCCAAGATCTTCGTCGCAGATTGTAGTGTCTTGCTTGATCCTGAGCTGCTCGTTCGAGGTTCCGACGGACAATTTGAAACACTTCCTGTAATCTTGTGTGTCTTTCATCTGGTGTTTGCGCTCTGCTACCTGTGCCAAGTGCTTGCTCGTCATAAAGGGCCTTAGGTTACCTGGGTTCTCTGCCTTGCGTCAAGAAAGCTGGACTAAATCCTGTCGTATCTGAGACTCCTCTGTTCAGCGCCAACGATATCTCGGGAAGAAGACTGTCCCATTTCTTCTGATCCGTTCCAGTGAGTTGTGCGATGATTCTTTTCACGTTTCTATTTGCTCGTTCTGTGGGGTTCTCTTGCGGTGTATAGGGTGCTGTAAACTGTTGTCGAACTCCTAGGTCCTGTAGATATTTTTGAAACGGCTTGCTGCAGAACTGTGTTCCATTGTCTGTGACTAATACCTTTGGTACTCCGTATCGTGCTAGGATTCGTTCGCGAAATGCCTTTTTCAGCGTGTCATCTGTTGCTCTCCGTAGGGGCACTATTTCTGTCCATTTTGAGAACTTATCGAAGAACACGACCAGCATTGTATTTCCGTGGGTAGAGCGCGGGAGTGGTCCCACAAAGTCTGCACACAAAATTGACCACGGTTCATCTGCGATCTGCGTAAACATCTTTCCAGCTGCTTTCTCTTGCATCGGTTTGAACCTTTGACATGATTCGCATCTTCGAACATAATTCCTGATATCCCGCCACATCCCTGGCCAGTAGTAGCGGTTACTAATGCGGAAAATTGTCTTCCTTATTCCCATATGTCCAGCGCACGGACTGTCGTGATTCTCTTCAAGGACTCTGGTTCGTTGATTCTTGGTTACGCAAAATTTCCATGATGCGCAATCTTCGTCAACTGTCTTTCCTGGTATATGACGATATAGTTTTCCATCCACTATGGTGTAGTCTGGGTTCTTCTCTGGGTTTGTCTGTATGTCTTTCACCCTGGCCTTGTACCAACTACATTCCTGCGATTCTGTTTCCAATCTTAGTAGATTTTCCTGTGGCTGTCGTGAGAGTGCATCTGCAATCACGTTGAATTTTCCCTTAATGTACTTAACATCAAATGTGTATTGTTGCAGCTCCAGCGCCCATCTTGCAATCCTTCCTGACGGACTTTCGATCGAATTTAACCATTTAAGCGATATATGATCAGTCACTACCGTAAACTGGTACCCTTCTAAATACGGTCGCATCTTCCTCACGCCCCAAACGATAGCTAGACATTCTTTCTCTGTTGGAGAATAATTTCGCTCGGCCTGATTTAAATGTCGACTGGCGTATGCAATTACCTTTTCATTTCCTTCGAACTCCTGTGTCAAAACTACTCCCAGCCCATAATCGCCCGCATCCGTCTGCAACGTAAACTTCTGTGTGAAATCCGGACATACCAGTACGGGAGCCTCAGTCAGTTTTTCCTTTAGAGTCTCGAATGCTCGTTGCTGGTCCTCGCTCCACTTCCAATGTTTTCCCTTTTTAAGAAGACCCGTTAGAGGTATAACGATGTTTGCAAAGTCTGGTACAAAACGTCGATACCATGATGCAACGCCTAGAAACCGTCTCACCTCCCGAACATTTGTTGGCGGTTTCTGTTCTCGAATCGCCGCAACCTTATCTGGGTCCGTATGAATTCCATCCTTGCTCACAACGTGTCCTAGATATTTTAGATCCTGCTTGAAAAATTCACACTTTTCGGGATTTAGCCTGAGATTTGCGGCCTTAAGCCGCCGGAAGACTTCCTTTTAATTTTTTCTATGCTCCTTAAATGATTCTCCTATCACAATTATGTCATCCAGATATGCGAAAGCATGTGGTTCCATTTCTGGACCAATTACACTGGTTTACAAATAACGAAAAGTTGTTTGTACTTTGAATGTCACTATCCTTTTATCATGTAGAATCGGTCGCTAATTCCGAAAAAATTTTTTTTTTTTCTGTCACTCCGTTTTCGAGATATTGCCCACTGTAGGGCTTTCAACGAAAAAAAAAGTTGCTTCCACTGAATTGCATATATCTCCAAAACCAACAACAGTAATCAAACAAATGATATATCAAATAAAAGATAATAAAATTTCTTACAAACAATGCAAACATAATTTTTTGCTCGAGCTGTTAGTTTTGGCGGAATAAATTCAAATTTCGGGGATTTTTTTTATTTTTCAGAAAAATTTCCAAAAAAAGACAAAATAGTTGATATTTTTTACTAAAAGCTTTTATTTTTCCAAAAAAAAATAAGCTATTGTTGAAGAAAATCTATTGAGAAATGAAAAGGTTGTGTTCAATGGAACGAAAGCACACAAGTTATGTTATTTAAAAAATTTTTGTTGTCATATAAATAAATTGGGTTATTATTGTACTATAATATTTTATTTTTCATTTTTATTGTATATAGGAATCAAGTCAAGGGTTTTGCGAAAGAAAAGATAAGACCAAACAGGCTACAATAAAAACAGGTAGGCTCACGACTGAGAGTGCACCCGTCGAAACCGTCACAGCAAAACATCTGATTTCGACACTTATGGCTATAAGAAAAGAGCCTACCTTTTATTGTACCATATCTGCAGCACTTTCGAGATTATTATACTAAAAATTATACTAAAAAACGTGGCAAACAAACGGACGCACAATTTGTAACGAAAGAAAAAAATAAAAAATAAGATATACTTCAAAATAAAATGAGCACAAGACTGCGAGAATTCCAGTGTAAAAACGACCCAGATATTTTCTGCTGCGTGTGCGGTGAATTTACTTTCGAAAAGAAACGAGTCAATTTTACGAATTTACTGCAAATGTCATATCTTCATTATTTTGGTATTGCGGCTAAGAACATTGGTGAATCATGGACGCCAAGTATTTTGTGTCAATCGTGCAAATTAATATTGTCTGAATGGAGCACGGGTAAAAACAATACATGAAATTCGATGTTCCGATGATCTGGAGACAACCGCTTTGCCACCTAAACGATTGCTATTTTTGTCTGGCCAAAGTGACTGGTGTTGGAAAACACAAACGAGTGATATACGCCACTGTCCCGAATGTTTCATTGCCAGTATCTCATTCTGACGATGTTCCATATCCTGCTTGTCCCGATTCAACACGTGAAAACAATCGAAAATCCGTAGATTCAGTGGAGTCGGAAGGAACCAAAGGTGGTAGTACTATTACAACTGAAAACACAAATCACCGATTATCGCAAGCGCAGATGAATGATTGGATAAGAGATTTGGAACTGTCAAAGAAAAAATCGGAATTGCATGGTTCTCGTTTGCAACAATTCAACTTTTTGAGACCCGATGTTAAGGTGACATACTACAGAAATCCTGAAAAACCGTTTGCTATACACTTTAATAAGAATGACAATATCTGCTATTGTGTAGACATTCCTGGCTTATTTAATACCTTCGGTCAGCCGTACATTCCCAAAGAGTGGCGTTTGTTTATTGATGGCAGCAAAGTAAGCTTGAAGGCGGTATTACTTCATATAGGAAACAAAAAGCCATCGATTTCGATCGCACATGCAGTCAACACAAAGGAAACGTACGAAACAATGGCGAAGCTATTGACATGTATTAAATATGAACAACACGACTGGAAAATATGTTCTGATCTCAAAGTCGTTGGTATGCTTTGTGGTTTACAGAGTGGCTACACAAAGTACTGCTGTTTTCTATGCAAGTGGGATAGTTGAGCACGTGAACACCACTATTACAAAAAGGACTGGGCAGAAAGAATTGAGTCGAAAGTTGGAGAGAGCAACGTCAAAAACGTTCCACTCGTCAAAAAGAAAACATAATTCTCCCACCGCTGCACATCAAACTTGGACTTATGAAAAACTTTGTCAAGGCGTTAGACAAAGAAAGCGAAGCATTCACATATTTGAAAACGATTTTTCCAAATCTTTCTGATGCCAAGATAAAAGAATTTGTCTTCGTTGGACCGCAAATAAAGAAGGTGTTAAACGATCTTCCATTCGCAGAACTATTTTCACCAGTTGAGGCAGCGGCGTGAGATTCTTTTAGGACGACTGTTTCTAGCTTCCTCGGGAACAATAAAAGTGAATCTTACGAGAAAATAGTCAACGAGTTGCTCAAGAACTATAAAAAAATGGGCGTAAATATAAACGATTTACCAAACGATTTACCCAAATTAAATAAACGACAAAACAAGAATTTTAATCATTTTGAATTTCTGAATGATAAATAAAAATTATTTACAATGTAAATAAGAATATAAATTATTTAAGGGAACAATTAAAATTATTAATAATAATTATATACAATTTAAATAATGTAAAAATAATATAAATTATTAAAAGAACAATAAAAATGAAGAATATATGATTTTATTACAACAACCTTTAGTTCTCATTTTTTTTGTGGCAATAAAATTAGTCCAAATGCATAAATTGATAACCACACAATTTGGGTTTAAATTTGAATTTATTCCGCCAAAACTAACAGCTCGAGCAAAAAATTATGTTTGCATTGTTTTTAAGAAATTTTATTAGCTTTTATTTGATATATCATTTGTTTGATTACTGTTGTTGGTTCTGGAGATATATGCAATTAAGTGGAACCAACTTTTTTTTTTCGTTGAAAACCCTACAGTGGGCAATATCTCGAAAATGGAGTGACAGAAAAAAAAAATAATTTTTTTTTCGGAATTAGCGACCGATTCTACATGAGAAAAGGATAGTGGCATTCAAAGTACATATTGGCTGTAAACCAGTGTTACCTGATCGAGTGCCCTCTGAAAAGTAGCCGGCGCTGAATGTAACCCAAATGGCATGACGCGCCATTGAAAGAGTCCTTTCCCTGGTACAGAAAATGCTGTATACTGTTTACTTGCTGGATCCATGGGTATTTGCCAGTAGCCATTCTTCAAATCTAAGCTGCTTATGTACTTCGCGTTCCGTAACCTGTCGAGAATATGCTGTATTCTGGGTAGTGGGTATGCATCGGGTACCGAATGCGCATTTAGCTGTCTGTAGTCTACACACAGCCTCCACTGACCTGTCTTTTTCTTTACCAGAGCTATTGGTGCACTATAAGGGCTATGCGACGGTTCAACGCATCCCTTCTCGATTAGCTCTTCGACTTCTTTATTTATTATAGCCTGCATTGCTGGGTTCTTTGGAAAATACCGCTGCTTAATTGGCTGATCATGCTTCATAATAATTTTGTGACTGGTAATATTCGACACATTCCGCAGCTTCTCAAACTCCCGTAATTCATCTTCCAGAAATATTCTTATTTGCTCTTGTTCCCCTGTCTCGCTTTTGAGCTCCACGTTTTGCTCACCTGTAATAATTTTCCTGTTACTTTTGCCTTGTGCATCTTCCACTTTAGTCTGCACCAAAGAACACATATCCAGCTTCTCAAACTCCCGTAATTCATCTTCCAGAAATATTCTTAGTTGCTCCTGTTCCCCTGTCTCGCTTTTGAGCTCCACGTTTTGCTCACCTGTAATAATTTTCCTGTTACTTTTGCCTTGTTCATCTTCCACTTTAGTCTGCACCAAAGAACACATATCCAGATCCTTTTCGTGTTCCATCCCGACTGTTTCACTAAGCGTGACGCTGCTACCACCACATACAAAAGTTGCTCCTGTGCGCATCAAAAAATCCATTCCCAGAATTAAGTTGTCTGTCACATCCTGCATGACCAATAGTTCCAAAAAACATTGTGACGTTCCCAGCCTGACCTCAATTTCTAACGCCTCCCTGACTTCTTTTATTGTACCGTCTGCCAATCTCACCTGCGTCCTGATAGGTATGCTTACACCCTGTCTTCGAAGTGTTCTTGCAAATAGCTCGCTCACAAAGCTTCTTGTAGCTCCAGTGTCTATAGTGGCTGTTGCTAGTTCCTCTCCCAGAGCCACTTTAGCGAAGATGCGGCTTCGCTCAAACCCTAATGGTTGCGTTGGGTACGAGGAGCGCTTTGTTGAAGGGATCCCGATAATTCTCGTCTCTGTCGGAATCCCTGAGTGTTTTCCGAATCCCGATCGCAACATTCAAATGTCAGCTCGTTACGTTTCCCACACTTCCAACAGAAACCATCCTCTCATTCCTGCATTGACTTCTACGATGACCATCCTGACCACACCGGAAACAAGCTGTCCGGACATCCACAAGGCCATTACCCGGTGCCTGGTTTAACATACGGTACTGCTCTGTTCGCTGGCGTGCTTGACCTCCTGTGGTTGGCTCTTTCGCGTCTCGTAGCGCTTCAAAATCTTCCGCCATCTCGGTAAGTTCGCTGAGATTGGAAAAATCTCTGAGCCGGATGTAGAACTGATATTCCACCAAACTATTTCTAAAGATTCTATCCAATGTCTGTTCTTCCGTGTACCGAGCATGGCGTGTAAGTGGTTGCATCCTGGTTGCGAATTCCTTGAACAATTCGTGTCTTTTTTGCTTGCAGCTCCGGATCTCATCCTCTAATCGTTCCAAGTACCGATGTGGAAGAAAAAATTTCAAAAATTCCTCCTTGAATTTTTCCCATGACGCCCACTGCCGCGTTGTGTTCCTGTACCAGGCCAAGGCATTATCCTTCAACAGTTCTGGCATCGTTCTTGGGATCATGTTTGGCTCCAGTCCGTAAACTTCCGTAAGCTCCTCCACTCTTTCAATAAATGCGATGGGGTCTCTAGCTCCATCGTATCGAGCAGACCACTTCCTGACTTGATCGATAACAGTTGCATAAGAGGTGGTTCCACCTGTGGTTCCACGACTTACCACTGTAATTTCCTCTTGTGCAGCTCCTAACGGAGGTATTACCCGGAATTCTGGCAGCTTAGCCTGCGTTTGTGGTCCAGGTGACGTACTACGCCCATGCTTTAATTGTAACTCCTGTAGTCGTTGTTCCTGCTGCAGCGTCCTGTTTTCGCTGCTTATCCAGCTAGAAAATCGCTTTCGTAATTCATCGACCGTACCTTGAACTTCTAAGCTTACCTCGCTCATATATTCCTGCAGTTCCTCCTTGGAGAGATGATAAATCCACCTTGTTTTAACCATTTAAATTTTTTTTTCCACACTTATCTCTTTTTTTTCTATAGTCCTTTCAATAATGTTTTTTTTTTCACTCAAGTTTTTTTTTTCCGAAAGTTCTTTTTTTTTTCTTTTTCACTATGCTTTTGGTCCCTGCTCGGGCCCCATTTGTAACGAAGTTTTTAAGCCTGGGTACATCTCGCCGGATACCCAGAGTTCTGTACAAAAATATTTATATATTTGAGACCAAAAGCGTTTTTTTTTAAGTAATAAAGTTCTGATTTATTATTTAAGTTCACTATTATTTATGCTATAATTACATGTTTGATTAATTTTTCATTTATATTATTAAGCTTCTCATTCAACTATTATTATTTGACTATAGTTACTAATCTTCCTGTTGTCCTGCGATGTCCTGAGATGTCCTGCGATGTCCTGCGATGTCCTGCGTTTTCTCGGTCCTCCGGTCTTCCACTGCGTTTGCTGACTCGTGAAAGTGGGATTTTGGGAGTTTATGTGGGATTTTGAGGTTCCAGGATGTATCTAGTGCTACTAAGGTAACCGCTTAGAAAAGCTCGAAACCCGAAACATACAGTTTTCTCTAGTTCTACTAGGGTAACCGCTTAGAAAAGCTCGAAACCCGAAACATACAGTTTTTCTCTAGTTCTACTAGGGTAACCGCTTAGAAAAGCTCGAAACCCGAAACATACAATTTTCTCTAGTTCTACTAGGGTAACCGCTTAGAAAAGGTCGAAACCCGATCTTATAAATAATATTCAAATTCTACTATGGTAACCGCTTAGAAAGCTCGAAACCCGAAACATACAGTTTTCTCTAGTTCTACTAGGGTAACCGCTTAGAAAAGCTCGAAACCCGAAACATACAGTTTTTCTCTAGTTCTACTAGGGTAACCGCTTAGAAAAGCTCGAAACCCGAAACATACAGTTTTCTCTAGTTCTACTAGGGTAACCGCTTAGAAAAGCTCGAAACCCGATCTTATAAATAATATTCAAATTCTACTAGGGTAACCGCTTAGAAAAGCTCGAAACCCGAAACATAGAGTTTTCTCTAGTTCTACTAGGGTAACCGCTTAGAAAAGCTCGAAACCCGAAACATACAGTTTTCTCTAGTTCTACTAGGGTAACCGCTTAGAAAAGCTCGAAACCCGATCTTATAAATAATATTCTAACTCTACTAGGGTAACCGCTTAGAAAAGCTCGAAACCCGGAATAAAGGGATGTCTTACCTTTCACGATCAGCGATCAAAGAGATCGATTCTGTCTTCAGCCTCCCTTTTTATAGCATAAAATCGCTGCATTTGCTAACGGGATCTTGTTTGTGCAATTTTTCATCAAATGTTTCTGCACATCTAGCTGTGCACCAGTTTCTTGTTGTTGTCCTTAAGCCGCGTGTTTACTTCTTAGCTTAGTCTCAAGCTTTGCCTCGTTCAACATTGTTGTTATAATTGTGTGTGCCTGCATTACATACCGTTGTTTGGTGGCGTGTGCAATTCTTGTAGTTATGTGTTTTTGTTTGTCTTCTAAGCAGTTGTTGTTATTGCGTTGTTGTTATTCCGCGGCGGATATGGTCTGGCAGCCAAACCCCTTTCGGCCCGTTCAACCCACCACGTCCACGAATCGAAAACAATGTCCTGGTGGTGGTTCCTGTGACTGCTTCGTAGTCTATTTTGTTTCCAGTTTCCTTCTCGTCTCCATTGTTGTTGCCAGTGTCGTTTCCAGATTTGTTGAAGGTTTCTTTTGCCGTGTCGTTGCCAGTTCCCTTGTTTGTTTCGTTACCACGTTCCTTTGTATTGCCGTTTTCGTTGCCAGTGTCGTTTCCAGATTTGTTTCATTTGCCGTGTTGTTTCCAGTTTCCTTGTTTGTTTTGTTACCAGGTTCCTTCGCATTGCCTTTTTTGTATCCAGTGTCGTTTCCAGATTTGTTTCATTTGCTGTGTCGTTTCCAGTTGCATTGCCAGTTCCCTTATGTGTTTTCTAAATAAGGACTTTAATTAATAGGTTTTAACGACAATTACTTCTACCTCTACTGAACAAACACGATCAAGAATATGACTATAACATTTATGGTCGGGAATTCTCTCGCCGAGATCCTGACTGGTTTCCATCTTGTGCTGCTGTAATTCTTTGACTTCGCCCACGTGTGCTGTCCTTACTCGATCTTCTCCATCCTTCTTCAGCTGGACTATTACTGGTGATGTAAATCCCATTACGCGATACGGTCCATCGAATTTTGGTGCTAGCTTAGCATTAAATTGGTCCACAGCTTTAGACAGATGATGTTGCTTGACCAGTACCTCTTGTCCTATTTCCGCTTTCCAAGATCTTCGTCGCAGATTGTAGTGTCTTGCTTGATCCTGAGCTGCTCGTTCGAGGTTCCGACGGACAATTTGAAACACTTCCTGTAATCTTGTGTGTCTTTCATCTGGTGTTTGCGCTCTGCTACCTGTGCTAAGTGCTTGCTCGTCATAAAGGGCCTTAGGCTACCTGGGTTCTCTGCCTTGCGTCAAGAAAGCTGGACTTAATCCTGTCGTATCTGAGACTCCTCTGTTCAGCGCCAACGATATCTCTGGAAGAAGACTGTCCCATTTCTTCTGATCCGTTCCAGTGAGTTGTGCGATGATTCTTTTCACGTTTCTATTTGCTCGTTCTGTGGGGTTCTCTTGCGGTGTATAGGGTGCTGTAAACTGTTGTCGAACTCCTAGGTCCTGTAGATATTTTTGAAACGGCTTGCTGCAGAACTGTGTTCCATTGTCTGTGACTAATACCTTTGGTACTCCGTATCGTGCTAGGATTCGTTCGCGAAATGCCTTTTTCAGCGTGTCATCTGTTGCTCTCCGTAGGGGCACTATTTCTGTCCATTTTGAGAACTTATCGAAGAACACGACCAGCATTGTATTTCCGTGGGTAGAGCGCGGGAGTGGTCCCACAAAGTCTGCACACAAAATTGACCACGGTTCATCTGCGATCTGCGTAAACATCTTTCCAGCTGCTTTCTCTTGCATCGGTTTGAACCTTTGACATGATTCGCATCTTCGAACATAATTCCTGATATCCCGCCACATCCCTGGCCAGTAGTAGCGGTTACTAATGCGGAAAATTGTCTTCCTTATTCCCATATGTCCAGCGCACGGACTGTCGTGATTCTCTTCAAGGTCTCTGGTTCGTTGATTCTTGGTTACGCAAAATTTCCATGATGCGCAATCTTCGTCAACTGTCTTTCCTGGTTTATGACGATATAGTTTTCCATCCACTATGGTGTAGTTTGGGTTCTTCTCTGGGTTTGTCTGTATGTCTTTCACCCTGGCCTTGTACCAACTACATTCCTGCGATTCTGTTTCCAATCTTAGTAGATTTTCCTGTGGCTGTCGTGAGAGTGCATCTGCAATCACGTTGAATTTTCCCTTAATGTACTTAACATCAAATGTGTATTGTTGCAGCTCCAGCGCCCATCTTGCAATCCTTCCTGACGGACTTTCGATCGAATTTAACCATTTAAGCGATATATGATCAGTCACTACCGTAAACTGGTACCCTTCTAAATACGGTCGCATCTTCCTCACGCCCCAAACGATAGCTAGACATTCTTTCTCTGTTGGAGAATAATTTCGCTCGGCCTGATTTAAATGTCGACTGGCGTATGCAATTACCTTTTCATTTCCTTCGAACTCCTGTGTCAAAACTACTCCCAGCCCATAATCGCTCGCATCCGTCTGCAACGTAAACTTCTGTGTGAAATCCGGACATACCAGTACGGGAGCCTTAGTCAGTTTTTCCTTTAGAGTCTCGAATGCTCGTTGCTGGTCCTCGCTCCACTTCCAATGTTTTCCCTTTTTAAGAAGACCCGTTAGAGGTATAACGATGTTTGCAAAGTCTGGTACAAAACGTCGATACCATGATGCAACGCCTAGAAACCGTCTCACCTCCCGAACATTTGTTGGCGGTTTCAGTTCTCGAATCGCCGCAACCTTATCTGGGTCCGTATGAATTCCATCCTTGCTCACAACGTGTCCTAGATATTTTAGATCCTGCTTGAAAAATTCACACTTTTCGGGATTTAGCCTGAGATTTGCGGCCTTTAGCCGCCGGAAGACTTCCTTTAAATTTTTTCTATGTTCCTTAAATGATTCTCCTATCACAATTATGTCATCCAGATATGCGAAAGCATGTGGTTCCATTTCTGGACCAATTACACTGGTTTACAAATAACGAAAAGTTGTTTGTACTTTGAATGTCACTATCCTTTTATCATGTAGAATCGGTCGCTAATTCCGAAAAAAATTTTTTTTTTTCTGTCACTCCGTTTTCGAGATATTGCCCACTGTAGGGTTTTCAACGAAAAAAAAAGTTGGTTCCACTGAATTGCATATATCTCCAACAACAGTAATCAAACAAATGATATATCAAATAAAAGCTAATAAAATTTCTTACAAACAATGCAAACATAATTTTTTGCTCGAGCTGTTAGTTTTGGCGGAATAAATTCAAATTTCGGGGATTTTTTTTATTTTTCAGAAAAATTTCCAAAAAAAGACAAAATAGTTGCAAATTTCGTTAAGAAATCAAAATATTTTGTTACTTTTGATATTTTTTACTATAAGCTTTTATTTTTCCAAAAAAAAATAAGCTATTGTTGAAGAAAATCTATTGAGAAATGAAAAGGTTGTGTTCAATGGAACGAAAGCACACAAGTTATGTTATTTAAAAAATTTTTGTTGTCATATAAATAAATTGGGTTATTATTGTACTATAATATTTTATTTTTCATTTTTATTGTATATAGGAATCAAGTCAAGGGTTTTGCGAAAGAAAAGATAAGACCAAACAGGCTACAATAAAAACAGGTAGGCTCACGACTGAGAGTGCAACCGTCGAAACCGTCACAGCAAAACACCTGATTTCGACACTTATGGCTATAAGAAAAGAGCCTACCTTTTATTGTACCATATCTGCAGCACTTTCGAGATTATTATACTAAAAATTATACTAAAAAACGTGGCAAACAAACGGACGCACAATTTGTAACGAAAGAAAAAAATAAAAAATAAGATATACTTCAAAATAAAATGAGCAAATGACTGCGAGAATTCCAGTGTAAAAACGACCCAGATATTTTCTGCTGCGTGTGCGGTGAATTTACTTTCGAAAAGAAACGAGTCAATTTTACGAATTTACTGCAAATGTCATATCTTCATTATTTTGGTATTGCGGCTAAGAACATTGGTGAATCATGGACGCCAAGTATTTTGTGTCAATCGTGCAAATTAATATTGTCTGAATGGAGCACGGGTAAAAAACAATACATGAAATTCGATGTTCCGATGATCTGGAGACAACCGCTTTGCCACCTAAACGATTGCTATTTTTGTCTGGCCAAAGTGACTGGTGTTGGAAAACACAAACGAGTGATATACGCCACTGTCCCGAATGTTTCATTGCCAGTATCTCATTCTGACGATGTTCCATATCCTGCTTGTCCCGATTCAACACGTGAAAACAATCGAAAATCCGTAGATTCAGTGGAGTCGGAAGGAACCAAAGGTGGTAGTACTATTACAACTGAAAACACAAATCACCTTTTATCGCAAGCGCAGATGAATGATTGGATAAGAGATTTGGAACTGTCAAAGAAAAAATCGGAATTGCATGGTTCTCGTTTGCAACAATTCAACTTTTTGAGACCCGATGTTAAGGTGACATACTACAGAAATCCTGAAAAACCGTTTGCTATACACTTTAATAAGAATGACAATATCTGCTATTGTGTAGACATTCCTGGCTTATTTAATACCTTCGGTCAGCCGTACATTCCCAAAGAGTGGCGTTTGTTTATTGATGGCAGCAAAGTAAGCTTGAAGGCGGTATTACTTCATATAGGAAACAAAAAGCCATCGATTTCGATCGCACATGCAGTCAACACAAAGGAAACGTACGAAACAATGGCGAAGCTATTGACATGTATTAAATATGAACAACACGACTGGAAAATATGTTCTGATCTCAAAGTCGTTGGTATGCTTTGTGGTTTACAGAGTGGCTACACAAAGTACTACTGTTTTCTCTGCAAGTGGGATAGTCGAGCACGTGAACACCACTATTACAATAAGGACTGGCCAGAAAGAATTGAGTCGAAAGTTGGAGAGAGCAACGTCAAAAACGTTCCACTCGTCATAAAGGAAAACATAATTCTCCCACCGCTGCACATCAAACTTGGACTTATGAAAAACTTTGTCAAGGCGTTAGACAAAGAAAGCGAAGCATTCACATATTTGAAAACGATTTTTCCAAATCTTTCTGATGCCAAGATAAAAGAATTTGTCTTTGTTGGACCGCAAATAAAGAAGGTGTTAAACGATCTTCAATTCGCAGAACTTTTATCACCAGTTGAGGCAGCGGCGTGAGATTATTTTAGGACGACTGTTTCTAGCTTCCTCGAGAACAATAAAAGTGAATCTTACGAGAAAATAGTCAACGAGTTGCTCAAGAACTATAAAAAAATGGGCGTAAATATAAACGATTTACCAAACGATTTACCCAAATTAAATAAACGACAAAACAAGAATTTTAATCATTTTGAATTTCTGAATGATAAATAAAAATTATTTACAATGTAAATAACAATATAAATTATTTAAGGGAACAATTAAAATTATTAATAATAATTATATACAATTTAAATAATGTAAAAATAATATAAATTATTAAAAGAACAATAAAAATGAAGAATATATGATTTTATTACAACAACCTTTAGTTCTCATTTTTTTTGTGGCAATAAAATTAGTCCAAATGCATAAATTGATAACCACACAATTTGGGTTTAAATTTGAATTTATTCCGCCAAAACTAACAGCTCGAGCAAAAAATGGTGTTTGCATTGTTTGTAAGAAATTAGCTTTTATTTGATATATCATTTGTTTGATTACTGTTGTTGGTTCTGGAGATATATGCAATTAAGTGGAACCAACTTTTTTTTTTCGTTGAAAACTCTACAGTGGGCAATATCTCGAAAATGGAGTGACAGAAAAAAAAAATAATTTTTTTTTCGGAATTAGCGACCGATTCTACATGAGAAAAGGATAGTGGCATTCAAAGTACATATTGGCTGTAAACCAGTGTTACCTGATCGAGTGCCCTCTGAAAAGTAGCCGGCGCTGAATGTAACCCAAATGGCATGACGCGCCATTGAAAGAGTCCTTTCCCTGGTACAGAAAATGCTGTATACTGTTTACTTGCTGGATCCATGGGTATTTGCCAGTAGCCATTCTTCAAATCTAAGCTGCTTATGTACTTCGCGTTCCGTAACCTGTCGAGAATATGCTGTATTCTGGGTAGTGGGTATGCATCGGGTACCGAATGCGCATTTCGCTGTCTGTAGTCTACACACAGCCTCCACTGACCTGTCTTTTTCTTTACCAGAGCTATTGGTGCACTATAAGGGCTATGCGACGGTTCAACGCATCCCTTCTCGATTAGCTCTTCGACTTCTTTATTTATTATAGCCTGCATTGCTGGGTTCTTTGGAAAATACCGCTGCTTAATTGGCTGATCATGCTTCATAATAATTTTGTGACTGGTTATATTCGACACATTCCGCAGCTTCTCAAACTCCCGTAATTCATCTTCCAGAAATATTCTTATTTGCTCTTGTTCCCCTGTCTCGCTTTTGAGCTCCACGTTTTGCTCACCTGTAATAATTTTCCTGTTACTTTTGCCTTGTGCATCTTCCACTTTAGTCTGCACCAAAGAACACATATCCAGCTTCTCAAACTCCCGTAATTCATCTTCCAGAAATATTCTTAGTTGCTCCTGTTCCCCTGTCTCGCTTTTGAGCTCCACGTTTTGCTCACCTGTAATAATTTTCCTGTTACTTTTGCCTTGTTCATCTTCCACTTTAGTCTGCACCAAAGAACACATATCCAGATCCTTTTCGTGTTCCATCCCGACTGTTTCACTAAGCGTGACGCTGCTACCACCACATACAAAAGTTGCTCCTGTGCGCATCAAAAAATCCATTCCCAGAATTAAGTTGTCTGTCACATCCTGCATGACCAATAGTTCCAAAAAACATTGTGACGTTCCCAGCCTGACCTCAATTTCTAACGCCTCCCTGACTTCTTTTATTGTACCGTCTGCCAATCTCACATGCGTCCTGATAGGTATGCTTACACCCTGTCTTCGAAGTGTTCTTGCAAATAGCTCGCTCACAAAGCTTCTTGTAGCTCCAGTGTCTATAGTGGCTGTTGCTAGTTCCTCTCCCAGAGCCACTTTAGCGAAGATGCGGCTTCGCTCAAACCCTAATGGTTGCGTTGGGTACGAGGAGCGCTTTGTTGAAGGGATCCCGATAATTCTCGTCTCTGTCGGAATCCCTGAGTGTTTTCCGAATCCCGATCGCAACATTCAAATGTCAGCTTGTTACGTTTCCCACACTTCCAACAGAAACCATCCTCTCATTCCTGCATTGACTTCTACGATGACCATCCTGACCACACCGGAAACAAGCTGTCCGGACATCCACAAGGCCATTACCCGGTGCCTGGTTTAACATACGGTACTGCTCTGTTCGCTGGCGTGCTTGACCTCCTGTGGTTGGCTCTTTCGCGTCTCGTAGCGCTTCAAAATCTTCCGCCATCTCGGTAAGTTCGCTGAGATTGGAAAAATCTCTGAACTGATATTCCACCAAACTATTTCTAAAGATTCTATCCAATGTCTGTTCTTCCGTGTACCGAGCATGGCGTGTAAGTGGTTGCATCCTGGTTGCGAATTCCTTGAAGAATTCGTGTCTTTTTTGCTTGCAGCTCCGGATCTCATCCTCTAATCGTTCCAAGTACCGATGTGGAAGAAAAAATTTCAAAAATTCCTCCTTGAATTTTTCCCATGACGCCCACTGCCGCGTTGTGTTCCTGTACCAGGCCAAGGCATTATCCTTCAACAGTTCTGGCATCGTTCTTGGGATCATGTTTGGCTCCAGTCCGTAAACTTCCGTAAGCTCCTCCACTCTTTCAATAAATGCGATGGGGTCTCTACCTCCATCGTATCGAGCAGACCACTTCCTGACTTGATCGATAACAGTTGCATAAGAGGTGGTTCCACCTGTGGTTCCACGACTTACCACTGTAATTTCCTCTTGTGCAGCTCCTAACGGAGGTATTACCCGGAATTCTGGCAGCTTAGCCTGCGTTTGTGGTCCAGGTGACGTACTACGCCCATGCTTTAATTGTAACTCCTGTAGTCGTTGTTCCTGCTGCAGCGTCCTGTTTTCGCTGCTTATCCAGCTAGAAAATCGCTTTCGTAATTCATCGACCGTACCTTGAACTTCTAAGCTTACCTCGCTCATATATTCCTGCAGTTCCTCCTTGGAGAGATGATAAATCCACCTTGTTTTAACCATTTTAATTTTTTTTTCCACACTTATCTCTTTTTTTTCTATAGTCCTTTCAATAATGTTTTTTTTTCACTCAAGTTTTTTTTTCCGAAAGTTCTTTTTTTTTCTTTTTCACTATGCTTTTGGTCCCTGCTCGGGCGCCATTTGTAACGAAGTTTTTAAGCCTGGGTACATCTCGCCGGATACCCAGAGTTCTGTACAAAAATATTTATATATTTGAGACCAAAAGCGTTTTTTTTTAAGTAATAAAGTTCTGATTTATTATTTAAGTTCACTATTATTTATGCTATGATTACATGTTTGATTAATTTTTCATTTATATTATTAAGCTTCTCATTCAACTATTATTGTTTGACTATAGTTACTAATCTTCCTGTTGTCCTGCGATGTCCTGAGATGTCCTGCGATGTCCTGCGTTTTCTCGGTCCTCCGGTCTTCCACTGCGTTTGCTGACTCGTGAAAGTGGGATTTTAGGAGTTTATGTGGGATTTTGAGGTTCCAGGATGTATCTAGTGCTACTAGGGTAACCGCTTAGAAAAGCTCGAAACCCGAAACAAAGAGTTTTCTCTAGTTCTACTAGGGTAACCGCTTAGAAAGCTCGAAACCCGAAACATACAGTTTTCTCTAGTTCTACTAGGGTAACCGCTTAGAAAGCTCGAAACCCGAAACATACAGTTTTCTCTAGTTCCACTAGGGTAACCGCTTAGAAAAGCTCGAAACCCGATCTTATAAATAATATTCAAATTCTACTAAGGTAACCGCTTAGAAAAGCTCGAAACCCGAAACATACAGTTTTCTCTAGTTCTACTAGGGTAACCGCTTAGAAAAGCTTGAAACCCGGAATAAAGGGATAGGAAGGGATGTCTTACCTTTCACGATCAGCGATCAAAGAGATCGATTCTGTCTTCAGCCTCGCTTTTTATAGCATAAAATCGCTGCATTTGCTAACGGGATCTTGTTTGTGCAATTTTTCATCAAATGTTTCTGCACATCTAGTTGTGCACCAGTTTCTTGTTGTTGTCCTTAAGCCGCGTGTTTACTTCTTAGCTTAGTCTCAAGCTTTGGCTCGCCTGCGTTGTTGTTATTGTGCTGTGGCTTTGTTATTGTTCATATTTCGGCGCGTGTTCAACATTGTTGTTATAATTGTGTGTGCCTGCATTACATACCGTTGTTTGGTGGCGTGTGCAATTCTTGTAGTTATGTGTTTTTGTTTGTCTTCTAAGCAGTTGTTGTTGTTATTGCGCTTAGTTTGTTGTGTTTGTTTATATTTTATTGCACCACTGTTGTTGTTGTTGCTACTTGGCTTGCTATTTTTCAAGACTGCTACTATTTCTTCTTTATACGCCCACTGTTGTTGTTGTTGTTGTTGTTGTTGTTGTTGTTGTTGTTGTTGTTGTTGTTGTCGTTGTTGTTGTTCTTGTTGGAAGCAAAATATTGTTGTTGTTGTTAGATTTGTTTTTTAAAGTTGTTGTTGTTAAAAGTAAACTATTGTAGTTGTTGTGGTTGTTGTTGTAGCGGCAGTTGTTGTTGTTGTTGAACTTTCATGTGGGCTGAAATTTGTCCCAAATTTCAGTTCCTCACAACTCTGTTTGACGAATTCCTCTTAATTGACACTCGAATAATTATTTATGAGTAAAGTCTTCCTCAAATAAGTATTGATTCTTGGTCTAGGTATTGCCTCTGCCATTTTTTTTGGGTGTTTGTTGTTTAAGTTTGATCCAAGAATGAAAAACCAACCAGCCCTTCTCAAAGGTACCACAAATGTTGCTCAATTTTTTGAGCGCAACTTCTGCTGTTTGCAGACTAACACGTTGGTAGCTTTATGTGAAAAAAATTATTCAACAAAAAAGGTTAACCAAAAGGAAGTTAATTTGATTACCTTTCTAAGTACCGAATAAACTCCAAACCGTTTTTAGACCGCCTTTACTTTTTTGAATCCCGTACTCCGAAGCCCGAGCACTCGCAAACTCTTATTTTTAAGCACTTGCAAGCAAAAACATGCTGTGTCAGGCAAAAACCATGACACGTACGCACCTCTTCTTTACGTATTTCTTTACATAAAACAACAGATTTATTAAAGCTCATATATATATAATTTTGAATAAAAAAAAGTTTTAGAAAACACAGCAGTTAAATGCATCTTAAGTAATATCGCATTAGGAAAATGTATGATACGTAGGCAACTGTGTACTTTTATTGTCAAATATCTGGATAACTTTTCATGCATGCTTCATTTGGATCAGCAAAAATTACAACTCAATTTCAACAGACAGCAATTTGTTCAACTCAGAATTTTCTTTGCAGTTGTCAAGGCTACCTTCTTTCGTTATAGCATGAATTTTACATATAGTTTTTTTAAAATTCATTTCCACATAAAACCAGTTCTGGTACACACACACACACGAACAGTATGCTGCAGGCGATAGCATTACGACTGAAGAGATGTATAAAGAGAGAGAGAGAGAGAAATAACACATACTCAGCAAAGCAATGAGCATAAAACCAGTTCTAGCATACACACACACACATAAACAGTATGCTGCAAGCTAGCATTAAGACTGAGAGAGAGAGCGAGAGTGGGGCAACACATGCTCAGCAAAGCTATGAGCATAAAACTGGTTTAAACATAATGGCCTCGCAGCTAGGTGTGAAGGTTTAAAAAGTCAGTCGCAGCATTGAACGGTCTCTTGTTTTTCGTGCAGTTAAAGTGGTCGGACGTGCTTGGATTATCAGTGCTGAGTTTACTCTGTGGAGTTAGAGTTCTTTTAGAAATTTTTGTAGATATATTATCGGTGGTAAGTTTTCTTCCCCGATAATATTTGGTTTCCACTCATAGGTGCCGCGATTACGTATTTGTGGTAAGCTTTCTTCCCCAGTATTGTAGTCAAACTTCTTCGGTAGGGTTTAGAGTTCTCTTGTGAAATTCGGTAAACATATTATCGGTGGTAAGTCTTCTTCCCAGATAATATTGTGTTTCCACTCTTAGGGTGCCACGATTTACGTAGACATATTATCGGTGGTACGTTTTCTTCCCCGATAATATTTCGTTTCCACTAGAAGGTGCCGCGATTACGTATTGGTGGTAAGCTTTCTTCCCCGATATTGAAGTCAAACTTCTTCGATAGGATTCAGAGTTCTCTTTCCGATTTCTGTAAACAAGTTATCGGTGGTAAGTTTTCTTCCCCGATAATATTTTGTTTCCACTCGTAAGGTGCCGCGATTCCCCAATATAAGCTTTCTTCCCCAATATTAGATTCAAACTTCTTCAGTTGCCAGTCTAGTAGATCATATCAAGACAATGTCACACTTCCCCAGAGAACGCTCTAATCCAAAGTAGCACATAACAGTCGACAACAACAGTCCAACAAGTTTAAATTCATCTCAACATCTCCAGCAAGGTCTGTATCATCGCCAGAAAGCCAATGTTATCTCAAAGACATAACTAAGTACATAGCCAGCAAGGTCTGTATCATCGCCAGAAAGTCAATGTCAACTCAAGGGCATAACTACGCACGTCGTCAACAAGTCAATGTCAACTCAAGGACATAACTACGCACATCGTCAACAAGTCAATGTCAATTCAAGGACATAACTAAGTACATCGCCAGCAAGTCAATGTCAACTCAAGGACATAACTAAGTACGTCGCCAACAAGTCAATGCCAAATCAAAGACGTAACTGAGTACATCGCCAGCCAGTCAAGGTCAACTCAAGGACATATCTGTGTGTATAAAGACTAAAGATTTTTATTCAAATAAGCCACTATGAATATTATTGATAATTGTTCGGGTGATGAACGTGAGTGGTTCGGGTTGCGGAAAAGAATGAGGAAATTAGAGTTTGATTTTTAACAATACAATTTAATTTTACTTTATTACCTTTGGGTTTATGTTTTCTTTATGTTGTTTTTGTACAATGTTTGTTTATTTATATTTTAATGTTACCAGCAGCTTGCTGAGTGTTGATTGTTGTAGTTTCTATTGCTGTTGCTGTTGCTGTTGCTGTTGATGTTGACGTTGATGTTGATGTTGGTAGTCGTATGTTGATGTCTTCTGTTGGGTGGGTTGTCTTCTGTTGATGTCTTCTGTTTATTCTTACTTTTGGGTGGGTTTTTCTTCTGTGTTTCTTCGGGTGGGTTTTGTCGCTCATGAGTTTAAAGATGTCCGTCTATGACTTCAGCTTAGAATTCTCTCTGCTTCGGGTCCTTTGTACATCACGAAGGTGCCGAGCGAGCCGACCTCCGTGATGACTGCAGCGCCCTGTTTGCCGCAACGGCGGGTAGATGGGTGGGTGCGGCTGTGTTCAGTGACCACAGGGTTACGTGGTCACGAAAACAATAATAATTGAATAACTTATAAACTAAGAAGAAATATATGTAAATAAGCAAAAAGGGTCTCTTATTATTAAAAATTTTCTGCAACGAACACTGGACACCGGCGAGTATACCCTAGCTGTGTTGCATTACCAATGCTTTTATAAAGTTAATAAAGTAGTTAAAAAAAAACTTTAAATCAATTTTTAAAAATATTTTAATAGGATGAAGTAGCTCAACAAAACGGTTTAAAACGTGCCACCGTACAATACACCATAAGTCTTAATCGTTTGGAAATTTATCATTTTCGCTATTTTGAAGTTCTTCTAAAAGAATTTTAACTCACGATGAGTTTTGGCATTTGTCCTGATAAAATTCACAATTTTCGAAACAATTGACCAGCCATTTTCGAAATTAAAATACTTTGCTATGAGATTTTCACGATAAATTATGCAATGGAAAACAAAAAAATTTGAAATTCCAGGGTCGTTGTTTGAAAGCCAAATGAGGCCTTGTTTCTTCCCCATCATAGCAGGCGCTCCGTCAGTTGCCACGCTTACAAGTTTATCACGACACAATTCTAAAATTGTTGAACTCACAACATCATCAAGAACATTTTTAATATCAACGCCGAGAGTTGAATCCATAAGAGGCATACGATCCAACATTTCCTCTTTAACGCTGACATCACCAGATAAAAAACGGACAAAATCTGCCTGTTGTGGAATATCAAAAATGTCCGTAGACCCTAAAACTAAAACATATACAATTTTGTACATTAATACAAAAAACACTATGCGTCAAAATCAGAAAAAGGTTCTGTACATGACAGTTCATTATATTTTGTTATAGATTTAGTGTCTCTTAACACGAAAATCGCAAAAAAGTTTTTATAGTTAAGCCTTGTAGGGTAAACTGGGGTACCCTTGACTTTGGTGCACATTTTACTAGACGTTTTCGGTATGAACGAACCGTTATTTTACAATAATTTGTTTTATAAATTTTGCATCATTGTATTTCAGTAATCGTCACGAAGTTTGACGATTCTTGCATTACATGAAGAACAGTAACAGAAAAGTTCTTGTGTTTTTGCGCGCGTAACTGTTATTTTCCGGCACCGAGTTATAAAAATTTATCAAAGAACCTTTTACAATAGGTAAAAACTATTTATGTTTTTGAAAATATAAGTGAATTTCAATAAAACTAAATATAAACTAAAAAAATTTAAAAAACAAGAAGCCGAGAGCATTTGGGTACATTTGACATTTTTGATTGGGGTACTTTTGACAAATGTTAGTTGTACGAGTACAAAGATCGAGTAACATCGAGATGTTACCAATTTATTGAAAAGTTTTTGAATATATTTCTAAATTGGTTTTAATAAAAAAGGTGGTTTCAAACATCAGAATAGGAATATCATTAGTCGAAGAAATAAAAGGACATGAAGAGAACAGAACGTTGTTTAACGAATGAAGAATGAAAGTCTAAGGATATTAGTAATTCTGAGCTTTGATTCTTTTGGGTTGTTCTGTGATGCTAGTCTTATTTTTTCACAAGTATTCAGCCACTTCACTTTTAAATTATTTTTTATGTAGAGCATTAACAACAGTGGAATTCCCAAAAGAATATGTCGCATATGTTGAAATATATCTTGTACACTTCTTGTTCAATATTAATAATCACGCTAAGCCGAATAAAATTTCTAATTTTTTTCATGTTTGTTCAACAAATTTTTACATTTGCGCTATCATAATTCATAAAAAATCGAAAACTATTTGCATTTTTAGAAGAGATTATAAGCTACCGCCGAAAGAAATGCGTGCAAAAATACGGTAAGGAGATGCATTTGAGTGAAGACGCTAAAATTCGACATTGTACTGTATTTTACATATTTTATTCAATTTTACACTGATTGATACATTGATACTGAAATAGTAATAAGTATTTGAAGTGCTACTCTCAGGTTTGGAACTCTTTTTCTTTAAATGGAAATTCTGTTCCATATAAATCTGTATTATAAAACTCACCCAAATTTTTACAATTCTTTTCAAGATCGTTGTACGGATTATCCTTACTTAATAAATTTTCAACGTCCAGTAAATACCAAAATTTGGAATAAAGGTCCCTTGTCGTGTAAATTGTGAACTTATTTCCTGATGCAGACGATCAAGAACACTTTTCATAACGCCAGATTTTTCGCTTTCTGCGGAAAGGCCATATCTCGAGTCAATTCTCCGCGCATTTGTCGGTGACATTTTATACGGATTGTTGTATCGATTCACCATTTTTTACAAAGATCTTTAGCCTTTTCGATAACTTTTTCACATATCTTGTTACGAATTTCTGCAAGTTCAGTCGCCAATAATTTGAGATCATGGAACGCTTTTTTAAACTTAATTTTAGGACCTTGTAATCTGAGCTGCACACGGTCAATTCTCTTAGAAATGAACTAAAGTTATGATATTTAAATTCGGTTTAAGATAAAGATTGCAGCATTTCTGGTGTACGACTTGTGGCAGTATTTTCATCTGCTAATTTTTCTTATAGTTCTACGTATTCTTCCAGTCCCTCGACAATAACGCTAACTGCTTGCGCTCTGGCGCTCCATCGTGTTACAGATTCTTTAACAGATTTTTTAAAGCATTTTTAACAGTTTCCATCGTAATATTGATCGTGAGAAAAAGAGACGTATGTTATCAATTATTCCAAAACAGATTGAATCTTGGTAAGCTGTAGCAACTCCTACTAAATTAAATGTGTGGTTATCACAATTTACAAATGTTGCCTTATTATTTTTTTCTATTATTCTTTGTTGAACGCCAGATATATGTTTTGACATAAGGGCAGCATTATCATAGCATTGTACCCTACAGTTGGCTAACTTAATTATTGAATTAATTAATTAAAATTAATTTTTTTGCAATATTTTGTTTGTCTTGAGAATGATTTGGCGCCCCTCTACGAGTGGTCTAGAACGATTGGAAATCTATTGAAATATCCCAATTGTGCATTTATGAATGAATCTGAATATAGAAATACTTGTTTTCAATACATGCACTAGTTTCCATTTAAATGTATGCATGCGTCTTATAGCTGAAATAAGTTTGCAATTTTTGATATTTCAGCATTCTGTGGAAAAATTATATATAATTTATCCTACTTTAAATTGGCATCAGAAATAAATATTCAAAAAAAAATTAATCAAAAATTTGCAGTCCGTTGAAATATGAGGTAATGTCATTACCTAACTGTCATTACCTTACTAAATGAGGAAATTTTTAGATTATTATAGTTCTAAACAAAATTTTTAAAATAAGTCAATTATGCCGATTTAAGTATTCCGTCCGTACACTCGTACGACGCTTTCCGACTATGTTTCTTTTTATTTTTCTATTATCTTTCTTTGTTCTCGTGTTGTTTATTGTTAATAAGTCCAGTGTTAGCTATCGTGTAGTTAGTTTGGGCAGTTATGGTGATATTGGAGCAGGGGCGGATCTGGAAAAAATCTTGGGGGGGGGGGGGTAAATTATCAATGACACACATTTTCGTTTGAGAAAATTTTGCCTTTTTACAAATAGACAAATTGTACTTTTGAAATTATTGAATTGTTTAAGAAGCATTTTTCCCATACACATTCACGCACATTTCCGTATTTCCGTATTTATTTATTTCGCCCTTTTTTTGGAATAATATCTCAGCGAAAAGTAAATAAAAACTCTAAATCTAACAAGAGCAGCCCACGTAAAATTGTGAAATTTTTTCGTCTTTGAACGTCGATATCTTCGAAACTGTCGAACATATTGTTATTGAATGTGCAAAAATTTAAAGGTCTATCTAAATCGGTAGATCAATATAATAGATATAGCAATATTATCAGGAAAAAACTGATTTTCATGTTTTTGCCTAAAACTCAAAAACTCGAGCTGATGGAGAAAAATATTTGAATTCAGCAGCCAAAATTCATTCGGGATTGTTTATCGAGATTTCTGCACCTTTCATAAAGCTTAATTTTGTTACTGACAAAATCATATGACAAAATCATCGCAAATTATCAATAACTTCGTTAATATTTATTTAAATGTTTCTAAGTATATGCAATAAGGCGAGCCCATTCAATCGTTCTTCTTGCATAGTTGAACGGAACCATGTTTTTAATCGTCGCAGTATATAAAACTTCGCTTCGGGGTCGCAAATCGACCAATTTTTGTTTGTTTATTTATAGTTGTATAAAATAGTCGGTGCATTCCTTCTCCGCACTCTAATTCATTTCAAAACAGAATAATCAAAATCGGTTGAAAAACACGGGAGAAAATGTTTCTTAACTGTTTTCCCTGCGCCTATTTATATAAAAAGTAAGTTAAGGTAGGCTTGAAAAATTTCAGAATTCCAGACAATTTAGAATTAACTCAAACAAAAATAATTGTATGCAACAAATTATTTGCGCAGTTGATACAATTTAAGCAACTTTAACGTAACATTAATTCACTTCAAAACAACCCTGTTATAAAGGGTGTTTTTTTAAGAGCTTGCTTATTTGAAATTTAAATAAAACACATGCCAAATTATGAAATAGCCAAAAAAATTTTTATTTGGTAGATAATTTCTTGACATTGAACATTTAAATATAATTTCGGGCATATGGCCACCACAACTTTTTTGCACAAACGGCATTCTGGAGTCCCACTTTTCGACCCAAAAGTCTTCGAGGGCGTATTTCAACATCCATATCTTGAAGATTTGGCAAAAAAAATTCATTGGTCATGGTTCTGTATCGATTTCTTTTCACTGTAATGCGTCGTCCTTTCAGTGACAAATCGATAAATAAACGTTTTCTTCGACACTGGCCTCAACGACAGCAATATTTTCTTCTGTACGCACTCTTCTCATTCTTCTCGGTGGCTTGGAATCCAAAAGAGTGAATGTAGACCGAAATTTGGTAATTACGTTCTTTATGGTGGTCTCAGACGGACGATTATGTGCACCATAAAATTCGCAAAGTGCTCTATAAATATTTTTAAATTGAACACTGTTTTTGAAAATAAATTTCTACGATTTTGAAGCGTTGTTCTGGAGTTAACCTATTTATGATGATTTGCCAAACAATACTGAGTAGAGACGTCACTTTAAACTGTCAAAACAACTGTCAGACAATAGAGTTATCCATATTGAAAAAAAAACCTCATAAAAAAACACCCTTTATATTATATATGTAGTGTCCGACCGAAACCAAAATTTTGGCCGAAACCGAAACCGAAACCGAATTTCGGCCATTTTTGTAATATTCGGCCGAAACCGAAACCGAAACTGAATGTCTACTTGAAAATTGTTTTAAAAAACAAATTATTTTTTTATTTTTTTTGTTAAAAGCTTTCAAAAATATAACAATTGAAACATATTATAATAACGTACATATACGATAAATATTCTTTTGCCTTTATTCATAAAAATTAACGAGCCTCATATAAAGCCTTTACAAAAAAAAACCCAAAAACAGTATTCATAAACGTCCAATAACGACAAAAATCTATTATAAAGGCTTCTTAAATGAGTAACCTTCAATAAACCCTTGATAAAGCCTTTTTAAAAATTTAACTCTAATGTGAGCACAAATATTGTCAAAAATACTTCAAACTGTTTCAAAAAATATGGAAACATGGCAAAACATTCAAAAATATTGAAAATAAAAATTATAAGTGACAATTTCTTTCGGAGAAGAACATAGATTTAACATTTTTTTGACTATTTGCATGTCAAAATATTGATAAAATTATGACAAATAAACAAAAAGTTATTGAATTTATCAAATTCATAAAGCATTCTTGACACTGTTCCCATTTCAAATTGAGAGTGTTCCTATTTTAACAAATAAGCTGAGACAATATTTTTATGAATAACAAAATTTCAAAAAGCATTTTATCTCTAAAAAGCTTTTTGACTATTGAGCACTTTAAATCTATTTCAAGATATTTTTATGAACAGGACCGTTTGAATATTAATGTTCAACTTTGAAATAATAAATAAAGAGATCACTTTAATATCACTTTAAGGAACTTTTTAGTATTTAAAGTTAAATAACTTAATATTATAATCTAAAAAAAAATCTACATTTATCGTTTTGTGCTGGACCCCACACGGTCAATCAAATGACTGAATTTCACGTTTTTGTTCTACTTAACACTATTAAAAATTTTGATGAAAGCGAACTCACATCTACCATTGAAATATATGTAAGAACCGAATTAGTAGTGTCCGATCAAATATTCGGTTTCGGTTTCGGTTTCGGTTTCGGCAATATTGATGCCGAATAGCCGAAACTGATAAAAAGGGCCGAAACTGGCCGAAACCGAAACCGAATATTCGGTCGGATACTACATATATGACAAAAAGTATTACAGATGTATATAATATTTTCATAAGGACTGAATATAGCTGAAATATTTCTAAGAAATAATTTAACTGATGATGAAATAATTGAAGTAAAAAAACTATTGGATTTTACATTGTTTGAATTTTTTTTTTTGAAAATTTATAAAGTGAAAACTGAAAGTACAATGCACGTATTGTTTTTTTATGGTAAAATTCGTTGGCACATAGGTTGCAAAAAAGTTTGGCAGGTTTTCAGTAAAAAAATAGAAAAATAAAATATTTTAAGTGGCAACTTTGGTCTGCATAGCCAAAATCTTAATTGCGGTCATAACAAATCAAAATCAATGTTGCTTGCTCAATGATTTCATATGAATGGCATTTTTAAACTAATCGTTAATGTCTTGCAAAAATATAATTATTATAAAGCAAGCACTTACGCTGAGGTAGTGACTTCAAGTTTTTTATTTGTAAGAAAATAACGCGTCTTTAAAAATGATTGTTTAAAAAATGGCTGTAAATTTGAGAACATAACGATGTGTTACTTTATTTTCAAGCTCCTTTTAAAAAAAAAAGCGGAAGTTACTACCTTGACGTAAGTGTTTGCTTTACATATAATTATATTTTGGTTTTTGCAGATGACTACAGATCATGTGATTCTACAAGCAAAATGGTCATACTCTTCTCGCATCGCTTCATAAAAACGTCATCTATACGCAAATGACGTCACAAAACAAAAATAAACAACATTTTTTTTATATACTTTAATAATTGTTGAAATCAATAAAAAAACTAGAGTTTAACAATGTTTTTTGACCATTTTTTTTTAAGTATGCTTTCAAAAAACTCCTTCAGAATCGCTTATGTATACATAAAAGTACCCTTAAGCTGTGGGCATAATTATTTTCTCCAAATAAAGTATTAAAAAAAAGTATTTGAAGGTTCTTGGGGGGGGGGGGGGGTGTAATTACCCTCTTTACCACCCTTGTATCCGCGCCTGTATGGGAGGACATTAATGACAGCTCTTACGATCCTTACCTGACATCGCTCCGATGTCATGCCAAACCGGTTTCTTTTCGTCAAAACCATAAAAATCGGCTTCATCATCAAATTGCGGTAGAGCTGAACACCACGGCTTGATTTTATCGACAGCATAAACGAAACTGAATTTTCGCTGGGTAACAAACATCCCTGGAACAGTTTTAACAAGAAATCGGTCGATTCCAAGTACTTTTAACGGCCCATGGAATTTTGATTCAAGCTTTCGAGATTATCTAGTCGCTTTTTGCTCATTTTCGATGAGAATCAAATGGTTTTCAGCACACTTTATTTGATTTTGATGTTTAGAGACGAAACGCTTTTTCCATTGGCATACTTCCAAAAACCATGCCAAAAAGAAAATAAGAGGATGAAAACAAATATAGGGAATTAGAAATACACATCAAGAATTGGAAATAGATCTAAGAAGGAAATAGGGACTTCGAAAGGATACGCTTAAATGTGTGCTTCGAAATAGAATGTGAGTAACAGTCGCCGATGTCGTTAAATACTCTGCAGCATCTACTTATATGTTCGTTGTGTCCACAAAATGTGTGGTATTGGTATTCATTTAAAAGACGTGTATGCCTGGATCGTCTTACTGGGCCGGTAATTACATCAAATGTAAAACATGAACTCAGTAACGTTCTTTTTGACGATAGATTAAGAAAGCCAAATCTGTGTTCATACTAAAGCAAGTTGATAGAATCATGAGGGTCAAATGTGTCTCTCAGCGCGAAAAGCAAAAGTTACTTCTAGATTAATTCAAACCTTTTAGTGTGTATCGCAAAAGCTGGAATCAAAATAATGTAACCATATACAAGTAACAAACGAACCAATGTATGAATTGAATTCTTTTGCACGCCTTTTAATGAATCCGAGTTGTCTGAAAGCTCTAGATAACACTTTATCATAGCAAATGTTAAATCTTAGCTTGTTATCTAAGACATCCCCAAGATCTACAATATGATTACTGTTTAGTTTCCTTTAGAACACTAAGGGAAATAAAAAATAATTATTTTTGATTAATTTTCTGTCCGGAAAAGCTAATAATGAGGCATTTATTAGTGTTAAGAAAAAGTTTATTACGACTGCATCATTGCTCAAGGGAGTACAGTTTAGACTGCAAGACATTTGTGTTTTCTTCTGACTTAACAATTTATTAAATCTTTAGGTGATCTGCATACTGAAAATGCGGAATATCCCCATATACTACCAATTGTTGGGAGATGAAGATATTGAAAAGAATTGGGCCAAGGTGCCACGTCAGATGAGACCAGGATATTTTTAGGTAAGATACCCGAGAACTTAACATATTTGAACCTCTCAGACAGGTAGGATTTAATCCAGTTGAGCCAAAGTCCACGTGATTCTAAATTTTTCGAATTTAAGTATTAGGATATTATGATCAACGCAGTCAAATGCTTACCTGAAGTCTGTATAGATTGCATCTATTTGATGTCCGTTCTCCATTTCTGTAAGGATATCAGAAACTAAGATTGTGAGATTTGTATTCGTTGAACGGCCTTTATGAAATCCATGTTGGTGTTCATTAAGTAAGGGTTTAAAAAGACTTATATGCTTCTCACAAATTATCTTTTCAAAAAGTTTATGGACCACTTATTACCATTTTTTTAAATACAGTGGCACATATTCGTATAAATGCACTCTTAATTTTAAACCTTAAACCAGGTTTGGAACTGGAGATTTATTTGGATCAAGTTTTTTTTATTGTACATATTTGTATTTGTATTTATTTGACTTAAGAATTAGTACAGTAAGATCAATAAATTTCTTTTAGCGAACAACAATTAAAAATTTAAAAATTAAAAATTAAACAATTTAAAATTTAAGATTTAAGAACATAATAATCAACAGGATATAGCTTTGGCAATTTGTTCTTGTGCAAGGAGGAACTTATCAACCAAGAACGATGAAGTCGCACATGACGGCTTAAATTGCCGTTTGGATGAGTGCACGCTAAATACATCTTTCAAATTATCTGCAAATAGATTAAATATCTCTTCAGGATTGGAAGAATTAATGTTTCCTTTGAACATGGTCGTAGAGTACCCAGCTGACTTAAGCTTGCCAAAGAATTTTTTAGGAGCAACAGAAATGTTCTCTACAATTAGGTTGGTGCAAGATTTGTAAGCTTATATTAACTTGCTAGCAGTGTATCTCATCCGTGCTTCCTCACTTACATAACAGTAATTGTTAATGGCTTTGTTAAACTTTTTTCGTTGATTCCTCGTATGTCTTAGATCATGAGCAAGCCACACTCATAGAAAAGTTAGACTGCACTACCCAAGTCCATAGTTGATAGATCATTCCTGTTTATGCCATTTCATATATATATTTATGATATCGTAATCCGTATTTGGAAAGTCATACGTAGTTAAGTTATTCGACAATAGAGTAAAAGTTATATTCCGTAGCGGAGTTGTTTTATTTTGTAATATTTTTTGCATTGTTTATAATATAATTTTTGACAAAATAGAGGACATTTGAATTAAATATCGAGTTTTAGAGAAAAATACGATCTTATTTCACCGATTAAAAAAGAACAAGCCGCAAGTCTATGACATAGACTAAGAAATTATGTATAAAATAAGCACAAAAAAAGATTATTGCAATCGGCTCATAAGTTTTCAAGATATTTTTCGTTCTGACTTCAAAAACATGATTATGAGAAAAACTCGGTAGATAGTTAAGCTATGAATAAATCGAAAATATCAACGATTTTTGAAGAAAAATTTATTTCTTTTAATCAAAACCGCTGACAAACAGACAGAGCCATTTCAAAATCCTTTGGGACTTAAGAACTTAATATTTTGAAATTTGAGTACCGAAAAATTGTTCGAACATAATTCAAAATTATTTCAAAAGCTGATAAGGATTATATTAAAATTAAAATTATTATGCTACTTCAACATCTCAACTTTCAGTACTTCCTTAAATTTTCAGTAAGGCGCCGATTTTTTTTATGATATGTTTGGTAAATAATTTGCGTAATATTTGGTTATAATAAATTTAACTGTTTTTGCTAGTCCGAACAATATCGTTACCACAAAACAATCTCGGCTTTAGACTCTGATTCTGTGACTTGCTTCTGATACTTAAAAATTGCAATAATTTTGATCCGTCTCTATTGATTTGTATTTCTTATAAACTGTCACAAGAGAAAAAGCTTTAAAATTCACCTTATAGTTGTGTAAAGTTTTTTCAATCTGACGTTATTTTTTGACAACGAAACTGAATTTAAAATACAATTTAATCGGTATGAATTCCCTGATTGCTGACGACGTGACCCAGATACCTTAGGTCCCCTTTGAAAAATTCACACTTTTCCTTCTTGAGTTTGAAATAAGCGGCATTCAAACCTTTAAAAACTTCCATCAGATTTTTCATATGTTCTTTCAGTGTTTTTCCTATAACATTAATGTCGTCTAAATAGGCGAACGCGTTGGGTCTTATTTCAGGACCAATGACCTAGTCCAACGTACGCTGAAATGTTGCCGGGGTATATAGTTCTCCGAATAGCATAACTCGCCACTGAAATAGTTCCTTTCCTTGAACCGTAAATGCCGTATATTGCTTACTGTTTGATTCCATTGGAATCTGCTAGTAACCATTCATTAGATCCAACGTGCTTATATATTGTGCATTACGAAGGCGATCGAATATATCGCACACTAAATACAACACAGTTACAACTCAAAATTTGTTGATATCGACTTTTTGTTATAAATCAATTCACGAAACACATATCTCACTATCTTTTTCATTATTTTCTTCATTAACTGGAAGAATGAAGTTTGTGTGTTTAAATGAAAAAGCCTTTCTTCTGCAGTTTCCACCGGAGTTTTATTTTTCCCGTCACCTGAAAAGTTATGTTTTTTGATCTGGGCAATATTTATGTGTCTGGTACTGATCGCGAGTTCAACTGCCTATAGTCTTTGCATGACCGCCACTGTCGCAATGTCGCGACAGTTCCAGATAACAACCAAATCAATCCCAAGACAGCATGTCGTTGGTGCGGTCCGGAGAGCCATTACAAGAGGAAATGCCGAAATCAAAAAGTGTTATTTTGCTGGGAGTGTGGCCGACGAGACACACTTACTGTGGAGTGCTGTTGCTGTGGAATGGCCAAGGATCCATTCAACGACGGTGTATGGAAAGGTCTCAGGGTCAGAACAGACCCCGTTTGAGTTTGCTAAGCTAGGAGTCGACGAAAACCGAATCTTTGTTAACATCACCCCAGGATAAGAAGCGGCAATAGCAACCATCGAAACGGGTGCAACGAGAAGTTTCGTAAGCGAGGTTATCGCGGAAAACCTCATAAAACGAGAGAGTTTCAGTGAGGATGGCAGATGGCACCATACGCGAAGTCATTCAAGGGTTGCAAGTTGATGTCAGGCTATGAAAGGCTTGCTGTCATATGATACTATTAATATTCCCAGGCATTATAGACAACGTGATCTTAAGCATCGGTTTCCTTCAGACAACTTGCGCGGAGATAAGTTGTGGAGGTGAAACCATCAGGTTGCTTCAGTAAAGGGAGCCAACGAAACAACAAAACGTTCATGTGTGCGCAGCAGCCCACGGGAAGATTACAGACAGCATGAACAAGGCGATGGAGACCGATCAAATGAGGAATTAAAAAAATGATCGTTCAGAGCACTACAAGGACAGCTAAAGACGTTTCAACGGACGAGGAAAGCAGAAGTCTTTGGGAAAAAATGCCGGAAAAGGAACGTGTGAAAATCTTCCTAAAGATGGAACTCCAGGATTTCGAGAACATGAGCGGCACTTCAATTTCAAATCAAAAAATTATGATGCGCGACGACAGGCCTGTCAAACAAAGGTAATATTTAAGGAAAGGGGGCATCGAACGTTCGCACTGCCCATACAGCTCTCCCATCGTGCGCTCAAGAAGAAGATGGGGCAGAAGAAGACAGGGCAGTGGTGATTATGCAAATACTATAGGCAGTTGAACTCGCGAACAGTACCAGACGCATAAACATTGCCCAGATTTCTCAAAAAACATAACTTTTCAGGTGAAGGGAAAAATAAAACTCCGGTGGAAACTGCAGAAGAAAGGCTTTTTCATTTAAACACACAAACTTCATTCTTCCAGTTAATGAAGAAAATAATGAAAAAGATAGTGAGATATGTGTTTCGTGAATTGATTTATAACAAAAAGTCGATATCAACAAATTTTGAGTTGTGACTGTGTTGTATTTAGTGTGCGATATATTCGATCGTCTTCGTAATGCACAGTATATAAGCACGTTGGATCTAATGAATGGTTACTAGCAGATTCCAATGGAATCAAACAGTAAGCAATATACGGCATTTACGGTTCAAGGTAAGGAACTATTTCAGTGGCGAGTTATGCTATTCGGAGAACTATATACCCCGGCAACATTTCAGCGTGCGTTGGACTAGGTCATTGGTCCTGAAATGAGACCCAACGCGTTCGCCTATTTAGACGACATTAATGTTATAGGAAGAACACTGAAAGAACATATGAAAAATCTGATGGAAGTTTTTAAAGGTTTGAATGCCGCTTATTTCAAACTCAAGAAGGAAAAGTGTGAATTTTTCAAAGGGGACCTAAGGTATCTGGGTCACGTCGTCAGCAATCAGGGAATTCATACCGATTAAATTGTATTTTAAATTCAGTTTCGTTGTCAAAAAATAACGTCAGATTGAAAAAACTTTACACAACTATAAGGTGAATTTTAAAGCTTTTTCTCTTGTGACAGTTTATAAGAAATACAAATCAATAGAGACGGATCAAAATTATTGCAATTTTTAAGTATCAGAAGCAAGTCACAGAATCAGAGTCTAAAGCCGAGATTGTTTTGTGGTAACGATATTGTTCGGACTAGCAAAAACAGTTAAATTTATTATAACCAAATATTACGCAAATTATTTACCAAACATATCATAAAAAAAATCGGCGCCTTACTGAAAATTTAAGGAAGTACTGAAAGTTGAGATGTTGAAGTAGCATAATAATTTTAATTTTAATATAATCCTTATCAGCTTTTGAAATAATTTTGAATTATGTTCGAACAATTTTTCGGTACTCAAATTTCAAAATATTAAGTTCTTAAGTCCCAAAGGATTTTGAAATGGCTCTGTCTGTTTGTCAGCGGTTTTGATTAAAAGAAATAAATTTTTCTTCAAAAATCGTTGATATTTTCGATTTATTCATAGCTTAACTATCTACCGAGTTTTTCTCATAATCATGTTTTTGAAGTCAGAACGAAAAATATCTTGAAAACTTATGAGCCGATTGCAATAATCTTTTTTTGTGCTTATTTTATACATAATTTCTTAGTCTATGTCATAGACTTGCGGCTTGTTCTTTTTTAATCGGTGAAATAAGATCGTATTTTTCTCTAAAACTCGATATTTAATTCAAATGTCCTCTATTTTGTCAAAAATCAAAAATTATATTATAAACAATGCAAAAAATATTACAAAATAAAACAACTCCGCTACGGAATATAACTTTTACTCTATTGTCGAATAACTTAACTACGTATGACTTTCCAAATACGGATTACGATATCATAAATATATATATGAAATGGCATAAACAGGAATGATCTATCAACTATGGACTTGGGTAGTGCAGTCTAACTTTTCTATGAGTGTGGCTTGCTCATGATCTAAGACATACGAGGAATCAACGAAAAAAGTTTAACAAAGCCATTAACAATTACTGTTATGTAAGTGAGGAAGCACGGATGAGATACACTGCTAGCAAGTTAATATAAGCTTACAAATCTTGCACCAACCTAATTGTAGAGAACATTTTTGTTGCTCCTAAAAAATTCTTTGGCAAGCTTAAGTCAGCTGGGTACTCTACGACCATGTTTAAAGGAAACATTAATTCTTCCAATCCTGAAGAGATATTTAATCTATTTGCAGATAATTTGAAAGATGTATTTAGCGTGCACTCATCCAAACGGCAATTTAAGGGGGTCTTCTCATTGAGGAACTTTTTTTTCGACTTTTTTTTGCATTTATTTATAGTTTGGGTAGTTGTGAATATGCCCCTAAAAGGATTTTTAGAAACTCGAAATACTTAAGAAGATACAGCCTTTTTTGTGAAGCAAGGTCTTCGTCAAAATGAGCTATTTTTTTTTCGCCTCATTTTCGAACGAAGCGGCATAAAGTAACCACCGAATTCTGTTGAAAATGTTTATTGTTAGGTAAAAACGTGTTTGCACACATATTTATACAAACATACGAATACACATTTCTGTTTATTTTAGGGGTTGAAGCATTTTTTGAGTCCAGGTGTTCAACTGAGAGCATCATTTAGTTCAGTTTGTATCGAGTTCAGCAACAGACGCGTTCGCTTCAGTGAACGGAAAAGTAAATTTTTCATAAATTTATTGTGATTTTTGTAAAATGGATCGGAAAAGTAATAAAGAAAAAAAAAAACGCCCAAGTGAGCGTCAGAATCGTGCTAAAAAACGCGGGTTTAGTGGAAATCAGCATCTTAGACAGGCGCGGATACAAGTTGGGGGTAATTACCCCCCCCCAAGAACTTTCAAATACTTTTTTTTTCATACTTTATTTGAAGAAAATAATTATGCCCACAGCTTAAGGGTACTTTTATGTTTACATAAGCGATTCTGAAGGCGTGTTTTGAAAGAATACTAAAAAAAAAATGGTCAGAGACATTGTTAAACTCTAGTTTTTTTATTGATTTCAACAATTATTAAAGTATATAAAAAAAATTTTGTTTATTTTTGTTTTGTGACGTCATTTGCGTGTAGATGACGTTTTTATGAAGCGATGCGAGAAGAGTATGACCATTTTGCTTGTAACCTTGTAACCTTTGCTTGTATGACAAACCAAAATATAATTATATTAAAGCAAACACCTACGTCAAGGTAGTAACTTCGCTTTTTTTTTTAAATGAGCTTGAAAATAAAGAAACAGATCGTTATGTTCTCAAATTTACAGCCATTTTTTAAACAATCAACTTTAAATACGCGTTATTTTCTTACAAATAAAAAACTTGAAGTCACTACCTCAGCGTAAGTTTTTGCTTTATAATAATTATATTTTTGCAAAATATTAACAATTAGTTTAAAAATGCCCTTTTTATGAAATAATTGAGCAAGTAACAAGTAATAATTGAGCAATGCAGACAAGAGTTGCCACTTAAAATATTTTATTCTTCTAAATTTTTACTGAAAACCTGCCAAACTTTTTTGCAACCTATGTGCCAACGAATTTTACCATAATTACCATAAATAGACGGTGCACATAACCGTCCGTCTGAGACCACCATAAAGAACGTAATTACCAAATTTTCGGTCTACATTCACTCTTTTGGATTCCAAGCCACCGATAAGAATGAGAAGAGTGCGTACAGAAGAAAATATTGCTGTCGTTGAGGCCATTGTCGAAGAAAACGTTAATTTATCGATTTGTCTCTGAAAATGAGGAAGGACGACGCGTTACCGTGAATAGAAATCGACACAGAACCATGATCAATGAATTTTTGTTGCCTAATCTTCAAGATATGGATGTTGAAATACGCCCTCAAAGACTTTTGGGTCGCAAAGTGGACGTCCAGAATGCCCTTTGTGCAAAATAGTCGTGTTGGCCATATGCCCGAAATTATATTTAAATGTTAACTGCTAAGAAATTATCTACCAAATAAAAATTTTTTTGGCTATTTCATAATTTGGCATGTGTTTTATTTTAATTTCAAATCAGCAAGCTCTTAAAAAAACACCCTTTATAACAGGGTTGTTTTGAAGTGAATTAATGTTACGTTAAAGTTGCTAAAATTGTATCAACTGTGCAAATAATTTGTTGCATACAATTATTGTTGTTTAAGTAAATTCTAAATTGTTTGGAATTCTGAAATTTTTCAGTCCTACCTTAACTTCATCTTTATATAAATAGGCGTAGGGAAAACGGTTAAGAACCATTTTCTCCCGTGTTTTTCAACCGATTTTGATAATTTTGTTTTTAAATGAATTAGAGTGCGGAGAAGGAGTGCACCGACAATTTTATACAACTATAAATAAACAAACAAAAATTGGGCAATTTGCGACCCCAGGGCGGTAATAGTAATTATAATTGCAACAAACCAACCAAATTACCACAACCGACTTTCATGAAATAAAACTACCACTTTTAGTCCATTTTTAGTAAGGAACTAATTCAAATTCAATTATTTCATGAACTTAAAATTTGGCAGTGTAAATAGGAGAGCGACACTTATGTTAATGATATTAACGGCGTTTTTACTCTTTGTAATAATGACATTTTTCCACTAATTTCTATAACGTTTGCTATCTTTGCCACGCTTCCTATCAGTGTAGAAACAGCTGAGCGAAGTTTTTCTATACTGCGACGATTAAAAATAGGTTCCGTTCGAATTGAGAACGATTGAATGGACTCGCATTATTGCATTTACTTAGAGACATTTAAATAAATATTAACGAAGTTATTGATAATTTTGCGATGATTTTGTCATATGATTTTGTCAGTAACAAAATTAAGATTTATGAAAGGTGCAGAGATCTTGATAAACAATCCCGAATGAATTTTGGCTGCTGATATCAAATATGGACTCTATTTTTCTCCATCAGTTCGAGTTTTTGGCAAAAACATGATAATCAGTTTTTTATCTATTATATTGATCTACCGATTTGTTTTACTATGACTGATTTCAACGAAGAAATACTAGACCTTTCAATTTTTGCACATTCAATAACAATATATTCGACAGTTTCGAAGATATCGACGTTCAAAGACGAAAAAATTTCACAATTTTACGTGGGCTGCTCTGAGATATTATTCCAGAAAAAGGGAGAAATAAATAAATACGGAAATGTGCGTGTATGTGTCTGGGAAAAATGGTTCTTAAGCAATTCAATAATTTCAATTCAAAAAAGTACAATTTATCTATTTGTAAAAAGGCAAAATTTTCTCAAATCGAAAATGTGTGTCTTTGATAATTTACCCCCCCCCCCAAGATTTTTTCCAGATCCGCCCCTGATCTTAGACCAGGGGATTCTGAATATACCAGTACATCGGCCAAGAAATTCAAGAATAACGAAGACGACGAAGTATCAATGAAAAACAATTTGAAGTATTGCATTCTCGAGTTCTGTTCTGTGTTTACCACGTTGTCAGCGTGGGTAATTTGTGCCTCATGCAAGCAAAAAGTTGAGTTCTCAGAAGCCTCACCAAATGGAGTTGGATTTAAAATCGCTTTGAACTGCGCCTGCCCACGCACAACATATATTCCTTCGTCACCTATGATCGGAAAATCATATGAAATATGAAATATTTAGATTTTGTTTCAAAGGCCCTTTTTTGAGTACCTGGCCAGTTTTCTTCACATCTACTGAACCAATTTTGATAAAATAAAGCTTTAATGACGCAGAATTACCCTCTTTTATTAATTGCGTACTTTAATTTGTCACTTTTTTTCTTTTTTTGCCAAAAAAATAACTTTGATACCAGCAGAACTGCTTTTCATGAAAAAAAAATTTTTTGGTTTTTTTGAAACCCTCGTTTGACCTATGAGTTAAGTTTTCTCCGGTTCTACCAGACCGATTTTGATGAATTAAAGTGAATTCGACGGAGAATTGTCAGCTCTTTAAAACTGCATTTAAACATTTTTGATTTTTCAAACTTTAAACGCGTTTATCTCGAAACCACGTTTTTCGAACTGGCGGTCATGATATCTCTAGTTCAACTGAACCGATTTTCATGAAACAAAGTGGAATCGACGCAGAATTGTCACCATTCTCGGATGAACCTCGACCATAATTTTAAAAAAATTTTTACTATTTTTTTTTTACACTAAACAACAAAAAAAAGCCCGAAATTGAATTTTTTTTTTTGAATGGCCGCCATTTTGTCAAAAAAAATCACAAAATTAAGCTTGAGGTTCACCCGAGAATTACATCTATACTGATTATAACCCCGTTTTTTTTTCATTTCAGACGCTCCGGAGACCCGGAATCGTGGCCGCCGTGACGACACCTTTTTTTTCACCACCAACTTTGAAGTCTCATTACTTTTTGAACAGCCCACGTATCGAGGCAAAAAAAATTTTTTTATTTACTTTGAAACTTTTGTAATACAATAAATAAAAAAAGTTGTCAATTATTCTTTGCGTTTTCAAATAAGAATTTTTTAAAAAGGGTCCAAAAAACGGGTTTTGAATGAGAAGACCGCCTTAAGCCGTCATGTGCGACTTCATCGTTCTTGATTGATAAGTTCCTTCTTGCACAAGAACAAATTGCCAAAGCTATATCCTGTTGATTATTATGTTCTTAAATCTTAAATTTTAAATTGTTTAATTTTTAATTTTTAAATTTTTAATTGTTGTTCGCTAAAAGAAATTTATTGATCTTACTGTACTAATTCTTAAGTCAAATGAATACAAATACAAATACAATAAAAAAAACTTGATCCAAATAAATCTCCAGTTCCAAACCTGGTTTAAGGTTTAAAATTAAGAGTGCATTTATACGAATATGTGCCACTGTATTTAAAAAAATGGTAATAAGTGGTCCATAAACTTTTTGAAAAGATAATTTGTGAGAAGCATATAAGTCTTTTTAAACCCTTACTTAATGAACACCAACATGGATTTCATAAAGGCCGTTCAACGAATACAAATCTCACAATCTTAGTTTCTGATATCCTTACAGAAATGGAGAACGGACATCAAATAGATGCAATCTATACAGACTTCAGGTAAGCATTTGACTGCGTTGATCATAATATCCTAATACTTAAATTCGAAAAATTTAGAATCACGTGGACTTTGGCTCAACTGGATTAAATCCTACCTGTCTGAGAGGTTCAAATATGTTAAGTTCTCGGGTATCTTACCTAAAAATATACTGGTATCATCTGGCGTGGCACCTTGGCCCAATTCTTTTCAATATCTTCATCTCCCACCAATTGGTAGTATATGGGGATATTCCGCATTTTAAGTATGCAGATCACCTAAAGATTTAATATATTGTTAAGTCAGAAGAAAATACAAATTTCTTGCAGTCTAAACTGTACTCCCTTGAGCAATGATGCAGTCGTAATAAACTCTTTCTTAACACTAATAAATGCCTCATTATTAGCTTTTCCGGACAGAAAATTAATCAAAAATAATTATTTTTTTATTTCCCTTAAAACAGTAGCTTTCAGTAGCTTTCATTGCGAACGGACGTGTTTTAAGTCGCTCTCGAGTTTCAAATAACCTTTTTAGTATATCTTCAGTTTATTAAAACAATATATGAAAACCTGTGTTTTTAAAATTAATTAAACATTCAAAATAACAATACAAACTTAAAATAAACAATTTGGCTTTTATTAAATAAATTAAAACAAATAATCAAAAAACTTGTGAGTGCTAAAGTGGCAAAAAATACCAAATTCATAATAAACAAATCAACGAAAAATCAAAACAACAACAAACATAAATAACAAAAATCTCTTCAAAGATGCACCGATCACCCCCTCAAACATCATTATCTTTCTGCAACAGCTGTTCTCAGGCGCTGCCTCTCAACGGAAACTTCGTGAAGTGCCGCAATTGCTGTTCACAGTACCACTACGCTCCGTGCACCACTCTTTCTGAGTCATCCTATACGAGCATGACCAGCGAAAGACGCGGTGATTGGAAGTGCCAAAATTGCCGACCGCGCACCAGAACGGCAAGCTCATCATACTCGCAAAGTACTGGGAAACAACAACAACAACAGCAGCAAGCTCAAAAGCAATTCCGCGAGGATGATGATGATGAAGCACTGGATGAGGCCCCACGAAGAGATATTTTCCAGATGATGCTCTTGCATCGAAGAGCGTGAAATCTGATGATCAAGATCTTAAATCAGACATGAAAGAGCTAAAAGACCTAATAGCGGAGATGAGTAACCGATTCGCACGCTCACACGAAGAAGTTAAGAGTGAAATTGCATCTTCAATGGCAAAAATAAATGAAACGGTCGCTCAGCTGGCTTCTCAGGTCAATGATTAAACTGCAAAAAACAATGAAAAAGACGCCCGCATTGCAACAATGGAGCGAAAAATCAATGAGCTGGAGCAGCAATCACTTGCGAATAATTTAGAAATTAAAAACATGCCAATGAGAGAAAATGAGAATGTGAGAGAAATCTTGTTAAGCATGGTAAGCAATTATGGCATGGATCCATGGTTGAATAACAATGTTGCTGCAAAACTGACTGTGCTCTCTTTCGCATATCCGAAAGTGTCAGAATCAACTGGCTGTCTAAAAAAAGGACAACAACAACAACAGGTGAACCAGTTCGCTTTGACATTTGCGGCAGTCGCGCTCTCCTTGTTGCGGCTACCTTATTCAGTGTACCCTGCATGGATCTCCCAGAAAATTATATTGTCGACGCATATCGACTGAAAAACAAAGCTAACACCCTCATTTTCAAGCTCAGTTCTCTGAGCGTGAAACAAAAATTATGCAAACAATGAAAGGCAAAAAAATCGATGGTGGTACACCGGAAAAAAATGAAAACGAAGCAACCCAAGCAACACCACGTATTTTTATTAATGACCAGCTAACAGCAACAAATCGCCGTCTGCTTTGGCTAGCAAAATCAAAAGCTAAAACAGCGAACTGAAAGTTTGTCTGGGTATGTGATGGTAGGATCCTCGCAAAAAAAAACTGAATCGGCAACAACACATCAAATGTCTATTGAAAGCGACATCAATATTATAAACTAATAGTTATTCAAAAAGTGCAATTATTTTAATAATAAAAAGCAATAATAAAAAAAAACTCTTTTAAAATGAACAATAAATCTAACGAAACATATTTTAATTATCGAGATATAGACACAAAAACATTCGCAAGTTATCACTTATCGTGCATTTTTTTAAATATTCGGTCACTACGAAAAAACTTCAACGCATTTTTAGCAGCCACAAATAATATAATTTTAATAGTTAAAATAATCATTCTCGTTGAAACTAATATCAGCGATGATGAAAACAATTTATTTAATATTCACGTCTTCAATGCACATTTTTTTTTACCGTTTAAACAGCAGAGGAGGCGGCATATAAGAAATGATATGGAATATACACACGCGATAACCCTACAACGGTCTCATACGAAGCATTGTCAGTTAATATGGTCATAAAAAACAATCCGGTCATGATTTTGGCAATATACAGACCACCAACGCAAAATATGAAAACGTATATCAATGAATTAGAGCAAACAATAAATAATACAATCAGAAAAACTCATATCATAATAGTAGGCGACATTAATATAAACATCAACAAAACCAACTGTAGCGCAACCGCACTCTACCTCGAGATGCTGGCATCAAACGGTATCGAGAGCGCAAACAACGAAAGCACACGGGTAGACTCAAGCAGAGAAACAAGCAGCAACATCGACCATCTGCTTGTGCGCTCTAAAAATAGCAGCATACACGCAGGTCTTATTACAACAACAATATCTGACCACTACTCTCTGCTATGTGGCGTCACTTTGGACAAACACAGCAACAACATCAATAGCAGCGAAAGAGAACAAAGCGCGCGTTATAAAAAAACAATCTGCGATTACAGGGTGAGTGCACATATTTTTGGCACTAACTGGGTACAATCTTTAGAGTCTGAAAATGTCGAGAATATTTATAATAAAATTTGTGAAATTTTTAAAAACATATACAGTGGAAGTGAAAGAAATGCAAAAATTTAAAAAAAAAGAAAACCAAATCCGTGGCTAAACGATTATTTACTTAAATGCTGCGATAAACGGGATAAACTTTATAAAAAATGGGTAGCAAAACCGAAAGATAAGCAAATTGAAAAAGAATATAAAATTTTTAGAAATAACCTAAATAAAAAATTACAATGCGCAAAAAATGGTTTTTATAAAAAACAATTTGATGATAGTAAAAATGATATAAAAAAAAACATGGCAAATAGTGAATGATATCATCGGCAAAAAGGATGTAAGCCTGGACGATATGATAGTCAAAAATTTTTAAAATGAAAATAAACAAACATTAACGAATAAATTAGCAAAAGGTTTAAATGATAATTTACAAAAAATTGTGCATGTATGCTGTATCCAAACTTTACAAACTAGCACCGCAGTGCAAAACAACTCAATTTTTTTTGAAAAAGCTAGAGAAATTGAAGTTTTCAATATTTTAAACTCATTAAACACCAGTAAAAGTCCGGGATATGATTTAGTACGACCGAAAGACCTAAAAAATAATGCTTTAGTGATGGCACCGGTTATAACAAAACTTATAAATATGAGTATAGAACAAAATAAAATACCGCAATCGCTTAAATTATCAGCTATCAGGCCTATTTACAAAAGTGGAGCGAAATCCGAAACCGCGAATTATAGACCTATCGCAATATTACCGGTTATTGAAAAAATATTTGAGGAAATCGTGTCGCGTAGACTAAAAAGTTTTGTCGAAAAATATAGGATTATTAACTGCAAACAATACGGCTTCCAAAAAGGCAGAAATATCGACAAGTTGCTAGGTAATTTCGCGAATGACCTGAATGAAAACATGAGCAAAGTACTACATTCACAGTGTAGTAACTTTTGTCGACTTCAGTTAGGCATTCGATACACTTTCGCACGCTAAACTCCTAGAAGCTCTAAAAAATGCTGATTTGCGAGGTAGCTGCTACAAATGGCTTGAAAACTACCTTAAATTTCGGTCATATGCTGTAAAAATCAAAGACACCCTAAGTGAAGAAGTGGAAGTAAAGCATGTCGTGCCACAAGGCTCCAAACTTGATCCACTTCTGTACATTACTTACACAAACGGCATGTTGAGAGCTCTTAAAAACAGCAATACATACGCCTACGCAGACGATACGGCCATTACACTGGTTTACAGCCAATATGTACTTTGAATGCCACTATTCTTTTCTCATGTAAAATCGGTCGCTAATTCCGAAAAAATTTTTTTTTTGTTTTTCTGTCACTCCGTTTTCGAGATATTGCCCACTGTAGGGTTTTCAACGAAAAAAAAAGTTGGTTCCACTTAATTGCATATATCTCCAGAACCAACAACAGTAATCAAACAAATGATATATCAAATAAAAGCTAATAAATTCAAATTTCGGGGATTTTTTTATTTTTCAGAAAAATTTCCAAAAAAAGACAAAATAGTTGCAAATTTCGGTAAGAAATCAAAATATTTTGTTACTTTTGATATTTTTTACTTTTATTTTTCCAAAAAAAATAAGCTATTGTTGAAGAAAATCTATTGAGAAATGAAAAAGTTGTGTTTAATGGAACGAAAGAACCCAAATTGTGTGATTATCAATTTATGTATTTGAACTTATTTAATTGCCATAAAAAAAAAAATGAGAATTAAAGGTTGTTGTTATAAAATCATATATTCTTAATTTTTATTGTTCTTTTAATAATTTACATTATTCATCGCCCATCATTCCTTTGTCCCAAAATTCTTGGTACCGGTTCTCAATTACTTTCATCTGTTGGTGGAATCTTTCCCCATGTTCGTCGCTCTCGTCACCGAGATTCTTCGCTTTCTTTGTCTAACGCCTTGACAGTGTTTTTCATAAGTCCAAGTTTGATGTGCAACGGTGGGAGAATTATGTTTTCCTTTATGACGAGTGGAACGTTTTTGACGTTGCTCTCTCCAACTTTCGACTCAATTCTTTCTGGCCAGTCCTTATTGTAATAGTGGTGTTCACGTGCTCGACTATCCCACTTGCAGAGAAAACAGTAGTACTTTGTGTAGCCACTCTGTAAACCACAAAGCATACCAACGACTTTGAGATCAGAACATATTTTCCAGTCGTGTTGTTCATATTTAATACATGTCAATAGCTTCGCCATTGTTTCGTACGTTTCCTTTTTGTTGACTGCATGTGCGATCGGAATCGATGACTTTTTGTTTCCTATATGAAGTAATACTGCTTTCAAGCTCACTTTGCTTCCATCAATAAAAAAACGCCACTCTTTGGAAATGTACGGCTGACCGAAGGTATTATAAGCCAGGAATGTCTACGCAATAGCAGATATTGTCATTCTTAGTAAAGTGTATAGCAAACGGTTTTTTACGATTTTTGCAGTATGTCACCTTAACATCGGGTTTCAAAAAGTTGAATTGTTGCATACGAGAAGCATGCAATTCCGATTTTTCCTTTGACAGTTCCAAATCTCTTATCCAATCATTCAGCTGCGCTTGCGATAAAAGGTGAGTTGTGCTTTCAGTTGTAATAGTACTACCACCTGTGGTTCCTTGCGACTCCACTGAATCTACGGTTTTTCTATTGTTTTCACATGTTGAATCGGGACAAGTAGGATATGGAATATCGTCAGAATGAGATACTGGCAATGAAACAGTCGGGACAGTGGCGAATATCACTCGTTTGAGTTTTCCAACACCAGCCACTTTGGCCAGACAAAAATAGCAATCGTTGAGGTGGCAAAACGGTTGTCTCCAGATCATCGGAACATCGAATTTCATGTATCGTTTTTTACCCGAGCTCCATTCAGACAATATTAATTTGCACGATTGACACAAAATACTTGGCGTCCATGATTCACCAATGTTCTCAGCCGCAATACCAAAATAATGAAAATATGACATTTGCAGTAAATTCGTAAAATTGACTCGTTTCTTTTCGAAAGTAAATTCACCGCACACGTGGCAGAAAATATCTGGGTAGTTTTTACACTGGAATTCTCGCAGTCTTTTACTCATTTTATTTTGAAGTATATCTTATTTTTTCCTTTCGTTACAAATTGTGCGTCCGCTTGTTTGCCACGTTTTTAAGTATAATGCATGAATGTTTTTGCTTTTATGCATCTCGAAAGTGCTACAGGTATGGTACAATAAAAGATAGGTAGGTCCACGACTCAGAGCGCGACCGCCGAAACTGTCAAAAAAACACAAAATAAGTATTGACATGGCATAACAAAAACAGGTAGGCTCTCTTTCTTATAGCCATAAGTGTCGAAATCAGACGTTTTGCTGTGACGGTTTCGACGGTTGCACTCTCAGTCGTAAGCCTACCTGTTTTTATTGTAGCGTGTTTGTTCTTATCTTTTCTTTCGCAAAACTCTTGACTTGATTCCTATGAACAATAAAAATGAAAAATAAAAGATTATAGTACAATAACCCAATTTATTTATATGACAATAAAATTTGTAAAAAAACATAACTTGGGTGCTTTCGTTCCATTAAACACAACTTTTTCATTTCTCAATAGATTTTCTTCAACAATAGCTTATTTTTTTTGGAAAAATAAAGGCTCTTAGTAAAAAATATCAAAAGTAACAAAATATTTTGATTTCTTACCGAAATTTGCAACTATTTTGTCTTTTTTTGGAAATTTTTCTGAAAAATAAAAAAAATCCCCGAAATTTGAATTAATTCCGCCAAAACTAACAGCTCGACCAAAAAATGATGTTGGCATTGTTTGTAAAAAATTTTATTAGCTTTTATTTGATATATCATTTGTTTGATTACTGTTGTTGGTTCAGTAGATATATGCAATTAAGTGGAACCAACTTTTTTTTTCGTTGAAAACCCTACAGTGGGCAATATCTCGAAAACGGAGTGACTGAAAAAAAAAATTTTTTTTCGGAATCAGCGACCGATTTTACATGAGAAAAGAATAGTGGCATTCAAAGTACAAACAACTTTTCGTTATTTGTAAACCAGTGTTATTGTTGCACACAAAGACGTTGAGACAGCAACAAAAATAATGCAACAAGAGCTTGATGTATTAACAAGATGGCCACATGATAATGGACTTGTTATCAATGCGGCAAAAACTAAGATCATGCACATACGCTCACCACACATACCACGCCACGAAGTTAAAGTGATTCACAACTTAGCATGCTTGCACGACCACCAAATCACAAGTCCTGCTAATGACGACTGCCAAACTTTTATAGAAAACGTAGAAGAATACAAATACCTGGGCGTTGTAGTAGACTCAAATCTCAAATTGCATATTCACATAGAGCAGCTGCGAGGAAATCTGCGAAAAGCTTCTTACATGCTGCATCACCTTAGCTTCCTATGCAACTACGCTGTAATAAGGCAGGCATACTTCGCGCTCTGTGAATCATACATCCGTCACGGTATAACAGCTTGGGGTTCATCTAGTCACTGCCGTGGTCTTCAGAATAGCCAAAACAGTATATTGAAGATTCTAGCAAAAAAGAAACATAATCAAGCACAACACAACAATCCATCACTACACAAACAGCTGCAAGTCCTAACGGTTGAAAACATACACAAATGCTGTCTACTCAGCGAGTATTATGATGATATGCGCTTTAGGACTCCAATACAACATGAATACAACACCCGCTACCGAATACGAGGAAATCTGGAAATTACTCAACACCACAACAACTTTGGAAAACACACACTAAATGTCACAATTCCCAAAATATTAAATGGTAGCCACCGAACATCGCATATGTGCAACAACTACAAAAACATACCCGAAACAAAATTATCAAAATGCATTACATTCAAAGCTAACATTTACTATATTTGTATTTATATTCACGCAAATCACTTAAATTTTGAAATTCTTTAATTTTTACTTTTATTTTCTATATTTTTAAAATTTTTTATATAATATTCTTTAAATTTTTTATTGATCATTTTTAAATCTCTTAATTTTCTATATTTTTTTTTAAATAATAATTTGTTTATGAATTTAAATATTTTGTTTAGAATTAAGTTTGGAAAATTTCCTGAAATATGAATTTGTTATTTTTTATTTATTATATAAGTTAAATTTAATTTATATACATATTATTTCAATTTTTTCGTAGACAAGCCTTAAAGGCTTCGCGAAATCCATGAATATGTAAACAGCTACTGTTAAAGAAACAATGAAATAAATCTAATATAATCTAATATAGAAAATCTAAGTTCTAAAGGAAACTAAACAGTAATCATATTGTAGATCTTGGGGATGTCTTAGATAACAAGCTAAGATTTAACATTTGCTATGATAAAGTGTTATCTAGAGCTTTCAGACAACTCGGATTCATTAAAAGGCGTGCAAAAGAATTCAATTCATACATTGGTTCGTTTGTTACTTGTATATGGTTACATTATTTTGATTCCAGCTTTTGCGATACACACTAAAAGGTTTGAATTAATCTAGAAGTAACTTTTGCTTTTCGTGCTGAGAGACACATTTGACCCTCATGATTCTATCAACTTGCTTTAGTATGAACACAGATTTGGCTTTCTTAATCTATCGTCAAAAAGAACGTTACTGAGTTCATGTTTTACGTTTGATGTAATTACCGGCCCAGTAAGACGATGCAGACATACACGTATTTTAAATGAATACGTATTTTAAATGAAGCGACTAGATAATCTCGAAAGCTTGAATCAAAATTCCATGGGCCGTTAAAAGTACTTGGAATCGACCGATTTCTTGTTAAAACTGTTCCAGGGATGTTTGTTACCCAGCGAAAATTCAGTTTCGTTTATGCTGTCGATAAAATCAAGCCGTGGTGTTCAGCTCTACCGCAATTTGATGATGAAGCCGATTTTTATGGTTTTGACGAAAAGAAACCGGTTTGGCATGACATCGGAGCGATGTCAGGTAAGGATCGTAAGAGCTGTCATAAATGTCCTCCCATATCACCATAACTGCCCAAACTAACTACACGATAGCTAACACTGGACTAATTAACAACAAACAACACGAGAACAAAGAAAGATAATAGAAAAATAAAAAGAAACATAGTCGGAAAGCGTCGTACGAGTGTACGGACGGAATACTTAAATCGGCATAATTGACTTATTTTAAAAATTTTGTTTAGAACTATAATAATCTAAAAATTTCCTCATTTAGTAAGGTAATGACAGTTAGGTAATGACATTACCTCATATTTCAACGGACTGCAAATTTTTGATTAATTTTTTTTTGAATATTTATTTCTGATGCCAATTTAAAGTAGGATAAATTATATATAATTTTTCATTTAATGCATCTCAATCCGCCTGGAAACAAAAAATACAACGTTTATTCAGCAGTAACTTCTATGAGATCCACAGAATGCTGAAATATCAAAAATTGCAAACTTATTTCAGCTATAAGACGCATGCATACATTTAAATGGAAACTAGTGCATGTATTGAAAACAAGTATTTCTATATTCAGATTCATTCATAAATGCACAATTGGGATATTTCAATAGATTCCCAATCGTTCTAGACCAGATCGTTCCACTCTCAAAAACGTGTTTTTAAAAACTTCTACAGCTATAACCGGAGCGTCGTACCAAAATTAGTAAAAGTGTGCGAAATACTTTGATGTGAGCAGTGCCGAAGCGGGGGGTTGTCATCATGTCTGGGGCAGGGGGGTGTTATCATGCCCGGGCGCCACTCGTAGAGGGGCGCCAAATCATTCTCAAGACAAACAAAATATTGCAAAAAAATTTATTTTAATTAATTAATTCAATAATTAAGTAAGCCAACTGTAGGGTACAATGCTATGATAATGCTGCCCTTATGTCAAAACATATATCTGGCGTTCAACAAAGAATAATAGAAAAAAATAATAAGGCAACATTTGTAAATTGTGATAACCACACATTTAATTTAGTAGGAGTTGCTACAGCTTACCAAGATTCAATCTGTTTTGGAATAATTGATAACATACGTCTCTTTTTCTCACGATAAATATTACGATGGAAACTGTTAAAAATGCTTTAAAAAATCTGTTAAAGAATCTGTAACACGATGGAGCGCCAGAGCGCAAGCAGTTAGCGTTATTGTCGAGGGACTGGAAGAATACGTAGAACTATAAGAAAAATTAGCAGATGAAAATACTGCCACAAGTCGTACACCAGAAATGCTGCAATCTTTATCTCAAACCGAATTTAAATATCATAACTTAAGTCCATTTCTAAGAGAATTGACCGTGTGCAGCTCAGATTACAAGGTCCTAAAATTAAGTTTAAAAAAGCGTTCCATGATCTCAAATTATTGGCGACTGAACTTGCAGAAATTCGTAACAAGATATGTGAAAAAGTTATCGAAAAGGCTAAAGATCTTTGTAAAAAATGGTGAATCGATACAACAATCCGTATAAAATGTCACCGACAAATGCGCGGAGAATTGACTCGAGATATGGCCTTTCCGCAGAAAGCGAAAAATCTGGCGTTATGAAAAGTGTTCTTGATCGTCTGCATCAGGAAATAAGTTCACAATTTACACGACAAGGGACCTTTATTCCAAATTTTGGTATTTACTGGACGTTGAAAATTTATTAAGTAAGGATAATCCGTACAACGATCTTGAAAAGAATTGTAAAAATTTGGGTGAGTTTTATAATACAGATTTATATGGAACAGAATTTCCATTTAAAGAAAAAGATATTGTTCCAAACCTGAGAGTAGCACTTCAAATACTTATTACTATTTCAGTATCAATGTATCAATCAGTGTAAAATTGAATAAAATATGTAAAATACAGTACAATGTCGAATTTTAGCGTCTTCACTCAAATGCATATCCTTACCGTATTTTTGCACGCATTTCTTTCGGCGGTAGCTTCAATTCTCCTCTAAAAATGAAAATAGTTTTCGATTTTTTATGAATTATGATAGCGCAAAAACTACTCATCCAAATGTAAAAATTTGTTGAACAAACATGAAAAAAATTAGAAATTTTATTCGGCTTAGCGTGATTATTAATATTGAACAAGAAGTGTACAAGATATATTTCAACATATGCGACTATATTTGAAATAAAAACTTTTTAACAAAAAAAAAAACCTACTTCAAAATCACTACAAAGTAAAAAATAATTTTTAAATTACTTTTACTATTTATTTCTTGGTCAAACTTGATGATTTATTTATATTCATTATTATATTGAAAATCTTATGATAACAATTATTGTGAATTTTTTTTATTTTTATTAAAAATATATTAATTTTTTATGATTATAAAAGCTTCTAGTCAGCGCTAATCATTGACATAAAATCATGATATTTTTGCCATCCTTACTCTATTTAAGACTTTTTTATTTGTGAATATCCTGCTTAGGTGGCGCTGTATTAATTTGTAATCTTAATTTTTCTTAAATCTTAATTAAAATGCTATATGTGTTTTGCAGCTGCACAAAAAATCTGATTATATTAGCGCCGACTTCGAAGCTTTTATTATCATAAAAAATTAATATATTTATAATAAAAATAAAAAAAATTCAGAATAATTGTTATCATAAGATTTTCAATATAATAATGAATATAAATAAATCATCAAGTTTGACCAAGAAATAAATAGTAAAAGTAATTTAAAATTATTTTTTACTTTGTAGTGATTTTGAAGTAGGTTTTTTTTTTTGTTAAAAAGTTTTTATTTCTTTCTTTTTAGAGAAAATTATATGCATTAAAAAAGTATATAAATTAATTAAACACCAATTATTTCTGCTCATAATATGGAAAATGCTTTTCTGTCGTTTCTTATTCTGTTCTTGTACCCCAATGGCAATATTGACTGAAATATAGTGTGTTTATAATAGTGACACGCCTCTTTGTCGAGAATATCACACTCTTTGTCATAGTGTTTTCAATAGTTCTACCCATTCTAACAGAGAATTGTATCACCCTTAAGTCAATATTATACTGTTTTTTACACACTGCCACACCCCTTCGTCGAATAACGCCCAATTCCTCGGTAGTAATTTGTAATAATTGTGCCTACGTCTGTACTTTTTCAGTTAGTAGTGTCAGTATTCAATTTAGTGTTTTTTAATTTTGCCACTTTATTGACAATAACTTGTTCTAAGTGTGCCTACCTCTGTACTAAATATCAGTTCTCTAGTGTCAATATTATTCGGGATACAGTGTGTTTCATATATTGCCACACCCCTTTATTTAACAACGCCCAATTTATTGAAATTAATTGTTTTATAACTGTGCCTACCCCTGTAGTTAACTTTAGTACTCTAGTGTCAATATTATTCGAGATACAGAGTTTTTCCAATATTGCCACACCTCTTTGACGACTAACGCCCTCTTAAATGGCCCTTATTTTTTATAATTGTACCTACCCTTGCATTTTTGCTGTGAATGTTATTGACTCTAGTACTCTAGTGTCAATATTTACAGAGATACAGTGTTTTTCTTATAGTGACACGCCCCTTTATCGAATACCGCCCACATTCCTGGTAGTTATTTGTTATATTTGTACCTACCTTTGTACTTAATTTTAGTATCGTAGTGTCAATAGTAATCGAGATACAGTGTTTTTTTAATATTGCCACTCGAATAACGCCCATTTTTTTTTTACAAAAATTTGTAGTAATTTTTCCTACCCTTGTAATCAATTTCTGTACCCTAGTAGCAATAATATTCGAGTCACAGTAATTCTCTTACATTGCCACACCCCTTTGTTGAATAACGCCCACTTTTTTTATAGTAATTTTCAATAATTGTGCCTACCTCTGTACTTAATTTCAGTACTCTAGTGTCAGTTTTTTCTTATATAGACACGCCCCTTTGCCGAATACCGCCCACTTTCATAGACGGGCACCTCCGCGTTGATAGTCTCTATATGTTGACAAAAAATTACGGCAATCGGGCAAGTACTTTAGGAGTAATCGATGTACATACATTCACAAAAAAAAAAAAAAAAAAAAAAAACAGAAACCAACCAACTTGAGAACCTCCTCCTTTTTGAAGTCGGTTAAAAAGTGAGAAAAACTTTAAAAATCTTATAAATCTTATAAAATCTTTAAAAAACACGTAAATCCTAGTACTCTGTCCGTTTGCGTAAAATTTCACTCGCAACATTCATTTTTTTGTTGCGTGAAAATTCTGACAAATATTTTGTTGTGAAGAAATTGAAAAATTTGAGAAAGTCATGCTTTACTTCTCAAATTAGACCAGCCTTATTCATACAAAAATTCAATATATCTTTAGTTCGTGTTTGTAAGAGTAGAATAGAGTTAAAATATCGAATGTTACATGATCAGTTCGATACAATTGATGTCAAAAAGAAATATAGTAAAATTTACTTAATTGAAATAAAAAAATATAAATTTTATTATTTCAGTTAGCGAGTAGTTAAGCAAGCAACAGTTATCTCTAACGAACTGTAAAAGGTAGGAATAAACATTGCTAGCAAAGATGTTATAGATACGAGTTAACAGAAATAGATACGAGTTTATTTCTTCGGCTAATGATATTCCTATTCTGATGTTTGAAACCACCTTTTTTATTAAAACCAATTTAGAAATATATTAAAAAACTTTTAAATGAATTGGTAACATCTCGATGTTACTCGATCTTTGTACTCGTACAACTAACATTTGACAAAAGTACCCTCAAAAATGTCAAATGTACCCAAATGCTCTCGGGTTCTTGTTTTTAAAATTTTGTTAGTTTATATTTACTTTTTTTGAAATTCACTTATATTTTCAAAAACATAAATAGTTTTTACCTCTTGTAAAAGGTACTTTGATTAACTTTTGTAACTCGGTGCGCGCAAAAACACAAGAACTTTTCTGTTACTTTTCTTCATGTAATGCAAGAATAAAAGATGACAAGCTCAAAGATATTATACACTCGCTAGAATCAACAGATGAAAATGTGAATCGATGGCTGAATAGAGAATATATTATGAACGATGGAATTTTGTATTGTTATGGAAACGATGATTCAGATGATGCATAGTATGTCGTTCCAGACCAAGAGAGAGATGAAATCTTAAAGCGCTTTCATGATGAAAGCACAGCGGGACACTATGAAGAAGAACGAACTATTGCAAGAATCATGACAAGGTATTATTGGCCTGGTATGAGAGCTGAAATCCGAAAACATGTTAAAACTTGCATTGAGTGCCAACGTTTTAAAGCTTCCAATATGAAACCATATGGTCTTTTACGAACAACCAGTAGCATACAGTGGTTTGAAGTAGAAGCAGTGGATCTATTTGGACCACTTCCACGTAGTGACGATGGACACACAGTGCAACACCAAAAAAAATAACCATATACGGACACCACTACGTGATAAAAAAAACAAAAAACAAATTGGCCATTTCAGCCCTTGAAAGGACTTTGACCGAGCTTCTTATGATCAATTGTGTTGTGTGTGTTATTAAATGTTTCTACACAATTGACCGAGAACTGGACCTACATGTTTTATGCCGACTCCGAACGGCTCATGTTCTCAAGAAGCTTTACATGGCATTATTTACTCTCTGAAGTTTGCCATTGTCTGCAGAGAGGTGGTGACCGATCAGAAAAATTTTTATTGAAAAAACTTTTCGCCGCGGCTGGGGATCGAACCCGGGCTCCGAGCATGCTAAGCCACACACTTAACCTGCATGCCACGGTCACCACGTGATAAAAGACTAAAAAAAAAGACCCGTGTCTCCCAATTTTCCCCAAAGTCATGCACTTTTTGTTTTATGGGCCACGCCTACCTCCCATACAACACAAATAATGAAAACTCTATAAAGAGGCTAATATCACAGTTACAAAACTGAAACTCGGTATTTGTGTGTTCTATGTTAAAACTTAAGTGTGTTAGAAAAATGGGCGTTATCCACCCACTTACACGCCCACCTCCCATACAACACAAATAATGAAAACTCTATAAAGAGACTAATATTAAAGTAACAAAACTGAAACTCAGTATTTGTGTGTTCTATGTCAAAACTTAAGTGTGTTAGAAAAATGGGTGTCATCCACCCACTAACACGCCCACCTCCTATACAACCCCAAAATTTAATATTTTATAAAAAGGCTTATATTTATGCTTCAGAAAAACAATTTGATATGTTTGTATTTTAGACACATAAAACTAACAAAATTTTCTAAAATCTCATACAAAAAGCTCTCTAATTTAAGATTACACAGTGCAACACCAAAAAAAATAACCATATACGGACACCACTACGTGATAAAAGACTAAAAAAAAAAGACCCGTGTCTTCCAATTTTCCCCAAAGTCATGCACTTTTTGTTTTATGGGCCCCCAAAGATTTGGGGCCTCGGTATCATTTTCGTAAAAATGTGATCATTTTCTCAGGCTCATATCTTGTAAACCGTTCAGAATTTCGATTTACTCTCAGAGGCAAAGTTGTAGCTCTTGTCATAAGGAACAAAAATTGCCAACATATAAAATCCAAAAAACTTCACCTTCCAGGTCAAAATCGCAAAAAACTTAAAAAATTTCGATTTTTTTTTACCTTTTTTCCCGTGTTCAGGTCCATAGGTAGCAAACCGTTCAAAATTCAAGGAAACAATCAACTACAAAAATGTACCTAAGATCTCAATAAACAAATTTCTAAAACATATAAACTTCCTAGAGATGATTCTTAACACCGTTTTTTAATTTCATTTGTTTTTTATTTACTTCAACATTGAGTTACTATGCTATCTATTACAAAAATATTAAAAAACTAGTAAGGTATATCTTCGACTTGGCCGAAGTTAAAATACCCCCACGACTGATTCTTAAGGGTTAAATAATCTTAAATTAGAGAGCTTTTTGTATGAGATTTTAGAAAATTTTGTTAGTTTTATGTGTCTAAAATACAAACATATCAAATTGTTTTTCTGAAGCATAAATATAAGCCTTTTTATAAAATATTAAATTTTGGGGTTGTATAGGAGGTGGGCGTGTTAGTGGGTGGATGACGCCCATTTTTCTAACACACTTAAGTTTTGACATAGAACACACAAATACCGAGTTTCAGTTTTGTAACTTTAATATTAGTCTCTTTATAGAGTTTTCAATTTTGGGGTTGTATGGGAGGTGGGAGTGTTAGTGGGTGGATAACACCCATTTTTCTAACACACCTAAGTTTTGACATAGAACACACAAATACCGAGTTTCAGTTTTGTAACTTTAATATTAGTCTCTTTATAGAGTTTTAAATTTTGGGGTTGTATGGGAGGTGGGCGTGTAAGTGGGTGGATAACACCCATTTTTCTAACACACTTAAGTTTTGACATAGAACACACAAATACCGAGTTTCAGTTTTGTAACTTTGATATTAGCCTCTTTATAGAGTTTTCATTATTTGTGTTGTATGGGAGGTAGGCGTGGCCCATAAAACAAAAAGTGCATGACTTTGGGGAAAATTGGGAGACACGGGTCTTTTTTTTTTAGTCTTTTATCACGTAGTGGTGTCCGTATATGGTTATTTTGCCGTGACTTAAAAAATTACACACAGTGATATCAATGGATACTAATTGCGGAAGATGTTGCAAGTAGGTGGACAGAGATATTTCAAATGAAAGAAGCTACAGCAGAATCATGCGCTAAGTTGTTCATAGAAGAAGTATTCCTTCGTTTTGGGATACCTAGACGCCTCAAGTCAGACAATGGAGTCCAATTTATTTCAGCGATTATGCAAAGAGTTGCATTTTGTCTCGGAATTGATCAACAGTTTACGCCCGTCTACCATCCCGAAGCTAATCCCGTAGAGCGACGAAATCGAGATCTAAAAGCACAATTAGTTATATTGGTGCAACAAGATCATACTAAATGGTGCAAGAATTTAGCAGCTTTTCGTTTTGCCCTGAACACAGCTAGATGCCAAAGCACAGGGTTCACACCATCTTATTTGACATTCGGAAGAGAGTTACGTACACTTGATGGCGTTCAGCACGACGTCAGAGATATTGTCGAGAGAGACCTTCATTCCACAAGTCACACCGTATCTAAGAAATCTGGTGAACTCGTTTATTACAGCCAAAGAAAATGAGCAACGTATGCAGTACAAGAATAAAGTTCAAGCAGATCTTCATAGGCAGCCTCAGCCAAACTTTGATCTTGGTACAAAAGTTTTAGTTACCACGCATGTTTTAAGTCAAGGATCTAAGGGCATAACCTCCAAGTTCGTACCTAAGCGAGATGGGCCGTATGTCATCATAAGAGCCTGTTTAGATTCGTCATTAAAATTCCGCATTTCCATGAACTTCGTGTCCACACGTTAGAATGGGCATGCCTGTTTCTTTTTCATTATAGAAAGTGAAACTATGGAATAAAACATTTATTAACAACTCATAAACAAAGAAAACCAATTTAAAAAACAAAAACATGAAAATGAAAACAATTGCTTGCCTTCAGCTAAGCGCTAGCTACAATTATTTTCAAATTATGCCCTTGAAAACCTTTGCTTTCAGAGTATTAGAAAACACAATTAAATTAAGCCACAAAAAAGTATAGACAAACTATTTAAATTATGTTTTATTGCTTGAATTAGGGCAACATTTTATAATTTGCTTGAATTAAGACACGTTAAGAAACACGTATAAAACCATTTATTGTAAGCACAAAATATATATAAAACAAAACTCGCACAAAGAAGCAGAAATAAAATCCTCAATTCATGGCCAGAGCCTTCGCAATGCGTCCCACCGCTAGCAATTTGGCTGATCTTGAGCGTTGTTTAAAGCTTTTCGGTACCGGACAAAAGAAATTAATAATTTCCAGCTGCAGTTTTGCTAAAACTACCACTGTATTTAAATTTATGACGCGCGCCCGTTCGTGCTGATATTTTTAATTATTTTATACACAAAAATTTGGCGAACGAATGTTTTTGTTTATTTTTTAATTTGTCAAACTGAAACGAAATGAAATTGAAAACGGCATGAAATTTCCAATTTTTAAGTTTGTGGACGGCATTTCGGCTCAAAATCTTTCATCTCATTTAAACCACCCAATTCTTATCCGTTCTCGCTCACACTTTTTATCATGGGCATGACGGTCTAAACAGGCGTTAAGGAAGATTGGAGCCACCATGTATGAAATCGCATCTCCTGATAATCTGGAAACACCCTTGGGATCATATCATGCATCAGCAATTACCCTATACAGAGGTTCCAACAATGATGACACTCCTGTTCCAGTATATCCCACAAAGAGACGAGGTTGACCAAAGAAGAAGAACACTTAAGGTGTTGTCGTGCTATCTAAAGGTCGATTTTCGCACGCCAAAGAGGGAGTCTGTAGCAGAGCCATCTAGATGATATGATATATAACCAGAGCCACCTACACGTCAATATAATTAAACTTTGTAACGTTTAGATATAAAACAAACTAACTTCACAGTAGTTGCGAAAGCTTCAAGCAAACCATCCTTACTTCACTGCATTTGCGAAAGCTCAAAGCTTGAAGGTTTTGTGACTATAAAAGATCAATCAAACTGCGGAACTGTGTCATTTTGTAAAACACGGTCTTAGCAGCATGTAACTTTCTACTAACATGAAATAACAGATCAGGAGCAGTGTTCGCTAGTGGTCGGTTGAACGGCGCAAAGCTGGTCGCATGTTGGACAGAACGACGTTCCAAAATGATTTAATCGTTCTCTCTTTATTTTTAGGTTCTACACAAATTTTTTCACTTTTCATTGAAATCAAATCACACATCTTTGTATATCCGATTCTACACTTTGTACATTTTTAAGTAAAAAAACTAAATATTGCACTGCTAAAATCTTTATTTCTTTTTATGCTAATTTACTATCTTTCACTACGTCCAATTTAAAGATATTTTATGAATGTTCCTTGTCGACATCGCTCTTATATACGCAATTTCCACGTAAACAATCGACCACATGTTAAAACAAAAACTCATAGTAAATATCATAACTGTGAGAAAAAATTATAATAATGTCCCAGCAGTATTTGGCACTAGTACAGAACTAGCGATTTCACTAGCCCCTAGGTAGCCAGTACTAGTTCTACTTCAATCTACTTTCTTTGCATTCAACTGGCGAATTTAACGTGAAGATGTCATAGGAGGGAGTCAATTGCTACCTTTTACATTCCCATTCCCTAGCCACTTCACTAGTGCTATAGGGCTTATTCGCTAGTCAGAAATATAAAAAAACAAAAAACCTAGGCATTGAGACATCAATGTTCAGTTAAATTGTTTTTATTTATTACAATTTTGTATTCACGTTGTTCAATGAAATTGAAAAGCCTCATATATCATGTTTTTTCCGAAAAAGTTGCTTTGAATAATATCAGCCATTTTCATGAGAGAAAGCCGAAAAAAACATAAACAATAAACAGTACGAGCTTGAAGTAGATTCAACTGACCCGTCTATGCATTACTTAGGGACAGAAAAGTAGCTAGTACGCAAAGAACTAGTAAAGTAGCTAGTGATAAGTAGGCAATTGGTTACTCTCAATACTGGCGGGGTATTGGAATATATTATGATAAGTCAACTAAAACATTAAACAATTTCAAACTGTTCGACTGTGAGAAAAATTTTGATAAGACTCCATTAAACATTAAACAATTTCAAACAGTAAAATAATATATTGGAAAAACCGCAAATATAATGATAAGACACCTAAACATTAAACAATTTCAAAAAATATTGGGTTATTTCTGAACCTGTTAAATATTATTTTAGATTTAACATTTATATTAAAATTCTTTTACTTGATATTTTATTTCATCTTTCTTGGTCTCACAGACCAAGTATTTCAATTAAAGTTTAACTGGCTGCATAAGAATTACTCGCAATCGAAAGCTTTTTTGTTTTATTGTTTTCACATGCAATGTCTTTAAATAAATTATTTTTATCAGTTTATGTGGCCAATTGCTAAACTCTGACACTCAACAAATGGAAGAAACCGCAAAATTACAACAACCATATGAGGCAAATTACAACAACAACCATATCGGCAAATTACAGCAACCATATGAATAGCGCTAATTTCCCATACAAATTATTGTAGGGTATCTTAAAAAATGTATAATAAAATTTATTTAAAAAATATTTTATAACTGTTTCTTAATATTTTTTAAATCGTGTTTATTATCAAAAACCACAAAAAGACAATATTAAGTTTTCTCAAGCATTGAAAAACAAAAGATTTTATATTACACTGCTTATCAAAAAACTGCAAACTAAAATCGCAGAAGACAATTCATTCAACCCTACTGTCGGCAAATTCATATGAAAATCACTTATTTCCCATACAAATTATTGTTGGCTACTCAAAATCAACGTGACCAACCAAGATGATAAGATCACCACTAAAGCTATTTGTATAAAGCTTTACTCCACAAAATGAGACATTTTTGGTGAATTTAGAATGCAAGTTTTTATATTGCTTTTCTCAACAATAATTATTGGTGAATCAAAATGTTATGATATCACCACTTAGCCTATTTACCCCCACATCCCCCATCTTATCCACACTTATGACGCACAACATTGAGGTCCAAAAGTTTTTTATATAGCATTCCCACACTTTTCCCATATTCACGATATTCACCACATTTATATTTAGCCAATACACCCACCATCAAAATGAGACATTTTTGGAGAAGTTACAGTCTTTTAAACTTATTCCCTACTGTTGGCAAATTCATATGAAAAGCACTAATTTCCCATACAAACTTATTGTAGGGTATCTCAATTTCAAATTGACCAACCAGGATGATAAGATCACCACTAAAGCTATTTGTATAAAGCTTACACACACATCAGTAGCGTAGTTAGATTTTTTCCACAACCCAAGTGCCCAAACACCCAAGCGCCCAAACACCCAAACGCTTAAGCGTCCAAGCCCCCAAGGTTCCAAGACCCCCAGGCCCAGAGAGCCCAAGGCTCCAAGACCCCAAGGCCCGAAGGCCTCATGATCCGAAGACGACCCGAAGGTCGCAAAACCTCAAATCCTTAAGGGGGATTGTTACCCCATATTTTCCCCTGAGTAAAAATTTTAACTACCACTCCGTCCCATCGGTCTATTTATCCAAGACTCAACCCATATTATCCAAGACACAAACCACAAAAGCTTTTATCAGTCAGCTGAAGTGGCGCCATCTAGGGAGAGAATGAATTATCAAAATGCCTCATTTTTGTCGAATTTTTATGTCAAAATTTTATATGGAGATTTTCATACAAAAAGTGGTTTTTGTGGTCCAGAACTGTCATACCTTATCTACTTATACCGGCTAAGATTTTTTTTCTATTTCGATATTTAAAACAGTTTTTTACTAGCATCAAATTTCTCAATTTGAGTTATGTCCCCTTTATGGTTATAATTTCGTTAAAACACATTTTAAAAACAAGTGTTTAGTCTTTTGAGACCTATTGAATGGCATAAAATGTATTTTAACGAATTTATAACCATAAAGAAGATATAACTCAGATTGAGAAACTTGATGGTACGAAGCAAAATTTTTGCAAGTAATAAAATATCAAAAAAAAAACATGGTCTAGACCTTACATAATAAATACATATTTTAAGGTAGGGTCATGTACAGAAATATTTGAAAAATCCAAATTGAGAAAATTATCTTCGACACCACTTCTTATGCCCGTGATATAAAATCTAATATTAATTTTTTTGAATAAGTTATAAAATTGCGTTCTAGTATACATTTCTCTAAAACAAGAAAATTGATTTCCAAAAACTATGCAAATTATTAATTCATCATATTTAAGAAATACGCCAACACTATAATCAATGCCATCAAAATTTAGACTCAATGGTAACAATCAAAAGTTATGTCCCACTCGAGTATAACTTTCGCTTCGAATATCCTTAAATATATATGGATAAAATCGTGAGTATCATCGTGTTCGGTAAGATATTGCTAGTAAAACTGTATTTAAATTTTTGCCTTTAGACATATGTAGTTTCTTTACAAAAATCATTTTAAGATCGTTATTTTTTACTGTTTTCCTCAAAAAACAACTTTGTGCTTGTGGGAGAGGAAGATGTGCTTTTATTTTCATAAAATTTTTTTTTGGTAGATCTTGACAACCACATGAAACTTTTGAGACATCTAAGAATAAGAAATTTTAAAAAAAATGTATTTCGATACACCCTTATGCCCAAAAATCAGTGTTAAAAAAAAAATGTAAAAAATAACTTTTGATTATTCATTATATAGCCATAAATAGTATTAAAAAGGATGATTTTTAAACTTAAAAATCTAAAAGAAGTACCGAAAGAGTTAAGAGCCTGAAGAAACTCCAAACTAAATCCCAACCTACACTCTAAAAACTGATTGTAATATCACTACAATTATTGCTGTGAAATTTCACGCATATATTTGCGATTTTTAAAAAATAACACGCATCGCAGTGTTACCTTTCAATTCCGCGAAAAATTAAGCGTGTTTTTCAAAAAAATCATAATTCAAAATCAAATTCCGCCAAAAATTAAGCGTGTTTTTCAAAAAAATCATATATTCTCTCTTTCAATCAATTCATGAAAAACTGCTGAAGTGATATTTTACGCTATTTTGGTGGGTTTTTGCAAGAGCTATTTTTTAACAAATCGGTGATTCCATATCATTTCGACAAATTTTTATCAAAATCTGACCTTAGTGCTTCCGATTTTTTTGAAACTTTGTAGGTTAGAAGTTCCCATTAAAAAAACATATTCTGTGTTTTTTATTATTGCGAAATTTTTTTTTTTGCAAAGTTATACACAGTCAAAAACATTGAAAATCATACAAAAATTAAATAGATGCATGTATTTAAGGTGCTCTATCTTCTAAACTATAAGTCGTACAGAAAATAAACTCAAGTATAGTTTAAGTACCTTGAATGGATCTTTCTGGTGGTGTCATTTTTTTAAAGTACTTCATAATTCATTTATTTAATTAGTGTAAAAAATAAAGGTTTGCATTTTAGTTTCAATTTTACAATCGATTCAAGGCGAGTAAAAAACTTCAATAATATTTATTTTTATAATTTTTCTCGATTTAAAAAACTTGTAAAAACAGATATCTTCATCTGTTTACATCTTTTTAGTCAGTTCGTGATATGTTGCTGATTATAAATAAAAAAACCAAAAAATTTTAAGTATCCTCAATGAAAAGTGTTATAAGTCAAAAACTTATACCTTGGAAGATCAAATAAATTTTCTGGTTTCAGTTTTCCAAAGAATTGAGGAAGAATCTGGCAGTCATCAGTCTCTTCATACCAAGACTCTTATTTAAGTAATCTAAGATGATAAAAAATTGTTTTTAAATAGGGGTATTCACGATGTGGTATATTTGCCCTTGTATTGTGTATCTTTGATAAATTTGATATTTGAAGTAAAATTACAAAAACGAAATTTACAGTGTTCAAAATACAACCTTGTAGCAAAAATACAATATAAATACAATACGTGTGTTCATTAAGTCTTAGATATTATATAAAAAGTAATAGAAGTAGTAAAATAAATACATAGATAATATTTATTATAAATTGTGCATTAAATTCAGTTTTATATGCTATTATTTTCATTGTAAGAGTTTTTGTGCATGTAGTTTTAATAAAGAATTAAAGTTTGAATATTTTATATTAGGAGAAAAAAAAGTTCATAATATTGGGTGGATTATATTTGCACAGATCCCGAAAGAATCCATCCAAATATGGTGTTCTGGGCAACAGGAAACCCAGCGTCGAGCAAAATCATGCCTGGTCTTATAATTTTGGGATATACATCAGCTCCCAAAATTACCGATATTACGTCAGACTTATTATATTGTGGGTCAGCCAGAACTAGATTTTGGAATTTATCCTTAATTGTTTCAGTAAGGGTTTTCGATGCTGTTCGCATTGCTATATGGCCAACAACCTTAAGCCTAGCCTCGATTTTCAGCATTGGATCTGCTTGAGCATGGATGGAAACGCTGCAATTTCTATCACCACCAAGTAGTGTCGTTTTAAAACGGAATTTCTTTACAATGTTTTCGGAAATTTGGCTAACCACAGTACATGGATCCAGGATTGATCGGACGTGGTGATTTTTGCCATGCACACCGAGGTTGAAAACTGCAGTAGGTAAAAGAGTGACGACATGATGTGCTCGGATAGTGGAAAACAAAAGCCTTTCTGTTTTCAATATACTATATGTCTGGATTGATATTTTTTCCTTATTCATAGATGTTGAAACGCATTTTTAATCTGAAAAGCATTTAGAAATTTTGACAAATTAAAAAAAATATATGATGGGGAAAAACTACTAATTTGGAAGGACGACAAGTTTGACAATCGGACGTTTAATCAGGCCTCGTTGCGTTAATAAGTCTGCAACTCGAACTTGATTATCACTGCCTGGATAGACTTTTGCAATTCTACCTAGACGCCATTCTGTGGGAGGGAGATTTTCATCTTTGACGACTACCATAGTATTCTCTTCGATGTTTACTTGTGGATTCTTCCATTTGTTTCTTTTATGCAACTCTGAGATACTCATTTTTCCAACGTAAGCAAAACTCTTGTTGCAAGGCTTTTAATTTTTGCCAACGATTAATTATGGATATAGTTTGTTCCGTAATTTTTGGATCAATAGGAGCATGAATGTGTCCTCCAATTAGAAAATGGCCTGGTGTTTAGGCTGAATTATCGGAAGGATCTTCGGACATGGGTGAAATTGGGCGTGAATTGAGGCAGGCCTCAATCCTCGCAAGAAGGGTGGACATTTCTTCAAATGTGTATTTAAACTTGCCAGCTATTTTGCGGAAGTGAGTTTTGAAGCTTTTCACTCCCGCTTCCCACAACCCACCCATGTGTGGTGCACCAGGTGGAATGAAATGCTAAGTTACACTCTGATGATGGAAATTTGAAGTGAGTGCGTCACGATCTGTTGTGAAAAATTCACGAGTTAATATTTTAGACGCTCCAACAAACGTGGTACCATTATCAGAATAAAGGTGCAACGGACATCCTCGACGGGACACAAATCTGTGAAAGGCTGCTAAGAAAACTGAAGTAACAAGACTTGAGGTTACTTCTAAATGAATTGCTTTCGTGGCGAAACACACGAAAACACAAACGTATCCCTTCGTGATGAGACATGCTCTTCCGGTATAGTTTTTGATATCAAATGGTCCCGCGAAGTCAAGTTATGAATTATAGTCTTTATAAGATTCCTTGCTTTGGAATCCAAAACTGAAGACGAAGAAGACGGAGAACCAGCTGGATTTCTCCGTGCAAGGAAATTTGGTGAGTAAAACTCACAATTAGTCGTGACAGTTGACAACTGTACGCAAGGATTATAGGATGCCTTTCGTCATAAGACATGACTGAAGAACAAACTAATCTTCCACACACTCTTAGAACACCAACTTCATCAAGAAAAGGGTTAAGATTCAGAAGGCTGCTTCCTGACTGAATTGGTTCCTTTTTTTTAAAGATGGTTGTACTCTTCGACATGCACCACCTTTTGGCTGAGTATAATAAGTCTTGTCTTGACTTGATTTACTTCAGAGCTTGTAATGAGCACTGAATCTTTGGAAAAATTAGAACGATACTTAGGATGTGTGTGAAATAAAAATCGAAATATATATGCAATGACACGAATTGCCTTTGGGTATGAAGAAAAACGTGCAAGAATGTCTTCATAGTTTTTAAAATAAGCAAAGAATGATTTTGTAGACTTCTTTTCAAGTTCAGTTTCGATCTTATATATTTTAATAGAATTTGGCCAAGAGCTTGGCTCAAGTTTAAGCCATGGTGGGCCATTCCACCATAAATCACTCTCACGAAGATCTTGTGGTTGGACACCACGAGTCGCCAAGTCAGCGGGATTGGATAATGAGTTAACATGAAACCAGTTCTGGGTACCAACACTCTGCACGATTTTAGACACTCAATTTGCCACGAATGTGGTCCATAAGCAAGGCGGCTTCGAAAGCCACGCAAGCACAATGGTGGAATCAGTCCAAAAGAATGTTTCGTACTTTGGAATATCCAATTGTGGCAGAAGAGATTCGACCATATCGGCTAAGAGTGTTGCGCCACAAAGTTCCAAACGTGGCAAGGAAATAGATTTTACTGGTGCTACTTTCGTTTTGCTAGCCTGTAAATGAGTGGAAATTGTTTCAGCGCTCTCAATGCGTACATAAATGGCTGCAGCATAAGCTTTTTCCGATGCATCACAGAATGCATGAAATTGAATATTGGAACTTGGAGAATATTTTACCCACCTACGAATCCGAATATTACCGATTTGTGAATAATTGGAAATAAATGAATGCCATATTTTAAGACATTTAGAAGGAATATTTTCGTCCCAACCTATCTGTTGAAGCCATATTTGCTGCATAAGCATTTTTGCTACTATTATGCATGGAGAAGGCCAGTCTGCTGGATCAAACAGCTTTGCAATTTGGGATAGAACTTCCCGCTTCGTGAATTCAGACTTCTGCTCTAATGTTTTAGTGGAAAAGAAGAATTCATCGGAACTAGCATTCCATTGCACACCTAAGGTTTATGCGGTGCTTCTGTCTTCTAGCTTTAGAAATTCATCATCTAAGAGATGATCTTTAGGTAGCCCTTCTAGAATGAATTTTCAGTTGGAAGTCCATTTTCGGAGTGAAAATCCACCAGACAACAAAGCACCAATAAGTTCATCTCTTGCTTTTCTAGCTGTGGTGATGTCGTGAGCTCCCGCTAGAGCATCATCAACATACATAGATTTTCGCAAGATATGGCTTGCAAGTGGATACAACTTCTCTGTGTCATCTGCAAGTTGAAGAAGCGTTTTGATAGCTAAATAGGGTGCACAGTTTATCCAGAAAGTAACTGTATTTAGCTCGTAATCTTGGACTTGCTAATTAGCAGTGTTTCGAAAAAGTATACGTTGAAATGGCGTATGATCAGGATGAACGATGATTTGGCGATACATTTTTTGAATGTCGCCATTGAAAACGAACTGGTAAAACCGCCATTTTAATATTAAAATGGTTAGGTCAGATTGAAGAGTTGGACCAATATGCAAAACATCGTTGAGACTTATCCCGTTGGAAGAAGCACTAGAGGCATTGAACACTACACGGACTTTTGTTGTAGTGCTCTCGGGTTTTATTACTGCATGATGTGGCAAATAATAATTTTTTGGAAAATGTTGGAATTTTGGTGAAGGAACTGGCTGCATATGGTTTAGAATTCATTTCTCATGAATTGAGCATGGGCAATAGCACGAGAATGACCTAAGTTTATTGAATCTGGAAACGACTCTTTGAACGGAAGTTTAACCACATATCTTCCATCTTCGGTCCTTTTTGTCGTATTAACAAAATTTTCTTCGCAGAAACGATCAGATGGAGACATGTGATTTTTATGTGGAGATCGTCCACCTTCCAAAATCGAGAAATTTCTTTGTCTAGAGAAATTTCAGTAAAGAATGAAACACATGTTGTTACTGAATTTGTAGAATTTTTGGAAACAGGGCCTGTAAAAATCCACCCAAATATGGTTTCTTGTGCAAGCAAGGATGATCCTCCAACGTTGCGTTGGATACCGTCTTGCAGAACTATTGGAAAAAGATCTCCACCGATCAATAGATCAATGTTGGAACTTTTGAAAAATTCAATATCAGCTAATTGAATATTTGGAATATTTGCTAGGAAGGATGGATCCAGTGAACGTGATGGAATATTCCCTGTTAAGCGAGGAACCACAAGAGCGGTTGCCTCAATAGAAATTTTGGAATCGATGGGAGAAGCTAAATTAAATGAGCAAACTTCTTGAACGTTAGCAGAAACTGCATTGTTTAAGCCAGAAATTTATGCTGAAGTTAATTGAAAAGGAAGTTTAAGCAACTTGAAAGTCTTTCGGAAATGAATGTTCCTTCGGAACCCGAATCTATGAGTGCTCGAGCAGAATAGGTAATGCCATGGTGACAAATATGCACTACTGCTGTTCCCAGCAAAACACTTTTGAAATATGATGCAAAACATGATTGGATATTTTCTATTGGAAACATTTCAGTGGACTGTATTTGGGTTGCATGAGAACGAGGCCCTGCAGAATTAAAGTTGGAATTTGTATTAGAGCGTCGTGATGCATCTTTAGATGTAGAAGGTAAATCAGTATTTCCAACAGAAACTTTATAAGAGGCATCATGTTGAAGCAGAGTATTATTCCATTTGTTGCATTTGAAACAATTATGCGAACTTTTGCAGTCTTTAATGGCATGAGAGCTGGCAAAACAATTCAGACAGAGTCCAAGCTTTTTTATGCAAGACATTCTTTTTATGCAAGACAATGGCATGAGAGCTGGCAAAACAATTCAGACAGAATTCAAGCTTTTTTATGCAAGACATTCTTTCATCATGATTCATGTTTAAAAAACGAGAACACTGTCGAATGGTATGTTGCTCTTTTGGACAAAGTTTGCAAGAAGGAATAGAAAAGTTAGTTGTATAAGTATTTATTCTTTTTTGCTGACTACGAGATTCAGAAGTTGATTGCAGTTTTTGGAACGGAGCCTTTTGACTAGTTGAACACTTGATGTCAAAGACAGTTTCTAAGGTTTGGTATCGGTTTGTCAAGAAGGAGTCTAGATCGGACTATCGAGGAATTTCGGTTTTATTGGTTATTGATTGCTCCCAAAGTGAAAGGGTAGCATCTGGAAGTCGAGAGGAACATAAATATACAAAAATTGGATCCCAGTTTTCTATATTGTCATGCAACTGCAGAGCGGATATACAACTGTTAGTATTCCTCTTGTTGTATCCCACAACATTGCATGTACACTTTGTACACCCGACCTCACACCAATTCCAAAGAACCAACTCAATAAATATTATTACCAGATGTCGCCCTCGGAAACTGAGGATTTTCCTTTATAAACCACCAACCGGCGTAGAAACGATCGAAGAAAGAAAGATAGTTTTAAGCCTACAATATCTAAACTGGTCGCAGCCTCGCCTAGACAGCGGGCCTTTTTAGATTAAAATTATAAAATAAAAATCAAACTTTGGTCGCAGCCACGCATAGACAGCGGGCCACTGTTGATATAAATCAAACAAAATAAAATATAAACCATAATCAACAAAATCAAATAAACGTCTTTTTCTTTCCGTCCATGGTCGCTCTTCTCCTCGTGAAAGCACGGAGACCATAGGACGTTAAATATAACATTGGTGGCAGCGGAGGGATACGCTTCATCCCAAAAATCATCAAAAGGAAAAATCCTTAACAAAAAAAAATAAATTCAATATTAAAAAAAAAAATAATAAAGAAAATTTAAAAAAAAAAAGCATACCGAGGCTTCAACATCGGCTTTGAAAATTTTAAAAAGTGAAAATACAAAAAAAATGCGTGCCGAGGCTATAACAGCGGCAGTGAAAAAAAAAAAACAGTGAATAAAAAGTGAAAAAAAGCCCAGGTTAACCAGCTCTAAGACGTGAAGTCTCCTGGCCCATCTTTAAACGAAAACCAGGATAACCAGCTATAGGGCTACTAAGAGCCTCCTGGCATCAACAACATTAATCAGAGAAAATCTATAAACGAAGACCAGGATAACCAGCTATAGGACTACTAAGAGCCTCCTGGCATTAACAACAACAATCAGAGAAAAAAAGAAAACAAACAACGTCAAGCAGACAAAAGGACTGAGCCAACACCAACAACTCAAGAACACATCAACAACACCAGGAAGAATTGATACAACAATAGTAAGCAAAGAAAAAAAAAACAAAAAAAAATAATAAATAAACTATTATATACATATTTATATTCACATATTTTAATAATATTTAAGTAGACTATACAATTGAAAGTTTTTCCGAAAACAAAACAGTATATTTTTATGACTTAAAAAATTGTGGCATTTTAATTGTTTATATTAGTTTTATAATTCTTAAAAAACATATTTTTTAAGAATTATTTTTAGAGCTTGATGCCAAATAATTTATTGAAGCCAAACAGGTTGCTACAACAACAATGTTCTTTGCAGAACAAACCGAGCAGACTAGACCATGGTTTCGTCGGACGCTACTCCAACTCATCAGTAGTCTCTGTGGTTTATGCAGTCTACTAACTTTGATAAGTTAATAAGCTTAACTGCAGTAAAACCAAAACGGAATTACCCAAAAAGCTTTTCACTTGTCAAGTAGTGTTTTTCTACTCTTTTGCTAGTTGCAAAATTTCAAAAATTGACTACATTTATTCATATAAATATATTATATTGTTAAAATATAATATATTTTTATAATTTTCTGCTCTAAAAAAAAAAATTCAAAATTTTTACTCGTCAACACGCGACTAAGGTAGTACAGAACTTTGCTTCTCTACCATTTTTCGAAAATTCTTTTTGTTTCGACGCGGATTCTGATCCTGAGTACTTAAATATGGATCTCAAGTTTTCGTTGAACGACATTTATAATATCGTACCGGTTTTTAACGGCAATCCAGCCGAATTAAATAAATTCATTGCATGCGGTAATATACTTTTTTCTTCTGCTAAGACCGACGCAGAACATAAATTCATTCTAGAGGTTATAAAAACACGGCTAGAAGGCTCAGAAGGCGAGCTCATCCAATTTAAATCTTTTACCAAATGGAATGATTTGTTACAAGATTTGGAGAATGAGTTCAAAGAAGAAAAAACGCGAGCCTCTGCTCAAAACGAACTTATGACAGCGAGACAAAATTTGAGAGAAACTGTTAAAGAGTTCGGTGAACGAATTGGAAAATTACTGCATTCACTAAATTCAGCTACATTTTCTAGCACTAGCGAAATTTCGATTCGTACATATTTAAAACGCGAGAACGATCACTTGGCAATACGGGTATTCGAGGATGGTTTGCGAAATCATAATTTAAGATTAATTCTTAAAGCTCACAATGAGCGGGACTTGAAGAAAGCCGTCATGTATGCCGAGGAGCATTCAGTACGGCTGGAAAAAAATTCGCAATACCAAACCTCACCTTTTAAACCCACATGCCAATATTGAAAAAAGTCAGGGCACACTGAAAATTCGTGCTATCGCAAAAATAATTATGTCTACTCTAATTATAATAGTAAATATTCTTATCAAAACAAACATCATAATATAAAGAAAGAAATACAATCTATATTTTGTTCATACTGCAAACGGTCGAATCACACGTACAAAGAGTGTAGATTGCGGCCAAGGCAAGAATATAAAGAACACCAAAATCACAGAATCTTAGAAAATAATAGAGCTTTCAGACAATATCCAAATCCATTTAGAGAAAACAACCAATTCAGAGGTCTATACAATCCTCCTTATCAAACTCACCACGTAAATCATGCATCGGGAAACGAAATAGCACGGGAAGAAATCAGCGGCGCTTCTCCCCGGATGCAAATAAAAGCCGATGTGCACCAAGCACAACATTAACATATTCAATTATAATACCTTTTTGCGAAAGATACGATGAGCCAGTGCTTCGTATTAAACTCGAACCTTCAGACAAACATATAACTTCAGTTTTAGTTGACACAGGCGCACAAATTAGTCTTTTAAAAGACACAGAACAAAAGTACAGAATTAACAAACAAAGTAAACATACAGTTACAACCATTTCAGGTAATTCAATGCAAACATTAGGTGAACAGATAAAAACAATAAATGTTCCATATAATGACCAGATGATAACATTGAGACACAATTTTCATATTCTAAATAAAAATATTAATTTATCCTATGATGGAAATTAAGGAAGCGATTTTCTCACAAAATTTAACTGTAAAACAGATTTCAAGAAAAAACAACTGGAAATACCAGTATATTGCTCAAACGCAGCTGTAAGCAAAAATAAAATTTTAAAATCACATATTGTAGATTATTGTAAAAACACAGAAAAGGGAAACAATGTGTTGCCTACGGGTAAAAATGGAATTGTGAAAATAGGAATGAAGAGCAGGAGTATGCGCCGAATGGCATAAGTCATATTGAGAATCTTCAACCTAATGTCTACGGGCCGCAATCCATCACATTGTCACCTAAAGTAGAAACAAAATCATAAAAAATAATGTGAAATCAAAAAAAGAGGAAACCAAGGCATTATTCTTGGATAATGAAAGGAATTGTAAAAACAGGATTGAGTCAACTCAACCTGATGTCTACGTGCTGCAATCCATTACCTTACAACCTCGTTGCAAACAAATTGTAGAGATCCCTTTTGCTTATTCAAAAGACGCAGTGATCCACAAGAAACAAATAAATCCAGGAGTATATTTGGCGGAAACCCTGGTACGCCCAATTAAAAACAAAGTTAAAGTTCTTTTTATGAACACAACAGAAGATATTAAAGAAATAAATTTAAATAAAATTCAATATGAGTGGGAAAAGATAGAAAATTTCAATGAAATCAAATTAGATAAAACAAAAGATTTAATAAAGGATAGATTAAAAAAGATAGAAACAAACATTGAACTAACACATTGTAATAAAGAAGGAAAGAAATCAATTTTAGAAATTTGTGGAAATTATAACGATTTATTTTATTTCGAAGGAGACCATCTCACGTGTACAGAAACTTCAGAACATGAAATTATAACTGAAGCAAACAAACCTCCATTATTTGTTAGACCATATTGACTACCAGAAAGTCAAAAACAGGAAATTCATAAGCAGGTTAATGAAATGTTAGAAGATAGTATTATTCGCCCAAGTTCAAGTCCATGGAACTCGCCACTTTTACTTGTTCCAAAGAAGGCAGATTCCGAAGGTTACAAACGTTGGAGAGTTGTAGTTCATTTGCGAAAATTAAACGACTTACAGTCGGTGACGCATACCCATTGCCCAATATTACTGACAGACTTGACCAGTTGGGAAGAGCAAAATATTTCAGCACTCTGGATTTAGCCAAAGGTTTTCATCAGATTCCCGTTAAAAAATTTGAAAAATGTAAAACTGCTTTCAGCACACCTTTTGGACACTACGAATATAACAGAATGCCATTTGGTTTAAAAAACGCTCCAGCAACTTTTCAAAGGATCATGAACAACGTACTAATGGGTTTACAAGGATTTGAATGTTTTGTCTACGTCGACGACATCGTTGTGTACGGTTATGATTTATCGGATCATAACAACAAATTCATTAAAATATTTGACCGATTGCGTCAACACAACCTTAAGCTACAACCTGACAAATGTAATTTTCTCAAACAAGAATTAACATATTTAGGGCACATAATTTCTGAAAACGGTATAAAACCAGATCCCGAAAAAATTAAAGTAGTTAAAACTTATCCAACTCCAAAGAATGTGAAAGGAATAAAATCATTTTTAGGATTCGCAGGATATTAACGACGATCTAAAATTAAATGAAATTGTGTTAATTTTAAACGAATTTGTTTTTGAAATAGAAATTGAAACAAATTCATTTAAATTAAACACAACTGTTTTTAAAGTTAAATTTAAAACATTGGTTTTTGTTTTTAAAACAATGTTTTTAAATAAGAAAACAAATTTAAAACAAAAATTTTTAAATTTAAAACAAATGTTTTAAAGCACAATTTTTTTATGCCATTTTTTAATTTTTTCCGAGTTTTTGATGACAGATTCGTAATCAGCGACCCTTGGGACCCTCCGAATACCAAATCTTAACTCCTTTCAATGAAGTTTGCATTTTAAATATTTCAATACCAATGAAAATTCAAAATTCAAAAAATGTCAAAGAAAGTTTCAAAGAAATAATGAATGAAAAAAAATTTAAAGGAGTGTATAATTGAAATTTAAACGCAATTGTTTTAAATTTTGTTTTGCAGAAACGCAAAGGCGTTAAATTTATATTTTAAAAATTTTTGTTTAATTTTAAAGTATGTTTTTTTCTCAGTGTAGCATATCCAAACTTTGATGAAAAATTCATAGTATCGACAGATGCGAGTGATGCAGGACTTGGCGTAGTTTTATCTCAAGGTATAATTGGAAAAGATAAGCCAATATGTTTTGCAAGTAGAACATTGAACGGATGCAGAGACACGCTATAGCACCACGGAAAAAGAATTGCTTGCAATTGTCTTTGCTGTAAAACAATTCCGACCTTATATTTACGGTAAAAAGTTCACAATCTGCACTGACCACAAACCACTCGAATGGCTAATGAAGTTAAAAGACCCAATGTCAAGGTTAGCTAGATGGCGAATTCTCTTATCAGAATATGAATATACGATCAAATATAAAGCAGGGAAAAATAATACAAATGCTGACTCACTCAGTCGAATCACTGAAGATGAAAAACTTACAGAAATGGTAAGCAAAGTTTTAGTTATGACACGCCAAATGACAAACAAAAAGGAGCACAATGAAAATTTACAAACAAAAATTGAAGAACCCAATAATACAAGAAACGAGGCAATCTCTAAAATAATAGAAACCCAAGATTCAATATATTTCAATAAAAAAATCTGCATTAAAAATATTAATATTACCTCTAACAGAATCTTTAGAAGAAAAATTTATAATAAAATCAATTCCACAATTTATAAAACCTTTATTGGTGAAATAGAGTTATACTAATTTAATAACAAAAATTTGCATACGACGACATTACCTATTCCTTTTAAAACTTCAAAAGATCAAGAATTAGCAAAGAAAACGCTAAACAAAATAAAAAGCGAAAGTTACAAACAAAATCATGATTCTATAGCCATATCAATCCCAAACATTAACCCACAGTTTAAAGAAAATTTTAAAACAATGCTTAAAGAAATATTTTCCGACAAAACAATTAATTTGCATATCAACAAAAGAACAATTTTGGAAAACATTAATGAAATAGAAACAATTTTAAGAGAATATCATGAATCACCGCTTGGAGGACATCAAGGAGTAAAGAGAACGCTAAAAAGATTAAAAGCAAATTACTACTGGCCAAATATGAAAATTGATGTACAAAATTACATAAGAAGATGTGAATCATGCCAGAAAAATAAACTAAATAAATCTCCAAAAGTGCCAATGAAAATAACAACGACGAGCTCTTCACCATTTGAAAGAGTGGCTTTAGACATAGTAGGTCCACTTCCAAATACTTACAAAAGTAATAAATACATCTTAACTTTTCAAGACGATTTAACCAAATTTACTGAAGCTATACCTTTAGAGAATGCAGAAGCAACCACAGTTGTAAGAGCTTTTGTAGAACAGATACTCTGCCGTTTTGGATTTCCAGATTCATTATTAACTGATCAAGGTACTAATTTTCTCAGCTATTTATTTAAAGAAGTATGTAAATTGTTAAAAATTAAAAAATTACAAACAACTCCATATCATCCACAAACAAATGGAGCACTTGAAAGAAGCCATCGCACACTTGCGGAATATCTTCGGCATTATGTCAATAATGACCCTCTCACTTGGAACGATTGGATCCCTTATGCAATATTTGTTTTCAACAACATGCCTCACAGTAGCACCAATTACAGCCCTCTTGAATTACTCTATGGATACCCTGCAAAAATTCCATCCACTTTACAAAAAGACCCGTCATTAAACTATAACTACGAAAATTATGCAAATGAGTTAAAGGCACGCTTACAACACGGATTTAAAATTGCAGGCCAAACTTTGAAATATAAAAAAGAGAAATCAAAAGAACAGTATGATAAAGGTTCTAAACCAAAAACATTTAACGTTGGAGAAAAGGTTTTGATTACAAACCAGACCAGGAAAAATAAATTTTCATCTCTTTGGGAAGGTCCATATGATGTTATTAAGATTATTTCACCCGAAAACACTGCTATAAAACTTCGCAATAAAATTAAAATCATACACAATAACAACCTCAAATCATTCTCCGATTAAATAAAAAAAAAGAGGCACACACAACATTTGATAAACACAAACACGCTAAAAACACTTATCAAAATACAACATTCATAAAAACACCACAAATTAATACGAACACATCTTAAAATCAGAACTACAAATTTTGTTACGATTTTAACAAGCCTAGGGAAACATGTTATTTTACTTCTTTCTTTTGAAAACAGGCAGTCATTTGTTTTCTCATAAACCAAAACTTTTTAACTTCTCTCGAATTTTAGCTGATTCATACGAAAAAAATATATTCCGCTTACAAATTGAAACCCAAAAATTGAAATTAACAAATTGAAATTATGGGAAATTATGGGAAAATTATGGGGCAAAAACTAAAAAATAAATTCCGCTTGCAAATTGAAACGAAAAAATTGAAATCATGCGGCAATAACGCAAAAACTTTCAAACTATATATAAAAATATTTTCTAAAATGTAAAAGTAAAAAAAATACGTCCGTATATAAGAAAAATATAAATGTACATAGGACACAAATACATATTTTGAAACAAATACTTAGATGTTACAAATAAATTTTTTCTTCTAAATTTTAATTATCATAATAATATACAAAATAATATCAAAAACAAAAACAAAAAAACATAATGTATAAAACATTTTTACTTATGTTACTTTACCTTATAAGATTACAAAAAAAAAAAAACAAAGACAATATATATAAGTAGATTAATAACTATTAAACAATAACAAAAAATTTTTTTTTAACAAATATTAAAAACAACCACATGATCAAACTTATATTAAACAAAAAACATAATGTATAAAACATTTTTACCTACCTAAGGTAGATTAAGATTACAATAAAGAAAGAAAAAACAAAAACAATATATACAAGTAGATTAATAACTATTAGACAAAAAATGTTTAACAACAAATATTAGAAATCAGTCACATGATTATACCTATATTATAAGTAGGGCTCGAAAAAACATGCACAAAATTTTTCAAAAAATGCATGCAAAAATCCACGAAATAATGTTAAAATATGCATGGAAAAATGCTCAACAAATTCTAAATAATATGGGAATTTTTATGGGTTTTCCATTGAAAAACCCTTCGAGACTAGTCATTTGTAATTTTCACAATTCAATGTCTATTCAAACTCAAATTGGGTAGTGTTCTCATTCTCAACTCATTCTGTGTTGAGTTACTTAATATTGCGAATAGTGCTGCCACTCAATGCATTTTCTAAGTAACAAAATATATATACGTACACTGAGAAAAAAAACATACTTTAAAATTAAACAAAAAATTTTTAAATACAAATTTAACGCCTTTGCGTTTCTACAAAACAAAATATAAAACAAGTATGTTTCATTTTGAACTACCTTTAAACTCCTTTCTTTTTTTAATTTTCTCTTATTGTATCTTTGAAAAAACAAACAAAAATTAGAATACAATGTCAATTTTTGAATTATTTTGAAAAATATCCAAAATATCATAAAATAAAAAGTAAAATTATATATAAAAATATTTCAAATGCAAACTTCATCGAATGTAGTTAACATTTGGTATTCGGAGGGGCCCGGGATAGATGGTTGTGGATCTGATGCTAAAAACTTGGAAAAGCTAAAACAATGGCATCGAAAAAATATGCATTGAAATATTTGTTTTGAATATTAAAATTTTTGTTTTAAATTTGTTTTTCAAAACAAAAACATTGTTTTAAAAACAAAAACGTTTGTTTTGAATTCTACTTTAAAAACAGTGGTGTTTAATTTTAATGAATTTGTTTCAAGCTCTATTTTAAAAACAGATTCGTTAGATATGAACACAATTTCTTTTAATTTTAACACATTTTTCCCTCAGTGGAGCAGTTATTTGGTACAATTCAGTTTATTCTTAAGGTGAAAACAGTCACGCACTGTTAAATAGAAATCAAAATTCATAAAAATGTTTAAAAGATAACAGTGAAAAATATGCAAAGCATAGCATGGCATAGCGTTCTATAGAATTTAGATTTCCATTGTTTGAAAAATTGCGTTATTTACTCGCTGAGCTGGAATTTAATTTATTATTTGTTTTTCAAAAAAATAAACCACTATTATTTGTGGAAAATAATAATAATAAAAAATTAAATAGAACAATTTTCTCCATGCTATCGCATGTCACGCAATGCGGGATTGTTTTCGCCTTTATTCTTATGGCAACGCTAATTGCGAATAAAAACTATCGATTGTGCCAACAGATAAACTTCTAAATCTCTGTTCAGACGGTATGAAACATGTTTCGGCAACGCGTAGTTTGTCAAAAATGTTCTTAACTTCTTTCAAAGAAGTCCTTCTTTGTTTGAAAAATAATATTAAGCAATTAAACGTTGAAACTGAAGAGAAATTGTCAAAAACTGCTCAAATTACTAAAAAATGCATGCAACCCCGAAAAACCGCAAAATATGCAAAAATGCATGCAATATGCAAATGCATATTTTTTCGAGCCCTAATTATAAGATAAATTTAACTTCATATATACTACTTTACTTGTATAAAATTCTTAAAACATAAAAATAAAAAATTTATAAAATTCATGTAATCCTCATTTCTGTTCACTGATCGGTGGTATCGCGACAGAAAATTTTTCAACCTCTTCAAGGAGAAAAATTTTCTTTTATAAAGGGGGAGGGATGTTGTATCCCACAACATTGCATGTACACTTTGTACACCCGACCTCACACCAATTCCAAAGAACCAACTGAATAAAGACCAGATGTCGATATCAAAAATGCAGCGATCTGCATTTCGACACAAATAATAAACAAAAAATATAATACTACGAACGCCAACAACCCAATTTGAGTACAGCGACTCAAATTGCCGGCGTTCAAGAAAAGAAAAACATACTGACCTAATTTAAGCGCATATGCTTAAATTACCAAAATAAACAAAACCAATGCTTTGTTTTTATTGTCAAGTGGTTCCGACTTAAACGTCGGCGACAACAAAAACAAAGCAAGTGACTGTTTGGGTGCATCGGCATTGGCTTGCACGGTCAGCAAAGGCCGTTCATTTACCTATCCTAGTTACTGCGCTGCTTTTAAGGTGCATTGCCTGCAACTGCGTAACATGCAAAGTGTACGTGATCGCGTATCACTAAGGGGAAGTAGAACGATTTGTAAATTTACATAATGATTTACATTTCCTAAATATATGTAGCTTATGTATTGATTTTGATTGGTTGGTATCTATTTGAATTTCCACTTATTGGAATTATTGGAATATGGAAACGCCCTCGGAAACTGAGGATTTTCCTTTATAAACCACCGACCGGCGTAGAAACGATCGAAGAAAGAAAGATAGTTTTAAGCCTACAATATCTAAACTTGTTGCAGCCTCGCCTAGACAGCGGGCCTTTTTAGATTAAAATTATAAAATAAAAATCAAACTTTGGTCGCAGCCACGCATAGACAGCGGGCCATTGTTGATATAAATCAAACAAAATAAAATATAAACCATAATCAACAAAATCAAATTAACGTCTTTTTCTTTCCGTCCATGGTCGATCTTCTCCTCGTGAAAGCACGGAGATCATAGGACGTTAAATATAACACTCTGTAGTTTTTTTATTGCAATGCTAGATTCGTTGGAAATGGAAGACAGATTGAAAAGGATACGAAGTTGACTATTGATGAGGATCAGTTTGTTTTCAAAACGATCCTTTAAATTTTTCCATGCTAGAAAAAAGCTATCGTTAGTCAATGGAGATTTTTTTCACAATATCTTGCGCTTCTAGTCGAGTTTTCTGGTTAAGATGGAAAAGCTTTTCCACTGGACTCAACCTTGTGTTGTTGATATAAATTGCAGTGAACATGTCACGGAAGGATGGCCAAGATAAATAATCACCGTTGAATATTTGGGTATCGCAAGGTGGTAGGTCAAAATTTGAACTTATAGGAACTGCTTCAATTACTCTAGGAAATTCAGGAATTGCTGCCTCCGCTGACAATTGTGTGATTTCCCCTAATTTTGCTACGCATCGCACATTAGTTTGGTACGAGCTCCGATATCGTTGCTTAACGCTCTCCAAATCGACGTCAAACTCTCCATCGTCATTCTTCGCAGCAATATCTCACAGACAGGCTTCATATCCAGATTTAACACTCAACCAGATTGACCTTATCTCCTCGCAATGAACTTCTAAGGAGTACGTTGAATGTAGTGCATTGGGGATTGCGTTGAAGTCAGCTTCAAATTCTACCAAATTATCGGTGAGGTTAATGAAAGTTTCCAGCGTGGTCATTATTATGTAAATGGAGGGAAATAGACAACAAGTGAAGAAATCAAGAAAACTAAAAACAGTGCTATGCCAAACGAGACTAACTTTTTGAAATAAGAAAAATACTTTGATTCAAAAGATATCTTGACAATGAATGTGTATCAGAAGCTAGGAATTGGAATTAGAGAAGATAATCTTTGAAAAGAGAAGATTTTTCAACAATGAATGAAATAAACGATAGTAGAAATAGAAATAACAAGTAAAGAAAGTCTAAGTCGGTCTAGGCCGACTATGAAATACCCTAAGCCCACTTTTCAAAAACAAAAAATTTTTATTGTAAATGGGCGTCTCCAAGGGCGGATGAAGCCTATATTTTATATGCATTTAAATGTTGATGAAAAATGTACACATACCAAGTTTTATTCCTGTAGCTCACAGTTAATGCCTTTATTGTGCTTTCGCTATGGGAGTTGGGCGTGTTCATGGACGGATTACTTCCAATTTTTGGACACACCTTAGTTTTGGTATAAAATACATCCATACCAAATTTAATTTGTCTATGACAAACATAACCTTATTTATTGAGTTTAAAACTTTTTTGTTGTATGTGAAAAAGGCGTGTCCGTAGGCGGATGACGTCCATTTTTTAAAACTATCTTTGTCTTGTCATAAAAAACATACGTGCCAAATTTTAGCTCTGTGGGTCAAACAGAGGCTTATTTATTGCGTTTTCAATTTTTGGGTTGTATGGGAGGTGGTCGTGTCCGTGAGCGGATGACGTCCATTTTTTGAAGACATCTTTGTGTTTGTATAAAACAAATACATATCAAATTTTATTGTTGTAGGCTTATTACGAGCTGGGTTATGCAGTTTTCAATTTTCGCGTTGTATGGGAGGTAGGCGTGTCCGTGGGCGGATGATATCCACTTTTCAAAACCATTTTTTTTTTGTCACAAAAAACATTTGCCAAATTTTAGCTCTGTAGGTTAAACAGAGGCTTATTTATTGCGTTTTCAATTTTTGGGTTGTATGGGAGGTGGGCGTGTCCGTAAGCGGATGACGTCCATTTTTCAAAGACATCTTTGTGTTAATATAAAACACATACATACCAAATTTTATTGTTATAGGCTAATTATGAGCTGAGATATGCAGTTTTAAATTTTCGCGTTGTACGGGAGGTAGGCGTGTCCGTGGGCGGATTCCAAAAATATTCAATAGTGCAGATCCTTGGGTCCATGTGACCACGTGAACCAATTATCAATTATCTCATCCAATTATCTCAACTCCTTCTTATCCTGTGTATACGGACAACACACAGACGGACGGACGGACGGACGGACAGACATGGATAGCTCGACTCACGTAGTGACGCTGATCAAGAATATTTATACTTTTCTATACCGGACTCGCTTCGTTCTATGCGTTACAAACGTTTGCACAAAGTTAATATACCCTGACCTTTCAGGTTTAGGGTATAAAAACCAAATCGGAGTTAGAATAATGTCATGATAATGACAAACTATCAATAAAGAGTTGAAATAGAAATTGAAATCAATCGTCAAATAAAGCTTGACGATGCCATATGATTTTCAAAGGAATTATAAGAGGAACGGAAATCAATTATCAAATCGAAGTTGGATAATGCCACAATATCAATAATAAGTAGTAATAGAAATAGAAATCAATTATCCAATCGAATTTGGATAATGCTAGGATACTGGCAAAAATATCAATAGAGTTGAAATAGAAATAGAAATCAATCTTCAAATAAAGCTCGACGATGCCTTATAATTTTCAAAAGAATTATAATAAGAATTGAAATCAATCGTCAAATAAAGCTTGACGATGCCATATGATTTTCAAAAGAATCATAAAAGGAATGGAAATCAATTATCAAATCTTAGTTTAATAATCCTATGATGAATAAAAGAAAGAAAAAAATCTCAAAGGATCTTAAAAGAATTTACTCACAGTTGAGTACCAGTTGAAATGAACACAAAGTATGATCACTTTAACTTTATATCACGTAATGGAGTTATCGGATAAATCCCCATGAGATTTTAAGCGAGTAAAAAACAAAGAAATAAAACGATTTGTTCGCAGAAGAAAAGCGAAAAATCAATGCTTAGAAAATTTTCAATAAATATAAAAAAAATATAACTAAAAATCTATAAAAATATTCGCAGTTTAACGAAATCTTATTTTCGCAACTTAATCGATGTTTACTTTTATGAATTTTTTGTTTGTTGTTTTTTTTTTTTTATTTATTAAATGAAACACTTTTTTATTGAAAAAATATCGATAGGAAATAAAAAATTATTGTTCGATGTAGAAAAATCCACTTTGTACAAAATTTAAATCCACACCAAATACTGCTACTTTTTGTTCAGTGTATAAATTGTATCTGACAGTAACAGCCTTGTGGTGACCGAGCAATGCAGGTTAAGTGTGTGGCTTAGCATGCTCGGAGCCCGGGTTCGATCCCCAGCCGCGGCGAAAAGTTTTTTCAATATAAAATTTTTCTGATCGGTCACCACCTCTCTGCAGACAATGGCAAACCTCAGAGAGTAAATAATGCCATGTAAAGCTTCTTGGGAACATGAGCCGTTCGGAGTCGGCATAAAACATGTAGGTCCAGTTCTCGGTCAATTGTGTGCAAACATTTAATAACACACACAACACAATTGATCATAAGAAGCTCGGTCAAAGTCCTTTCAAGGGCTGAAATGGCCAATTTGTTTTTTTTTTGTTTGTTAGTCAATAAATGAATGTTGCGAACAAACAGCTGATAGTGTTTAAAGTTCAATAACCTTTGTTAGGTATATTTTCGCCTTTGGAATGAAATGGAATTAGAAATGTTGAGTATATTTTGAGTATTAAGAAATACAATATAAACAACAAAAAAGTTGCCAAGAATTAGCTGCACTCCCTACTCGTATTAGAGAGAATGCGGTAATGTTTCGCCACAAATAAGTTCCTCCCACAATAGTAATAGAAGACGCAACAGTGTTGATGAGCTTAGAGATGCGCTTAATGTTTACTCTTTTCGTAAGAATGCGCTTCTATTTGAATATAGCATAAAATATGTTGCTAACTTTGGATATTTACGAAATGATCGTTCTTTTCTTTTTTTTTTTTTAACTGAGCTGAGTGTAGAGATTCTCTGAGTGGAACATAAAAAAAGAACAAGTGTTGAACCCTAATGACTGCTGTAAGCTTTGGTAAATTTTAACAGCATTGGACAATGTAAAAATATATGTGTTATATATATTTGTGTGCATGTATATGAATATATGTACATATAAAAAAATGTTAAAAGCACGAGGAACTGGTAAAATTTTTTTTTTTGCTGTTTAGTTCGCAACATATTTCGCGCTGACTAGACGTATAATCTCCGCGCTCTAGTGTTTTAACCAAAACTAATATAAATACAAATAATAAATTATCAAAAATGCCGTGCATTTGTTCGATACGAGTGGAACGTCATTTGGACGAAGACAAAAAAATCAAATGTGCTTTCTGTAATGAATATTTTCATTGCAATTGTGTAAAATTAACAAAAACTGATTTAGATTATTTGAAAAAAAACAATCAATCATTTAAGTGCAATGCTTGTCTCTCGGCTCGTCGCTCATCGCTTCACGATCTGCCGATTAAGCAGCAATCATTATCAGAAACCGCTGCAGATAAATCCAAAAAGATATCTACCCCACTTTCATCTCTTAGCAAAGAATCAACAACTTCGCAACCTGGTTCATCTTCGTTCTGGCTCAAACTGAGTCAAATGATGGATTTGCGCTTTGCAGAACAAAACGAGCTCATAGCAAAACAAAACGAGTCTCTTACCTCTCAAATTAACGAAAGAATAACCAATGCGATAAAAATGAGTGAAAAGAAAATTCTTGATGTCCTTCACCATAATGTGGAAGCAATGAAGTCACAAATGGTAAATTTAAATACTGATATCACAGCCATATCAAACAGAGTTAGCCTTTTCGAAAAAAATAAAAACAAAAATAGAGATCTGGTGTCCGACACTTCAACACTAAAATTGCAAATTAATGAGTTAAAATCACAAATGGTGATGTCCTTCACCATAATGTGGAAGCAATGAAGTCACAAATAGTAAATTTACAGACTGATATCGTAGCCATATCATACAGAGTTAGCCTCTTAGAAAAAAATAACAACAATAGAGATCTGGAGTCCGAATCAAATTAATGAGTTAAAATCACAACTGGAAAAACAAGAAAACTCCGCCGTTGCATGCGATTTGCGTTTGCATGGTATCCCGTACGAAAACAATGAAAACTTTTTAAAAACTTTCAACATGTGTGCCATATAATTAATATTAACCCACCTAGTATTAATACAATTTTCCGAATTAAAAACAATAAAAACTCAAAAACTGACGCGGCAGTGATATTACGTCTATGTTCACCGCACGATAAAAATCTAATACTAAAGTCAATTCATGATTTTCGACGTGCCAACAACATTATCCTCTCTGTTTAATGCATGTTGGCTTTAATTCTGATGTTCCTATCTATTTTAATGAAAGTTTAACAAAAGCAAACCACGCTATTCTCAAAGCTGCAATAAAGCTCAAGAAGCAACATCAACTCTCTGCTGCTTACGTTAGGCGTGGGATCGTACATGTTAAACGCAGAAATGATGCTAATTATACACGCATCGACTCCCTCCACATGTAAGATGAACATGTTCGATTGCAACATAATGACAGCTTAAGCAGTGCAGCCGAGCCAAACGTACAATTGCAACAACAACAACAACAACGTTTTTTTCGAGGCGAACCGACTCATCAAACTTATGCTAAAACATAATAAATACAGAAGAGATTCTTCAATGATCGTCAACAACAAACACCTGGTTGAGAGTATTTTAAGTTACTTTTCGTTGGTATTTTTCGTTTTATTATTATTATTTTTATTATTATTCTTTTTCCATTGTTCTTTTAAATTCCTTTATGTAGTTTATACGCTTTTTTATTTATGTTTGTCTAAATATCTATTTGTCCCGAAAAATTGTTTAATTTGCAACAGATACTTCTTCTTTACTTATATATTGGTTGATAAACGCGCGCTGCAGTTTTGTTTTTCTGTTTTAAATTATGATCAATCAACATGACACATACAGCAATTCCAAAGACAACGCTTATAGCCTAATTCGCATCCTATGCAAACAACGCAAGGGATTAAATTTTTGCCATATCAATGCTCAAAGCTTAAAAAGGAAAATAGATGAATTTAGATATTTATTCGAAGAGTCAAAAATGGACGTGATATGCGTATCTGAAATGTGGTTTTTACCGTATTTACAAGATAGCTTGATTAAAGTTAATGGTTTTCGTTTATTCCGGATAGATAGAGATGGACATGCGGGAGGCGTCGCAATTTTTGTAAGAGACAGCATTGTGTGTAAACTTATTTCTAAATCTAATACCGATAGCGCTATAGAGTATATTTTTATTGACATAATATCAGGCAATAATAAAATATTAGTGGGCTGCAGGGGCGCAACCAGGAATTTTTTTTGGGGGGGTTTTATAAAATGTAGAACTTATATATAAAAACAATTTTACGTAATTACAGCAGCTGAGTTGTAGCGGTTAGTGCGTTCAATTTTTGCACTAACGGTTCCTTGTTCAAACTTCAGGCATGACCAACACCATATTTTTTTTTTTTTTTAAATTAAAACGGTCACTGTCAGGACATTCTATCCGTACAGAAGGTGAACAGCAGTGGTAGCGGTCGTTTTAAAATAAACTGGCTTCAACGTTGTTTAGTTGTACGCCGTTTTATGGATTTTTTTTCTTGTTCGCCATTTGTACGAAGGTTGTAAGGCCTGAGCTAAAATATTTTCATTTTTACTCGAGTCTCAATAAGGTCAGCAAAAATTCAATATTTTTCTCCCCACACATTCAGAAAAAAATACCTACCTTTCTCCGATAAAAAATTTCTCTATTTTCGATAATTCAATTAGAATAAATTTTCACATTTTCAAATAAATATTTATTCACCTGTGGGAAATGGAAATATTTCAATGTCTCTAATAATGATAAGTATTTTTCTCGCACAAAAAATTCTCATTTATAGAGAAAAATTTAAGGAAAATGAAAAATTTTTACTAAATTTTAATAAAAAATTCATTGTGCGAAGTATTTTCTTCAATAAAATGAAATTTTTTTTCATAAATAAAAAAGTCTTATTCTCTAAAAACGATATATTTTTATATATTTCCCTTTTTCATGGCAGCTTTTTATCATTTTTAGGGATTTTTTAGTACCACATTTAGAGAAAAGCATTCTCTGGAGCAAATTCTATAACATATTTCTCTAAATATTATGTCTCTCGTCCTGAGAAACTTTTTACTGAGTGCAGTGTAAATTTTTCATCCATACATCACTTCGTTGTAAAAATACCCAATTGGTTGGCACTAGCTTTGAAGTTCGACCTTGAGTGAGCACTAATTATGCGCAATTCCGAAAGTAAAAACCGCTAAATTTCTGATACCTTGTGATGAAGAACAAAGAGTCTGAATTTGAAAAAATCGTTTGGTATTAATTGTCCAATGGGCAAATGCTGACGAAATCGAAATAATATATTTTTAACGAAAGGTCTTTCCTACACTTTTCCAAAATCGGTTAATAATTGCGTAATTTTGAGGGATTTTCATGAAACTGATTTTGAAAATCCAATGGAAGATTATGAATAAGGCGTATATTATTTGTTACTGGATGGGCGAACAGAAGAAAAATGAAACCAACATATTTTTACCTAAGAAGCCATAATTCCTTAATATCGGATAATATTTAAAAATTTAAAGAAATTTTTTGAAACGGATTTTGGAAAAAACGATGGAAAATTAAAAATTGTAAATTTTTTTTTTCCACTTTCTGAAGTCAATCGGAATTAGTTTTATAATGAATCACATGACTTCACTATAAACTTAATTCTGTAGAGTTTGTGCTATCGATGTTTAAAAATGACTTTAAAAAAGGACGAAAAATAACAATTTAACGGGAAATTTCTTTGATTTTTTCAGGTGCGTGTGACTCAACCGATTTTCCTCAAATTTAGGCTTTTTTACTATGTCTTACTTTTGAATTAATTTGTTTCCAAATATTTCAAGTTTCCTCCATGCTAGAAGTTGAAAAGATAACTCAAATCGAAGTATTGCCAAAAACCCTTCAACCCTTCTTCTGAACGTCTTCTCTGCAGAAAACAAATTTTTTTGCATAAATTTTTTTCTTCAGAATGCATACCCTATTAAGCAAAAATCTAAAAATTTTCACGGTACACTAAAAAAATTTTGGAAATTTTTTGTGTTTACAAACTCTATTGAGACCCCAAAAATCCATATTTTGTCATTTTCGAAAAGATGTTGTTTTAAATACGTGTAAAATATGTATTTTTCATGATATTCACATGAATTTAAATATATTGGAAAATTATTGAATTCTTCTTTCCATTGATATATCTTATGGTGCGGTTTAACAAAAACTAAGTGCCACAATTATATAAAATGGGAGAAATCGATATTCAAAAGCTTCCTTCAGCTCAATTATTATTTAATTGCCATAATTACTGTTTGATTTTGGCAAATTTTGGTGGGTATATATATATCAGTGGGTACATATGAGTTTTTAGGTACGCAAATCGATTCCTTTTAACCAGTTTTTAGTTAAATGTGCGCCAGACAGCGCTCCAGCACAAAATTCATGATTATCGAATATTTATATTTTTTAACACTTATAAAAAAGGCATTTTACATAGTACTCAGTTTTGATTAAACAACACCATACGATACACCAAAAGAAAGAAGAGCTCAGTACTTTTCCAATAATCTTAAATGCATTTGAATATCAAGAAGAATACATTTTTTATAGGTGTTTAAAAACATATTTTCTAGTTTTTAAGAGTACTTCTTACTTTTGAGTCGGTGTCCGGCTCATTTTTTTTCTCCATACAAAATCGATCCGGCTTAATGTGCAGTCTGAAGGAATAAAATATGACTAATTTAGCTCGATTTGAAATATACATTTGGGGTTTTCACTCATTTCATAAAACGTGTGATTGCTTTTCATGTGACTCACTTTGATTGAATACTATTTTGCTTGGTACTACAATAATTTTTGGGGGGGTTTAAACCCCGAAACCCCCCTTTGGTTGCGCTTATGGTGGGCTGTGTGTATAGACCAAACCGTAACATAGATCTGCTGCCTTTTTTCGATTACTTACAAAATGCAAGCTTGTTGTACGCAAATATTATTATATGTGGTGATTTCAATTCAAATATTTTGAAAGAAAATACATTGATTGATGGTATGCTTACTTTAGGCTTAACGTGTGTTAACTGCAACTTTCCTACTCATTTTACCAATACGTCGAATACACTTTTAGATGTTTTTTTTGTGAATGAATCGACAAGAGTACAGTCTTATGATCAAATTTCTATTCCGGTTTTCTCAAAACATGATATTATATTCCTATCTTACGATTTTGATCTAAATGATAGGCCACAAACGTTTTCTTATCGTGACCTTTAAAAACATTAATTACGAACTCTTAGTCCAATAAATAGTCCATGGTATGCTTACTTTCCTACACATTTTACCAATACGTCGAATACACTTTTAGATGTTTTTTTTTGTGAATGATCGACAAGAGTACATACAGTCTCATGATCGAATTTCTATTCCGGTTTTCTCAAAACATGATATTATATTCCTATCTTACGATTTTGATCTAAATAATAGGCCACAAACGTTTTCTTATCGTGACTTTAAAAACATTAATTATGAACTATTAGAAATTGAAATGCTAAATGTGGATTGGGATGCTATCTTCCACATGACTCCAGTTGACGAAATGGTCTCTTATTTTGAAACGAACGTTTACAATCTTTTCCAACAATTTGTTCACTTCGAAGTAAAACAATTAAACGCATGGAACGACCCTGGTTTAATGATAGCAGACATACAAAATTTTAGAAAGGAATGCAGCATATAACCGTTGGAAAAGATATAAAACATCGGAACTGTATAAAAAATATCATGAACTAAAAAGTGTCGTAGCAAAAAGTATAAAAAAGGCAAAAATCGAATTTTATACCGAGGTATTCGATACAGCTGTAGGAAGCAAAGAAAAATGGCAGCGCATGCGTGATATAGGCATAGGTAAACAGATTCCAGTCATTGAAGATGGAATTGATGTTGATCTGTTAAATCAAAAATTTTGTGATTTATCAATTCCGACAGTGACGTCAAATCACTATGAGAATTTTTCTTCTGTTATTTGTTCAGAAAAAAACTTTAATTTTGTCTGTGTTAATCAGTACGATGTGTTTAAAAGATTTTATGAAGTAAAATCTAACACAACTGGCTTTGATGACATACAACCTAAATTTTTCAGAATAATACTACCGAAACTTGTGCAGTATCTAACATATATCTTCAATACCATCCTGACTACTTCGACTTTCCCGATCAGCTGGAAGTCCGCAAAAATAATACCTATTCCAAAATCTAGTAATGAGTTCAGACCAATAGCCATACTTCCATAATTATCAAAAGTTTTTGAGGTAGTTCTGAAAAACCAAATAAATACATTTCTTAGAAACGAAAACGTGTTAACTGAATTTCAATCTGGATACAGGCCAAATAGAAGTTGCATCACCGCTTTATTGAATGTATCAGAGGAAATTCGCTCAAAATTAGACAACAATGAAGTCACACTGTTAACTCTGCTTGACCACTCGAAGGCGTTTGACTGCGTTAACCACAGCATTCTTTGCACAAAACTACGATATGTACAATTTTTCTCATACTTCTACAAAGCTTATATTTTCATATTTAGATGGAAGAACTCAGGCAGTTAGCACCAGAAAATCCCAATCTCGACACCTTCCACTCGCAAGGGGAGTCCAACAAGGGTCTGTCCTTGGGCCACTTCTATTTTCAATTTATATTAATGATCTATGTATAGTTTTGAATCATTCTTCAATTCACTTATATGCAGATGACGTTCAGCTTTATGCTAGTGCCCCTTTAATCGAAATCGCACAGTGTATACAAAAAACATATATTGACTTGGAAAATATTTCAAATTGGGCGTTGAAAAATGGTCTGTGTCTGAATGCATCTAAGTCGAAATGTATGGTAATATACAAAAAGCCACTAGATCTTGCAGCATTGCCAAAAGTAATAATAAACAAATCTGAAATAATTTACGTCGGAACCGCAAAAAATCTGGGCATTACATTTAACAAAACTCTCACGTGGAATAATCACATTAATGTTACTATAGGTAAAGTGTATGGAATGTTACGTACACTTTGGTCAACGCAGCACTTTACTCCGCAAAACATAAGAATGCTTTTGGCCAAAACATATTTGCTTCCAGCACTCTTATACGGGTGCGAAATCTTCGCTAATTGCGACCATGCTGCTAAGCGCAAATTAAATGTGCTTTATAACAGTATCGCACGATATATTTTTTGTTTAAAAAAGTACGATCACATATCCCATCACGCGAAACAAATATGCTTGATGACATTTGATAAAATCTTAGATTTTCGTACTCTCCTGCCTTTACATAAAATAATATACGCCAAAGAGCCATCGTATCTGTTTAAAAAACTTAGATTCGCACACTCTCAACGTTCAAGACAGCTTATATATACGCGATACAATATATTAACATCAGAGCGGCAATTTTTTATTTATGGAATACGTCTTTGGAATTCCCTCCCACATCAACTTCGAAACATTGGCAGCGCCGCGCGCTTTAAAAAAAACTTTTTAAAAGATTTCAGGACTTATAATGTTTACTATTGCGTCACCAGTATATCTTTAAGTTTATCTGTTGCATTAAAATTGTTAGTTTCTACTTGTTTAAATTATGTTATGTTGTTAGTTTATAAATTTGTTTATTTTTATGATTTTTTTGTAATTCATCTCATTGACTTCATCATTGATTTGAAAATTCAATTTCTTTGTCAATATAATTTATCCCATAATTTTATTTCGATATAATATTTCTATTATAATTATTTCTTTTATCTTTATTTATTTTTTATATATATGTATACATAAATTGGCTGATAGTGACTTATGTTATTAATATAAGATTCTTGTAATCTTTAGCATAAGGATTTACACCCTGTCATGAGAATAAAAATAAAATACAATAAAATAAATAAAAAAGTAAAGAATTTAAGTAAAAAACCAAAAAAAAAACTTACCAAGAATCGTGCTTTTTGCTAATGAAATGAAAGACTGCAGTGAAATTATACCCAGCAGTTTTCTATTATATGTTTTTTTAACCTTTTTTTAGGAAATTATATAGGAAATTTAATAAAGAATTATTCTTTTTTAGTACACTGGATATTAGGCTTTTGATTGAATTTTTAAATGATTTTTCTTGTTAAAATTTTTTTCTTTTTCACTTTTAGCCTGTTTCTTCGGGTTTTTTTTTTATAAAAATAAGCTAATTTACGCGACACTTTGATTTGCAACATACATATTTAGTTTTTGCGTTTTTCGCACGCTTTCTTTATTTTCGCACTTAACTCTTGCACAATGAAAGTAAAACTGAATTTAACGCACCTGATTTGTCTCTCCTTCACTGAATTGGACTCTGAATGTGGGTTGTAGAAAATCCGGTTCGATGTGGACCAAATGATGAGTTGAGGAAGTTGAGCAGATTTTCTCCTTGGATAGAATGAGGAAGTTTGATAGATTTTCTCCAGATGGGATATCTGAGAATTGATGTAGGTTTCTCCTGAAAATCTGATATCGTTATCTAGATCTCAAAAATGCTCCAGAGGCGTGTTATGAGATTTGGAAAGAAATATGATATAAGAAGAAGAAGGAGTTCAGGTTTCGTAGGTCTTACCTTGGCAAGAGTTTATTAACAAGAGATCGACTTAAGATTTTAAAGAACAGGAAAAAGCTTATTCTAAGTAAGAAAAAATACAAAAGAATGCAAATGGCGCATATTCGAAAATAAGTTGCGCCACCTGTTAGTGAAGTTAGCTTATCAACTAAGTTAAAACGTACGATACGTAACGTAAGATATTTCTTAACCTGAACACTATAAAAAGCCAAACGAACTGTCTTCGCATACCGAGATCTAAAAAAAGTTAATATAATATATAATAATATATGTTAGCGAAAAAGATTTGTCTTTAATATATAAGCGACTTGTCTAAAGCTCCTCTTCCCCGTTAGTCGCTAAAGGAGGACTGACGATTTATAATGAATTTTTAAAGATACTTTTGACTTGCATGCTAAGTAAAAAAAAATTTATTTTGAAAGCGCAAAAACTGCTCATCCAAATGTAAAAATTTGTTGAACATTTAGAAAATTTTATTGGGCTTAATTTGATAGGCTTGATTATAAGTCGAATCGAATAGGTAGTATTAGAGAAATATTAAAATATATTTGAAAAAGGCGAGAAAAACTTAAAAAAAATAAAAATTAACGTATCCATAACTGTTTTTTATGAGTTTCGTGTTTAGAGACCCAAAATCTATTAGAAAAATATAGTGGGATGCCGTGTACTTTTCTGAAATTGTTTTTTCTTTTGTTTTCTATGATTTTGTTGCATACAAGCAACAACAACAACACAAATATAACACTAAGACCGCATACATAGTGAATCTGAAGGTTCAAATAAGTTCAATATTATATCAAATTATATTAAAAAATTAGGCTCTTTGGGGAAACCCTTATCTTGCTTAATAATAATTTTAAATTCATTTTGAATTCATTAAGCGAATTAATTGCTAACTGAATGCGGTTCCGTTTTATGTCAACCACTTTCTTTATTATGTAACAAATCAATTACACACAGTTATTTTACAGTTTTTTGGAAAAAATCATTTATAAGTTCTCTATATAAAAAAGGTTGCAGGAATGATGTTAATAACACGGTGTGACGACTTAAAAAGCACAAGCAAACCTTACAAAAATTCTTAAAGAGGAACATGTTGTGTTCTTCGCACTTTGTCAGACTTCTCAATGTCGTCACAATTTTTTGTAATTAATTTTTAAGTTGAAGTGTTCAAATTTTGTTGTGCCGACTTTCATTGAATTTTTACAGCCATTTGCCTTGTCGCAAATAAAAACTAAATTGCATTTCTTTCATTAAAATTTCACGTAGAATAAGGATGTATAAAAAGAAATTGGATTTTATAAAAAATGATGCGTGTATCGATGCAAATTCATTAGTATTTCGTTAATTTCACAAAAAAATTAATGTTTCTTTGAATTTTATTGACATAATGTTGCATGAATAATATTATTACTTTCACAAAAACTTTTAACCAGTTTTTAGTTAAATGTGCGCCAGACAGCGCTCCAGCACAAAATTCATGATTATCGAATATTTATATTTTTTAACACTTATAAAAAAGGCATTTTACATAGTACTCAGTTTTGATTAAACAATACCATACGATACACCAAAAGAAAGAAGAGCTCAGTACTTTTCCAATAATCTTAAATGCATTTGAATATCAAGAAGAATACATTTTTTATAGGTGTTTAAAAACATATTTTCTAGTTTTTAAGAGTACTTCTTACTTTTGAGTCGGTGTCCGGCTCATTTTTTTTCTCCATACAAAATCGATCCGGCTTAATGTGCAGTCTGAAGGAATAAAATATGACTAATTTAGCTCGATTTGAAATATACATTTGGGGTTTTCACTCATTTCATAAAACGTGTGATTGCTTTTCATGTGACTCACTTTGATTGAATACTATTTTGCTTGGTACTACAATAATTTTTGGGGGGGTTTAAACCCCGAAACCCCCCTTTGGTTGCGCTTATGGTGGGCTGTGTGTATAGACCAAACCGTAACATAGATCTGCTGCCTTTTTTCGATTACTTACAAAATGCAAGCTTGTTGTACGCAAATATTATTATATGTGGTGATTTCAATTCAAATATTTTGAAAGAAAATACATTGATTGATGGTATGCTTACTTTAGGCTTAACGTGTGTTAACTGCAACTTTCCTACTCATTTTACCAATACGTCGAATACACTTTTAGATGTTTTTTTTGTGAATGAATCGACAAGAGTACAGTCTTATGATCAAATTTCTATTCCGGTTTTCTCAAAACATGATATTATATTCCTATCTTACGATTTTGATCTAAATGATAGGCCACAAACGTTTTCTTATCGTGACCTTTAAAAACATTAATTACGAACTCTTAGTCCAATAAATAGTCCATGGTATGCTTACTTTCCTACACATTTTACCAATACGTCGAATACACTTTTAGATGTTTTTTTTTGTGAATGATCGACAAGAGTACATACAGTCTCATGATCGAATTTCTATTCCGGTTTTCTCAAAACATGATATTATATTCCTATCTTACGATTTTGATCTAAATAATAGGCCACAAACGTTTTCTTATCGTGACTTTAAAAACATTAATTATGAACTATTAGAAATTGAAATGCTAAATGTGGATTGGGATGCTATCTTCCACATGACTCCAGTTGACGAAATGGTCTCTTATTTTGAAACGAACGTTTACAATCTTTTCCAACAATTTGTTCACTTCGAAGTAAAACAATTAAACGCATGGAACGACCCTGGTTTAATGATAGCAGACATACAAAATTTTAGAAAGGAATGCAGCATATAACCGTTGGAAAAGATATAAAACATCGGAACTGTATAAAAAATATCATGAACTAAAAAGTGTCGTAGCAAAAAGTATAAAAAAGGCAAAAATCGAATTTTATACCGAGGTATTCGATACAGCTGTAGGAAGCAAAGAAAAATGGCAGCGCATGCGTGATATAGGCATAGGTAAACAGATTCCAGTCATTGAAGATGGAATTGATGTTGATCTGTTAAATCAAAAATTTTGTGATTTATCAATTCCGACAGTGACGTCAAATCACTATGAGAATTTTTCTTCTGTTATTTGTTCAGAAAAAAACTTTAATTTTGTCTGTGTTAATCAGTACGATGTGTTTAAAAGATTTTATGAAGTAAAATCTAACACAACTGGCTTTGATGACATACAACCTAAATTTTTCAGAATAATACTACCGAAACTTGTGCAGTATCTAACATATATCTTCAATACCATCCTGACTACTTCGACTTTCCCGATCAGCTGGAAGTCCGCAAAAATAATACCTATTCCAAAATCTAGTAATGAGTTCAGACCAATAGCCATACTTCCATAATTATCAAAAGTTTTTGAGGTAGTTCTGAAAAACCAAATAAATACATTTCTTAGAAACGAAAACGTGTTAACTGAATTTCAATCTGGATACAGGCCAAATAGAAGTTGCATCACCGCTTTATTGAATGTATCAGAGGAAATTCGCTCAAAATTAGTTTTTATTTCCGACAAGGCAAATGGCTGTAAAAATTCAATGAAAGTCGACACAACAAAATTTGAAAACTTCAACTTTAAAAATTAATTACAAAAAATTGTGACGACATTGAGAAGTCTGACAAGGTGCGATGGACTCACAACATGTTCCTCTTTAAGAATTTCTATAAGGTTTGCTTGTGCTTTTTTTTGTGGATTTCGTCACACAGTGTAATTATAGATCCATCGCTAAGCTTTCGTCGATTCCCAAACTTTTTTAGCGAATTGTGTACGATCGTGTTAAGATTCATTGTGGAGAATCCATTACAACTCGTCAGAATGGTTTTGTTAATGGGAGATCCACTGTGTCTAATCTTCTCGATTTTACAACATTATAATTAAATTCAATGGAATCTGGTAACCAGGTCGACTGTTTTTACACTGATTATAGTAAAGCATTTGATAAATTACATCATGATTTAATCTAATTCAAACTAAAACTAATAGAATTTCCACAATATTTTGTGTGCTGGATAAAATCGTATTTGGCTGAGCGATCTTATCAAATACGTTTCCGAGGAGTGTTGTCTTCTGAATTTATTGCTGAATCAGATGTTCCTCAAGGTCCACTTCTATTTATTTTAGCAATTAATGACGTCACTTACGTCATTGAACACTTTTGTCTGCTGATTTATGCAGACGATATGAAATTATACATTAAAACTAAATACTACACTGAGGGACAAATGTGTTAAAATTAAATAAAATTGTGTTCATATTTAACGAGTTTGTTTTTTGAAATAGAGCTTGAAACAAATTCATTAAAATTAAACACAACTGTTTTTAAAGTTAAATTCAAAACAAAAGTTTTTGTTTTTAAACATTGTTTTTGTTCTGAAAAACCAAAATTTTAAAATTCAAAACACATATTTTAAAGCATATTGTGTTTTGTCATTTCTTTAACTTTTCCGAGTTTTTAGCACCAGATTCACAATCAGCTACCCCCGGGACCCTCCGAATACCAAATGTTAACTCCATTCGATATAATTTGCATTTGAAATATTTTAATAATTAATTAATTAGTTTTTATGTTATCATTTGTTCGATATTTGTCAAACCAATTCAAAAAACTCAAAAATTGTCATTGAATTCAAATTTTTGTTTGTTTTTTGAAAGAAATAATAAGAGAAAAATAAAAAAAAGAAAGATGTATATAGTTAGGTGAAAATTAAACACACTTGTTTTAAATTTTGTTTTGTAGAAACGCAAAGGCGTTAAATTTTTATTTTAATATTTTTTATTAATTAAAGTATGTTTTTTTTCTCAGTGTAAATATGATTCCAACCTACTCCAGGCTGATCTGAAATACTTTGAAGTTTGGTGTTCTAAAAATAATATGTTACTCAATCCCAGTAAATGCCAAACTTTGACCTTTTCGCGAAAAAGGAAAATTTTAATATTTGATTACAATATAAAAGATACTTTAAGTCGTGTAGATGCGGTCAAACATCTTGGTATATGCATGGATCCTAAGTTATCGTTCAACATATTGGTAATATATGTAAAAAAGCGTCTTCAAAGCTAGGATGTATAAAACGCTGGGCCAAAGAATTCAATAGCGTGATTGCAACTACAGCATTGTATTATGCAATTGTGCGTCCTCACTTGGAGTACGCAAGTCAAGTCGGGTCAAGTTATAATGTGCATGTTGAACGAATAGATCGGATCCAAAAACATTTTGTTCGGTTTGCTCTAAAAGGCTTAAGTGAAACTGACATTTCAAACATTCCTCCTTATGAGGATCGTTTAAAACTATTAAGAATGCAGTCACTATGTGATCGAAGGAGGTGTGCAGATATCTTATATTTACACCAACTTTTGACCGGTGTTTTCGATTCTCAGGAAATTCTATCTCTCATTGATTTTAACTCTAACCGTAGAAGCAGTAGACACGCTAACATTTTAATTTATTTCCCTTTTAGTACAACGATTTAGAAGTTAACTGCTCCTTTAAACCGCATGAGTACCTTTGGTAACAACTGTAGCGTTTTTATGTTAACTTGTCAAAATTAGACTTAAAGCTATTAGAAAACAAAATTATTAAAAAATTGCATTGAGCGGTACTTTTTTAAAGATCTATCAAAAATATTATGTTTTTTTAATAAAACCATATCAAAACGAATTTAAGCCGAAATGCACTTTGAAGGACGTGGACTTATTTTAAAATTAATGCTTTTTATTATAAAATTTAAATACAAAAAATCTTTTTCATATCTTATGAGTTATTCATTCACAAAGTTGAGGTTTTGAAATTAGAAGAAAATTTTTATGATTTTTCCTGCTAAAAATAAAAAATTTTTTTTTAAAGACATATGAGAATATGCATTCCATTTCTATTGCATATCGTAAAAATGTCCATATTTGGTACTTCGGATGATTAAAACTATTGTTTACTGGTGCGATGAGACTTACAAGAAAAAAGCACACATTTTGTATGGAAGCGCTATGAAATGTACAATTTTCCGATAAAGTATTTAAACAGGAGAATAGGCCATAAAAAAATAAAATGTTTGATACCCATATTGGGTACTTTTAATGTAATGTAATTTTTCTTTAAGGAAAATAAATGCATTTCAATAAAACAAAAATTTCATTATAAACAGTAACAAATTTAAAAAAACAAAAAAAAGGTAAGTTTACAAATTGCCTTAAATTCAACATAAATTAATGTGAAATAATTGTGTCAACATACTTCTTTGATATCGACTGAAAATTACTAAAAATTACAACAACAAAATTACAACAAAATTTTCTTATGAAAAATTGATGCCATCGTGTGTGGTTTTGTAAGAGCTTTCGTTTGGTACCAAATTTGTAAATGTTTCTATGGAAAATAGCGAAATTATAGCAAAAAAACGAAATTTTCGCTGATTTTTGAACGCGAGTTTGAACCCTAAACCATCGATTGAGCACGTATGAAAAAAAAGTCAACCTTAGATTTTTGTCTTCTATCACATATCCGAAAATCATTCAAATCGGAGACTGTCACCTGGGGACCTTTCCTTGTAAGTCCAATTTTTTTAATCTAGTAAAATACTGTAAAATACTAATGGTCGAATACTCGCAATATTGTGGGTATAGAAAGTTATCAATTCTTTTCATATGTCGATAAAACTTGTATTAAAGTCACTAAAACGTATTCATTCATCAAGTAAAGTGTAGACATTTCACCTTTAATTTTATGCTTTTTTTAATTTTTTTTTTAACTTTTTGAAATCAGAATTTATTTGTTGTAATAGAATACATTTTTTTATATTTAATAATATAAAAATATTTTTAAAAGCCCTGGTTGGTCTTCTTAATTACACATTTTCTTAACGGAAATTTTGTCGCGTGGGTTATGTCGCGTAAGTTACGACAAAGATTTTTTGGAAACTCTTAATATTTTTAAATAGGCAAAGCTCTTCAGTAATGTGGGTTCGTTATGAAACTTCACTTTTTTCCTTTATTTAAAAATTAAAAACAAAAACAAGTTATTTGGGAAAATTTACTGAATGTTTGCAATCTAAACTTGCTTGTAAAACAAACTTCCGGTTTTTGTCGCGTGAGTTATGCCCATGCTAACCACTGCTATTCTTAGTTACAGGAACGACAATTGTGGTAAATCATACCATTACTATTTCTTCTAAGATATATGCACATTAGAAATGTTATTTCATTAATAACATAAACTGCCGAGAAACCGGAACTTAATGACGTACCCATGTTGCGTGAGTTACGATGGAAATGCCCATATGTAGGTTATTTTACAAAAATCAAAGCATTTCAAGAACGTTATTTTTAACTGTTTTTCTCAAAAACCAACTTTGTCCTTGCGGGAGAGGAAGATGTCTTTTTATTTTCACAACATTTTTTTTGTGTGATCTTGACAACCACATGCAACTTTTGAGACCTCTTAGAATGTGAAATTCGATGTTTGTAAATATGTTATTATGTTGACACCTTCAAAAAAGTTTCTTTTAATGTTTCAAAATGCCTTTAAGTGGAATAAAAAACAAGATATCATTTTGAAAAATTAAATATATATTTTTTAGTAAAAAAATTACACAAAAAAAAATTTTTTTGATTTTTTATTTACATATATGGCTACTGGAATTATTTTATAAAAACATCAAAAAACCATGGCGGGCGTGATTACAACTCACTGGGACATCTGAAAAAAAAACAAAGAACGGGGTTTTTATCAAAATCAAAACCGCCATGGAATGAACTAGAAGAAACAATTTTGGTTGAAAAATAACAAAATGGCGGCGTTTTGTAGAAAATTGTCAAGATTTTTTACACAAAAATGGCCAAAACCTCAAAAACTATGGAACCTATTTTTCTGTCCGTTGTTCATTCCATGCATCGACAAGTTTTAAATAACATACTCAAATTTCAGTACGATCGGTATAGTAGTTTTTGTGTTATCACGCCCGCCAAGATTTTTTAATGATTTTTTAAAAAATTCCTGTAGCAATATATGTGATTAAAATAATAAAACAAATTTTTTTTTTGTGTAATTTTTTTACAAAATAATAAATATTTAATTTTTCAAAATGATATCTTATTTCCTATTCAACTTATACGCATTTTAAAACATTCAAATAAAAAAATGTTTGAAGGTGTCACGTCCCCTTTAATGTTTAAAATACAAGTATGTAAAGGGTGTTTTTTATGAGGTTTTTTTCAAAATGGATTTCTCTATTGTCTGACAGTTGTTTTGACAGTTTAAAGTGACGTCTCTACTCAGTATTGTTTGGCAAATCATCATGAGTAGGTTAACTCCAGAACAACGCTTCCAAATCGTGGAAATTTGTTTTCAAAAACAGTGTTCAATTAAAAATATTTATAGAGCACTTTGCGAATTTTATGGTGCACATAATCGTCCGTCTGAGACCACCATAAAGAACGTAATTGGAGCATTCCATGAAAAAGGGGAACTCTGAACTGTTTTACAAATATGCATTTTTTATATATTATTGCACGTACATAGTGAGATTATGTTCTCTTCTAAAATAATTTACAAAAGTTGTAGTGAGTATGTCTCATTTTTTGTAAATACCGTTATTTATTGAGAGTAACAACAAGTTGGATTTTTTCATTAGTCTTTACACAACTTTTTGCGAGGTCGCTGCCGCTATTGTTTATCAGATAGAAACTAGATTTCTGTTCTAAGTTATAGTGTATTGTCCGCTGTATTTAACTGCATACTCATTTTTTTGGTTAAGTGTTTTTTGATAAGAAATTAATCATAACGGAAAGGTAAGTTTCGATGTCCCATACGTGACGCTTAATTCCTTTTTCTATTTATAATTGTAAAACAAGTCGACTATACAAATTTAATTTTTCTGTTAACAGCTAACTTTTAGCGGTCTAAAAACTGGTGAAACAATTTTGTTTGAAATCGCTTTGCTTACAATATATTCTTGGTGATAATAAAGTGTCTGTACGTGACGCCGAAGAATAAGTTATCTGACATCTTCAACTTTTTCTGGCATTTGTAATTAACGAAGCCCTTTTTTGTACTGCAAATCTCAATAACGCAAAAATGAGCGACCAGCAACCATCAACCAGTGCTAGCCGCATGCGAAAATTTCGAGCAAAGCAAAAAGAGGAAGATCCTTATTTTACCGCTTATGAGGCTAAAAGATTGCGTGAGCTTCGTAAACGAAAAGCAGAAAATCTTTCTGAAGGTGAGTTAAAAGCAATTTTACTTAAGGAAAGGGATAAGAAGAGATTGCAAAGGGCAAAAAAGTGGGTGGAACTTAAAAATCCTACTGATTCTCCTGTAAGTACTGAATCTCCGTACAAGTCGAAACAGACTTTATCTAAAGCTGTTCAAAAGGCTCTAAAAGCACTGCCTCAATCACCAAGAAAGAAAAAAGCGGTTGTTACAGAACTAGCGCGTAAAATGAACATTGCTCTAGCAGAAAGCCCAAACATTAGCACATCAGGTGACGATACACGTTATGACGATGTGAAAGCATTTTATTCATTTCATCGTTGTTTGGGAAAACGGCATTAAGAAGAAGTGTCAAAAGCATTACTTGACTTTGTACCTATGAGAAGCCTTTTGCATTTTTAAAGAATTTTTTCCTAATATCGAAATTGGATTTTCAAAATTTTGTAGTCTAAGACCGAAATATGTTTTGCTAATGAAAGACACACCTTCAGACCAGTGCAAATGTTTAACTCATGAAAATTTTATGTTCAAATTGAAAGGTTTGAAACAAAATTATTGTAACGACTGGTGGACTATGATTTTATGTGATCCTTCTTTGGATTCGAAGTGCTGGAAAAAGGAATGTGATACTTGTTCTGATGGCAAAAAAATATTGATTTCTATGGATTTAAGTACAATCTGTGTATGGAAAGAATGGGAAAAAAACTCAGAAAATAAACTACGTTTAGTAAACCACGAAACAAGTTCAGGTGAACTTAAAGAAAAATTGATTGATTCTATCCATATTATGATGAAGCATGTTAATTTAAAACGAGTTCAAGCCGGTGAATTTCGAAAAGACCAACGCAATGAAAATGTGCGAATCCTTCAAGTTGATTTTGCGATGTCTTTTGGCTGTGAATACCAGAATGAAGTTCAAAGCGCACTCTGGTCACGAACAAGTGTTCCTTTATTTACTGCTGCAAGTTTTTACAAAGGCAATTGCCAAACATATCTTATATGCTCAGATGCAAATTCGAAAGACAAGGATACAGTTTTTGTTTTCATCAATAAGTTGTTTGACTTGATGCATAAAGAAAATGAAGACTTACCTTCAGCGGAAATTGTTTGGAGTGACGGCCCTTCATCGGAATTTAAGAACCGTTATATGGTTAAACTAACATCAATGTTGAGTGAAAAGTACAAAAGGCCCTTTTATTGGAAATATTTTGCTACATCGCATGAAAAAGGTGTGATAGACGGAGTTGGCGGAAATATCAAAAGACTGGTAAAGAGAAAATGATGAGCCAAAATGAACATGTTGTTGTCCAATCAGCCAAGGACTTTTCTGATTTAGCTTCTCAATTAGTCACAAAAACCCGTGTGATTTATGTGCCATCCTCTGAAATTTATGAAAGGATTAAAAGTGCATCGCCGTGGGACAATGCCGAAGCGATAACTGGAATTTCCAACTTCCATTTTATTAAAACTGAGGAGAAAATTGTGGAGTGCAAAAAACATTGCCTTTCCCAAGACAAAACTGTATTTACCTATTGATTTTTACATATATTATAGATTTCAGTTGTCCCGTACGTGACGACTTGTCTGTACGTGACAAATATAAAAAAAATGTTTTTGAAGTATAAATAGGTGTTTTAATTAATATTTTTTTTCGCTAGTAGCAAGCATGATTCTTAGTTAGAATTTCCTTCGAAGACACTTTTTATGCACCTGTAATATATTCGCTGAAATCTGAATAAAACTATAACGATTTCGAATGTTGGTTGACTTGATGTGTCCCGTACGTGACGTGGGTTGTTTGCATTTTTCTTCAGTATTTCATGACTTTTTTTAAATGTTTCTGCGCACTATTAAAGACTAGTATATAATCTATTAAATTAGAGAAAAAAGTATATATCTGATAAAACAATTAAGTGCTATATGCAATATAAACCGTAAAATTAGTTGAACTTGTCTGTACGTAACAGTGGAATGCACCAATTACCAATTCAATAGTAGAATTTTCTATAGAATATCTTAGTGATTTTTTTCGATTAGCCCCCATTTTTTATGCAAATGGCAAAATAAAAAAAAAATACACTATTGGGAACACATACTTCACAATATGTAAAAACTTAGATGTTCAATCAATGAATTTTGATTTCATTGCATGTAGCAGAGTAGAGTCAGATGAGAATTTTAAGGTTTAATATGTGCCAATAGCATAATTGATATGGCTGTTATGATCGCAAATAGGTAAAATAAAATCACTTTTTTCGTTTTTTTATAAAAATATTTTGTGTTTGAAGCCCTATATCTCGAAATAATTATATCGGAGAGAAAAAGTTAGCCCTCTTATGTGATAGAGAATTTTATAACAAAAATTTCATTTATATACATGTCTAAAGAAAAGTCATAATTCACTAATGTCTTTAACATCAATGCAAAAACCATTTTATTTTTTTTTAATCTAATATATAAAATCAAATGTTTGTCCTTCTGTCTGTCTGTCTGCCTGTTCCGTATAGGCTCACGCACCGTTTATCCGATTGAGCTGAAATTTTGTCACCGAGTACGTTTCATAGAGAAAAAGATCAAAGTGGGTGTACAAAAGTGGGCGGAAGTATGTGGGCGTGGAACTCTATTATAACTCCTAAACACCTAAGCCGATTTCAATGAAATTTGGTATGAAGGTTCAACTGTGCCCAAAATAAAATATAGGCTATAAAAAATTCCAAACACTTCCGCAAGAGGGCGCTTTAAATAGTGCGTTTTAAAGACATAATAATTCCTCAACATCTATACCGAATTTTAATGAAATTTGGTATGAACGTTCAACTCCACCGAAGACAAAACATAAAATATAAAAATTCAAAAAGACTTCCATAAGAGGGCGCTTTAAGTGGTGCATTATTAAGATTCAATAACTCCTAAATGACTTGACCGATTTTACTAAAATTTGGTGCTTGAAATAACCTGACCCTCCTACAGAATTAAAGCTATTTAAATTTCAAAAAAATTCCGTGAGAGGGCGCTTTATTCGATCCACTATGTTCACGTCAAAACGGATGTACCGGTTTTGATGAAACTTGTGTTTTGATGAAACAGTGTGTCCGCTGTACTGAGAGAGTGATAAAAAGTAAAAAATGTAAAAACATAACAGATCATTGGTTTGTGGCTTATTCTCAACTTGTCTCAAATTTGACCCAAAAAAAACGATAATTTAAAATTTTTATATATTAGATTAAAAAAAAATAAAATGGTTTTGCATTGATGTTAAAGACATTAGTGAATTATGACTTTTCTTTAGACATGTATATAAATGAAATTTTTGTTATAAAATTCTCTATCACATAAGAGGGCTAACTTTTTCTCTCCGATATAATTATTTCGAGATATAGGGCTTCAAACACAAAATATTTTTATAAAAAAACGAAAAAAGTGATTTTATTTTACCTATTTGCGATCATAACAGCCATATCAATTATGCTATTGGCACATATTAAACCTTAAAATTTTCATCTGACTCTCCTCTGCTACATGCAATGAAATCAAAATTCATTGATTGAACATCTAAGTTTTTATAAGCATTTGTGAATTTATATAGTGAATGTTGCGAAAATAAAAGAACGGTCTTTAGATTATTTTAATGCTAAATGTTTATTTACACTGAATGACGTCTCTTTGCTACCGATGTTCGAACTACACTAAACTTAAGGCAGCAGGGACCATATTCCCTGCCACCACAAAACCTTTAGTACATAACGTACGGCCACGTACCACCAAGCGGCCGCACACATACACAACATCACGAGTACTATTTTGTTTATTTCCATATTTACTAATTCGCGTAATACTAACTCGCGCAAACATTTGCGCTGCGCTTTATAGCTGACCGCCTCCTCATCAGCGCTAATGACGCGACGGCTTAGACAGCTTAATGTGCGCGTAAGTGTATGTGTGTGTGTGCGACGAGCTGACTCAGCCACAACCAAGACTATGTATTGAGCGATAGCCTGCCTGCTCGCTGGGTAGCTAAACCAGCGCGCAGGCAAACCAACGCTTGTTGTTGTATATACAAACTTGAGAGTCAAGCTAGTGTTTAAGTTAAGGGTGTCAGGTTGCCGCTACAATGTTTGCAACGGCACTCTGACTGCTGAGGATAGGAATGTGCTTGATTAGCGGTTCTGTACAATCAAGTCACACTATACCCAGCGCCCAAGACATAAAATCAAAGTGGCTCAAAATTGCTATTAAATATAAATGTTTATATTACAATTTAGGTATGCGACAAAGTGTCGCCAGCTGGCTAGAAGAGCCGAAACACGAAACTATGCTCGTAGGGGGTGACGAAACAAAGTGTACCGCCACACATTTATGTGAAGTATGTGTTCCCAATAGAGGATTTTTTTTGATTTTGCCATTTACATAAAAAATGGAGGCTAATCGAAAAAAATCATTACGATATTCGGATTCTATGGAAAATTCTACTATTGAAAATGTTATCGCAATTCGTTGTGGTGAAACTTTTCGTAAATTTGTGGAGTAGTGTAATTGGTCGCTTAATCAATTAGACGAAGATCCGCTTTTTTACCGCAAAATTCTCTTCAGTGATGAGGCGTATTTTTGGTTGAATGGAAATGTCAACAAGCAAAATTGCCGTATTTGGAGCAAAGATAATCCACACGACGTTCAAGAATTACCAATGCATCCCGATAAATGTACTGTTTGGTGCGGTCGATGGGCTGTTGGAATCATCGGTCCTTATTTCTTTCAAAATGAGGAAGGACGACGCGTTACCGTGAATGGAAATCGATACAGAACCATGATCAATGAGTTTTTGTTGCCAAATCTTCAAGATTGTAACGAACACTGAAGTTTTCATCTAAGGATTAAACCGTAAAAGATTAAGCAATCATTTTACAATATTATTGGAATTAAAGGAAGCCGGCGGGACCCATTAATGCAGCTAGCAAACAGTCGACTGGGGGGAATTCTTGGCAACCATTATTCCAGTTTTCAGGTTCATAATTTCTTTAGAGTCCCTGTTGAGAAATTATATATGAAAAACAAATTGATGCTAACGAACGAATTCGATCATATCCAGTCAAACCTGATAGAAATTAAGTTATAGTCTTGAAAGAAACAAAAAGTAAAGAAAATAAATCAACAATATCCACAAAAAAAAAAATAAAGCTGGGATCTCTCAGATGACGGAGAGATCATGTGCTTTTCAACCCACCCGACCATGATCCTTTTTCGCACAAAATAAAATTTAAAGGATCCCAAATAATAAAAAAATTTATTTAGTTACCTTACCGCATTACCGCAAGGAAAAAATATTTAATTTAATTCATATTAAAATTTTAATTAGAATTTTCTTAATTGTTTATATATAAAAAAATATAAACGAAGCCACTTGCTTACAATTCATTTTTATTTTGCTTTCATAGCAAATATCTCTTTGAGAGTTAATATTCTTGAAGATATAATACTAGGTAATTCAATTTCATACATGCGTTTTAATGATAATTTAATTTTAGTACTGAATAATTTTATTGCAATTTTAAAAAAAAATAAAAAAAAAACACATAAAAAAGTATTGAAAAAAATAACAACATACAATTCCCATATTTTTTATATATATTGATATCATTTTAATTAATTAGAGCAATTCCAAGACCTCAAACAAAACAAAAAAATAAAATTAATGAAACTAATTCAAAAGACGAATAAGCATTTCTTCAAATTTTTATATTAAACCAATCAATTAACCACATTTCGTATTCATAAAAAGAACAAATTTATTTAAAAAAAAAATACTGTTGGCACCCCTGCAGCAATTGGGCTGTCTGTCTATTTATTAACAACTTTGGCAGTTCATAGCTGATGACAAAACTGATGAAGATGATTGTACCGTGCAAAAAAAAAAAACAAAAGCAATGTTACCAAATATGCAAAAACAACTATATTAGCTTAGCAAGAGCAAAAAAAAGTCTCCACTTAACTCTTTATGATTAACGCTTTCTATTAACAGCGCGTGTTAATCTTAACAGAAGAGGTTAACATAAACATAGCGTTGTAATGACAACAGTTAGTAACTTTGTTTAAGACTACTATGATACCCGCGACAAAAAAATGTTAATATACATTTATTAATGTGATTTGTGTCAAATAAAAGAAAACGTATAAAACACTTACCAACACACTGGAATCTCGATGAAAGGCCTTTTAACGATGTCTCCATGTGCTGTAAGGAAGGTTAAATATAATTTTTGTGGATATATTTCAGTCCATTTTAAAATATAATTTTGCCTGAAACTTTTAATATTTTTAAATGTTTTGTTTTTTGTTTTTTTTTTATTGGTTTTCTCGCTCTCTACCGTTGTTAAACGTATGTTTTACTTAACTTGTTTTTTTATTTTAATTTTTTTCTGTTGTTTGAGTTGTTCAAGAAACACTTTTTTATTTTTGCTCTCTTTCTACTTTTGTATTAGTTTCACTTACTTTACTAATTTGGCTCTTTTGTTTTTTTTCTTGCTTTTTTTTTAATTTTTGTTGTGTTCCTGTTTTTGATTTCTATGTTTAACTTACAAAGAAAGGTCCCCAGGTGACAGTCTCCGATTTGAATGATTTTCGGATATGTGGTAGTAGAAACAAATCTAAGGTTGACGTATTTTTTTATATGTGCTCAATCGATGGTTTAGGGTTTCAAACTCGCGTTCAAAAATCAGTGAATATTTCGTTTTTTCGTTATAATTTCGCTATTTTCCATGAAAACATTTACAAATTGGTATCAAACGAAAGCTATTCAAAAACCACACAGGATGGCATCAATTTGTGGTTTTGTTGTAATTTGATTACAATAAAAAATTTTGTTGTTGTAATTTTTAGTAATGTTTAGTCGATATCAAAGAAATATGTTGACACAATTATTTCATTTTAATTTATGTTGGATTTAAGGCAAATTTAAGAAAAAATTTTATAACATTAAAAGTACCCAATATGGGTATCAATAATTTTATTTTTTTATGGCCTATTCTCATGTTTAAATATTTTATCGAAAAAGTTTACATTTCATAGGGCTTCCATACAAATGTTTGCTTTTTTCTTACAAGCCTCACCGCACCAGTTAACAATAGTTTTAATCATCCAAAGTACCAAATATAGAAATTTTTGCGATATGTAAGAGAAATGGAATGCATTTTCTCATATTTCTTTAAAAAAAAATTTTTGATTTTTAGCAGGAAAAATTATTAAAATCTTCTAATTTCAAAACCTCAAATTTGTGAATGAATAACTCATCAGATATGAAAAAGATTTTTTGTATTTAAATTTTATAACAAAAAACATTAATTTTAAAATAAGTCCACGTCCTTCAAAGTGCATTTCGGCTTAAATTCGTTTTGATATAGGTTTTTTAAAAAAACAATTCATATTTGATAGATCTTTAAAAAAGTACCACTCAATGCAAGTTTTATTAATAATTTCTTAATTCAAAATTTTAAATTTCACCCTTCATCAATATTGTGTTTAATACCAGATGCTAAGCACAAAAGTAAAAATGACTTGAATATTCACTTTACACAAGAGTACCCCCTTGATAATTTTTCAAATTTCAAAACAAAAAATATTTTGCATAATGCTTATATCTTCATACATTTTTACATTAAACCATATAAATGAGAAATAGTAATACAAATTTTGAATTAGAACAAAATTGATAAAAAATTACAGGGAGTGGTACTTTTTTAAAGATCTATCAAATATATAATGTTTTTTTTTAAAAATCATATCAAAGCGAATTTAAGCCGAAATAGCTTTCGTTTGATACCAAATTTGTAAATGTTTTCATGGAAAATAACGGAATTATAGCGAAAAAACGAAATATTCACTAATTTTTGAACGCGAGTTTGAAACCCTAAACCATCGATTGAGCACATATAAAAAATACGTCAACCTTAGATTTTTGTCTTCTACCACATATCCGAAAATCATTCAAATCGGAGACTGTCACCTGGGGACCTTTCCTTGTTAGTTAAGAGATAATTTGTATATCTTACTTTTTTTTTTTTTTTGATAACCTGCGCAATGCACTATGATATTTTGCAATTATGCGTTATGTTTCACTATTCACTGGCATATTTAAGACAAAAAAATATAATTCATTTTAAATTAAAAAATAATGTAATTTTTGACTCGTGTATCACTACACAGAGGGAAAAACCTATGGACTCAATACATAAATTTATGTACTCATCGCATAGTTTTCTGCACACAAAAATTTTACATTTTTCATGTATTGAGTACATGTTGAAATCTTTATTGACTACATAATGCTTTTAAGCGGTTATGTAGTCAATAAAGAATTAAATGTACTCAACGCATAAATATGTGTCGTGAATTCATGGATCTATGTGATGAGTACATTCACACTGTACTCATCGCAAACTGTTACAAATAATTTTATGTAATGAGTAAGTAAAGATCTTATGTACGTATTACATAGATTATTGACTCAGTACATACATAATTTACTCAATACATATTTGGAGTACATAATTTTATGCAATGAGTACATACATTATTTACTCATTACATATTTTAAATGCATAATTTTATGTAATGAGTACATACATAATTTACTCATTATATATTTTTTGCGCATACATTTATGTAATGAGTACATACATAATTTACTCATTACATATGTTAAAAACATAATTTTATGAAATGACAACATGCATAATGTATTCATTATATATTTTTTGTTCATAATTTCATGTATTGAATATATACAAAATTCATGTCTGTGCCTTAATCACCCTCTCAACAAATGCAATAAATGACTTAATAAAGAAATGACTAGATTTCACAAAATAATTGGCAATTACTTTTAGAAACCCAGCCATTCATTTCTTATCCATTCATCACTTTTGTTCTAGAGTAGGGGAGAGTCGTCCCCGTTGTCTCAAGTACTAGTTGTCACAACGCCGATATCCTTTGATTCAACACGTTATCGAGTTAAATATCAATGTCATCTATACGCTATTGCAATTTCTAGCATCCCAAGAAAGTTTAAGAGCCGTTAGTTTTGTTTTGCAAAAAATAAAAGAGATTTAAGAAACTAAGTTGGATTTGTGTATTTTTATATTTTTTAAAAATTTGTGTTTAGACAAATAGAAGTGTGCAAAATTCAACTTTAAATAAATTTCCAATACAATTAATATTATATTTTGCAAATACTTATGAATTCTTAGATAAAACCTTATATTTAAATTTACAGAACATTGTTTACATATTTTTCCAAATGGTACAGGTTGTCACAGCGCTTGTGGGGCTTGTTGTCACATATAATTTCATATAACCATTTTGAAAGTATTCTATGTTTTATTTGAATTTAAGGAAATATGCCATAAATCGCAAACGACTTGCAAACCGAGGACGGACATCTTCAGATATCATGATGCAAGCCGATTACAGCTAGTATCAATAAAAATAATGTGGACTCACTACGTGTAGTTTGTTGTCAATCGTCAAATCCAATAACAATTGTCGTCAATGTATAAACTGCAAACGTTGTGCACATAATGCATTGAAAGTGATTGTTTGATACATTGCTGCTTAAATTTTTCTTCGGAGTGCGGCAGCGACGACGATTTAGAGGTGTGACAACGAGGACTACGCGTTGAGACAACTTACCCCACGGGTGGGGTTACTTGTCCCAGACGAGTTGAATTTTTTATCTAGAAAATTTTTTGATTTTTTTTAAAATAATATTCGTTATTCATATCAGGATTGAAGAATAAAATATTGAATTTATCTTTAAAAGTTTTGCAGTGCCGTTGTTGCTTAATTTGTGGGAGTTACAGCAGTTCATTCAAATTTTGTGACAACTAGTACCACTCTCCCCTACAGTGGATAAACTCATTCCCGATCTGATTTCTACAGACCTTAGAGGTGTTGCTTATTTGAAAATCAAAAAACGAATGACATAAAACAGCAAAGTCGTGTGCCGATGTGCAACAGATACATGTACTGAGTCCATATGTTATGTACTGAATAAATGTGTCACTTCAATCGTATAAGGGGGACGTGTACTGAGTCTATATTTTATGTATTGAGTAAAGTTTTTGTAAAAAATTACATAACACGTTGATTGAGTACACGTTGCTTGTATCTATTGAAGTCTGCTATGTATTCAACACATAACATGATGTATTGAATACATTTTTTATTCATTTTAAAAAGTGAATAAATTGATATGTAGTCAGTACACGCTCCCTTTACTCAGTAAATACTGCTCTCGTTGTGGTCTCATACAAGTTGAAGTGCATAGATTTTACATAGCTGTCTCTGTACTGACTCAGGGTTGCCACAGCCTAAAATTTTCTTTTACCAAAATTCCCAAAAATATTTCACATTTAAGAAAAAAATATCACATCCACAAAAAAAATATCAAATATGTGTGATCAATCAAAAAAACGAAATATTTTTACTTTTTTGACATCCAATAAAATTGTAATAACAAAAGCTATGTTTGATGACTCCTCTAGATTTAGATTCCTTACTACAGATCAGTAAAAACTGTTTATTGAGATTATTTTTCTCTTTTTTTATCTCCTCTTACTTGATATTGCTCTTTGTTTTTTGAAGCTGCTCTAAGTTACGTTTTCAGCTCTTTTGTACGCTTATATTTTTTGTGGTGTAAGTAAGAGTAACATTTAAATAAATCAAGTATTTTGGTTTTTGTTGAAAAATTCCAAAAATTGAAAGAGCATTTCATCAGTTTAATGAAAACTAGTAGTTTTTCTGGCTTATTTCTTAATTTGTTTGCTTTTGGCACTGAGTATTTGTCATCGAACACAACTAATATTGTTGTATACCAGTATTCATGTATTCAGGTTTCAAATATTTTAAAACATGTAGCAGATATTATGGTAAGCCGAGAAATTTCCAATTACTTTTCTTAACAGTGTTTGGAACTTAAAATTCAACTTCTGAAAAGCGCTTTATTTTTGTTGCGATGATATTGAAGAAAACGAGATATATTGAGTTAAAGTTTTACGGTCTTTGGTACTCCCCCATTTGCACATTTTAAATACCTGTTTTCAGTGTCACTGTCTGAAGAATTTGAATCTTGTTTTTGCGCATGACACGTAACCGCGACTCTAATCCTTTAACCGTAAAATGTAATTAAATTATTAAGTATTACGATGTTACAAATTTAAAAACGTTCTTTTCAATATGATGAAGGCCAATAATTTGAATACGTTTGAAAACTAATTTGAGTTCGATAGTGCCCGAAATTCGACCTTTTCACTTTCATTCTCTCGATACAAAATTAATGTGAAAAACAAATTTTCTTCATAAAATTTGGCAAAAAAATTTTTTCAAAAAATAGTCGGTGCACTCGTTCTCCGCACTTTGATTCATTTAAAAGAAATTAATCAGAATCGGTTAGAAACACGTGAGAAAATGGTTTTTTACTATTTTGCCTACGCCTATTTTTTATATATAGATTAAAAAAAGAGACGATCATTTAAGGGCGGTAAGTTTTTTAACCATTTTTTATATAAATGCTCAACATCTCTAGAATATTGTGTCCAAATTTGAAGTCAATCCGAGTAAAACTAACGGAGGTACAAATTTTTAAGTAAGTGTACCTCGAACGTAGAAACGTACGTGTACAAAACTTTAAAGCAGTTTTCCCACAAGTTGTGTTTTCAAAGTCCGTGTTCACTGCCAGGCTTTTAGAAACTACTTGACCGATTCATTTCGAACTTGGTACACATTTTCTACATACAAAATACTTTCCTCCAACGTTGACTAAATTTTAATGGTTTTTGATTTCAAATAATTTCCGACCGAGACATAGTGAACACCGCAAATTGCTATTTTTCCAAGACGCTCTGGGAAAAGCTCTGTCACCAGCTTGTTTTTCAATATTTCCGGAAGAAAAAGAGTATTGTTAAAAGTACGCTCAATAATGTACAAAAGATTTTAATAAATTTGCTCAATCCATACTCTTAAAAGAATTCACAAAAAAAGTGTTTTTTACGCTGAAACCCTTACTTCGCCCTTAAGCTTTTGGGAAATTTTCATAAAAATGTTTTTCGTTTTCACCAGAAATTTTACCAAAATGAAACTTAATTTCACATTTTCACATCGAAAAAAAAATTTACCAGTTTTGGTAAATTTTTCACATTCTGGCAACGCTGTACTGACTACATAACTTTTTCCCTTAGTGTATCCCGATCGCTGGCTAGCGTTAGACTGGAGCTGCTAGTAAACCTGTTTGCTGATCTGGGCACAGAGATGTCGCAAATGCAATTATGCTTGTGGTCTTCTGCTGTTTTTCTTACTCCAGCCACTTTTGACACTTTCTTCTCTTTAGGGCTGCGATTCTCAAGTTAGATGGTAAACTTTTTGGGCCACTAGCTCTTTACTAAATTAAGTGCGACGCAATTGTTACAACAATTGCTACAACATGAAAATTATTTCGATGTGGTTTTAATTAAAACCAAAAATCTCCCTAAGAAAAGAAGGTATTGTTTGATAACAAAAACTATTGTTTCTTAATTGATATTAGAAAAATAAGGTTTACATTTAAATAAATTGCAAAATTACCTCGAAAGATCCAAATTGTTGTAGTAGGAATATCGATTATGTTTAAATTGTCAACTTTCCTCAATGGCAGCTCAAGTCAAAAGGAATGTTAAAATTGTCTGCAGTCAGAACACGAGCTCGTTATTTCCGCATTACGTGCATTGTTCAGAGGATTTTAGGTTGGTATTTCTGAATTAAATATTTAATAATGACACTGTTTTGAAAGTAACAAGAAGTGTTATACTGTGTTTGAAGCGGCCAGACCAAAGAAGTTTGTTCCGTCAAAGTTCAGCTTTTACGAAACAAGCAAAAATTTTTCAGAATGAATGTTACAAGGTATGGATTTGGACGAAATGTGGTTTCAACAGAATGGTGCCTCTTGTCATACTGCGGGCGAAACAATCGACTTATTGAAAGAATGACAACATTATTTCAATAAATGGACCGGTGAATTGGCCTCCGCGTTCGTGTGATTTGACGCCACTGGATTATTTTTTGTGGGGATATGTGAAGTCATTAGTTTATGTGGATAAACCAGCATCGATTGACGCTTTGGAAACCAATATTCAACGTATCATTGCTGAAATACGCCATCAAATGCTTGAAAAGGTGGTCGAAAGAAATACGCCATCAAATGCTGAAATACGCCATCAAATGCTTGAAAAGGTGGTCGAAAATTGGACCTCCAGAATGACCTTTGTGCAAAATAGTCGTGGTGGCCAAATGCCCGAAACTATATTTTAATGTTAAATGCCAAGAAATTATCTACCAAATAAAAAATTTCGTTTGGCCATTTCATAATTTGGCATGTGTTTTATTTAAATTTCAAATCAGCAAGCTCTTAAAAAAACCCTTTATGTTTGTATGTTATTTAGTGATGTCTAGGTTAATTGTATACGTGTTACTTTTATGTAATTGTTACAAATTTCATTACGAAAGTTGAGGTAATGATCTTGAGACTAAGTTGATTTTAAGATGATGACTGTGATATAAATAAGAGTGAAATTAATAAAGAAAGAGGAGTGTTAATTAAGCTATAAAGAAGTGCAGTTCCATTAAAACTGATAGGTACCAATTCGAGAAAGGATTATTTGGTGAGTATACCAATTATGTAACGAAGTGTGTTACAACACGTTTCACAACAGAGTTGTGTGAGTTCGATAGAGAACGCACACAACATTATGGCGCAGCCGGTAGGATCTCGCCAGGCCTCCACACATAAAAGTTGATAGTACCATCCCGGATTTTTTATACCAAATTTTTCAAATCTGCAATCCGTTTTTGGCTATCTGTTTTAGAAACTAAGATTTTTCGTGACCACTTTGCTCTATATCCCTAAAAACAGAAAATTTTTATAACCTCTTGCCCCATAAGCCATTCAGTGGCGTACAGATCAAAATTTCAGTACAAAATGTTGTACTTGACTTTGACCGAGCTTCTTGTGATCAATTGTGTTGTGAGTGTTATTAAATGTTTGCACACAATTTACCCGAGAATTAGACCTACATGTTTTATGCCTGTGGTGACTCAATACTACCACATATAAACACCAACACCACAACATACAAAACACACACTTTATGAAATATACACTTTCATATTTATCTATAAAAAATATTATCTAAGAATCAAAATTTGTGGTGACCGTGGCATGCAGGTAAAGTGTGTGGCTTAGCATGCTTGGAGCCCGGTTTCGATCCCCAGCCGCGGCGAAAAGTTTTTTCAATAAAAACTTTTTCCTGTCGGTCACCACCTCTCGGCAGACAATGGCAAACCTCAAAGAGTAAATAGTGCCATGTAAAGCTTCTTGAGAACATGAACTTTAGCCGTTCGGAGTCGGCATAAAACATGTATTTCCAGTTCTCGGTCAATTGTGTGCAAACATTTAATAACACACACAACACAATTGATCATAAGAAGCTCGGTCAAAGTCCTTTCAAGGGCTGAAATGTTTTTGTTTTTTTTGTTTTAAGAATCAAAATATTGTCAAGTATTTTTAATCAAAAATTTTCATTCATAAAATCATTATAAAATTTGTGTTCCAAAATAGTTACTTAAAAAATGAATTGAATAAATCATTAAAATTAAATAAAAATCATAAAAATATTTTCATTTGTGGACACACCCGAACGGTTAAAGTTAATGTTTTAAGAAGCTTTACATGGCATTATTTACTCTCTGAGGTTTGCCATTGTCTGCAGAGAGATGTGACCGATCAGAAAAATTTGTTTATTGAAAAAAACTTTTGCTGCGACTGGGGTTCGAACTCGGGCTCCGAGCATGCTTAGCCACACATTTAACCTGCATGCCATGGTCACCATAGAACGATGGGTAGATACAAAAAAGAGGGGAAAATAATTTAGTTATCTTATATGGCCATTTTTGGTATTATAGGCATATCAAGGTATAAAAACAGGGTTCCTAAGAATTTTGAAAAACCTTGAATAATCCAAATGAATATTATATGAAAATTAATATGAGAATATTAATATGTCTCTGAAAGGCGTAAATAGGGAATATACAAATATATTGCTGGCAAATCCACCAAAAATATTTAATGAGCCCGTATGAGGCCGTAGTAACACAATATTTCACATACGGAATGGAAATAATTTTGTGATCGAGAATTAAAGGTACCAAAATAACAGAAACCAATTTAATGATAATAATAAAAACAACAATTAAAGGGGCAACTCTTGTGGCCGTCAGAGCCACAATTTTTTATAAAGAAATAATAATAATGGCAATAACAGCCAAAATTTTGGCAATAGTAGTAACAATAACCATTTCAACAACAATTTTAAAATGATAACTATGAGAATAATAACAATGGTTTACAAATAACGAAAAGTTGTTTGTACTTTGAATGCCACTATCCTTTTCTCATGTAAAATCGGTCGCTAATTCCGAAAAAAATGTTTTTTTTTTCTGTCACTCCGTTTGGTTGGTTCCACTTAATTGCATATATCTCCAGAACCAACAACAGTAATCAAACAAATGATATATCAAATAAAAGCTAATAAAATTTCTTACAAACAATGCCAACATCATTTTTTGATCGAGCTGTTAGTTTTGGCGGAATTAATTCAAATATCAAGGATTTTTTTATTTTTCAGAAAAATTTCCAAAAAAAAAAAAATAGTTGCAAATTTCGTTAAGAAATCAAAATATTTTGTTACTTATGATATTTTTTAACTAAGAGCCTTTATTTTTTCAAAAAAATAAGATATTGTTGAAGAAAATCTATTGAGAAATGAAAAAGTTATGTTCAATGGAACGAAAGCACCCAAGTTATGTTTTTTTTACAAATTTTATTGTCATATAAATAAATTGGGTAAAGCCCGTATGATACTTCATGGTTTTTTCAAATTTTATGCATTGAAAATCAATTAAATATATAGTACGAATTGGAGAAAAACTAGTAAGGTATATCTTCGACTTGGCCGAAGTTAAAATACCCCCACGGGCGATTCGAAATGGTTCAAAAACTTAAATTGCAGCTCTTTTTGCATGAGATTTCACAAATTTTACTACTTTGATGACGTCTAAAATACATTCATACATAGATTGTACTATAATTTTTTATTTTTCATTTTTATTGTTCATAGGAATCAAGTCAAGGGTTTTGCGAAAGAAAAGATAAGAACAAACACGCTACAATAAAAACAGGTGGGCTCACGACTGAGAGTGCAACCGTCGAAACCGTCACAGCAAAACGTCTGATTTTGACACTTATGGCTATAAGAAAGAGAGCCTACCTGTTTTTATTATGCCATGTGAATACTAATTTTGTGTTATTTTGACAGTTTCAGCGGTCGTGCTCTGAGTCGTGGACCTACCTTCCTTTATTGTACCTGCAGCACTTTCGAGATGTATAAAAGCAAAAACATTCATGCATTATACTAAAAAACGTGGCAAACAAATGGACGCACAATTTGTAACGAAAGGAAAAAAAAAAAATAAGATATACTTCAAAATAAAATGAGTAAAAGACTGCGAAAATTCCATTGTAAAAACTTTTCTGCTACGTGTGCGGTGAACTTACTTTCGAAAAGAAACCAGTCAATTTTACGAATTTAATGCAAATGTCATATCTTCATTATTTTGGTATTGCGGCTAAGAACATTGGTAAATCATGGACGCCAAGTATTTTGTGTCAATCGTGCAAATTAATATTGTCTGAATGGAGCTCGGGTAAAAAACGATACATGAAATTCGATGTTCCGATGATCTGGAGACAACCGTTTTGCCACCTAAACGATTGCTATTTTTGTCTGGCCAAAGTGACTGGTGTTGGAAAACACAAACGAGTGATATACGCCACTGTCCCGAATGTTTCATTGCCAGTATCTCATTCTGACGATGTTCCATATCCTACTTGTCCCGATTCAACAAATAAAAACAATCGCAAATCCGTAGATTCAGTGGAGTCGGAAGGAACCACAGGTGGTAGTACTATTACAACTGAAAACACAACTCACCTTTTATCGCAAGCGCAGCTGAATGATTGGATAAGAGATTTGGAACTGTCAAAGGAAAAATCGGAATTGCATGCTTCTCGTATGCAACAATTCAACTTTTTGAGACCCGATGTTAAGGTGACATACTACAGAAATCGTGAAAAACCGTTTGCTATACACTTTACTAAGAATGACAATATCTGCTATTGCGCAGACATTCCTGGCTTATTTAATACCTTCGGTCAGCCGTACAATCCAAAAGAGTGGCGTTTGTTTATTGATGGCAGCAAAGTGAGCTTGAAGGCGGTATTACTTCATATAGGAAACAAAAAGCCATCGATTCCGATCGCACATGCAGTCAACACAAAGGAAACGTACGAAACAATGGCGAAGCTATTGACATGTATTAAATATGAACAACACGACTGGAAAATATGTTCTGATCTCAAAGTCGTTGGTATGCTTTGTGGTTTACAGAGTGGCTACACAAAATACTGCTGTTTTCTCTGCAAGTGGAATAGTCGAGCACGTGAACACCACTATTACAAAAAGGACTTGCCAGAAAGAATTGAGTCGAAAGTTGGAGAGAGCAACGTCAAAAACGTTCCACTCGTCAAAAAGGAAAACATAATTCTCCCACCGCTGCACATCAAACTTGGACTTATGAAAAACTTTGTCAAGGCGTTAGACAAAGAAAGCGAAGCATTCACATTTTTGAAAATGATTTTTCCAAATCTTTCTGATGCCAAGGTAAAAGAAGGTGTTTTCGTTGGACCGCAAATAAAAAAGGTGTTAAACGATCTTCAATTCGCAGAACTATTGTCACCAGTTGAGGCAGCGGCGTGGGATTCTTTTAGGACGACTGTTTCTAGCTTCCTCGGGAACAATAAAAGTGAATCTTACGAGAAAATAGTCAACGAGTTGCTCAAGAACTATAAAAAGATGGGCGTAAATATGTCTCTGAAAATTCACTTTCTGCACTCCCATTTGAATTTTTTTCCGAAGAATCTCGGTGACGAGAGCGATGAACATGGGGAAAGATGCCAACAACAGATGAAAGCAATTGAGAATCGGTACCAAGGATTTTGGGACGAAGGAATGATGAGTGACTATTGTTGGTTGGACTATTGTTTCATCAGAGAAACCGATCCCAAATTAAATAAACGACAAAACAAGATTTCTAATCATTTTGAATTTCTGAATGATAAATAAAAATTATTTACAATGTAAATAACAATAAAAATGATTTAGGGGAACAATAAAAATTATAACTAATAATTATATACAATTTAAATAATGTAAATTATTAAAAGAACAATAAAAATTAAGAATATATGATTTTATTACATAACCTTTAATTCAAATTTTTTTTATGGCAATAAAAAAAGTCCAAATGCATAAATTGATAATCGCACAATTTGGGTTCTTTCGTTCCATTATGCCGCGTTTCCATGTGATCTTCCAGTATCTTATCTTATCACATATCACCAATCACTTGCTATAAAGAGTGAGATGTATATATGTACCTTTTGCTATAAAACTTTGACATTTGGGAAATTTGTAAACAAATAATAAATTAATTAATTTTTGCAAGTTTCGAAATGTGGTGCTGTTCAGAATACAACTGCCGTTTACGCTCAAGTGTAGCAGATCGTCATGATGCAGATTGGACACAAATTTATAAATAAAGCATCGCATCTTTTTATTTCCTGTTCGAAATCATATTCGGCATATATTAAAATTCAGAGAATTCTTTGAAACGTTGTGGAAGATGATCTATCAGTGGACCAAACTGACTTCGCTTTTATGGCTTTCAGATTATCATGGAAAATGTGCACTCGGATAATTAATTCCATTGAAACTATGTCTGCCGCTAAGACTTAGTTTAAATTATTATAACCACATGTAAACCATGAAAATTAATAAAAAACTGCTTCTGAAAAACATGACGGTGTTTATTTACAAAATAAAATACAATAGTTTACAAGATGTAATGCTGGCTCTAGGCCGAGCAGAAACACCTTTACTGACGCGATTCAAAAATGTAAGGCCCCACTAATGGGACTACTTTTCAGCGTGTAGACTGAGGCATTGGGACTTAAATTCAAAGAGCCAGAGTTCGGTGAACATGAAGGAACAAACACCGATGTTACTACCGACTAGGTTGCGACGCCAGCGCATTGCTGCTGTTTTTGTTGTGTTGTTGATTTTGCTGCTGCTGCTGATGTTGCTGTGCTAAAAGTTGTTGACACGCGCATTAACGACCGCCTTGTGTGTTTGCTGTTGACAGGGTGCTGCTGCGGCCGCATTTGTACTGCTTAACATGCTTAACAAGGAAGATCCTGAACCAACACCAGCTCCTTACAGTGGCGGTGTATCGTTGATACGTAGCATTGAGCTGGCTCCTGTGAAATTGCATTGTGGCAAGCAGAGCGAGTCAGTTGGCATGACAGCAAATAGTTGAGTGTTTTTTGCTATGATATTGAGCATTTCCTGTTCCTTACAGCGATGACGACCTAGCGGGAAAAGGTATAGTTTAGCTTTCGACGTGGAAAGGAACAGTTAAAAACTTTCTCTCTGCAATTTCATGCTGCCGTTTGTCTGTCGAATTTGTAATATTGTTTATATTATTTTTAGAAATGTCATTCAAAATGAAAAATGCCATGTAGCTATAAAAATGGTTGTAAAATATTATAGCATGTGATACACTTTTATGGAAAAAGTTCAAAATTTTGAACTTTTTCTATCTTCTAGTATCTCATGAAATCACAGAGGATATCACATGCTATAAAAATAGAAAATGTATGCCTATTTCACACTAACATTGACCAATCCCATAAGATAGGGTTCACATGCTCATTCTTTCTTACAAAAAATGTGATTGTGGAAGATCGTAGAAGATAGCATGGAAACGCGGCATTAAACACAACTTTTTCATTTCTCAATAGATTTTCTTCAACAAAAGCTTATTTTTTTTTGAAAAAATAAAGGCTTTTAGTAAAAAATATCAAAAGTAACAAAATATTTTGATTTCTTAACGAAATTTGCAATTTTTTTGTCTTTTTTTGTAAATTTTTCTGAAAAATAAAAAAATTCCCCGAAATTTGAATTTATTCCGCCAAAACTAACAGCTCGACCAAAAAATTATGTTTGCATTGTTTGTAAGAAATTTTATGGAGATATATGCAATTAAGTGAAACCAACTTTTTTTTTCGTTGAAAACCCTACAGTGGACAATATCTCGAAAACGGAGTGACAGAAAAAAAAAAATTTTTTTCGGAATTAGCGACCGATTTTACATGAGAAAAGAATAGTGGCATTCAAAGTACATATTGGCTGTAAACCAGTGTAATCAAAGAAATAACTACAGAAACAATTATAACACAAATCGAAATTCAAACAGAATTTCAGAACACATCGAAACGGTTACGGCCGGGTAGCAGAGAATGATACCCGCAGAATCCAAAACTAATGTACAAAATATCGCAAAACTTATCAAATTACATAATTTTAAAATGTAAAAATACTAATAAAGATTTAAACTTCTTGGTAGACACTGGAGCTGATATCTCCATGTGTAAAGTAAATAATATAGATGAAGTTAATACCAGAAATATTTTAACACTTACAGGAATAACAAGAAAAGAAATTGAATGTATTGGCAAAACTTATCTGAAATTAATGGTAGAACCAGAAATTGCTGTGCATAATTTCTATAAAGTTGATGATGATTTTCCAATCGCAACAGATGGAATCATAGGGCTGGATATTTTAGAAAAATATATGTAAAAAATAGATTTTGAAATATATACATTTAGTTTTAGTATAAATTAAAAAGAATTAATCATACCAATAAATTTAAAAGATAATTATAATACAAATATTTTAATACCAGCTCGGTCTGAGTCAATAGTACCCATAAACATTAAAGTTATGGATGATACCATAGATTTGAATGAAGAAATAGCAAAAGGAGTATTTTTAGGAAATAGCATAATACCCGCGAAAGGCGTGGCATATGTTAAAGTATTGAATACAACAGAGGAATATGTAACACTGAAAAATTTAAATGTAAAAACTGAACTTTTAAAAAAGTACAATGTCCAATACAAAGGAAAGAAATCAGTCAACAAGGACAGACTCAACAAACTTTTAAGTGATTTGGACATTGGATGCAATGGACCAGAATCAAGAAACTCAATAATAGAAATTGTTAAAAATTACTGCACTTGGCGCAGTTTTATCGCAAGGTGAGATCGGATCAGATTTACCAATTTCGTATGCGAGCAAATCCCAGTGATTTAAATAAACCAATTATAGAAAAAGAATAACTAGCTATACATTGGGCAATTAATTTTTTAGACCATATCTTTACGGTCGCAGATTTTCAGTCGTAACAGACCACAGACCATTAGTGTCTCTTTTTTCACATAAAAATCCGTCGTCAAAGTTGACACGAATCAGGTTAGACCTATGCGACTATGATTTTGAAATCATATATAAAACAGGCATAAATAACAACTCACTTAATGCCATGATTACAACTGGATTGGAACATGCAGACAAGAAAATACTAGCCATAACAAGGAGTATGGATAAAAACCAAAAAAAAAAAAAAAACAAATTGGCCATTTCAGCCCTTGAAAGGACTTTGACCGAGCTTCTTATGATCAATTGTGTTGTGTGTGTTATTAAATGTTTGCACACAATTGACCGAGAACTGGACCTACATGTTTTATGCCGACTCCGAACGGCTAAAGTTCATGTTCTCAAGAAGCTTTACATGGCATTATTTACTCTCTGAGGTTTGCATTGTCTGCAGAGAGGTGATGACCGATCAGAAAAATTTTTTATTGAAAACAATTTTTCGCCGCGGCTGGGGATCGAACCCGGGCTCCGAGCATGCTAAGCCACACACTTAACCTGCATGCCACGGTCACCATGGATAAAAACAACCATACAAAAAACTCGGATTTTAACAACAAAAAATGCCTTTCCAGCAAAACGTCTGATCAACTAATTGCTTGGGAATGTACATGAATATCGGATGTAAACAAAATAAGAAAGCTTAAATTTATAACAGAAAAAGATTTTAAGGGAACCCAGACACACAGCTGACTCTGGAGAAATTGTCGTCAAAAATGAATTAGTTAGGAATAGAAGAATTAGCCTTATATACGATTTATATAATATTTTAAACCTTGGCCAAGGAAAAAATTTAAAAAGATTTATAATAGTTTGAAAAGAGATAAAGAAAATTCAAAGATATTGATTTGTAGAGAACCAGAAAAAGTAATAGATATAGAAAAACAGAAAAGTATAATTGAGGAATATCATAATTCGACCCACGGAGGTCATATGGGGATTAGAAAAACCATTTTAAAAATTAAAATTAAATTAAAACAAAATTTTAAGCACTGTTACTAACAATTAGAACATAGAATATAAACATGACTAATCCAAACACTTAAACACTTTTGACTAGAACAGATTATCTCCTCTCGTCGTCGGTTTTTCTTTGATTTTCCGCACATCGTCTGTATATGTGAGCGCATTTGTCCGTGTCTGTTTTGAAATTAAGTCTTTTCTCTGGAGGTACATTTGTGAATAGTTTTATTAGTTTTATCAATATATGTTTCTTTAAGTTATTTGTAGGGCTTCATTTTTGCTGCTGCAATTTTCGGCGTGCCGTCCGTTTTAAATAGTTGTTACTTTATTTATCGACCTTTGACTTTGTTTGTAGTTTTTTTGTACATTGTTCAGGCTTTTGGTCCTTTTCCTGAAGATGACTTCCGATGGAAGTCGAAATATTGGTTAAAATATTAAATAAAATTAGTTTCTAATAAAAGCTGATATTTTTATATGACAAGAAACGGACCTAAAGCCTGAACAACGTACAAAAAACCACAATCCCACAACTTTTTATTGAAGGATACCACAAACGTGTTTCTCGAGGTGGCATCGCCAAATGAGAAGCCTTTTCTACTGTTTGTACTAGGGATGTTACGGAGGTGAGTTTATCGGAACCGGAGTCGGAGCCGAAGACGGACTCAGAGTCCAAGAAACTGTTAAGAAACTGTTTCTTCGTTTTAGATGTAAATACTTATTTAGACAAATTTGTCGAAATTTTATTAACAAAAAAAAATATTTATTTATGTTCTTTAAGTTCGTTGAATGTAAATAATCATATCCCTGTGGAGGATGTTTATTGTAGAACTACAGTTGAAATATTTTACAAATCAAGAAACATATCACAATGTGATATTGTTGAGTTCAAGAAAATTGCACTAAAATTTTATATTACTTTTTGTACAGACTTCAGAAAAAGAATTGATTTTAACATGATAAACATGATGATAGAAGTTAATTTTAATTAAAATATATCTTCGTTGAGTAAAAAACGTTGGCCAATAGAGGATCCAAAAGATGATGAATTACTTGAATAACACTGGTTTACAAATTACGAAAAGTTGTTTGTACTTTGAATGCCATTATCCTTTTCTCATGTAAAATCAGTCGCTAATTCCGAAACAAAAATGGTTTTTTTTTGTCACTCCGTTTTCGAGATATTGCCCACTGTAAGGTTTTCAACGAAAAAAAAAGTTGGTTTCACTTAATTGCATATATCTCCAGAACCAACAACATTAATCAAACAAATGATTTATCAAATAAAAGCTGATAGGGCCTGGTAACGAACGCTTTTTGATTACTGAAAGTGTTGAATAATCGACATACTAGGAATGGAATATGTACATTAAGGCGGGTCACCAAAAATGAATATAAAAAGACACCCCCTAAAATGAAAGCTTACATCGAAAGTGTTTCAACACTATAAAAATTTTTTTTTTTTGGTGTCCCAAAAAACAGCCAAAATGGTCTTTTAGTTATAACATTAGTATTTTAAGTCCGATCATCAAGTGCAGTATGTCGTTGGATAGGTCTGAAAGAATACTACATCGTGTTCTTTGGTGTCGGGGGTGTCAGAGGTCATCTTCAAGTAGATATTTTGCAATTTTTATTTTTTTGGTCTATGTACCCCATAACTTCGATTTAAAATTATTGTTTAAATAAACTTCATAAAAAATCAATATACTATTGTGAAGGAATTAATTGATTTTGTTCACTAAAGAAAAAGTTACAAAGGTTAGAAGTTTCAGTACAACTAATGTATTTCTATACTAGAAATATTCAGCAATTGAAATTATCTCTTAGTAGTTATATTGTAATAAAAATATTTCAATGAAAAGTTTAAGAATGAATAAAAGAATGATCCCCAAATCTGATGACGACTACCGCAAACGAAAAACTGATAATGATTTACGGATATGCACCTGGAATGTCCGAACCCTAAATTGGGATGGTGCCTCTATCCAACTGATTGATATCTTGGAAAGATATAATTCTGATATCACTGCAATCCAAGAAATGCGATGGAAGGGACAGGGTTGCTTACGGCAAGCATCCTGTGATATCTACTACTACAGCTACAGCGGCCATGCGGAGAAGCACGAGTTTGGATGCGGATTTGTAGTTGGCAAGAGAATACGGCATCATGTCCTGCGATTGACTCCTGTGAACGAACGACTTGCCATAATCCGCTTCAAGGCTAAATTTTTAACATATGCCTAATTTCCGACATATGCCTAATCCGACAGAAAAAAAAGATGACGAGACCGAAAAAAGTTTTTACGAGCCCCTTGAAGACGCATACGAGCGCTGCCCCCGTCATGACATAAAAATCGTGCTTGGTGACTTCAACGCCAAGGTGGGTAAGGAAAACATATTTGGTCCTACAGTCGGAAAGTTCAGCCTCCACGACAACACATCCGATAACGGAATGAGGTTGATTGACTTCGCCGCAGCACGAAACATGGTCGTTAGTAGCACTAGATTCAAGCATCTCAATATTCATAAGGCCACCTGGCTGTCCCCTGATCAAAAAAAAAGAAACCAAATTGATCACGTTTTGATTGACGGAAGGCACTCTTCCAGTGTACTAGACGTACGCACGATCCGTGGTGCTAACATAGACTCGGATTATTATCTTGTCGCAGCCAAGATCCGCACACGTCTGTGCGCAGCTAAGAATGCTCGCAATCCTACACAAAGAAAGCAAGACGTCGACAAACTGCAGTCAAAACGGACGGCCGAAGCCTTCGCTACTCGACTCTCACTCCTGCTTCAAGAAAGCACTCCTCCGATCGACGATATATGCGGACAGTGGACGCACATATCCCACTCTATGCGTACGGCTGCCGAAGAGGTGATCGGCTACCACCGCCCTCGCCGAAACCAGTGGCACGACCAGGAGTGTCGCGACGCCACTGCAGAGAAGGACGCCGCCTACAAAGCCACCCTGCAGTTGGTTGTGACACGTGCTGTTATAAAACGATACCGTGAGAAGAGGAGGGAAGAGAGACGCATTTTCAGGCGAAAAAAACGAGAGGCGGAAATGCGTGAGTGCGAGAAAATTGAGATGCATGGCGACAGGAATGAGACTCGAAAATTTTTCGAAAAATAAGACGCCTGGCCGATGGTTTTAAGACCGGAGCCTCTTCCTGCAAGGACGAAAATGGGAATCTAGTGACAGATATCCAGAGTACACTGATGCTTTGGAGGGAGCACGTCTCTAGACTTTTAAATGGCGACGCTGACAACAATCCCGCCAGTGGAGATGATATCCCGGAAACCCCAATTATGGATGACAGCGTTGAAGTTCCGCTGCCCAACTATAATGAGGTCTTAACAGCTATAGCTCGGCTTAAAACAACAAAGCCGCAGGAGCCGATGGCCTACCGGCTGAGCTGTTTAAGACCGGTGGCGAAGCTCTGTTTAAATGCATTCACAGACTTCTATGCAGAATATGGTCGGAAGAATGCATTCCAGATGATTGGAACCTCAGTGTGCTCTGCCCAATCCACAAAAAAGGCGATCCCACCATTTGCGCCAACTACCGTGGGATTAGCCTTCTTAATATCGCATATAAGGTCCTGTCGAGCGTATTGTGTGATAGACTGAAGCCCGCCGCTAACGAACTGATTGGACCTTATCAGTGTGGCTTCAGACCTGGAAAGTCCACCATCGACCAGATCTTCACGCTCCGACAAATCTTGGAAAAGACCCTCGAAAAACAAATCGATACACACCATCTTTTTGTCGATTTCAAAGCCGCCTTCGACAGTCCAATAAGGAGTCACCTATACTACATCATGTCTTAATTTGGTATTCCTGCGAAGCTAATACGTCTTTGCAGGATGACACTGAACAACACCAGCAGTGCAGTGAAAATCGGGAAGGACCTCTCCCTTCCTTTCGATACCAAGCGAGGTTTCAGACAAGGTGATTCCTTATCGTGCGACTTTTTTAATATAGTCATGGAGAAGATCATCCGAGCTACTGACCTGAGACGCAGCGGCACAATTTTCTATAAGAGCGTTATGCTGCTGGCGTATGCTGATGATATTCACATCATTGGTCAAAATACGCGCGAAGTCAGTGCAGCATTCTCCAGGCTAGAAAAAGAGTCGAGTCGAATGGGTCTTGCAGTGAACGCAGATAAAACGAAGTATCTCGTGTCAACAAACAAACAGTCCCAGCGTCTTGGAAACCACGTCACTGTTGACAACACCTCCTTTGAGGTAGTGAAGGACTTTGTTTACCTGGGATCCAGTATAAACTCCTCCAACGATATCAGTATTGAGATTAAACGAAGGATAACTCTTGCCAACAGGTGTTACTTTGGGCTCAGTAGGCAATTGAGAAGCAGAGCTCTCTCTCGACGAACAAAACTGACGCTCTATAAGTCAATAATCATGCCCGTCCTACTATACGCATCACAAACCTGGACGATGAGCAGCTCTGATGAAAGGACTTTGGGAGCGTTCGAGAGAAAAATCCTTCGCAAGATCTATGGTCCAATCTGCGTCAATGGCGAGTTCCGAATACGATGGAACCATGAGCTGTATGAGCTATATGCCGACATCGATATAGTCAAGCGTATTAAAATTGAGCGGCTTCGCTGGCTAGGTCATGTCGAGAGAATGAACGACGAAGCTCCAGCGAAAAAGATATTGGATTCGGTACCCAGCGGTGGCCAACGCAGACGAGGAAGACCGCATCTCCGTTGGAAAGACCAGGCATTGGATAACCTGACAACGCTTGGAGTTTCCAACTGGCGCCAGCAAGCGCACGACAAAAGAGGCTGGCGAAAATTCTTAGACCAGGCCAAAACCGACCAACGGTTGTAAGCGCCATCTAAGTAAGTAAGTAAGTTAAATTAAATTTTTACGTGATTTCAGTTGCCTATAGCGATCGCGGCTGTCGAGTTTTGCAACAGCAGATTCAATCCCAACGTGAACAAAACGCTCAGTGTTTTGTGAGTGGCAGAGAAAATTTGTAAAAACCAAATCATTGCAAAATATTTTTGTATAAAATCACATAAATATTTATGGAACTTTGAACTTACTTTGACCAAAATGTTTCACTTTTGTAAATTTAATTTTTTTAAAAACTATGTCAAACTCAAAAAGTGGAGCCAGCTCCCGATTTCGATTTAGTACTGAATATAACGGAATAAGTTTCTTAAAAGACAATTGAAATCATTTTTGAAAGAAGAAGTACCCAAAGGCAAAGTATTTTTGAGATAAGCAGTTATGGCGGAATCATGAAAAATTAGGAACTACTGAATATTTCAATTATAGAAATACAGTAGTTGTACTAAAACTTCTAACCTTTGTAACTTTTTTTGTAGTGAACAAAATCAATTAATTCCTCCACAATAGTATATTAATTTTTTATGAAGTGTATTCCAACAATAATTTCAAATCGAAGTTATGGGATACCTAGAGCAAAAAAATAAAAATTGTTGAATATGACCTCTGACATCATCGACACCAAATAACACGAGATAGTATTTTTTCAGACCTATTCAACGATATGCTGCACTTCATGATCGGACTTAAAATACTAAGGTTATAACTAAAAGACCATTTTGGCTGTTTTTTGGGACACCCAAAAAAAAATTTTTAAAGTGCTGAAACACTTTCGATGTAAGCTTTCATTTTAGGGGGTGTCTTTTTATATTCATTTTTTCTCCCATATAAAGCGACCCACTCTAATGTACATATTTTCAAACTTTATGTGCAGGTTTAGATTTTCACTGATATTTAAAAAGGTACTTAAAGGAGGAAAAATTTACTGTTTATTTTTAATGGATCGGTGAAATAAGTGGTACTTAAGCGAGAATGGCACTAAAGCGGGGGGTACTAAAACGGGGAATTTAGTATGAAAATTGTTTAAAAATGTTAAGATGCAGCAAAAAAGTGGTACCTAAGCGGGAACGGTACTAAAGCGGGTAGGTACTTAACCGGGGTTGACTGTAAATAAAAAAATCAAAAAATTTTTTTTTTGTGTAATGTTTTTACTAAAAAATAAATATATAATTTTTCATAATGATATCTTGTTTTTTATTCAACTTAAAGACATTTTAAAACATTAAAAGAAACTTCTTTTGAAGGTGTCACGTCCCCTTAAGGTGCCTTGAAAAACAAAAAGTTCTATTTGTACCCATCCTAAAATGAACCTTGATGTATTTTATGATGATTCCCAAAATATTTTGGATACAACAAACCATCACCGGCAGTGATCTAAACCATTTTGCAAAAACATCCAAAAATCATGTTTTCCGTATATGTATTAACTAGTGTAATAGTTGTAAACAAATAAAATGTCTCAAATTATAGGCTTGAAAAAGTTCGTTCAATCTGCATCAAAAATTTGAAAATATTTGCAATTTGCAAATAAACTTTTTTTTCTTTATACAAGTCGAGGCACCTTACTGTACCTTCATATATTAAGATAATCATTTAATGAATGCAATGCATTATTTTTTATTTAAGTTAAAAAAGATCTCAAATAAAATTTGAAAAATATGAAAATGGTTGAATTTGAATTTGTGTCAAAACCTTTTTTTTACTTTTTAAATTTATCTTTAACCGTTATATAAAATGGAGATAAGGGGGCGATCTTTACATGGCAACGTGTCTGAATGCCTCAACTTGGCGAGGCCAGCATTATCCATGTCGAAATCGTTTTTTAAATTTATCTATAACCGTTATATCAATGGGAGATAAGGGGGCGATCTTTACATGGCAACGTGTCTGAATGCCTCAACTTGGCGAGGCCAGCATTATCCATGTCGAAATCGTCTCAAGTCGACTCAAACCTCCGCGTGGTGTCTCCTGCAAACGTCAAAGAACTATCGCCCGATAAACTTTGGCGGCGAATCTGAGCGGCGGGCTTCCTTTGGCCATCATGCAAAGGTTGTGCGTTGGGTTTGAAGCCCACCATGTAATAAAACCATTTCAATGAAAAGTTTGAGAATAAATAAAAGAATGATCCCCAAATCTGATGACGACTACCGCAAACGAAAAACTGATAATGATTTACGGATATGCACCTGGAATGTCCGAACCCTAAATTGGGATGGTGCCTCTATCCAACTGAATGATATCTTGGAAAGATATAATTCTGATATCACTGCAATCCAAGAAATGCGATGGAAGGGACAGGGTTGCTTACGGCAAGCATCCTGTGATATCTACTACTACAGCTACAGCGGCCATGCGGAGAAGCACGAGTTTGGATGCGGATTTGTAGTTGGCAAGAGAATACGGCATCATGTCCTGCGATTCACTCCTGTGAACGAACGACTTGCCATAATCCGCTTCAAGGCTAAATTTTTAACATATGCCTAATTTCCGACATATGCCTAATCCGACAGAAAAAAAAGATGACGAGACCGAAAAAAGTTTTTACGAGCCCCTTGAAGACGCATACGAGAGCTGCCCCCTCATGACTTAGAAATCCTGTTTGGTGACTTAAACGCCAAGGTGGGTAAGGAAAAAATATTTGGTCAAATAGTCGGAGAGTTCAGCCTCCACGACAACTTATCCGATAACGGAATGAGGTTGATTGACTTCGCCGCAGCACTAAATATGGTCGTCAGTAGCACTAGATTCAAGCATCTCAATATTCATAAGGCCACCTGGCTGTCCCCTGATCAAAAAACATGCAACCAAATTGATCACGTTTTCATTGACGCAAGGCACTCTTCCAGTGTACTAGACGTACGCACGATCCGTGGTGCTAACATAGACTCGGATCATTATCTTGTCGCAGCCAAGATCCGCACACGTCTGTGCGCAGCTAAGAATGCTCGCAATCCTACACAAAGAAAGCTAGAAGGCGATAAGCTGCAGTCAAAACGGACGGCCGAAGCCTTCGCTACTCGACTCTCACTCCTGCTTCAAGAAAGCACTCCTCCGATCGACGATATATGCGGACAGTGGACGCACATATCCCACTCTATGCGTACGGCTGCCGAAGAGGTGATCGGCTACCACCGCCCTCGCCGAAACCAGTGGCACGACCAGGAGTGTCGCGACGCCACTGCAGAGAAGGACGCCGCCTACAAAGCCACCCTGCAGTTGGTTGTGACACGTGCTGTTATAAAACGATACCGTGAGAAGAGGAGGGAAGAGAGACGCATTTTCAGGCGAAAGAAACGAGAGGCGGAAATGCATGAGTGCGAGAAAATTGAGATGCATGGCGACAGGAATGAGACTCGAAAATTTTTCGAAAAATAAGACGCCTGGCCGATGGTTTTAAGACCGGAGCCTCTTCCTGCAAGGATGAGAATGGGAATCTAGTGACAGATATCCAGAGTACACTGATGCTATGGAGGGAACACTTCTCTAGTCTTTTAAATGGCGACGCTGACAACAATCCCGCCAGTGGAGATGATATCCCGGAAACCCCAATGATGGATGACAGCGTTGAAGTTCTGCTGCCCGATTATAACGAGGTCTTAACAGCTATAGCTTGGCTTTAAAACAACAAAGCCGCAAGATCCGATGGTCTACCGGCTGAGCTGTTTAAGACCGGTGGTGAAGCTCTGTTTAAATGCATTCACAGACTTCTATGCAGAATATGGTCGGAAGAATGCATTCCAGATGATTGGAACCTCAGTGTGCTCTGCCCAATCCACAAGAAAGGCGATCCAACCATTTGCGCCAACTACCGTGGGATAAGCCTTCTTAATATCGCATATAAGGTCCTGTCGAGCGTATTGTGTGAAAGACTGAAGCCCATCGTCAACCAACTGATTGGACTTTATCAGTGTGGCTTCAGACCTGGAAAGTCCACCATTGACCAGATCTTCACGCTCCGACAAATCTTGGAAAAGACCCTCGAAAAACAAATTGACACGCACCATCTCTTTGTCGATTTCAAAGCCGCCTTCGACAGTCCAATAAGGAGTCACCTATATGCCATCATGTCTGAATTTGGTATTCCTGCGAAGCTAATACGTCTTTGCAGGATGACACTGAACAACACCAGCAGTGCAGTGAAAATCGGGAAGGACCTCTCCCTTCCTTTCGATACCAAGCGAGGTTTCAGACAAGGTGATTCCTTATCGTGCGACTTTTTTAATATAGTCATGGAGAAGATCATCCGAGCTACTGACCTGAGACGCAGCGGCACAATTTTCTATAAGAGCGTTATGCTGCTGGCGTATGCTGATGATATTCACATCATTGGTCAAAATACGCGCGAAGTCAGTGCAGCATTCTCCAGGCTAGAAAAAGAGTCGAGTCGAATGGGTCTTGCAGTGAACGCAGATAAAACGAAGTATCTCGTGTCAACAAACAAACAGTCCCAGCGTCTTGGAAACCACGTCACTGTTGACAACACCTCCTTTGAGGTAGTGAAGGACTTTGTTTACCTGGGATCCAGTATAAACTCCTCCAACGATATCAGTATTGAGATTAAACGAAGGATAACTCTTGCCAACAGGTGTTACTTTGGGCTCAGTAGGCAATTGAGAAGCAGAGCTCTCTCTCGACGAACAAAACTGACGCTCTATAAGTCAATAATCATGCCCGTCCTACTATACGCATCACAAACCTGTTCGTTGAGCCAGGGGCGGATCTGTAAAAAATCTTTGGGGGGGTAAATTACCAAAGACACACATTTTCGATTTGAGAAAATTTTGCCTTTTTACAAATAGACAAATTGTACTTGTTTTAATTGAAATTATTGAATTGTTTAAGAAGCATTTTTCCCAGACACATACACGCACATTTCCGTATTTATTTATTTCTCCCTTTTTCTGGAATTCTGGAATATTCCCTTTTTCTGGAATAATTTAAACCAAATAAATACATTTGCTAATAAACTCGGTAGATTTTTGGATCTTGTGTTCGTAAGTTCTGAAATAAAATTTGATATTGATGAGTGCATGTTTCCCTTGTCGTCAACTGACATGCACCATGTGCCTTTGATTTTAAAAATTGAATTTTTTAACTATATAAAACTTTCCAATGACCGGGCTGTTTTTAATATGAATTATAGTTTATGTGATTTTGAGCGTCTAAATGTTCACATAGACAGTATTGACTGGCAGAGTCGTTTAAACTGCAATAATGTCGCTGAATCTTTTACAGTTTTTACTAGGGATTTGACGGATATTTAAAACTGTCATATTCCGAGATTCCGTAAAAAGGACTTCAAAAAACCGTGGTATACTAAAGGCCTAATGAAGTTGAGAAATTTGCGCAATAAATTTTTAAAAAATTTAAGTGAACTAAGAATAAGATTTTTGAGGCAAAATATAAACGCTATATGAGAAAATTTGACTTTCTACATAAATTTCTGTATAAACAATTTGTGATCGGGTTTGAAAACAATATAAAGTCTAACCCAAAAGCTTTTTGGAGTTTTATTGAGTCGACAAGAGCATGCTCTTCTATTCCATCCTCAATGATCTTCAATGGCAGGACATCTAATGCTTTATCAGACATTGTTAATTTATTTGCAGACTTTTTTAGTTCGGTGTATGAGTCTCCAAAAAGTTGGTCGGAAACAGATATTTTAAGTAATATTTTACCGTTTACTAATTTTGGTACTCTTGCTATAGCGCCACTTGATGTTTTTAATGGGATTATGGCCTTAAAAAATTCATCAAAACCTGATATAGATGGGTTCTCACCGTTTCTGTTTAAAAAAGGTGTGTCTTCTTTGATGAATCCGCTATCACTTATCTTTAATAAATCTCTAAGTGCTGGTATCTTCATTGATGAATGGAAATTTGCTTTTGTTACACCTGTTTTCAAATCTGGTTCAAAAAATGATGTCGAAAATTATAGAGCAATTTCTAAGCTTTCAACATTTTCAAAACTTTTTGAATCAATAGTTAAAGAAAAACTTTATTTTGTAGTGAAGAATGCAATCAGCCCCTTCCAGCACGGATTTGTTACTGGTCGTTCCACCGTCACAAATTTAGCTGTATTTTCTGAATATTGTATCTCGTCTTTCGAAGCTGGCTGCCAAGTTGATGTTATTTATACAGACTTCGCCAAAGCTTTTGACAAGGTATGCCATAATGCCCTAATTGCTAAATTAAATAAGATGGGTTTTCACTCTACTTTCCTGAGTTGGTTAAATTCATATGTTTCAAACCGTCGTTGTGTGGTTTCTATTGGAAATACTGATTCGTACGTTTTTCTTGCTACCTCAGGAGTACCCCAAGGTAGTATTCTTGGACCACTGTTATTTCTTTTATTTATTAATGATATTGGAAGCTGTTTTAAAAATTGCAATTACTTGCTTTTTGCTGATGATCTAAAACTATTTAGGTCGATACGTTCCTTTATGGATATTAACAGTCTTCAGGCTGATCTATCTAATCTTGTTTTTTGGTGTGAAAAGAACCTTTTTGCACTTAATTTTAAAAAATGTCTGCATGTTACTTTTTCTAAACGATTAAATAACATTGCTTCTTCCTATACTATTCAAAATAATAATATAAAGTTTAAAGATCAAATCTGTGATTTAGGTGTCTTATTTGACTTGAGTCTATTCAGAAAAGATTTTTGAAATTTGCACTTAGACCTTTAAATCTTACCGAGCATTTATCATATAGTATACGCTGTAAATTATTGCATTTAAACTCACTTAAAGATAGAAGAACAATTCAGTCCTTAGAGTTTATTCGTGGTTTAATAAGTGGTAATATTGATTGCGCATCGCTTCTTGAACATATAAATTTTAATATTCCTTCAAGAACCTTGCGTGTTTGTATTCCATTTTATCTCAGAACTTACAAGTCAAACTATGCGGGATGTGAACCCATCATTAGAGCACTTAAAACATTTAATAACTTGTTTTCAATCACTCTTTTGGATTTTTCAATGCCCAAGGAATTATTTAAGCAAACCTTGCAAGATTTTTTTGTTAACTTAAGTTAAGATTTACCTTTGTAATTTATATTACCTTGTATCTATACTTAGTTCTGACTAATATGATTCTCTATCATCTGTCAGTAAATAAAATAAATAAATAAATAAATATCTCAGCGAAAAGTAAATAAAAACTCAAAATCTAACAAAAGCAGCCCACGTAATTTTTTTCGTCTTTGAACGTCGATATCTTCGAAATTGTCGAATATATTGTTATTGAATGTGCAAAAATTGGAAGGTCTAGAATTTCTTCAGTGAAATCAGTCATAGTAAAAAAAATCGGTAGATCAATATAATAGATATAGCAATATTATCAGAAAAAAACTGATTATCATGTTTTTGCCTAAAACTCAAAAACTCGAGCTGATGGAGAAAAATGGAGTCCATATTTTAAATTAGCAGCCAAAATTCATTCGGGATTGTTTATCCAGATCTCTGCACCTTTCATAAAGCTTAATTTTGTTACTGATAAAATCATAGGACAAACTCATCGCAAAATTATCAATAACTTCGTTAATATTTATTTAAATGTCTCTAAGTATATGCAATTATGCGAGTCCATTCAATCGTTCTCAATTCGAACGGAACCATATTTTTAATCGTCGCAGTATAGAAAAACTTCGCTCAGCTGTTTCTACACTGATAGGAAAAGATAGCAAACGTTATAGAAATTAGTGGAAAAATGTCATTATTACAAAGAGTAAAAACGGCGTTAATATCATTAACATTAGTTTCGCTCTCCGATTTACACTGCCAAATTTTAAGTTCATGAAATAATTGAATTTGAATTAGTTCCTTAATAAAAGTGGGCTTAAAGTGGCAGTTTTATTTCATGAAAGTCGGTTGTGGTAATTTGTTTGGTTTGTTGCAATTATAATTACTAGTACCGACCTGGGGTCGCAAATCGACCAATTTTTTTTTGTTTATTTATAGTTGTATAAAATAGTCGGTGCACTCCTTCTCCGCACTCTAGTTCATTTAAAAACAAAATAATCAAAATCGGTTGAAAAACACGGGAGAAAATGGTTCTTAACTGTTTTCCCTGCGCCTATTTATATAAAAAGTAAGTTAAGGTAGGCTTGAAAAATTTCAGAATTCCAAACAATTTAGAATTAACTCAAACAAAAATAATTGTATGCAACAAATTATTTGCACAGTTGATACAATTTAAGCAACTTTAACCTTACATTAATTCACTTCAAAACAACCCTGTTATAAAGGGTGTTTTTTTAAGAGCTTGCTTATTTGAAATTTAAATAAAACACATGCCAAATTATGAAATAGCCAAAAAAATTTTCATTTGGTAGATAATTTCTTGGCATTTAACATTTAAATATAATTTCGGGCATATGGCCACCACGACTATTTTGCACAAAGGGCATTCTGGAGGTCCAATTTTCGACCCAAAAGTCTTTGAGGGCGTATTTCAACATCCATATCTTGAAGATTTGGCAACAAAAATTCATTGATCATGGTTCTGTATCGATTTCTATTCACAGTAATGCGTCGTCCTTCCTCATTTTCAGAGACAAATCGATAAATTAACGTTTTCTTTGACACTGGCCTCAACGACAGCAATATTTTCTTCTGCACGCACTCTTCTCATTCTTCTCGGTGGCTTGGAATCCAAAAGAGTGAATGTAGACCGAAATTTGGTAATTACGTTCTTTATGGTGGTCTCAGACGGACGATTATGTGCACCATAAAATTCGCAAAGTGCTCTATAAATATTTTTAATTGAACACTGTTTTTGAAAACAAATTTCCACGATTTGGAAGCGTTGTTCTGGAGTTAACCTACTCATGATGATTTGCCAAACAATACTGAGTAGAGACGTCACTTTAAACTGTCAAAACAACTGTCAGACAATAGAGAAATCCCTTTTGAAAAAAACCTCATAAAAAACACCATTTACATACTTGTATTTTAAACATTAAAGGGGACGTGACACCTTCAAACATTTTTTTATTTGAATGTTTTAGAATGCGTATAAGTTGAATAGGAAATAAGATATCATTTTGAAAAATTAAATATTTATTATTTTGTAAAAAAATTACACAAACAAAAAATTTGTTTTATTATTTTAATCACATATATTGCTACAGGAATTTTTTAAAAAATCATTAAAAAATCTTGGCGGGCGTGATAACACAAAAACTACTATACCGATCGTACTGAAATTTAAGTATGTTATTTAAAACTTGTCGATGCATGGAATGAACAACGGACAGAAAAATAGGTTCCATAGTTTTTGAGTTTTTGGCCATTTTTGTGTAAAAAATCTTGACAATTTTCTACAAAACGCCGCCATTTTGTTATTTTTCAACCAAAATTGTTTCTTCTAGTTCATTCCATGGCGGTTTTGATTTTGATAAAAACCCCGTTCTTTGTTTTTTTTTCAGATGTCCCAGTGAGTTGTAATCACGCCCGCCATGGTTTTTTGATGTTTTTATAAAATAATTCCAGTAGCCATATATGTAAATAAAAAATCAAAAAAATTTTTTTTTGTGTAATTTTTTTACTAAAAAATATATATTTAATTTTTCAAAATGATATCTTGTTTTTTATTCCACTTATAGGCATTTTGAAACATTAAAAGAAACTTTTTTGAAGGTGTCAACATAATAACATATTTACAAACATCGAATTTCACATTCTAAGAGGTCTCAAAAGTTGCATGTGGTTGTCAAGATCACACAAAAAAAATGTTGTGAAAATAAAAAGACATCTTCCTCTCCCGCAAGGACAAAGTTGGTTTTTGAGAAAAACAGTTAAAAATAACGTTCTTGAAATGCTTTGATTTTTGTAATATAAAGTACATATGGGCATTTCCATCGTAACTCACGCAACATGGGTACGTCATTAAATTCCGGTTTCTCGGCAGATTATGTTATTAATGAAATAACATTTCTAATGTGCATATATCTTAGAAGAAATAGTAATGGTATGATTTACCACAATTGTCGTTCCTGTAACTAAGAATAGCAGTGGCATAACTCACGCGACAAAAACCGGAAGTGTGTTTTACAAGCAAGTTTAGATTGTAAACATTCAGCAAATTTTCCCAAATAACTTGTTTTTGTTTTTAATTTTTAAATAAAGGAAAAAAACTTTATGTAACTTACGCGACATAACCCAGGCGACAAAATTTCCGTTAAGAAAATGTGTAATTAAGAAGACCAACCAGGGCTTTTAAAAATAGTTTTATATTATTAAATATAAAAAAATGTATTCTATTACAACAAATAAATTCTGATTTCAAAAAGTTAAAAAAAAATTAAAAAAGCATAAAATTAAAGATGAAACGTCTACACTTTAATTGATGAATACGTTTTAGTGACTTTAATACAAGTTTTATCGACATATGAAAAGAATTGATAACTTTCTATACCCACAGTATTGCGAGTATTCGACCATTAGTATTTTACTAGATTAAAAAAATTTGACTTACAAGGAAAGGTCCCCAGGTGACAGTCTCCGATTTGAATGATTTTCGGATATGTGATAGAAGACAAAAATCTAAGGTTGACTTTTTTTTTCATACGTGCTCAATCGATGGTTTAGGGTTCAAACTCGCGTTCAAAAATCAGCGAAAATTTCGTTTTTTTGCTATAATTTCGCTATTTTCCATAGAAACATTTACAAATTTGGTACCAAACGAAAGCTCTTACAAAATCACACACGATGGCATCAATTTTTCATAAGAAAATTTTGTTGTAACTTTGTTGTTGTAATTTTTAGTAATTTTCAGTCGATATCAAAGAAGTATGTTGACACAATTATTTCACATTAATTTATTGTAGAGGCACAGCACAACAAGCTTACGGTATAATTGAAATTCGGCACAATTTAAAGAATTGCAATTGATAAACTCATTTTCGTTTTGTTTATTTTCTTTCATTCATAACGGCACTGGGTCAAACGATTTGTATTACATAGCGACTGACGCAAACAATGTTGCTGCATTGACTTTGCAAGCTCAGCATAATTATTATTAGAACTAGTGTGAATGAAAGAAATGAAAAGAACTCTTTAACAAAAAGATGTTGCACAATAGATCAATCTATTGGTTAACTAAAGTTTTATTACTTACATTGGAAAACATGGGAGGAGTTTTGGAAGCAGCAGCAAAATAAAATACTGGTAGTTTTGATTTATATAGCAGAGAATAATTTAAATAAAGTTAGTTAATTTTTGGTTAAACAAATAAGAAACTCTTTTTTATTTTCAAAGTACGGCGTAAAGCCATTTTAAGATTTTGCCATATAGATCGGCACCTTAGGGACATAAATATTGATCCTGCTTTTATTCATTCTAAACACCTCTTCATGGCGATCCTGCGACCTGCGATCCTGTGACCTGCGAGCTGCGATCCTGTGACCTACGATCCTGCCACCTGCTATCCTGCCACCTTCAACTCCTGCAACTACAATCCAACGCCAATCTTGCAAAGTTCCTGTCTCACAATCCTTCATTCAGACCATTTCCAGCCTGCAAAACTAATGTCCACAGAGGAAGATTTCAACGCGCTGTTTGAAAAGGCAGTAGAGAACGCCAGAAAATTTGAAGAGTACGTGCCACAAGCGTTATCAAAAAGCGAACAACCGGTGCATGTATACGTTCTGACACCTAAGACAGCGGGACCAAAGCCCATTAGTATTGAAGTATACAAAGAAAGGCAGCAGCGACGAAAGCTACAACTACAAGGCCAAACTAATACCACGCAATCTACAAACGGAAGACCAAAGAAACTAGGTGGTAAACGAGTCTTAGCTCGTCAACGGGTAGCAGAGATCTATAACATTCTACCACTAGTAAGTGACCTGGCCCAAAAGCAGCGTTTATTAAAGCAGATAACTGAAGAAAAGCAAAACTACGGTCCGAACGGAAGGGACTAAGATGGGCTGGTTCTGCAACAAGGAGGTCATAAACAACAATAACAACAATAACAGCGGCAGCAACAGCGGTGAAAACAACTATTGTAGGAATTATTAGTATTATTTTTATGTTTTCTACAATACTATATATTATAAATAGGTATTATAAGAACTACGTACGCAAACAGATGCTACGAAACATAAATAATTCTGTTTAGTAAAATAGAAATAAAAAAAAAAAAAAAGTTTTAAAAAAAAAAACAAAAAAAAAATACTATCCAAATAAGGTTTATAAAATATTAATATGTAAATATGAAAATATGTTAATATGAAAAATATTGTACCATATGTGATAGAAAAATTGTAGACATAGGTAAAATAAGATATTTGTCACATAAAAACGATAGTTTTCATTATAACTGTTTAAGATGCGAAAAGTGTAAAACTAGAATCGGCAAAAACAAATTTGAAATATGCGATTTAAAGTATATATGTAGTAAATGTCTGTAAATTAATGTTTACATAAATAATTGAAATAAATGATTTTAAATAAATAATTTTATATAAATGGAATTAGAAATAGCTCAGAAAATATTATCAAAATTACGTAAAGCTCCAAATAGAAGACATTCATTATCATTTATAGAAAAAACAAAAAAACAATTAGCAACTCTTAGAGAAACTCTAATAAAGAATTCTACCAGCAAGGATGACATAGAAAAATTTGACCAAATAGCAAGTGCAGTGAATAATTTGTTGAAATTAAGACAAGGACGTGAAAGTTCGGGATCTGAAACAGAATTAGAAAATAGTGAAAGAAAAGTCCGCAATAACTTAAATAAAATGGCAGTCTTTAACATAGAACTTGCTTTAAAAGCAATACCAATATTTAACGGACATTACAACGAACTTGAACCATTTCTGAAAATTACGTAGATACTACACAATACATACAATGACGAATCTAAAAAACTATTAGTAGAGTTCGTTAAAAGCGTAAAACTAGGTCCAACAATTAGAACAACTTTATGATTTGTAGACGATATAAACGATTTCAATAATTTGAAAAACAAACTAGCCGAATCGTATAGAAGCAATTTAACTACAGCGCAAATTCACACACGATGATCAAATTTTGTACAAAGGAACCTATCAGTTTCTATTTATAAAGACAAAATAATGAACTTGACGACAGAATTGAACAGACTTCAGATAATTGAATTAGGTGCAACTGCTTCAAAGGAACAGAAAGCCGTGGTAACCCAAATGAATGAAAATTATGCACTAACAGTGTTCAAAAATGGTCTCAATGAGGATCTTAAATCGACGATTTTCGCAGCACAACCAACAAAATTAAGTGAAGCAATAAACCTTGCGTTAGATATTGAGAACACAAATAGTGTTCATCCTAGGAACGTTATGAGAATAAATAGAAATTGGAATACACAAGAACAAGGTAACCGGCGAGTCAACCAACCATGGAATCACGACACCGAGACAATAGTAACAGAACCAGTAACATGGGTTCGAACGGATCAAACAATGTTTACCGCAGTAATTATAACAACTACAGAAACAGAGGTTACAACAACAACTACAGAAATAGCAATTACCGAGGCAATAACAATAATACAAGACTCCCAAATTACAACATCAGACGAAATAACAATGATAACAGGAACAACGGTAATTACACTAATTGGCACAATAACCGGCAGGTACTCAATATGTAAGAATATAATTAATAACAACCTTGATATAGATTACGAAAACAGATGCAGATTAACCGGCATAGCGAAAGAAAATTTATACACTATAGGAACAACGAAGTTATCACTACGTCTTGGAAAGGACAGAGCGATGAACGATTTCCACACTGTAGATGAAGATTTTCCAATAACAACAGATGGTATCATTGGTAGAGATTTCTTGATGAACTATATGTGCAAGATTGACTATGAAACATATACAGTACAAATCAACTTAAAAAATGACGAATATATCGTGCCTTTGTTTACGAAACCTCAATCAAAAGAGGTTTACAGAATACCGCCTCGATCAGAAGTAATTTTGCCTATTAAGTTAAACTTAAAAGAAGACAGTGTTATGTTGAACCAAGAAATAACTAAGGGAGTATTTTTAGCCAACTCCATAACACCATCAAAAGGCATTTGCCACATCAAAGTATTGAACGTAAATGACGAAGAGATTATTATAAATGATTTAAGTCCAAAAACAGAAAAATTGAGCAATTACACGATATTGAAAACAATTAGTAATGAAACGAAAAGAAATAATGACGAAAGATTTGAAAAGCTAATGACCGCGTTGAACGTGAGCATGCAGGCTGAAACAGAACTTAAAGAAATATTCAGAAAATATCAATACATTTTTCACTTAGAAGAAGAAGAAGAAATTTCGACAAATAACTTTTAAACGCAACAGATATCTCTAAAAGATGCAACACCGGTATATATTAAAAACTATAGGTTACCGCATTCTCAATATATCGAAATAAAAAATCAAGTCAAAGGATTATTAGATAGTAACATTATTGAACCTTCTGTCAGCCCCTATAACGCACCTTTGTTACTGGTACCAAAAAAAGCAATGATGACAACAAAAATTGGCGTTTGATGGTTGATTACAGAAAGCTAAACGAAAAAATAGTCAATGTCAAATTCCCATATACGAGATTAGAGGATGTACTGGATATGTTGGGGAGAGCTAAATACTTTTCTATTTTGGATATGACCAGCTCTTTCCACCAAATTCTGCTTGATCAAGAATCAAGACCATTAACCGCGTTCTCAACGCAAGATGGGCATTATCAATTCAAGCGTTTGCCTTGTGGTCTCAAAATCTCATCCAACAGTTTTCAGAGAATGCTTACGATTGCGCAAAGCGGCTTAAACTCCGTAGCTTTTCTATACGTCGACGATATTATCGTTTTCGGATGCTCGTTAAAACACCACAACCAAAACTTAATTAAAGTCTTTGACCGTTTACAGCAATATAATTTAAAACTCAATGCAAATAAATGTAATTTTCTCAAGTCAGAAGTGATTTATCTTGGACATTTAATAACCGATAAAGGCATAAGAACAGACCCTGCGAAGTGCGAAGCAGTTTTGAAATATCCTAAACCCAACAATGCAGACGAAGTAAGAAGATTTGTTGCATTTTGTAACTATTACAGGCGTTTTGTCCCGGATTATGCAAGCATAGTGAAATGTTTAAATTCACTTTTGAAAAAAGGCACACCTTTTATATGGTCAGAAGAATGCGAAAAAAGCATTTAACAAGTTAAAACAAAAACTTATTCGTCCACCAGTCCTTCAATATCCAAATTTTGACAAACCATTTATTCTAACTACGGACGCATCCGACTTTGCTTTAGGTGCAGTACTCTCTCAAGGAGAAATTGGACACGATTTACCGATATCTTATGCAAATAAATCGCTACACGATATAAATAAACCAATAATCGAAAAGGAATTGTTAGCCATACACTGGGGCATAAATTTCTTCAAACCATATCTTTTTGGTAGAAAGTTTATAGTGGTCACTGACCATAGACCTTTGGTATCGTTATTTTCTCACAGAAACCCATCGTCAAAAATGACAAGAATTCGAGTAGACCTGTCAGATTATGATTTCGAAATTGTGTACAAACAAGGTAAAATAAACATAAACGCTGATGCATTGTCTAGAATAAAATATGATAGCGAAATTTTAAAAAATATGATTCCTACAAGTAGAGAGAAAGAGATTTTAGCAATAACAAGGAGCAAGGAGAAACAGAAAATAAATAATAATGCGAGTGTTGTAAGAAAAAACGATAATGCGAGTATAAAGACATGTCCATGCAAAATCGGTACAAATTCTAATGATTCCTACAGGGTCATTTCAAAGTTGTTCTAAAAAAATTGGTATCCTTTTGTTAAAAATAGTATTCCCGTTATATGTTTTCAGTTTGCCATGATTTGAATGCTAGTTACTAATTTTTTAACGATGGAGTTAGCCGCTCGATAATTGATTGTGAACAAAGTTGTTGAAAATCCAACTTGGTCCGGAAATAAGATAGCGAAAGTATTCAAAATTCCAAAGACCACAGTTTGTGTGTCTTAAAACGGTATAAAGAAACTTTGAGCATCGAAAGAAAGCAAACAACGAGTGGAAAAAAACAACATCTGAAAACAAATTAAAAGCAAGCATTCTTGTCTCAATTAAAAATAACCCAGGTCACTCCGACAATGATCGCGCGAAAAAATTCGAGTGAGAGCAGGCTATCAGTCGTATCGAGCCATTAAAAACCCAAACCGGTCCGATTAACGAAATTTGTCGGCCAAAAGGCGCACTCTATTACTCTACGATAAAGTCTTGAAGAAATTCAAAGGTTGTTTAATTATGGACAATGGAATGTCAAACTTGATCTGAAACAGCTTCCAGGACAAAAGTTTTATGCTGCAAACAAGCGTTTTTGTGTCTCCTCCAAATTTAAATATAAAAAGGTTGATAAATTCACAAAGAAGGTAATGATCTGGCAAGCCAGGGGCGCAACCAGGAATTTTTTTGGGGGGGTTTTATCAAATGTAGAACTTATATATAAAAACAATTTTACGTAATTACATCGGCGGAGTTGTAGCGGTTAGTGCGTTTAATTTTTGCACTAATGGCCAGCACCATATTTATTTTTTTTTTTTTTTTTTTAACTATAACGGTCACTGTCAGGACATTCTATCCGTACAGAAGCAGTGGTAGCGGTCGTTTTAAAATAAACTGGCTTCAACGTTGTTTAGGATCTGTTCGGCCAAAATATTTTGCAAGCACCATTTCAATGTCTCTAATAATGTTAAGTATTTTTCTCGCACAAAAAATTCTCATTAATAGAGAAAAATTTAAGGAAAATGAAAAATTTTTACTAAATTTTGAAAAAAATTCATTGTGCGAAGTATTTTCTTCAATAAAATGAAATCTTTTTTCAAAAATAAAAAAGTCTTATTCTCTAAAAACGATATATTTTTATATATTTCCCTTGTTCATGGAAGCTTTTTATCATTTTTAGGGATTTTTTAGTACCACATTTAGAGAAAAGCATTCTCTGGAGCAAACTCTATAACATATTTGAGTGCAGTGAAAATTTTTCATCCATACATCAATTCGTTATAAAAATACCCAATTGGCTGGCACTAGCTTTAAAATTCGTCCTTTAGTGAGCACTAATTTTGCTCAGTTCCGAAAGTAAAAACCGCTAAATTTCTGACACCTTGGGATGAAAAACAAAGAGTCTGAATTTGAAAAAATCGTTTGGTATTACTTGTCCAATGCGTAAAAGCTGACGAAATCGAAATAATATATTTTTAACGATAGGTCTTTCCTACACTTTTCCAAAATCGGTTAATATTTGCGCAATTTTGAGGGATTTTCATGAAACTGATTTTGAAATCCAATGGAAGATTATGAATAAGGCATATAACTTTATTATGTCACTGGATGGGCGAACAGAAGAAAAATTAAACCAACATATTTTACCTAATAAGCCATAATTCCTTAGTATCGGATAATATTTAAATATTAAGAGAAATTTTATGAAACGGATTTTGGAAACAACAATGGAAAATTAGAAATTGTAAATTTTTTTCTCCACTTTCGGAAGTCAATCGGAATTATTTTTATAATGAATCACATGACTTCACTATAAACTTAATTCTGTATAGTTTGTGTTATCCATGTTAAAAAAAATGACTTTAAAAAAGGACGAGAAATACCAATTTAACGGGAAATTTCTTTGATTTATTCAGTGGCGAGTGATTCAACCGATTTTCCTCAAATTTAGGCTTTTTTACTTTGTCTAACTTTTGAATTAATTTGTTTCCAAATATTTCAAGTTTCCTCCATGCTAGAAGTTGAAAAGATAACTCAAATCGAAGTATTGCCAACAACCCTTCAAGTGGTCAGAATCTTTTTAATAATAAATTTTTTTTCTTCAGAATGCATACCCAAGATAAGCAAAAAACTAAAGATTTTCATGGTACACTAAAAAAATTTTGGAAATTATTTGTGTTTACAAACTCTATTGAGACCCCAAAAAATCCATATTTTGTCATTTTCGAAAAGAGGTTGTTTTAAAGACGTGTACAATATATATTTTTCATGATATTCACATGAATTTAAATTTATTGGAACATTATTGAGCTCTTCTTTCCATTGATATATCGTATGGTGCGGTTTAACCAAAATTAAGTGCCATAATTATATAAAATGTGAGAAATCGATATTCAAATTACTGTTTGATTTTGTCAAATTTTGGTGGGTATATATATATTAGTACATATGAGTTTTTAGGTACGCAAATCGATTTCTTTTAACCAGTTTTTAGTTAAATGTGCGCCAGATAGCGCTCTAGTATAAAATTCATGATTTTCAAATACAGTGGAATTCGGTTATAGCGACCCTGAAGGGACCGGATTATTTCGTCGTTATAACCGAATGTCGTTATATGCGAACATAATTTTTTTTGTTGTTTTTTATTAATTTAATTAATTTATTATAAAGAAAATGAATTCCAATTATAAATATTAAAAGCTTCAACACAAAATTTAGTGGAAATACATACATAGACGATATACGTTATTGAAGTATGTTCATGAATAAAATAATAACATATCAATATGTAATAAACTTATATTTGCTTTAAATAATCTGTATTATTGACTTGGCGTAAGTTGCTCTTTGCAGTGTAAATCCGCTCTGACTTCCGTTCAAGTTCAAAAAAGGTATTCAAGAGAAAATTTTCAGCACCTTAACCGAATAAAGCAAACCTTCAAAAACTTTAAAACTAATGTATACCTTGTCTGTAATAAATAAAAACAAACCACACAAACAAATTGGCCATTTCAGCCCTTAAAAGGACTTTGACCCAGCTTCTTATGATCAAATTTGTTGTGCGAATTATTAAATGTTTTCACACAATTGACCAAGAACTGGTCCTACATCTCTTATGCTGACTCCGATAGGCTAATGTTCATATTCTCAATAAGCTTTACATGGCATTAGTTACTCTCTGAGGTTTGCCATTGTCTGCAGAGAGGTGGTGAACGATCAGAAAAATTTTTTTATTGAAACAACTTTTCGCCGCGACTTGGGATCGAATACGGGCTCCGAGTATGCTAACACTAAACCTGCATGCCACGGGCGCCACATACTGTAATAAATACAAACCTTTTAAAAGAAAATAAAGCATTAAATGCCGCTCTGGATGGAGGAATTTGATCCTCTAATGCAATCTAAGTGTGAATTTATTTTATAATGGTTATTTTGGTTTCATAAAGCGAGAATTTCAAATATCTAGTTACATTTTGCTTTTGACATGCATTCGTCGTCGCTATATGTGAAAATATTTTACCATATTTTATGAAAACTGCGTCGCTTTATGCGAACTCGTCGTTATATCCGACGACGTTAAAAGCGAACTCAGTTTCTAAGGAATAATCAATTAAAATATGCGGACTTCAAGAATACGACGTTATAACCGAAATGTTGTTATAACCGAGGTCGTTAGAAGTGAATTCCACTGTATTTATTTTTTTTTACACTTATAAAAAACGCATTTTTCATAGTACTCAGTTTTGATTAAACAACACCATACGAACCAGAGAACTACATGAGACCATTCGTCATTTTTTGCAACTCGAATAACAATCGTCGTCAGCCACAATCGCACAAAAATAAACATGCATGCATACCACTCGAGTTCGTAAACAACGATTGCTGCCTAGCACAGTGTGTGACGACTGCGAATCGATACAAAGGAAGCATCCAGACAATGCTGACATTCGAATGATTCGCTGGAAGCTCGAGTGTTTGCTGCTGGACTCGAGCTCGAGTGGAATTTTATTTTTGTTTTCTTTGTTTTTTTTTCCTGGCGTTTTGTTGTGCGCAGTGTTTTTTTTATGCTTTCAACAACAATTACAACAAAAAGCCAACACCAAAACAAATCGTTGGATACGTGGCACAGAAAGCAAGTACCAACAACAAAAAATATACAAAAACCACGCAACGCCAGCGACAAAAAAAACAACAAGCATCGATCGACAGTGCGCAATCCCAACAATAAAACAATAAGAAGTAAGAGTGAAACTGAACACTGAATTCGACGAATTACAACAATCATGAAATTATCGAAGTTGTTGTAAAAGAGTGGAAAGAGTAAGGCGCTGGTGAGCGCTGCTGCAGACTGCAGTTAACATTTTTTCCTGCTGCGAATAAACATAAAAGCATGAATATTCGTTGCTTTTGGCGAATGTTGCGAATGTCTGGCTTCATCGGACGTTCATGTTTCGCAGGCATTCGTATTCGTCATCGCTCGCACTCTACGGCATTCGTACCACAGCGATTGGTGCATGTCTTTGCGCATTAATTTTAATGCAAAAGGCATATTCGTAGCTCGTATTTTGATGACACATTCAAAATGCCATTTGAATGCACTCAAGTTGTTCTCTGATACGAACAACACCATTGAATTTCAAGAAAAATAAATTTTTTACAGGTGTTTAAAAAAATGCTTTCTAGTTTTTGAGAGTACTTCTTACTTTTGAGTCGGTGTACGGCTCACTTTTTTTTCTCCATACAAAATCAATCCGGCTTAATGTGCAGTCTAGAGGAATAAAATATGACTAATTTAGCAAATTATGCATCAACCAGAATCGATTTGAAATATACATTTGGGGTTTTCACTCATTTCATAAAACGTGATTTCTTTTCATGTGACTCACTTTGATTGAATACTATTTTGCTTGGTACTACAATAATTTTGGGGGGGGGTTTAAACCCCGAAAGCCCCCCTTTGGTTGCGCTTATGTGGCAAGCCATATGCAGTTGTGGTTTGAAGAGTCGGGGGTATGTAACATCCGCAACAATGAACTCTGAGATATACAAGAAGGAGTATCTAGAGAATCGTTTATTGCTATTTATACGCCACCATCGACCTGCTGTAAGGTTTTGGCCAAATTTGGCGTCGATACATTATTCGAAGACAACCATAAATTGGTATCGAACTAATAATTTAGATTTTGTACCAAAGGACTTCAATCCTCCAAACGGTCCCCAGTTGCGCCCAATCGAAAAATATTGGGCAATTGTTAAATACAAACGAAGAAAATATGGAGAAGTAGTAAAAAATCCTGAATCGATGTTACTCATGTGGAACAAATTTGCTGCCCAGGTCACCAGAGCAGATGTTCAACGATTGATATTGTCGATTAAGAGACACGCTCGAAATTGTATACATAGTAATGATATTGACAATTTTGTATTCCTTTTTTGAAAGCTTAATAAATACCCTATCTGAAAGTAGTTGAAACATTTTAATGCCAATATTTTGCTTATAAGATTAATCACGATTTGTACGTACAGATTTTGGGAGGACATGTCTTTAATGAAGAATATGGGTACCCACCAAGAGCGCATTGAAGGCAATGACTTATCTCATAAGGGGACTGATCACCTCCACATTTGGGAATGTACATCTTTCAATGACGTTAGGTATTTAAAGAAATTGAAATTTATATTGAAAAAGAATTGTAAACTCGCCATAAAATTGAACAAAGATATTGTGCACATAACATGTAGTGATGACCCTCCGCGCTTAGGTACGATGTTGGAGAAACTATATTGTTATTTAAATAAATCACAGATAAAGGAAATAGCCCTTTTTGATCAAGATTATATATTTAAGAATATCGATATGAATGCATTCAAGAAAGAATATAATGAATTTTCAATTAATAAATTCTCGCCAATTAAGATAATAATACACAGAGCTCCACGAAATATAAATAGTACTCTTCAACAATACAAATTGATAGATGAATGTCATAATACTCGAACAGGCGGACATTAAGGAATCAGGAAAACTATATTGAAATTAAAACAACGCTACATATGGAAGAACATGAGAAAAATGGTGAAAGAATATATAAAGAACTGCGAAAAGTGTCACAGAAATAAAAAACTTAGACATATCAAAGAGAGTTTAACAATAACGAATACACCAACAACAAGTTTCGAAACTGTATCTATAGACAGAGTAGGTTCATTAAAAATGTCGAATGGAAATCGATATATTTTAACTATCCAATGCGAACTTACCAAATTCACCATAGCACATCCTATCGCAACAAAAAAAGCTAAGACAATTGCAACCACGCTTGTTGAGCAGTTCATACTTAAATACGGATGTTTTTAGACCAGAGGTGCACATAAGAGCTTCGGGGAGCCCTCGGCTTTCACAGACAAGTCGTTTGTGCGAAGCTGCCGAACTTCTTCGACGATAGCATTGAATCAGTTTGCGTTTGATCTTCACGGAGTAAGCATCTTATGCGCAAATTGTTATGTTGAATTTTTGTCTTGTACACACATACTTAGACAAAAATGTTGCGTTTGTGTTGGAAGCTCTGCCAACGCTGTGCATCACTGTTTTAGACCCTTAAATCTGATTGCGGTACAGAATTTAAAAATGAATTGATGGCAAACATTTGTAAATTGCTAGACACGCGACAAATTTTTTCGACTCCATACCACCATCAGACTATTGGAGCTCTAGAAAGAAATCATAGGGTTCTGAACGAAAATTTATTATCTTTTGCAGATGACCGAGAATTACACATTTGCGTATAATACTACGCCTCACGTAGATACATCATATTCTCCGTATGAACTAATATTTGGTAAACTACCATCACTTCCGAGTGATATTACAAATGAACATGACAAAATTTATAATTTAGAAGATTACACTAATGAATTAAAACTTAGGTTAAAAACATCTATCAATAGGGCTAGAGATATGATTAAAACAGTTAAACATAAAAGAAAAATAGAGTATGATAGAAATAAGAATGAAGCAACATTAGAAATAGGTGATTTAGTTTTCGTAGGTTTAGAAAATAAAAGGAAATTACAGAGTCCCTATCACGGACCATATAAGATAATTGATAGATTAGGTGTAAATTCACTAGTAGAAATAAATGGTAAACATAAATTATTGCACAACAATGTTTTAAAGAAATACATAAATAGCACTTTATAAATAACAATAAATCTAATGTTCACTAGTAGAAATTAACAGCATATATAAATTGTTGCAAGACAACACGCCCCTACATATATGGTGTATATATCAAAAACAGACACAAACAAAAAAAAATATAATATATAAAAATCATCTGAAAAACATAATTATAAGCAAAGACTATAATAGTTAAACATTAAGAATTTAAAATACTTTTGTAAGACAAACAAAAAAAAAAATAAAAACAAAAAAAAAAATATTTTAACTATGGTATATTATATAAGTAAATAACTCTTATAAACATATATCTAAATTAAACAAGTAACAAAAAAAAATTTGTTAATGAAAACTCTAATATGTAAGCTGCTCCTAAACTTCTCCAATCTATACAAATTATTTCAAGTAATAATTTTTCGCTTAAGGGTAAGGGTGTAGTGGCACCAGAGGCGTTCCTAGGGGGGGGGGCGGATGGGGCGGTCCGCCCCGGGTACCACCATTTTAGGGGTGACACCATTTCGATATTTTTTTATTTCTCAAACAATCAAAAAAGTGAAAAAATACTTAACACTAAAAACTGTGTGTCTCATTTTTTTAATAGCTGCTTTAAAATTTAAAATTCTGCTTGCAAGTCGAAACAATGAGAAGAAAACATTGTGAAAACGTTTTCAAAGCTAAAATTAATTAAAACTTATTCAAGGTCTTAAAAGGGATAGGCAAGAGTTTCCGATCATGCTATTTTATCCATTGAAAACGAGCTTCCACGTAATGTTGATTTCGATGAGGTTATTTCGAAAGTTATTTATTTGTTAAGCCTACAATGCATCGAAATGGTACAAGAATAGAAAAAAATGTTGTTGTTTTGGTTTAAGGCTATAACAAAAAAAAAAAAGAAGGTTATTGGATTTTAGCAAAACTTTTCTGTAATTTTATTTAAAGTATTTATTTTTTATTTTAAATGTATTATTTGCCCTTTTTTATAAACCAGAAAGATTTGCAAATTTAAAAAGTGATTTTTTACGAAAAAATGTAAATTTTTAAAGAAAAATATTAAAAATTTATCAAATTTCAGAATTGAATTAAAAACAAAAATTCTTCGATAGCGACTCTTTTTCGTAATTTGATTTGAAGTATTGACTTTTTATTTCCAAAATTTTATCTGCACCTTTTTATAAACAAAAAGTTATCCAGGTTTAATAAAATGACTATTTGTGAAAACTTATAATTTTTGCATAGAAATATAATTTAGCAAAGATCAAAAGGGAATTACAAAAAAAAAGGATTCTTTAATTTTGTAGTGAATCTCACGAAGAAGTTATAGTGATGAAAGGTAGTAGTGATATGAGTGATAAAAAAAAGTTACCATATTTTTTTTTCTATTATAAATAACATTAAATGTGTCTTAAATTGGATTTTTAAAAAACAAATAACATAGGTGCAAGAGTGGTACCCTTAAGGTTTTACCAATTTCTATCATTTTCAGTTCACATCTGTTAGTCTTCTTGTCGCGCATTCTCACTGAGTTTTGATAGGATCGGGCTACTTTTGTATGTACTTCCCAACTTTTGTAAGCATTCGCATTCAAAATAATGTACAAAATAAATATAGGTCCAAGGAAGATACCTAAAGGAACTAACCGATTTTAACCATTTTTTGCAATTTTGCTTATTTAGCTTAAATTATTCAATCATACAAAATTTAATGATCATCGGAGCACTCCTTCTATTTTTGTACCTATTTTGTATAGCATGAATACTCTGTGCAGCGCCATTAAAAAGCATACTTTCAGGAATTTTTTATGACATATTGTTATTACAGATTTATTGTGAAAACATTGAAACAACATTTGAAGATTATTTAAAAAATTTGGCACAAAAATATAAAGTAACAACCGATTTATTGCAGTAGTCCGCTGCACAGTGGAAAATCGTAGAGTAAGTTCAGCCCATAATTCATTTTTAAAAAGTTTCGAATTACACCATGATTTTTTTTTTATATAGAAGCTAAGATGTCGAAGTTAATAATTTGAGGAAAATATTTGATGTTTGGTCAATAGTAATAGCCGGAAATAGGGAGCGTATTCACATCTTTTTACAACAACGATTTATTACTATAAAAATAAAACATATTTCAGAGCATATTTTCAATATAATTCACATTACAATTAAGGAGTTATATACCTTATTGGAAAGGTGATGTATATTCCGATTTTATAAATAGTGGATCAGGTTTTAGTGAAAATATTTGAAATTTGAGCTCTTGAATGATGAAATGTTGTTTTGGCTGCATTTAATAACTTTGGTGAGGCTTTTAGCTAGGAGCTCTGTTTAGCTATGCGCTCATATTTAATAATTTTAAAGCTTAATATATTAATAAAATACTATAAAAATATTAGCTGCATTTTCGTGCTTAAACAGAAGTTACATTCAATAATGTTAAAAAAGTCAGTTTGCCTGCTTCTGCTATGCGAACATTGCATGACTCATTTGTTTACAGTTAGAATTTGCTTGTGTTTTGTTTTGTGTTTTCGTTTTGGTTTTGTTTGATTCACACAAACAACTGTTATTCATAATAGCGATCGTTGTAGGTGATCCATATATTTTATTAGTATTTAACGAGCTATCAAAAAGTCCTTATCGTATTACATTAATTAAAAATGAATAATTTTAAGTGTTCAGTGCGTCAAATAATTGATACTCATATTGAAAGCGGGAAAAATACACAAATTATTAACGTTTTTGTTAGAAAAAACTATCAACTTTCTGAAGAACATTTAAAATAAATCGTGAATAATATAAAAAAAAAGGTCATACCAAATTTTAATAATCGATGGAAGAAATCAAGCAGATCTTCAAAAATATTTTTTGACAAAAATGTTGAGTGGTTAAATGGGGACTTTTGCAGAACTTTGCCAGCAATAGTGAAACCTTCGAAATGCACGGCGAAACGAGGATGACCCCGTAACTCTTATGAAACATCATCAAAATCAGCAAAGAAATGGAAAAATACTTCTCTATGTAATGATAATGGGTTCCAACATATTTTTGGCGCTTATATCCAAGGCTTGCGATCGATGGGAGAATTAGAAGAGGCAAAAATTATTGAGCTGCTAAGATCTTCTTCTAAGCTTGAAAAGAAGGAGTTTCTTAAAAACCTGGAAGATTCCGAAAAGGGTGAATCTTTCGATGCATTAGAGGCGTTAAGTGTTTTTATTGATCACAATAAAATACAATACATATACTTAAGAAATCTTATGATGGAAAAAAATGTACTGTTCTTCCTTCATACCATAAAATTCAGGAAGCAAAAAAAAGTTGCTGCCTTCCACCAGCTTTACTAGAAATATCTAACACTTATGCTAGAGTTAAGTCGTTACAAGATCTGTTAGATCACACTTCAACCAGGATTTTAATGATTGATGATGTGGATAATAAAAGCTTAATAAACCTAACTCTCTACTGTAAATGGGGTTGTGATGGCTCGTCAGGTCAGTCAGAATATAAACAATCGCTTCCAGAGGAATCATATCTAATTTCTGATGCAAATCTATTTATAACTTCTTTAGTACCAATTCAACTTGTAAGCGAAGATACAGGTGATATAAATAAAGTTATTGTCACCAACTATTATTTCAAAATGTTGTATAATTAATTGGAGAAGTTAACGTTACACACTTTTTATTTACTAAAGTATGAATTTAAACAAAAGAAATTATTTATATTAAAGTGTATTTAAATTTAAAGCTATAATTTTGTACCAAATACATGTACAAGTCATCTCTATATGAAAAAAAATAAACTTCTTACCTTTATTCTGAAATAAGTTCTGTTTTAATTTGGCTCATATTATAAAATAATAGCAAATACATTTAAGATTATTCGTGCAAAATTTCAGAACTCTATCTCTAAGAACAAAAAAGTTACAGATTTTTGATCCGATAAGGACTAAAATTTTCCACTGTGCGCTGGTGCCTCAAAAAAATTTGTTTTTGCAGTAAACGCGATGAAATGTTAATGTTTTTTACAATAAAATCGACCTTATTTTTATTGTAAGATAGATACTAATCGAAAAATTTAAACGTCATTTGAGAGTTATTTGATTGTGCAATATGTGGAGAAATTTTTAAAACGATCAGTTCAGTAGTTTTCTCCAAATCGTGGTCACCGACTTTAAAAATTAAATGTTTGGGAAAATCGATTTAAAGTTTTGTTCACTGGTAGTTGAAAGCGATTGTCCTCAAAATTCAATACAATATTATTGAGATGTTCAAAACTTTACTCCGCCCTTAATAAGTTTTCTTTATTTAACCTTTTTTTCGAAAAACATTAAGATAATAATAAAAACACTAAATCACATAAAATTGGTTTCTTACTGCATTTAAAAATTTCTTATCTATAGGGGTGACACCATGAGTACCCGCCCCGGGTGACACCAAGCCCAGGAACGCCTCTGAGTGGCACAGCACAACAAGCTTACGGTATAATTGAAATTCGGCACAATTTAAAGAATTGCAATTGATAAACTAATTTTCGTTTTGTTTATTTTCTTTCATTCATAACGGCACTGGGTCAAACGATTTGTATTACATAGCGACTGACGCAAACAATGTTGCTGCATTGACTTTGCAAGCTCAGCATAATTATTATTAGAACTAGTGTGAATGAAAGAAATGAAAAGAACTCTTTAACAAAAAGATGTTGCACAATAGATCAATCTATTGGTTAACTAAAGTTTTATTACTTACATTGGAAAACATGGGAGGAGTTTTGGAAGCAGCAGCAAAATAAAATACTGGTAGTTTTGATTTATATAGCAGAGAATAATTTAAATAAAGTTAGTTAATTTTTGGTTAAACAAATAAGAAACTCTTTTTTTATTTTCAAAGTACGGCGTAAAGCCATTTTTAGATTTTGCCATATAGATCGGCACCTTAGGGACATAAATATTGATCCTGCTTTTATTCATTCTAAACACCTCTTCATTATGTTGAATTTAAGGCAACTTGTAAACTTACCTTTTATTTGTTTTTTTTTAAATTTGTTACTGTTTATAATGAAATTTTTGTTTTATTGAAATGCATTTATTTTCCTTAAAGAAAAAATTACATTACATTAAAAGTACCCAATATGGGTATCAAACATTTTATTTTTTTATGGCCTATTCTCCTGTTTAAATATTTTATCGGAAAAGTGTACATTTCATAGCGCTTTCATACAAAATGTGTGCTTTTTTCTTGTAAGTCTCATCGCACCAGTAAACAATAGTTTTAATCATCCAAAGTACCAAATATGGAAGTTCTTGGGGGGTAATTACCTCCTTTACACCCCCCCCCCCTAGTATCCGCGCCTGCGTTGAGCAGCTCTGATGAAAGGACTTTGGGAGCGTTCGAGAGAAAAATCCTTCGCAAGATCTATGGTCCAATCTGCGTCAATGGCGAGTACCGTACAACCACGAGTTGTATGAGCTATATGCCGACATCGATATAGTCAAGCGTTTTAAAATAGAGCGGCTTCGCTGGCTAAGTCATGTCGAGAGAATGAACGACGAAGCTCCAGCGAAATAAAATATTGGATTCGGTACCCAGCGGTGGCCAACGCAGACGAGGAAGACCGCATATCCGTTGGAAAGACCAAGCATTGGATAACCTGACGACGCTTGGAGTTTTCAACTGGCGCCAGCAACTGACGACAAAAGAGGCTGGCGCAAATTCTTAGACCAGGCCAAAACCGACCAACGGTTGTAAGCGCCATCTAAGTAAGTAAGTAAGTTATATCAATGCGAATAAGATCATATTGAAATATGCAATAGAGCTCTATAGTGTTTTTATATCTGTATATTTTCCTAAAAACTTATAAATTTGAGTTTTGACAAATTTTTAATAAATGAGCGCGATATGTTAAAATGTGGCACTATTTTTTTCTAAAATGCACTATTTTCTCTCTGATGTGGCACAATCAAAAAGATCCAATTCCATCCCTGGCCGGTAAATTTCGATTTTCGCTATAACTCCGGCTCAAAATTTTCGGAGCCGAAGACGGTGTCAGAGGTGTAAAATCAATCAAAAGTTCCGACCTTTCCGAACTGAAGTCGAAGTTCCGTTACACGTTACAACCCTTATGTGTTCACAAAAGAGCGAGTGGGTAGCAAGATGGACGGACAACTTATCAGCTGTAACTCAATATTACTTTTCTTGTAAAAGTAAACTTGAAACTAGTTTTATTTGGCCATTTCCATATTTATAACAAAACCGAATTTAAATTTGTAATTGTGCACTTCACTGGTTTTTGTTAAGAACAAACGACAAGTATTCGTCGGTGCTTTTATTTTTCTACAAAGTTCTGCTTTTCATGCAGTTTGTTTTTTTTTGTTTTTTACGGCGCTAGTAATATTTGTGCATCAATACGAAATGTTGTCATGCGTTTTTGTTTTTGGGAAGTGTGGATTTTTTGAGTCTCCTCTTTACTGTGCACTTTCAAATCGCAACAAGTTTCCGCCTGCCAATTTGTTTAACTTATGCTCGAGCGGACCAATATGTTCGGGTGTTGAACAAGTAGTTGGCGTTAATTGGCAAAGAATGGATGGGTTAGATTTGGAGCGAATATAAATTTATTATAATAACACTATCTTGTCTTATTTGAAAGTAAGACAGACAGACATATATCGATGATAATGTACTTATATATGTATATGTTTGCTATTATACTTTGTTGTTGAAATTGATGAATATGAATTAATTATGGTGATTATGAGGTAAAGATGATGATGAGATTTCCTGGGTGATGGTTAAGATGTTTTGATGTTAAGGATGTTTCCTCTGATGAATTGTTGGTTGTTTCCATGGTTTTTCTGATGTTGGGTGGGTGGGTAAAACTCGCTGTTTTTCTACGCTGCCAACGAAAAAAGGTACGACGCTGGCGCAACGTTGATGTTGCCGAATCGAACTTGACGCAACTTGCCAAAGGTGGTACCAAAACTAACGAGAAGGGCGAGTGGATGTGTTTAGTCAACGTAAGTTTACGTTTGACGTAAACAAGTCCCATAAAATGTTCTACTAGTTTGTACAACAATTTTTTACATTTGAATGAGCATTTTTTGCGCTATTGAAGGATATATTCTGAAAAATGATTTTTTCCCTTGTAAGGGGGGTTTTCTCAAAGGCTGAGGTATGACTCAGCCGCTACAGGATTAAACAAAGGACCCTCGAACCTCCGTTAAATAAAAAGACTTGTTGGTGTTAATATTTAAAGTACAATCAGTTTCATTGAATAATCTATATCATTAATTATGAATATATATATGCATATATATTTTGTACATAAGTCTTTTCAAATACACAACAACAATCATTCGTGGGTATCAAGCTATAATTTTCCAACAATTGCTCTCTCTGACTCTGCCTCGGTGATTACTGGTTCTGGTGCGGTAATCCTCGGTATTCGGTGATTCGGTAAATATTGGTGATTGCGTTCGTGGCGAGTTTATGCGACTTGGCTTAGACAGAGCTCGACAGAGTGCGTTGGATTTGGAAAATATACTCTAACTCTTAAATTATTATATACAAAAGTACCATACATACATCGTTTGCAATACAATGTAATTGTTATGTCTTGTTATATCTTAAATATATATATACATCTCTCAAGTTGTATAAATTACTTATATATATATTTCTTTTCAATAATACAAATTATAAATTTATCATATCGCACACTAAATACAAAACAGTCACAACTCAAAATTTTTTATATCGAATTTTTGTTATAAATCAATTTATAAAACACATATCTGACTATATTTTTCGTTATTTTCTTCATTAACTGGAAGAATGAAGTTTTTGTGTTAAATGAAAATTGTTTTTCTTCTGCGGTTTCAACCAAAGAGTTTTATTTTTCGCTTTTCCTGAAAAGTCATGTTTTTTGAGTTGTGACTGTTTTGTATTTAGTGTGCGATATGCTTAATTTAAATAATCCCTAAAAGGTAGTTAATACGACCAGCTAAGTGTTCGAGAAGATAACCGACTGAAGCCGATGCTAATACGATAAGCTAAGTATTCGGAGAAATATCCGATTGACCGAAGCCGACGGTAAAGTCCGACCGAGTGCAATAAGCTAAGTATTCGGAGGTATATCTGACTGACAGAAGCCGCGGTGAAGTCCAACCGAGTGCAACAAACATAACTATAAAGTATTCGGGAGGATATCCGACTGACCGAATCCGCGGTGAAGTCCAACCGAGTGCAACAAGCTAAATATTCGGAGGGATATACGACTGACCGAAGGCGCGGTGAAGTCCAACCGTGTGCAACAAACACAACTATAAAGTATTCGGGAGGATATCCGACCGACCGAAGCCCGGTGAAGTCCGTTACACCCTCAAAAATGCAAATCAAAGGTGTCTTTAAAAATTCATAAAAAATCGTAAACTTCAAAAAGTTCTTACCATTTTTAATAAAGAAAATAGCTTATCTATCTTAAAGAAATACGTGCAAAAATAAGGTGATGCATTTGAGTATATATGCTACGATTCGACAAAGTACTGGTTTTTACATATTTGATTTAATTTTACTTTGAGTGAATTTGTACGTTTGACCAAAAATGAAAAAACACAAAAAACATGGAGAACACAAACAGAAAAGTATTTTTTTGTTTTTTTATTTTTTTTTTTTTTGGATTCGCCAAAGGAGTGTGGAATCTCATGAATACGTATAGCCCGTACTATACGCATGCACGACTTACATTTTAAAATCTATCCGGATCAACCGGAACAGACAGAATGCACCTACATACGTACTAAAACACACACCCAGTTGGCGAAGTATGAATTCCCACTAAGCACATTAATTGGCTTTTCAGCGGAACTTAAAATTTTTATACAAAAACACGAATTTGTTAAAAATTTTTGAATTTAAAAAAGTAAACAACATCAAATAAGTAGTAAACTTTACATAAAACTCTAAAACAAAGAGACCAAAGTAACTATAAATAATATGAATATTAGTAAGTTTGCGGCCACTATCCAACCCAAGGTCCTACGTGGAAAAGAGATTAAACTCTTAAACACCAAACCAATTCCAAATATAACGCAGATATTTATGTGTAAATATGTACAAACATATATGTGTATATATATACGGGTCACTATGTAATTTTGGAACACCGTTCTAATGTTATTAATTGAAACAACGCACAATGGTCTCACAGACCACTTTTGCTGCCCAAAACCTATATTTTTCACACTCTGTTTTTGTTGCTTTATTGTAGTAATCTAAGGGCCAGTTTTTCAGTGCGGGTTTAAACTCGAGTCAAATTAAACTGAGATTAACTCACCAAAAAGAGATGTTAAAACTCTGTTCAACTAGATATTGTAGCATTCGTTTAAGTTGAATTGACTTAAATTATTATTATTATTATTATTATTATTATTATTATGTGTTGTTTTTTGCTTAAACCGAGCTTAAACGTCCAATTTTGGTGAGTTAACCTCGGTTTAATTTGACTAGAGTTTAAACCCGCACTGAAAAACTGGCCCTAAGAGAAAATATTTCAAACCAAACATAAATGATTTTTTTTTCTTGTAAATACTCATTTACAGTTAAACAGTAACTCAACAAAGTTGTGCTTTCTGAGAGGAATTGTGAATGAAAAACGTGTGCGCTTATTTCGAAGCTATTGAAATATAATATAATATAATATAATATAATATAATTGAAATATATGCAAAATAAAGCTTATATTAAGTACTTTCATTTTTATATACTAAACTTTTTAAAATAAGATCTGGGGTAGTGAAAAAAATTAGTTGTGTAATGTTACCAATAAAATTATTGTTTTTCTTTATTTCTAAAGTTTGTGTTAGCTTGCAAAATTTTGCCCAAGTTTGCCCAGCCTAAAACTAAAAAAAAAGAATAATTTGTGATGTAATGAATCTGTTTTATTATGTTTTGTGTAGCGATTTTTTGCGATTTTTAAAAAAAAACATTTTTTTGCAGACAACTTAGGATTAAAAAAAGGCAGATATTTTTCAGAGTTTGGCGAAAAGAGCATATGAAATATCAAAAACAGTATTGTGTTATCAATTATTTGCTGGAAAAAATTGAAATGAAAACATTCATGATGAATTTTCAAAGTATATGACAAAAAAAGTGCGCAAACTTTTTGGACGCCATATTGGATCCGCCAATTTTAATTTTTCAATTTTTATATCAAATTCGAAATCAGCAACACCGAAAACCCCCTTCTGGAAGTTTTCAGAATTTTGGCCAGAAAAAGTGTTTATCGAGCCCATTGTGCAACGCAGGCATACACTTGTATGGAAAAGAGATAAACTCTTGCGCAACAAACTAAGTAACTAATAAGTCAAATGAATAAGAAAAATTTAAAATTTTTTGATTGAAAACAAACAAGTTTAAGCATACATATCATATTCGATGGTGTTTACTTCATCAAACGCAATATTATAAAGGAAAAACAACTGAAACGGTCTCGAATATATGGAATTACTTCAGCCAACATTTTAACAGAATATAACAATATTATTAACCGAGTTAATGTTTGAAACAAATTCTAAAATGTATCAATTATTTAAATGTAAAATCATTTTCCGTTTCAAGGCATACACCGAATCACAAAAATTAATTAAGCTGTAGCTATTGTTGAAATCACTACACATACATCGTAAAGGGTCATGAAGGGCAAAATTTGAAGTGCACTGGCTCAACTTAAAAAGCACAAAATGTCTAGATCCTCTTCTTGGGATGTTAAAGTTAAGAGATGAGAGGATATATTGGGAGTCAATTTCACCACAAAGAAATTTATATAGGAAAGTTACATTAAGCACCATCTTTCTGCTTCTCAGGGAAGGCAGTAAAATTTTCTCAAGGCGGGTTTCATACGAAGGAAGAATAATATCTGGGTTCCAGCGATGATGACGTAAAGCAAAAAGTAAAAACTGTTTTTGAACCGATTCTATTGCATCAATGTGGACGTTATATTGAGGGTTCCATACTACGGAAGCACATTCAAGGATTGGTCTTACGAGAGATATATATAGTAATTTAGTAGTGGAGGCATCATTGAATTCTTTCGTCCATCTTTTAATGAAACCAAAAACACCTCTAGCCTTATTTACAGCCAAATTTACGTGGAGATTGAAGACAAGATTAAAAATTAAACAAGATATTTTCAAATATATGCAACAATATTTAAAAAATTAAGAAAAACTTTAAAAAATTAAAAAAAACTAGTAAGGTATAACTTCGACTTGGCCGAAGTTGAAATACCCGGGCGCGCCCGTTTCTGAAAAGTAAAAAATCTTAAATTAAAGCGCTTCTTGTATGATATTTTAAAATACTTTTTATGGCGTCTAAAATACATACATATCAAATTGTTTTCCTGCAGCTTAAATAACTTTAAGCCTTTTTATAAAGTTTTCAATTTTAGGGTTGTATCGGACGTTGGCGTGTTCGTTGTAGTTTCAGTTTTGTAGCTTAAATATATGCCTCTTTATAGAGTTTTCACTAATTTGTGTTCTATGGCACCTGGGCGTGTTAGTGGATTGATGACGCCCATTTTTTTAACATACCTCAGTTTTAATATGTAATACGCAAATACCTAGTTTTTTAGCTTAAATAAACATTAGCCTATTTATAGCGCTTTCACTATAGTGGGTTGTATGGGAAGTGCGTGTGTCCCTAGGCGGATGACGCCCACTTTCTTCCACGATTTATTTTTTATATTATACACAAACTTATACAATTTGTTGCCTTAAAGATTTTTTTTGCCTTTTTAGCTCAAAGACAAGCCTATTTATAGAATTTTCAATTTTTACGTTGTATGGGAGGTGGCGTGTTAGTGGGTGGATGACGCCAATTTCTCTAACACGTCTTTGTTTTGATATACAATGAATAAATACCTTATTTTATTTTTGTAGCTTCGTCAGAAGCCTTTTTATATAATTTTAAATTTTGTGGTTGTATGGGAGGTGGGCGTGTTGGTGGGTGAATGACACATACTTTTCCAACACATCTCAGTTTTGCCATAGAATACACAAGTTCAGTGATAATCGGTCTGTCGTGGGGACAACACGTTTCACTTCGTGCATAATTTCGTTATTACTGCATTGCAATTTTTTTAATAACAATATGCCTTGTGTGTGCGGACAAAAAGTCGATAGAAACGACAAAAACAAAATTAATTGTGTCACATGTAGTGAACAATTTCATTTAAAATGTGTTAACTTAAATAACGCTGACATTGAATATGTAGTAGAGTCTAATCAGCCTTATAGATGTGGTAAATGCTTGTCGGTTCGTAGAAACTCGTTTTGATCTCCGATATTGTCAAATCAGACTGCGCAAGCGTCGGCTTCAGCTAAAACTGCAGCTGATATTCAACAGAATCAGCAAGAAAATCAAAACTTGCAGAAACAACAACAACAAAGTACCGCATATCAACAAAAATATCAGCAAGAACCAGGTCAACTAACTCCACTGCAAATTGAGAAACAGTACAATAATAAAAACTTTATTAATATTATTTATTTATTTGCTAAGCCTTAGGCTTTCTGGCACTATAATAAATTAAAAATACAAAATTTCAATACTATTGTATAAAGCAAAATTAAATGAGGATTAGTGAATTATCAAAAGAATACAAAACTCATTAGTAATAGAATATAATATTTTAAAATTAATATTATAATATGTAAAAATAAATTTTAAGATATTTTAAAATATTGAACAGCGAATAACATTGTGGTACAAGGCAAACATGGTTATGTTCGCCCCCACTTAAAATAGCATGGTGTCGGCCTAGAACGGTGGGAGGTATCGAGACAAACAAGGTCTGTATGCCACACTGATAAGCATTTGTATATATATATAATATAAATCGTTCTGTCATTGCTAAAGCCAATGAAAACCTGGCTAAGCAAGGTGGTATTTCGACGAACTTGGTCATATGTACCACACCAATTTCACTTTATACAACGAAATGGTAGAGAACTTAGGCACTAAGACAACTAAGTATCATTGGCCAGTTATATCAATATATATACAATACAAATCGTTCTTGTATGGTTGTAGGAAAAAATCCAAAATGTACAACCAGTGCGGTACGGCTGAAAAATGAATTAACATTCACCAAGCATGTTCGATAAGAATAATTGAGGTCAACAGGTTCAGGTCCATTCATATTAGTGTAGTTTATTGTAGTTTTATATCTATCACTAAGTGAAACTTATGCATCCTTGGAAAAAGCGTGATCAGACTCAGCGGCTGTACTGCAGGTAATCTATAATTTTATGTTTAATTGAGTACATGGATTCATTTAAAGATTAGAAAGTTATTAGTTCTACAAAAGTTCATAAAAAGTAGCTCAGAAGACCTTCTAGGACGAAGAGGAACATTAAAGTAAATTTTACTAAGTAAATATGGACTGTTAACATATCCATGTAAAAGTCTTATAATCCAACTAACATTTAGCATAATTCTCCTATTTTTTAAAGAAGGAAGATTAATAAGCTGCAATCGATATTCATAAGAAGGTAAATTAAAGTTTGAATCACAATATAGATCGCGTAAGCAGAATAGAAGAAATTGCTTTTGAACAGATTCTATATCGTCAATGTAACACCCATAACGAGGGCACCAAACAATTAACGCGTATTCTAGAATGGGCCTTACTAGCGATGTGAATAAGGTTTTAGTTATAAAAGGATCATTAAACTCTTTGGACCATCGTTTAATAAATCCTAGAGTACTATTAGCTCTGCTAATAGCTTTATTAATATGAATGTTAAAGCGAAGTTTGGTGTCCATAATTACTCCGAGATCAACGAAAACCTCTAAGAACTCAAGTGTATAGTCACCTATTTTGTAATAACTTCGAGAAGGTTGCCTCCGAAAAAAAGTCATGTGTTTACACTTCTTCAAGTTGAGCTTCATGCAGTTCATTTCGCACCAGTTACAAAGATGGTCAAAATCGGTTTGAAGGAAAAAAAGAGTCGAGCTCATTTTGATAAGAAAGAAAAAGTTTAACATCATTAGCGTATAGCAAGATATTACTATGCTTTACCACAGATGGTAAATCATTAATATAAAGTAAAAACAACAAAGGACCAAAATGGCTTCCTTGAGGTACACCAGAAGTAACAAGAAACTCATCAGAATTTACGAGGTTAAATATAACGCTTTGTGTTCTATTTAATATATATGATTCAATCCACCGACTAAATGCGTTGGAAAACCAAGAAGTGACAGTTTTATAACTAAAAGCTTATGATTTACAACATCAAAGGCTTTACTAAAGTCTGTATAAATAACATCTGTTTGTAGACCTATTCGAAAATTTTCTACAGTTTAAGATGTAAATTCTAGAAGGTTAGTAACAGTAGATTTCCCAGATAAGAATCCATGTTGAAATGGAGATATTAAAGATTTAACGCTATGTGATAATTGTGAGGTTACAATAGTCTCAAAAAGCTTAGGAAGAGCACTGAGCTTTGCAATTCCCCGATAGTTGTCAATCAAAGACCTATTGCCAGATTTATGAAGGGGAATAATAAAAGAAGATTTCCAAACCACTGGAAAATAGCAAGATTGCAACGATGCTTTTAAAAGCATAGTTATTGGAACTACAAGTTCTTCACAGCAATATTTCAATATACATGAAGGAATATTGTCAGGCCCACTTTTATAAGATGTCTTAAGATTTTTCAAGTAGGTTGAAACCGTGTTAATATCAATTACACTGGTTTACAAATAACGAAAAGTTGTTTGTACTTTGAATGTCATCATCCTTTTCTCATGTAAAATCGGTCGCTTATTCCGAAAAAAAAATTTTTTTTTATTTTTCTGTCACTCCGTTTCCGAGATATTGCCCAATGTAGGGTTTTCAACGAAAAAAACAAGTTGGTTCCACTTAATTGCATATATCTCCAGAACCAACAACAGTAATCAAACAAATGATATATCAAATAAAAGCTAATAAAATTTTTTACAAACAATGCACACATCATTTTTTGGTAGAGCTTTTAGTTTGTGCGGAATAAATTCAAATTTCGGGGATTTTTTTTTATTTTTCAGAAAAATTTCCAAAAAAAGACAAAATAGTTTATATTTCCAAAAAAAATAAGCTATTGTTGAAGAAAATCTATTGAGAAATGAAAAAGTTGTAATCAATGGAACGAAATCACCCAAATTGTGTCTTTATCAATTTATGCATTTGGACTTATTTTATTGCCATAAAAAAAATGAGAACTAAAGGTTGTTGTAATAAAATCATATATTCTTCATTTTTATTGTTCTTTTAATAATTTACATTATTTAAAATGGTATATAATTATTATTTATAATTTTTATTGTTCCCCTAAATCATTTTTATTGTTATTTACATTGTAAATAATTTTTATTTATCATTCAGAAATTCAAAATCATTAGAAATCTTGTTTTGTCGTTTATTTAATTTGGGATCGGTTTCTCTGATGAAACAATAGTCCAACCAACAATAGTCACTCATCATTCCTTCGTCCCAAAATCCTTGGTACCGATTCTCAATTGCTTTCATCTGTTGTTGGCATCTTTCCCCATGTTCATCGCTCTCGTCACCGAGATTCTTCGGAAAAAAATTCAAATGGGAGTGCAGAAAGTGAATTTTCAGAGACATATTTACGCCCATCTTTTTATAGTTCTTGAGCAACTCGTTGACTATTTTCTCGTAAGATTCACTTTTATTGTTCCCGAGGAAGCTAGAAACAGTCGTCCTAAAAGAATCCCACGCCGCTGCCTCAACTGGTGACAATAGTTCTGCGAATTGAAGATCGTTTAACACCTTTTTTATTTGCGGTCCAACGAAAACACCTTCTTTTACCTTGGCATCAGAAAGATTTGGAAAAATCGTTTTCAAATATGTGAATGCTTCGCTTTCTTTGTCTAACGCCTTGACAAAGTTTTTCATAAGTCCAAGTTTGATGTGCAGCGGTGGGAGAATTATGTTTTCCTTTTTGACGAGTGGAACGTTTTTGACGTTGCTCTCTCCAACTTTCGACTCAATTCTTTCTGGCAAGTCCTTTTTGTAATAGTGGTGTTCACGTGCTCGACTATTCCACTTGCAGAGAAAACAGCAGTATTTTGTGTAGCCACTCTGTAAACCACAAAGCATACCAACGACTTTGAGATCAGAACATATTTTCCAGTCGTGTTGTTCATATTTAATACATGTCAATAGCTTCGCCATTGTTTCGTACGTTTCCTTTGTGTTGACTGCATGTGCGATCGGAATCGATGGCTTTTTGTTTCCTATATGAAGTACTACCGCCTTCAAGCTCACTTTGCTGCCATCAATAAACAAACGCCACTCTTTTGGATTGTACGGCTGACCGAAGGTATTAAATAAGCCAGGAATGTCTGCGCAATAGCAGATATTGTCATTCTTAGTAAAGTGTATAGCAAACGGTTTTTCACGATTTCTGTAGTATGTCACCTTAACATCGGGTCTCAAAAAGTTGAATTGTTGCATACGAGAAGCATGCAATTCCGATTTTTCCTTTGACAGTTCCAAATCTCTTATCCAATCATTCAGCTGCGCTTGCGATAAAAGGTGAGTTGTGCTTTCAGTTGTAATAGTACTATCACCTGTGGTTCCTTCCGACTCCACTGATTCTACGGATTTTCGATTGTTTTCACGTTTTGAATCGGGACAAGTAGGATATGGAACATCGTCAGAATGAGATACTGGCAATGAAACAGTCGGGACAGTGGCGTATATCACTCGTTTGTGTTTTCCCACACCAGTCACTTTGGCCAGACAAAAATAGCAATCGTTTAGGTGGCAAAACGGTTGTCTCCATATCATCGGAACATCGAATTTCATGTATCGTTTTTTACCCGAGCTCCATTCAGACAATATTAATTTGCACGATTGACACAAAATACTTGGCTTACTGTCTTAACTGTAAATAACTGTCAAAAAAACACAAAATACGTATTCACATGGTATAATATAAACAGGTAAGCTCTCTTTCGTATAGCCATAAGTGTCGAAATCAGGTGTTTTGCTGTGACGGTTTCGACGGTTGCACTCTCAGTCGTGAGCCTACCTGTTTTTATTGTAGCCTGTTTGTTCTTATATTTTCTTTCGCAAACCCTTGACTTGATTCCTATGAACAATAAAAATGAAAAATAAAAGATTATAGTACAATAACCCAATTTATTTATATGTCAATAAAATTTTTAAAAATAACATAACTTGGGTGCTTTCGTTCCATTGAACACAACTTTTTCATTTCTCAATAGATTTTCTTCAACAATAGCTTATTTTTTTTTGGAAAAATAAAGGCTTTTAGTAAAAAATATCAAAAGTAACAAAATATTTTGATTTCTTAACGAAATTTGCAACTATTTTGTCTTTTTTTGGAAATTTTTCTGAAAAATAAAAAAAATCCCCGAAATTTAAATTTATTCCGCCAAAACTAAAAGCTCTACCAAAAAATAATGTGTGCATTGTTTGTAAGAAGTTTTATTAGCTTTTATTTGATATATCATTTGTTTGATTAGTGTTGTTGGTTCTGGAGATATATGCAATTAAGTGGAACCAACTTTTTTTTTCGTTGAAAACTCTACAGTGGGCAATATCTCGAAAACGGAGTGACAGAAACAAAAAAAAAATTTTTTTTCGGAATTAGCGACCGATTTTACATGAGAAAAGGATAGTGGCATTCAAAGTACATATTTGCTGTAAACCAGTGTTATTGGAGAAAAAATATCGCCAGGTTATTCATAAGAAACAGATGAATAAGTAGTCTTGAAGAAGTCTACAAAGAGGCTACATATAGTAATATCAACATCCGACTCAAATGTTTTATATTTCATAAAAGAAGGATATGAATTTATCTTACGTTTAGTATTAACAAAGTTCCAAAAAGATTTTGCATCAGACTTGATATTTAATTTGACTTTTGTTAGATATATGTCGTAGGATTGCCTACATAAATGCCGGTAGTTGTACTTAATTGAAATATAATAAGCAAAATCACAAATACTATTAGATTTTAGATATTTTTTATAGTATTTTGATTTTAATTTGACTTGCAGCAACAACAACTACAGCACAACGATAATGATCAAGCCAAAAATTCATTCATTCGTTCATTCATTCATTCGTTTTGATGATTTCGAAAAAACCCTTAAAAAGATTTACGAAGAACTTTTGGCGCTCCGTGGCGTTAATTCGCAACTTTTAAATCGAGTTGTCTTTCTTGAAAACGAGAATAAAGACATCAAAGAAAAATTATTTCAGCTTGAACGCAAGCGCAGTTATGTCGCCAGCGAGAACATAGATAAAAGTGTTGAACTTGTTGGTGTTCCTAATGTAAACAACGAGAACATTTTGAGTTATGCTTTGAAGATTTTTTCAGAAGGCATCGGTGTGGATGTGAAAGAAGAAAACATTGATAACTGCTACGTTAAAAAAATAAAAACAACATCTGATTACAGTGCAAGCAACCGCGCTAAAAACATTGTTGTGGTAAAATTTACAACGCTGCTGAAGAAGAGACAAATAATGAAACTTAAAAAGAACGCGAGAAACAAACTTACTACCAAGTTATTTAACTGTAATTATAATAATAAAATATTTGTAAATGACTGTTTAGATGGTCAAACTAGAATGCTTTTTAAACAAGCTAAAAAAATTAAAATAGAGAAAAATATTAAATATTTATGGGTAAGAGATGGCAAAATTTTTATGCGTAAAGCAGATAATGACAATTTGATTATCATAAACTCAGAGACTGATTTTCAATCTTTATTTTAATTTTCTTCTTTTGTGTTTTCTTATTGTTTTTATTTTGATATATGGTTCTTATTAAACAAGAATTTTTGAATCAATCTCTGAGTGATGATTTTGCCATTAATTACCTTTCCCAATCTTTAGAATTATTATATGATAAAAAAATATAAAGATCACTTGCTTGTTGTTCATCAAAATATTCGCAGTATACGAAAAAATGTTGATAGGTTAGTTGCTCACTTGAGTTCTTTTGTAAACAGTCCCGATTTGATTTTTTTGACTGAAACATGGATTTATGATGCCGAAATAGCGCACTATAATATATCAACTTAGACATTTATTTCATGTTGTAATACTGCTTATGCGTCTGGTGGTGTTGGTCTTTTTATTAAAAGTAACCTTACATTTGAAAGTAGAAGCTTTAATTTACATAGTTGCGATGTCATGAAAGTTAAATGTAACTTTAATGAGCAATTTTTCAACTTCCTATGCATATATAGATTTAATGGTGTTGCAAATGATTTGTTTCTGAATGAAATTGAAGAAGTTTTGTTCAAAGTTGGATCAGGAAATTGTGTTTTATTAGGTGACATTAATATCGATTTATTACAGGCAACGATGGATATTGATAATTATATATTTTTGCTATCGTCTTTCTCTCCTACGCGTATTACATCTAATTCTGCTACGTGTATTAATCATATATTTATTCGTGTATCTGTAAATCTATATTGTTTAAGTGCTATTGCAGATTTAGATATATCTGATCATTGCATGACTTGTCTAAATATAGCGAATGTTTTCTTAGTGAATCAATGCAAAATTGATAAATCACTTACTCAGAAGTATACTAATTATTCAATGCTTAATAACCTGCTACGTTTTGAATCATGGAATGAAATATACGCTAAATCTGATTTTTCTAATGCTTTTAATATATTTTCAAATACTTTAGCAGATTATGTTAACCGTTGCACTGTGTTTGTTAGGCGTAAAACAGGTAAGCTAAAAAAACTTAAGCCGTGGGTAACAAATGACTTAGTAGCAAAGATCAGTACAAAAAACTCTTTAGATAGAAGGGTGAAAAGAAATCGGAATTGTGATGATTTAAGGAATGCTTATAGACTGTTATGTAAGGAAGTAGCTATAGAAGTTTCGATGGCCAAAACTTCTTATTATTCTAATGCCTTTAATAATGCTTTTGGCAATTCGCGTAAAGAATGGAAGCTTGTAAATGAAATTATAGGCAGATCATCCTCGCGTGACACTAGTGTAGAAAGAATTGTAGTAGATGGGGTAAACATTTCGGATAAACAAAATATCTCCGAGCAATTTAATCAGTTTTTTGTTTCTGTAGGTGAAAATGTTGCAAATCAAAATGTTTCTCAGGAAAAGGTTTGCAGTTGTTCCTGCACTGATGCTGTCATTGACCATTGCTTCGTTTTTATTCCTTTCACATCTTTTGAGGTTTTTAATAACATCAGATCCTTGAAAGGTTCCTATTCTGCAAATGAAAACAGTTTTTCAAACAACTTAGTAAAAAATATTGTCTTTAACAATGCAGATATTTTGGTTTATTTATTTAATAAAAGTGTTCTTGATGGTAAATTTCCGCTTCAATTGAAGGCTGCTGAAGTCATTGTGTTGTTTAAAAAAGGATACAGAACATTGCTGAATAACTACAGACCGATCTCGCTTTTGCCAGTTTTTAGCAGGATTATTGAAAAAGGAATAAAATCCCGGATGCTTAGCTTTCTTGTGAAATTTAATTTTTTTAGTGAATGCCAATATGGTTTTCGGAAAGGTCTGTCTACTGAAGGAGCGTTGTTAAATTTTTGTTCCAATATTTACAATGGTTTAAATAACAAACAGTTCACGGCCGCGCTATTCGTTGATCTTATTAAGGCGTTTGATACCGTTAACCATACAATTTTACTGTCGAAGCTTTTTAAATGTGGTTTTAGAGGATTTATGTATGAATGGTTTGAGTCATATCTACGTTCTCGAAAGCAAAGGGTCAAGATGAATGCTTTAATGAGCTCATATAAAGAAATTAATTTAGGTGTTCAACAAGGTTCGGTACTCGGCCTAATTCTTTTTCTAGTCTACATAAATTCGTTATTGAAATCGCATGACAATATCTCTCTTGTGGCTTTTGCTGATGATATGGCTTTTACTTTTATAAGTGATTCCCCGCTTAATCTCAGCGCTGAGATCAATTCAAAACTAGAATGGCTAAGAATATGGTTATTGCATCACAAACTGGCTATCAGCGAAAAGACAAAACTAATTTATTTTAGTGCAAGTGGAAAGGATTCTCATCCAAATCAAATTCAGTATCATTGTGGCAAATGTCAGAAATTTTTATGCTACTGCCAACATTGTAAAGAAAATGAAAGTGTAATTACTTATTGTCTTAATACTAATTGTGATCAAAATTGTTTCATGATTGAAAATGTTAATTCTTTCAAATATCTAGGAATTTTTATTGATAATAGGATGAATTGGTCTGTTCATACATCTGCTATTAAAAAATATCTCATTGCAGTCAACTGTTGTATTTGTCGACAGACAGACAGACAGACGGACATGGCTAAATCAACTCAGGTGGTGATGCTGATCAAGAATATATACACTTTTCTATACCTACCACGCCTCCTTTTGGCCGTTATACACTTCATGACAAATTAATATACCCCTTACGAGTACGCGTGGGGGTATAAAAACCAGTAGACTACTCACTTTTCCCAAAAAATAAACTGAACAATTGTGGCATTTAATTTGTTGATACTGTAAACAATTTAGGTGTAATATTTAATAGAACATTGTCGTGGAACACTCATATAGGTAGCTTTTTTTTTTTTTTTAAAAGCGTTTATTTCAACCAAATTTTTAATAATTTAAACTGTAAATAAACAAGCAGTAGTAAATTTAGCTGCTCATATAGGTAGCACTATCGGTATAGTGTATGGTATGGCGTATGGACAATTTTCGCCCTGTAAAATTCGTATCTTACTGGTTAAATCATACCTTGTGCCTACTGTGCTCTTTGGGTGCGAAATATTTGAACTACACAAACACAAACTACACAAACTCAATGTTCTCTTCAACAATATTTATCGTTATGTTTATGGCCAAGTCGCGCTTACGGAAATGTATTTTTTTTAAATTAAGTATTTTTGCACGTTTCATGCGAACTAAAGCTCGATTTTATGATCACTGAAAAAGACCGATTAAGTTTTTGATATGAAGTGACTGCTACAGCCACCTTAAGTCCGAAATCTTAAATCTTAAATCCGAATTTCCGATTTCGAAAATTACAAAAAAAATTATTATGATCCAAAGTGTTATTCTTTGGAAAATAGGTCGAAGTGCTCTTAAAATCCATTTTTTCGATTACACTTCTTCCCATGGTTAAAATGATTTTTTCAAAGCTTTAATTTGTTGGACTTTTTGGAGCAGGATTATATGGTAGGATCGAAGATAGATTGTGTAATCAGCCAAAAAAAAACATTTGAGGTAGAAAAAACATCAGAAAATATTTGGATAACACCAACAAACACACAGATATAAAATCTTCCGGATCGAACAAGGAACACCGAAGATATAATGAAAAAACCAAAATAGCACCATAGGGACCACTTTAAAAAAAAAACAAATATTTTTTTCGAAAATGTCTTTCAAATATCTAACGATTGAGGCGGGGTCAAAAATAGGTTAGTTTTGGTGATACGCTCTAGTGTACACTGTACAGTCAGTAATAGGGTGAAAGTGAATCAAATAAAGTATGTTATGATGTAAATATTTGCACTTTACCTCGAGTTAAAAATGCAATTATGCAAATATGTATTTATTGTGTAATATGATTTAGTTTCAATTCATATAACATAATTTTAAACCATTTTAATACTTTTTTTTTTATTTCAGCAAGTGTAAATGCAGATCATCTCAGGATTTTGATTGATATGGGATTTTTTAGAAAACATGTTTTTGATGCGTTGCACAAAACAAATACATTAGAACAGGCAACTGACTATCTATTGAATCATCCTGAGTCATGTTGTGCTACAACTTCCCGCGAATATGATAATACTGTTTTAAATGCATCAAATTCTGTTAATCAAATGGACAGCGATGTCAGTGCTATTTCATCTACATCCACACAAAACTTCGATAATAACACATCAAAAAAAGAAAATTACGTGTTACAACCAAATACAAACGTATTTCTTAAACTCAAACCAATTTCAAAAGAAACTTTTAATATTTTTTGTTCTGATACTTTAGAAAGGACATTTAGATATATGGAGATTTTGCCAGAAACCGTGAATACTGGAGCTGATCTCTTAACTATTGTTTATCGTTGTCAAAATAGTTCTGGAAAACAAAAATTTATAACGAATATGGTAAAAAATTTAATGGATTGCATGAATGAGGTGTTCTTTAATATGGATGAGGATAACTTGTTTGCGAACAAGAAGCAAGAGGATATAATAACAGGAATAATAGCTACAAAATTCAATATTCGTTTAAAAGTTTTATTCTTACTTCTTGACGAAATGTATTCGGATATGAGAAAAGATCTCTGTTTTGCTCTCTGTAAAGAACAGTGCTTAAATTTGATGATTATGATTCTTAATAAAATCAAACTTACGCTTGAAAAACAAAATTGCACCGACATAAAACTTACATCTCCATGCTGGTTATCAAGTCTTGTGGATTTAATGGATGCTATTGACAGTGTTAGCATTATTTTACAGCGCAAAGCCAATATGCGGGCAGTTTGCAGCGATGTTTGGAAATGGTATGATACTTCAACAGGAAAATGGAATTTGTATTCAGAAACAAACAATGCAGTTATAAAAAATGCATTTAAAACTGGTGAACGTTCTATCATAATTAATATTGGAAGGCAACGGTACACTATTAACTTCAATTGCATGACCCAAGTCAGTGAAGCTTCTGGCAGTCATCGACCTGTTATGCCAGGCTTAAAAATCACTGAAGCCATTTCAATGTACAATCGAAACTCAAATGAAAAAGTTAAAGATATTTTTACTCAAATTATTAAGAGTAATTCTGATATACAGAACTTAAAAAATCCTGAAATCTTATTGTCTCTTAGTTCGATGTCTAATTTTTATACTGACGAAGTGGGAGCTGAGAAAAACGATATCGTAACACAAGAGAATTGTTTAAATCAGCCTAAAGAAGATACGAATAAAGGTATTGTATTGAACCTAAATAGAATTTTTATGTTAATGTTAATTTTTCGTTTGGGCCCAAAGGAATTGTACAGGAGACAGGCTCAAATGTATAAGTATTTCAGATCCTCCCTTCGCAGGCAAAATGTATAAAATTTTAAATCAATTTTAAATGGACAAAATACAAAAATTAAAAAAAGGTTCGAATGGAAAATTGTGTGCTGAATTCAACTTTAACAGAAATTACCATTGCTATTGAGTTAAATTCTAAACTGAAAACAGCTTTCAAACAAAATTTGTATTGTTTTCAATATTTTTCACAAAAATAACGACAATAACCTTCTGTGTGAATGAAACAACAACAGTTGTCATAATGCTAATGGTTTTTTGTTTTGAAGGTAACACTGTTAAAGGCTTTTATATTAAGCGTAGCGTGAACTGTCATGTAGTTTCTTTCTAATTGCTTTGTTAATAATTGACCTTAGTTTAACATGCGAATTCAATAATGAAAAAAAAGTTGAACAAAGTGCGTTTAAAATTTTGTTTAAAATTTTGTTTTACCAAAAAAATTTCTTATCCGGATGTTTTGAAAAGCTTGCAGATTTACCTATTGGGATTTTATGCTCTAATTTTGCACAGGCATTTGTGTGGTACAAATTGTCTAAAGAGGGTTGTGCATCATAACTTGCCTCACCCTTCTTTAGTGATGACTGTTTTCTTCGGTTCTCAAGGTGTCGCACAGTGACTGTTTGGCCTGTTTAGACGGAATTAATCCGCAACTCGAGATTGAAATTTGGACTTTAAGCTATTGAGTGGTATATTTTCCTTATATGTGAATTTCATACGGATAAACCATATGGTACCAAAGTTACAAAAATTTGTATGGGATTATATGGTAAATTTGCCATTTCGCTTCCCTACATCACGATTTTCTTTTTTTATTAATAACATAACTTCTTAACGAGCGTCACTTTTCGTAAACGCCAATGTGCCTGTTGGTACATCACAAATTGTTCTATCAATTATTAATATATTTTTGTTTGAGAATATGCTCGAATCACCAAAAAAAGTAATTTTTGTATCTTCTTGAATTTTCGATTGAAAAAATTCTTAAAGCCTGTTATATGTAGATTAGACTGGGTCAAATGCTGAAGTATTTGGGATTCTGCGTGCTCCCCAGAATTATAAACTATGGTTGCAAATGTAATAATTTGAGCTATTTAAATTTCAAGAATTGTCGAAACCGGCCCGGTTCTGCTAAAAAACCGGTTTTTTGCGATTTTTTATGGCATTTTTGAAAAAAAATTTTGCATTTGAAATTTGCGTAAAATTAACATCATCCACTACTAGTCCGGTGACACCAAGCCCACTAAATTATTCGGTAATTTCAAGTTCAGAATCAGATTTATCACTAAATCTTACATTTAAATAGTTGAGTTATTGTAATTTTGCGTAAATTTCAAATTCAGAATTCTTCATACAAATCTGACCCAGTCTAATGTACATAATATTTTTAGGTTTGGCAATTTTTGGCAACCTTCCCTTTCAAGAGGTTTTTGGCTATAGCCTTAATCACCCCCTCTTTCCTCCATCTCCTGTCTCGCCCTTAAGACTAGTACTATGTTCGTTTTCATAATTTGTGAAATTTCGCTGGCATCATCCATTTAGTTGTTGCGTGAAAATTTTGACAGCTATTTTGGTGCAAACTAACAGCTAAAAAACTAACAGACAAAAAATAAATAAACAGCCAGAATTTATTACAGAGAAGGCAGAAAATCATTTAAGTTCTTTAACTTTATTATTTGTGATTATATAAGTACAAAATCTTATTCTATAAATCGAGCAATCTTCTAATATATAAAAATCTCATGTCACGGTGTTAGTGTTTGAACTCCTCCGAAACGGCAGGACCGATTTTAGTGCAATTTTAGTTGTATATTTAGTAGGTATGAGAGTAGGTCGTAAAGTATTTTTCATCTTCCTACTAATGAGGGGCGTGGCACTTTTTCAAGAAAACAAATTTCGGTTTTACTTTCGTTCATACATCGCACATAAATGAAACTCGGTATAAACTTACTGTTGGCACGCGCCCTTCGACAGTCAAATTAGAGCGATCTTTAGAAAGGGGGGCATGGTACCGCCCATTCAATTAAACTCTGTGATATCGAATAGATTTGGAACAAGATGTATTATAACAGTGAACCTCGGTGTGAAAAACTGATGGGTCAGATCTTTCAATTATAAAAAAACACGGGTATTGGTAAACGGGGCGTGGCAACGCCCATTAAACTATCTATGGAAGTAAAACTCACATAATATTTTAACTCAGAATGAAGTTACTATTTGGTGGAGTCCTGCTACTGAGAGACTAGAATGGGCATTGTACAGGGGGTGTGGCTCCACCCATGTAAGACACATTTTTTTAAATTGAATCGTTGTGGAAATAATAGTCACATATCAAAAAACTCGCTTTGGAGTAACTATTTGGAGATATTCTACTACTCCGAAATACTCTGATCTGGTGATATTATACTACCCGCAAACTAAAGCGGATATAGGACAAGGGGTTTGGGTCCGCCTATAAAAGACAATTGTTTATATTTAAAAGCTTTGGAAATAATGGCCATAGAATATTGAAACTCAGAGTGGAGTTACTCTTTGTTGATGGCCTTCTATTGGCAAACTGGAGCAGACATTGGCCAAGGACGGCAGCAACGCGCCGGGTACCAGCTAGTATTTACAATCAATCCAGCTTAAGTACCTACCCGCTTTAGTACCATTCCCTCTTAGGTACCACTTTTTGATGTATCTTAACATTTTTAAACAATTTTCATACTAAAGTCCCCCTTTTAGTACCCCCCGTTTAAGTGCCATTCTCGCTTAAGTACCATTTATTTCAGCGTTCCATTAAAAACAAACAGTACATTTTTCACCCTTTAAGTGCCTTTTTAAATATCAGTGAAAATCTAAACCTGCACATAAAGTTTGAAAATATGTACATATTCCATTCATACTATTATTCAAAACTTTCAGAAATCGAAAAGCGTGCGTTACAGGCCCTATCAGAGGGAGGAACAGCGGGGGCTCAAGCACCGGGCCCCGCATCTGAAGGAAGCCCCCAAATTCAAAATATCCTGCTAGAAGAAAATTAAACAAAACTATTCAGATGAAACAATTCCTTCTTTCTCCGCGTATACAAAACTAATTCATTGATCGTTGCGGCCAATTCATGAAAAAACTATCATTGAGGAGATTCTTGCTTCCAAAGGTTATTTTTAATTATTGAAGATGTATTAATGTAGATAATGAAATGTTACGATTGCGTTGCAGTTTTGTTTGATCTTACCACACGGTTAAAAATCTTGGAATAATTTTTAAACCAATCGTCGGAATAATGAATTTTTTAATCCTGTTTTTATTAGAATTGATACTTTTCAAAATATTATAAATGTTTTAGTCCAAGGTGTACTTCTTCAAAAGGGTCAATTATTATCACCGGTCGACCATGGGAAAAAATCGTTTAAGCGTGCTTTTCCAAGGTGTTTTAAAGGAAAAATTGTTCCTATCCCATATTTTTCGCAAAATAAATCATGGGTGACGAGTACATTGTGGTCTACTATTTTGACAGAATTTGATCGTGACAGGGATAAGCAAAAGCTAACAGTTTTGTTGATTGTTGATAACGCAGCTTATCTCAAGGTAGATCATAGTCTTGGAAATGTAAAAGAAAAGTTCCTTCCGCCAAATACCATATCAATATTGCAGCCTCTTGACCAAAGCATCATACTAATCTAACTTTTAAAGTTTATTTCAGGCAAATAATGATTCGTAAACCACTTTTCGCAGGGGAGAATTCACAGTTTGTGAATTCATTTACATTGTTAGATTCACTTTCGTTTGTTAAGGTACTATTACAGTGTGTAAAAACTCAAAAAATTTTTTTTTTTTTGTTTTTAGAATCTGATTCCTTGAGGTCTTAAGATTGCGTATACGAAATTTTAGAAAAAAATATCAAATAATAAAAAAGATACAATATACATTATATTCGTATGTCACGCATTTATTCATATATTATCGTTCATAGAAGAAAATCTAATCGTGTTTTCTCGAAACAAGTTTTTTCGAATTGGTTTCTAAGATATCTCGAGTTCTGCTTGATCGATTTCGATGAAACTTGATTTATTGCAATCTTCATAGACTCTGTTAAGCACTCTACCTATAAAAAGTAAATAAACTTTTATATTTTGTTTTTTACGGCTAAGAATTTCTGCCGAAAAGAGGGGTTTTTTGTAAATTTGTCTTTCAACGCATGCCATTTTTTTGTTTGCCTTATTTTTTTATTTGCGTAGGTAGAGTGCTCAACTACAACCCTTTACTGAAGAATGCACTGTAATTTTTTACTTTCCGACGCCTTGGAAATGCTGGAGACGAGAAACCAACTTACAACCTTTTTTTAAACACGCCAACTTCAACGACCTCTAGAAAATAAACAACAAATACAAAAACAACAAAAAACATTTTTTTAATATCTTCAACTTTAACTGTACATAATGTAAATAAATTTGAATTGAAGAATTTTATAATACTATTTAAAAAAAATTAATAAAAAGGGTGTTGTTTTTAATAGCTTCACACTGTAATAGTACCTTAAACTTTCGTGGGAGCTTGTGAGTTGCGAAACTATTGCTGTCAGAAGGTAAATTGTCTTTCGCAATAATTTTAATAATATTGTAATGTACTTTGGTACTTTGTGTCTCACGCAGGTACGATTTCAAGTAGGTGATGTCATATATGAAGATATCGAGGAAATGGTAGTGATTCCTATTGCACACGCAGAAAAATACATGGCAAGTTACAGAATGATGAAATAATAGATGCTGTTGACCAAATACAAGACCAATCATCGGAAAACTCTTCACCAGATAGTCCAATTGACCTTTTGTCATTTGTCAAAGATGTTATAGCTCTTGATTCTCTAAAAATATATTCAAGCTACAACAATATTGCCTGTGAAGAACATGAAATTTTTGAAGAAAAATTGTTAAAAAAAATTTCAGAACTGTTGCCAGAAAAGAATACTGACTGTTTTAGGGTAATGCTTTTTTCCTCATTTACCTATATTGGTTTAGTATGAATAATGGAAAGGATGTACAGTAGACCGTCTCGCCTTATAGGCGAAAAAAAAAAATGTCGCCGCACACCATCTAATCTGAAGCATTATTGAAAGGAGGTTTCGAAAAAAAATTTTTTTTTTTTTTTGACCGAACGTAGGGGTCGCGCATCGACATATTTCTTTATAACTTCGGTATTTACCGTCCGATCTTAAAGAATTGTTTGTTTTTGTTTTTGCCTCAGGAAGACCTATTTTTTGTCTCTAGAACTCATTGACCTCAGTTGACCCCTTATAGTACTGACCCACCGGACCTCAGTTTCTACCATCTTAACGTGCCATTTCGGTTTCACAAATGGAAAGCCCATAAAAAATCATTAAACTTTTATGAAAGAAATTTTTCGCTATTTTCACTAGAAATATTTTAAAAATTGTTTTATTAAATGTTTTTGCAAATTTAAAATTTTTTGTCAAATCGTATTATTTTTATAAAATATCCACCGAAAACGTTCTTACACCGAGAAAAAACCATAGTAAAATTATCTAAGATGGCTTTTGTGAATAATAAATGTACTGAATGAAATAACTGTCTATAATAACAAAAGTTTTTGTGTGAGCTGAAAATGGTTTTAAAATGAAAAATTTGATAATTTATACAAAAAACAAAATTTTTAAATTCACAAAGCACAACTTTGTAAAAGTAACTAAATTCATGTTTAAAGTACTCAAAGTATGGCTGGTAGCTAAAAAAGACAATTACACAAACACTGCGAACAAGGAAGATGCAAATAGTTATCAATCAATAAATTTTTTACATTTTACAATGTTAATCATCGGAATGTATAGATAATACTTCCCAATCAATTGTAATACTTCCCAAGAGTGCAATTCTACTTGTGAAAATGTACTTACAACTAATGGTTTTCACCATAAATTCACCATAAATATAAAATTCGATAAATAAGCAAATTAAACTTTGTTGTCATATCCAAGAACTTTGTAGGCTTAAAACAGACCAAGCCCTTAGGTAAACTAACATGGATTTTTTGTTAATTTTTCTTGAGTTTTTTTCTAGGTGTATCCGAATCATTCTGCAATTGTTGCCGTTATTTTAAACTTCGACAAACCTTTAACATTAACAGCACGATCTTAAAGAATAGTTCAGAAAGTTTAATACGAGGGAAGTTTTTTGCAGGCTTTAATTGCATTACTTAAGAATTGTACATTAAGATGCTTTTTTCGGATGTGAACGTTTTCGGTGGATATTTTATAAAAATAATAAGATATGACAAAAAATTTAAAAATTTGCAAAAAAAATTACAACAAAAATTTTTGATATTTCTAGCGGAAATAGCGAAAAAATTATTTAACAAAAGTTTAATGATTTTTTAAGGGCTTTCTAATTCTGATACTAAAATGGTAGGTTAAGATGGTAGAAACTGGGGTACGGTGGGTCAGTACCATAAGGGGTCAGCTGAGGTCAATGAGTTTCATAAAGCAAAAATAGGTCTTTGTAAGACAAAAACAAAAACATCTCATTCTTTAAGATCGGACGGTAAATAACGAAGTTATAAAGAAATTTGTCGATGCGCGACCCCTACGTTCGGTCAAAAAAAAAAAAATTTTTTTTTCGAAACTTTCTTTCAATAACGCTTTAGATTAGCTGGTGTGCGGTGAAATTTATTTTTTCGATACGGTCTAATGTACAGTTTAGTATGTATGTACTATGTGCCTGAAAAATTATTTAAAACTTGTATTTTAAAAAACTGCAATGCATTTTTATATACATGTGTACCTTATTCTTTTTGTTAATTTTAAACGAATGGTAATTTTTTGTTTGTCTTTTTAATAAAATTATCTGTTCTCAAAGATTTGTTCCAATTCATTAATGTGTATTAAATTTTTGAGCTTTATTTTGAAAAAGTGTTGGTAAGTACCTCGAGGTACTTAAGCGGGTCCCCGCTTTGAAACCTTACTTCTTTAGTACCACAAAAACTTGTCACCTTAAGACAAAGCACTTAACCGGGATTGACTGTAGAGAGAGTGGTACTAGTTGTCACAAAATTTGAATGAACCGCTGTAACTCCCACAAATCAAGCAATAATGGTACTGCCAAACTTTTTAACACAAATTCAATATTTTATTCTTCAATCCTGATATGAACAACGTATATTATTTTAAAATAAATCAAAAAATGTTCTTGATAAAAAATTCAACTCGTCTGGGACAAGTTACCCCACTCGTGGGGTAAGTGTCCCAATGCGTATTCCTCGTTGCCACACTTCTTTTTTTTTTTTTTTTTTTTTGGATTCGCCAAGGGAGTGTGAAATCTCATGAATACGTATAGCCCGTACTATAAGCATGCACGACTTACATTCTACAACAGTCCGGATTAACCGGAAAATATAGAATGCACCTACGTACTAAAACACACAACCAGTTGGCGAAGTATGAATTTCCACTAAGCACATTAATTGGCTTTTCAGCGGAACTTAAAAATTTTATACAAAAACACGAATTTATTAAGAATTTATGAATTTGAAAAAGTAAACAACATCAAATAAGTAGTAAACTTTACATAAAACTGTAAAACAAAGAGGCCAAAGTAACTATAAATAATATGAATATTAGTAAGTTTACGGCAACTATCCAACCCAAGATCCTACGTGGAAAAGAGAGTAAACTCTTAAACACCAAACCAATTCCAATTATAACGGAGATATATACGTGTAAATATGTACAAACATATATGTGTATATATATACGGGTCACTATGTAATTTTGGAACACCGTGCTAATGTTATTAATTGGATATGTATTTGGGCCAACGCAGGTATAAACTTGCATGGAAAAGAGATAAACTCTTGCGCACCAAACTAAATAACTAATAAGTCAACTGAATAAGAAAAATTTTAAAATTTTTTGATTAAAAACAAACAAGTTAAAGCATACATATCGTATTTGATGGTGTTTACTTCATCAAACGCAATATTATAAAGGAAAAACAACTGAAACGGTCTCGAATATATGGAATAATTTCAGCCAACATTTTAACAGAATATAAAAATATTATTAACCGAGTTAATGTTTCAAACAAAAATTCTAAAATGTATCAATTATGTTGTTCGTTCGTCGAGTGACTTGTAGGTAAGAAAAAGTTTCACATCGTCAGCATACATTAAGACGTCACAATGTTTAATTGCCGAGGGAAGGTCATTAATAAATAGTAAGAATAAAACCGGTCCAAGATGACTTCCTTGCGGAACACCAGATGTAACCATAATATTTTGTGATAGAGAATTTTTATATAAAATTTTTTGAAAACGTCGAGATAAATTTTTGGTTTATTTATTTAATAAAAGTGTTCTTGATGGTAAATTTCCGCTTCAATTGAAGGCTGCTGAAGTCATTGTGTTGTTTAAAAAAGGGGACAGAACATTGCTGAATAACTACAGACCGATCTCGCTTTTGCCAGTTTTTAGCAAGATTATTGAAAAAGGAATTAAATCCCGAATGCTTAGCTTCCTTGGGAAATTTAATTTTTTTAGTGAATGCCAATATGGTTTTCGGAAAGGTCTGTCTACTGAAGGAGCGTTGTTAAATTTTTGTTCCAATATTTACAATGGTTTAAATAACAAACAGTTCACGGCCGCGCTATTCGTTGCTCTTATTAAGGCGTTTGATACCGTTAACCATACAATTTTACTGTCGAAGCTTTTTAAAAGTGGTTTTAGAGGATTTATGTATGATTGGTTTGAGTCATATTTACGTTCTCGAAAGCAAAGGGTCAACATAAACGCTTTAATGAGCTCATATAAAGAAATTAATTTAGGTGTTCCACAAGGTTCGGTACTTGGCCCAATTCTTTTTCTAGTCTACATAAATTCGTTATTGAAATCGCATGACAATATCTCTCTTGTGGCTTTTGCTGATGATATGGCTTTTACTTTTATAAGTGATTCCCCGCTTAATCTCAGCGCTGAGATCAATTCAAAACTAGAATGGTTAAGAATATGGTTCTTGCATCACAAACTGGCTATCAGCGAAAAGACAAAACTAATGTATTTTAGTACAAGTGGAAAGGATTCTCATCCAAATCAAATTCAGTATCATTGTGGCAAATGTCAGAAATTTTTGTACTACTGCCAACATTGTAAAGAAAATGAAAGTGTAATTACTTATTGTCTTAATATTAATTGTGATAAAAATTGTTTCATGATTGAAAGTGTTAATTCTTTCAAATATCTAGGAATTTTTATTGATAATAGGATGAATTGGTCTGTTCATACATCTGCTATTAAAAAATATCTCATTGCAGTTAACCGTTGTGTTTTTCGTTTAAAATCCTTTTGCTCTTCAAACCTATTGAAAGCAATCTATTATGGCATTTGTCAATCAAAATTAGAGGGTTAACTTGTTGGGGTGGCACCCATTTCAACAAAATTAGGCCAATTTTAATAGCTCAAAAGCAAATCATTCGACGAATTTGTGGAAAAAATGTTGCTCATAATAGTATGCCACTTTTTAAAGAACTAAATATTTTGCCGTTAAAGCATTTATACTGTTACAAAGTTTTGAAGTTCTTTGTTAATCAAAATAAACATCTGGCGACTAGAAACTGCCCACACTATAGACTTCGGGTAAATGACAATAACTTAGTAGACATTCCTAGACACTCTATTATGCTTTTTTGTCATTTTTATGACTCCGTTGCGCCGCGCCTGTTTAATAAATTACCACAGAATATTAGAAATATTAATACTTATCATATTTTAATCAACTCAATCAAATCGTGGATCGCTAATCTAAATTTTCTTGATATTGATGTATTGTTTATGTTTACTTCTTGAATATTGTGCAAATTTTTTTATTATTTCTAAAAACTTAATAATTTTTATTTTTACAAACTGTTCCCCACATTACAAACTGTTAAATTTTTCGTTTTGATTATTACTCACTCATTTCATGTATTTCATTTACTTTTTTATGTTATTTTCTCAAAATTATAACTTTTCTGCAGGGCATTCCCTTATGGAGTGTCGGGTGTGACGATCCCGCTGATCCTGAGTCATTACTATAGCTTTTAAGTGTATTTTTAACTTTTTACATTCTGTACTTACTATCGGGAAGCTTGTCGATACTAGCCTTCATAGCTACAGACATGCAATCCAGTTTATCTTAAGTCTGTTAGTTCTTGTATTATGTACTTTTGTAAGAAGTTTTCGCTCAAATAATAATAAAAAAAAAAAAAAATAAGATTCTATCCAATTTAGCAATTTTACAGGAAACCCAATTAGCTTAAGTTTATTCAATAGAAGATTATGATTGACGCTGTCAAAAGCTTTGCTAAAGTCCGTATAAATAACGTCAGTCTGTTTTCCGAAAGTAAAACCTTTTATTACACGAGTTGTAAACTCCAAAAGGTTTGTTGAAATTGATTTACCCTTTACAAAACCATGCTGAGTGACAGAAATGGAAGATGATACGAAGTGTGTTAGTTGTTCAGTTATGATTTTCCCAAATAATTTAGGGATTGCGCTTAATTTGGCGATGCCTCGGTAGTTAGTGACATCAATTTTGGAGCCAGATTTATGAAAGGGTATAATATATGAATCTTTCCATATAATGGGAAAATGTCCACTTTGCAGGTATATATTAAATATGTTTGTTAGAGGAGCACACAGGTTGCTAGCACATTCCTTTAGAATGCAACTCGGAATTTCATCAGGGCCAGTCGAAAAAGAGCATTTAACTTGACGAAGGTTATGCATAACAATAATTGAGTCTGTTACTGGAGTTTCAAAAGAGCTAACTAGAGGTAAATAAGGATGCTCAGAACACATATTAAATAGTATGTTGGAGTAAGTTGATTTGAAGAAGCTTGGAAACATGTTGGAAATAACATTGTCACAAGACGATTCCTCTTGATTGAATCTCATAAGGGGTGGAAAGTTGGTAGCCTTACGTTTTGAATTAACAAAAGTATAGAAGAGTTTCGGATTATAATTAAATTGAGATTTGATGTTGGCTATATAAGCAGAATAACACTGTTTATTTAATAGCTGGTATCTGCAACGACAAGATGAATAACAAGCAAAGTCTATATTAGAACCAGATTTTTTATATTTTTTAAATAAGCGATTTTTAAAATTTTTTAGTGACTTAAGTTCACTTGTTAGCCAGGGTGGACTTAAGGGTTTAGAATTAATTTGCTTTGTTAGGACGCACAATAAGAAGCTCCTTTGCAAAGTATCATTAAAAAACTGTACCGAGGTTTCGACGTCATAATATGAATACGGTGGCTTAATATTCTAATATTTCGCTTATCAGCTGTAAGTTTATTTTCATTTTCATGAGCAAGTAAAACTGTTATTTCAAGAGTTGGATGATGTTCATCTTCCGGAAAAGATACAGGGTTTGAGCGATTGAGATATACAGTAGTGTGTCCCAAAAAATAAAAAAATTTTTTGCTCACCCTTTGTTTGATTGCTTATACTGTCAAGTATTTTTGAGAATTTTTTCAGATTTTTTGGAGGACGTTTAGAGGTCGCGCTAATCGGATTTTCCGTAAAAATCAGGTTTTTCTGAGATTTTTCGAATTTCAATCATAAGTTGGTCAATACAGATATCTTGTTAGTGTTCGAGTCATCATTTTTAAAGAAAAATGTGCAAACTTTACTTTACCGTACATAAATTGGAAGTTTTGGCTTTTTTTTGTAATCTGGATGTGGTACATTCAATTTTTTCGTGAAATTTTCGTAATTTTTTTTAAAAACGCTTAATAACTTTTAAAAATGCTATCAAAATATATTAAAATAATGATGCAGTTTGAATAATTTTAAAATTCTAAGCAATTTAAAAAAACAATACTTGATTTTACTTGTGCCGTTTCAGAGTTATTAACATTAATGCTGTGTTGCCATTGTTGAAAATAAAATAATATATAAGTTTTTCGTATTTCTACAAACATATATAAAGACTTTACGAATTCTTATAAGGCATTGGTTTATTTTGGTTACTGGGCCTTAATTTTTTTGGGTGATAATTAAGGAACCGGTCATTCAATCAAAAATCTAGGAGCTATTAATAGGGCTCGCTGGATGATGAAAATTATATACTCGTTAAAAATATGCATTGTTCAAAACCAGCTGCGATCATTTGTAGGCAATTCAAAGACTGATGCCTTGCTTGAGTTTAGCTCATTCATTTTAAGAGTGTACATAAAAAATTGGTACCTCTGTCAGTGCCCTCGATACGCTCCTCTTAATGACCTCAATTTGATTATAAAATTGACTAGCTACAAGCACTTAATTGCACACGTTGCAAACGCCACGCTGAAAACTTTTTTGGGGCATCAGTGGTACCTATCCGGGGAAACTAGCTCCCTCAGCTTTATGTGATGAACGCATAAAATCCAAAACTTTGCGTTTGATGGTAAAAAATATTAATACGGCAAATAATAAAACCGAACAAGCCAATATAACACAAAACATGATAAAAAGTATGAAAATTCAAGATTTCATTTCTAAATCCAGTCATACTTTTTTTGAAGCCTGCAACATCTCAATTGTTTTTTTGCAAACCGACCCAGAAGAATAGATAAGCAACGAATCATTCCAGGAAACAAAGCATATAATTCAACAACTGCAAGTGGTAAATGATGTCGCAGAACGTGGTGTGGCCTTGGCAAGCACTTGCATCGATCTTACAACTTCTGAAACGGACTTTCGAAATCTTTTACAGGGCATAGAGCTACATCGTACGGAATCAAATAAATGATTTTGTACCATGTACAGATTCCTCTTATTTTTATTTGTGTTTTTGTGGATTCGGTGGTAACGAAAATAAACCAATGCCTTATAAGAATTCGTAAAGTCTTTATATAAGGAAAGCATATGTTTGTAGAAATACGAAAAACTTATATTTTATTTTATTTTCAACAATGGCAACACAGCTTTAATGGTAATAACTCTGAAACGGCACAAGTAAAATCAAGTATTGTTTTTTTAAATTGCTTAGAATTTTACCATACTTCAAACTGCATCATTACTTTAATTTGTTTTCATGGAATTTTGAAAAGTTATGAAGCATTTTTAAAAAAAATTACGAAAATTTCACGAAAAAATTTAATGTATCACATCCAACTTACAAAACAAAAAGCCAAAACTTCTAATTTATGTACGGTAAAGTAAAGTTTGGACATTTTTCTTTCAAAGTGATGACTCGAATACAAACAAAATGTTTGTAATTGATCAACTTATGATTGAAATTCGAAAAATCTCAGAAAAAACCTGATTTTTACGGAAAATCCGATTAGCGCGACCTCTAAACGTCCTCCAAAAAATCTGAACAAATTCTCAAAAATACTTGACAGTATAAGCATTCAAACAAAGGTTGAGCAACTATGAAACTCGAAAAAAAAATTGTTTTTGGGACACCCTAATATACAGTAGTGCATCTATCTACAAACACAAGGTCCAGCGTTCTATGGTTTTTATCAAAAGTATTATTGACTTGTTGAAGACACAGGTCAGATAACTTATCTTAAAAATCATTTATCCAATTACTAGTGGAAACAGGTGTAAGAAATGAAGAGTCATCTGTCGAATTCCAAGACAGAATTAGAACCAGATTTTTTATATTTTTTAAATATGCGATTTTTAAAATTTTTTAGTGACTTAAGTTCACTTGTTAGCCAGGGTGGACTTAAGGGTTTAGAATTAATTTGCTTTGTTGGGACGCACAATAAGAAGCACCTTTGCAAAGTATCATTAAAAAACTGTACCGAGGTTTCGACGTCATAATATGAATACGGTGGTTTAATATTCTAATATTTCGCTTATCAGGTGTAAGTTTATTTTCATTTTCATGAGCAAGTAAAACTGTTATTTCAAGAGTTGGATGATGTTCATCTTCCGGAAAAGATACAGGGTTTGAGCGATTGAGATATACAGTAGTGCATCTATCTACAAACACAAGGTCCAGCGTTCTATGGTTTTTATCAAAAGTATTATTGACTTGTTGAAGACACAGGTCAGATAACTTATCTAAAAAATCATTTATCCAATTACTAGTGGAAACAGGTGTAAGAAATGAAGAGTCATCTGTCGAATTCCAAGACACAAAGGGTAGGTTAAAATCGCCCAACACAATAAGAACATCATTATTTTTTTAACATATTATGAACTTGCTCGATGGTGTTTATATGTTTTAAGTAAATTGATATGTCACAATTTGGAGGAATGTAAGAACAGGTAAGATAAGCAATGCAATTATTTAATTTAACTGACACACAACTAAACTCCAGTTCACTAGTGTCGAGAATTGTTAATTCATCAGATGCAAACGAGATATGAACAGCTATCAGAACACCACCACTGATCTTATTATAACGATCTTTACGGAAAATTTGATAATTTTTACACATTATTTCATAATTTAGAATATTAGAGCGAAGCCAAGTCTCGGTGAAAATTATAATGTTATATTCGAAATCAAAACTGTTAATGAACATTGCAGAAAGTTTGGAATTAAGACCCCTTAAGTTTGATTTGTTAATCGTTTTTTGAATGAGATTGCGGGCTATTTCGCGGGCGAGGCAAGTGTACTACATTTACTAATCGCGGATTATTTTTGAATTCGAATTCGCGTACGATTGTATTCCGCGGCCAGAAATTTACATCAACAATAGTATTAAATAAATTTTCTGGAACTGTCAATCTAAAGGAAGTAGTCGGACGTGCGTTTAGATATTTGAATTTATGAAAAGAAATAAAAAGAGTCGATGAACATTTCAACTTTGATTTAATGAAAAAATCTATATCATTATCTGTTGTATCAGATGCTAAGCGCGAAACAAAGATTGATTTAGTTGGAGGAATAGCAATCAAAGGTTTAGGAACAGAAATGTCAGAAGTAATTGCAATTTGTTGGACATCAGCAACAGTAGGAGCAAGAGAAGCAGCTTGTGCATACGATATTTCAGGCAAAGCGAGAGGTGGAGCTGATAATGGAAAAGGAGCAGACATAGACAAATTGGCCGAAGAAGAAAGAATAGGAGGAGGAGCATCCGTGTCCATGTCGTCAACGTTGTCTTGTTCTATAGAAGGTTGTGTTGGTGTCGAGTCAGTTTTCTGTTTGCTTCGAAGGGTCATATGTTTCTTTTTTCGCTTTGGTGAAGGAATTGACTCATCAATATATTTAAATTCATTGAAAAGAGTTTGATATTTTAAAAATTTATCAGAAATTTAAGAAAGTTCTCTACTTATTTCCGAGAAACCTTGCTTCGTTTGCTTAAAAAGCTTATAAAAGTTAATGTCGGCCAACCTACACTTCTCACAAGACCAACGCAACCCTTTACCTTCATCAATGGCATCTGCCACTCGACCTGACACTCCTGCACACTTGATGTGAACAATATTGTCACATAACCAACATGACAAAAATCGTTCATTTTCACCTTTAGCGGAGCAGCCAGGCTTAGCACAAACCATTGTTTTTTTTTTTATAGTTTAACAGTTTATTTAATTTAAATAAAGAAAAAGAAAACAATAAAGTTAAAAGATATAAAAATAAATAGTGGCGAAAGTTTAAAAACAAAGAGATAAAAACTCTGAGACACCCTGTGGGAATAGCTAAAAGAAGTGCCTACAGGTATGCAACGCTTTCTACTTAACTAAAGAGAAGCTAAGAAATAGAATAGTGAAATGTCAAAAATAAAAAGAACAACAAGAACAGAATTGAAAGAATAAAAATAAAGCACAACAATGTTTGTATGTTTTTGTTTTTGTTGATTTTTTTTTCACTGCTTATAAAAATAAGCACCAGTGTCAAGCGCTTAAAACTTATGCACTTATATATATATTTTAAACGCGGAAATTATTGCAAATTCGCGGAAACTGTGCACAATTATTAAAGGCACAGAAACATTCAATTCTATTTACGAATTAAAAGACCGAAATTACGTATTTAAACCGTTTATTAAATAACACAAATTATAAATTGAAAAATAATTAAAACACGACCAGAAATTTTCGATGCTGAAAGATGCTGAAAGTTGTTAAAGTTTTTCTTAATCGTCATCGTTGTCGCACTCCGAAGCACAATTTAAGCAGCAATGTATCAAACTATTACTTTTAATGCATAAGTGCACAACGTTTGCATTTTATACATTGATGACAATTGTTATTGGATTTGACCCTTCACAACAAACTGCACATAGTGAATCCACGTTATTTTCATTGATAATAGCTGTATTCGGCTTGCATCATGATATCTGAAGATGTCCGACCTCGGTTTATAAGTCGTTTGCGATTTCTTGGCATATTTCCTTAATTTCAAATAAAACATAGAATACTTTCAAAATGGTTATATGAAATTATATGTGACAACAAGCTCCGCAAGCACTGTGACAACCTGTACCATTTGCAAAAAAATGTAAACAATGTTCTGTAAATTTATACATTACGTTTTATCCAAAAATTCATGAGTATTTGCAAAGTATAATATTGATTGTATTGGAAATGTATTTAAAGTTGAATATAACACATTTCTATTTGTCTAAACACAAATTTTAAAAAAATATAAAAATACACAAATCCAACTTAGTTCCTTAAATCTCTTTTAATTTTTGAAAAACAAAACTAACGGCACTTAAACTTTCTTGGGATGCTAGACATTGCAATAGCGTATAGATGGCATTGGTATTCAACTCGATAACGTGTTGAATCAAAAGATATCGGCGTTGTGACAACTAGTACTTGAGACAATGGGGACGACTCTCCCCTATATATATATTTGCAACTGCGGTATCGAAAACGGTTCTAACGATTTCGATGAAATTTAAATAAAGATGAAGACGGGGGGTGAAAAATTGATCCAGGTATCATCTTTGGGAAAAGTAGTTTTTCCGAGTATTCACGCATTTTATAAATATCTTAATTTTCCTGTCGAATATGTTTCGTTAATTTTACACAGATTGATATGATAATGTAGCTCAGATAACACTGGTTTACAAATAACGAAAAGTTGTTTGTACTTCGAATGCCACTATTCTTTTGTCATGTAAAATCGGTCCTTGGTTCCGAAAAAAAATTTTTTTTTTCTGTCACTCCGTTTTCGAGATATTGCCCACTGTAGGGTTTTCAACGAAAAAAAAAGTTGGTTCCACTTAATTGCATATATCTCCAGAACCAACAACAGTAATCAAACAAATGATATATCAAATAAAAGCTAATAAAATTTTTTACAAACAATGCACACATCATTTTTTGGTAGAGCTTTTAGTTTTGGCGGAATAAATTCAAATTTCGGGGATTTTTTTTATTTTTCAGAAAAATTTCCAAAAAAAGACCAAATAGTTGCAAATTTCGTTAAGAAATCAAAATATTTTGTTACTTTTGATATTTTTTACTAAAAGCCTTTATTTTTCCAAAAAAAATAAGCTATTGTTGAAGAAAATCTATTGAGAAATGAAAAAGTTGTGTTCAATGGAACGAAAGCACCCAAGTTATGTTATTTTTAAAAATTTTATTGTCATATAAATAAATTGGGTTATTGTACTATAATCTTTTATTTTTCATTTTTATTGTTCATAGGAATCAAGTCAAGGGTTTTGCGAAAGAAAAGATAAGAACAAACAGGCTACAATAAAAACAGGTAGGCTCACGACTGAAAGTGCAACCGTCGAAACCGTCACAGTAAAAGACCTGATTTCGACACTTATGGCTATAAGAAAGAGAGCCTACCTGTTTTTGTTATGCCATGTCAATACTTATTTTGTGTTTTTTTGACAGTTTCGGCGGTCGCGCTCTGAGTCGTGGACCTACCTATCTTTTATTGTACCATACCTGCAGCACTTTCGAGATGCATAAAAGCAAAAACATTCATGCATTATACTTAAAAACGTGGCAAACAAGCGGACGCACAATTTGTAACGAAAGGAAAAAATAAGATATACTTCAAAATAAAATGAGTAAAAGACTGCGAGAATTCCAGTGTAAAAACTACCCAGATATTTTCTGCTACGTGTGCGGTGAATTTACTTTCGAAAAGAAACGAGTCAATTTTACGAATTTACTCCAAATGTCATATCTACATTATTTTGGTATTGCGGCTGAAAACATTGGTGAATCATGGACGCCAAGTATTTTGTGTCAATCGTGCAAATTAATATTGTCTGAATGGAGCTCGGGTAAAAAACGATACATGAAATTCGATGTTCCGATGATCTGGAGACAACCGTTTTGCCATCTAAACGATTGCTATTTTTGTCTGGCCAAAGTGGCTGGTGTTGGAAAACTCAAACGAGTGATATACGCCACTGTCCCGACTGTTTCATTGCCAGTATCTCATTCTGACGATATTCCATATCCTACTTGTCCCGATTCAACACGCGAAAACAATCGAAAATCCGTAGATTCAATGGAGTCGGAAGGAACCACAGGTGGTAGTACTATTACAACTGAAAACACAACTCACCTTTTATCGCAAGCGCAGCTGAATGATTGGATAAGAGATTTGGAACTGTCAAAGGGAAAATCGGAATTGCATGGTTCTCGTTTGCAACAATTCAACTTTTTGAGACCCGATGTTAAGGTGACATACTACAGAAATCGTGAAAAACCGTTTGCTATACACATTACTAAGAACGACAATATCTGCTATTGCGTAGACATTCCTGGCTTATTTAATACCTTTGGTCAGCCGTACATTCCCAAAGAGTGGCGTTTTTTTATTGATTGGCAGCAAAGAGAGCTTGAAGGCGGTATTACTTAATATAGGAAACAAAAAGCCGTCGATTCCGATCGCACATGCAGTCAACACAAAGGAACGTACGAAACAATGGCGAAGCTATTGACATGTATTAAATATGAACAACACGACTGGAAAATATGTTCTGATCTCAAAGTCGTTGGTATGCTTTGTGGTTTACAGAGTGGCTACACAAAGAACTGCTGTTTTCTATGCAAGTGGGATAGTTGAGCACGTGAACACCACTATTACAATAAGGACTGGCCAGAAAGAATTGAGTCGAAAGTTGGAGAGAGCAACGTCAAAAACGTTCCACTCGTCAAAAAGGAAAACATAATTTTCCCACCGTTGCACATCAAACTTGGACTTATGAAAAACACTGTTAAGGCGTTAGACAAAGAAAGCGAAGAATCTCGGTGACGAGAGCGACGAACATGGGGAAAGATTCCACCAACAGATGAAAGTAATTGAGAATCGGTACCAAGGATTTTGGGACAAAGGAATGATGGGCGACGAATAATGTAAATTATTAAAAGAACAATAAAAATTAAGAATATATGATTTTATAACAACAACCTTTAATTCTCATTTTTTTTTTTATGGCAATAAAATAAGTCCAAATGCATAAATTGATAATCACACAATTTGGGTGATTTCGTTCCATTGAACACAACTTTTTCATTTCTCAATAGATTTTCTTCAACAATAGCTTATTTTTTTTGGAAAAATAAAGGCTTTTAGTAAAAAATATCAAAAGAAACAAAATATCTTGATTTCTTAACGAAATTTGCAACTATTTTGTCTTTTTTTGGAAATTTTTCTGAAAAATAAAAAAAATCCCCGATATTTGAATTTATTCCGCCAAAACTAAAAACTCTACCAAAAAATGATGTGTGCATTGTTTGTAAGAAATTTTATTAGCTTTTATTTGATATATCATTTGTTTGATTAGTGTTGTTGGTTCTGGAGATATATGCAATTAAGTGGAACCAACTTTTTTTTTCGTTGAAAACCCTACAGTGGGCAATATCTCGAAAACGGAGTGACAGAAAAAAAAAAATTTTTTTTTCGGAATTAGCGACCGATTTTACATGAGAAAAGAATAGTGGCATTCAAAGTACATATTGGCTGTAAACCAGTGATACCGAAGATATGATGAAAATGAAAAAAGGGAGCCCTACGTTCGGCAAAAAAATTTTCAAAAATTTTTTAAAAATAGTTCTGCTAGAAATTTCGATATACTTCCTGGGCAAAAGATTAATGATCCACTTAATTGCATATATCTCCAGAACCAACAACAGTAATCAAACAATTGATATATCAAATAAAAGCTAATAAAATTTCTTACAAACAATGCACACATCATTTTTTGGTAGAGCTTTTAGTTTTGGCGGAATAAATTCAAATTTCGGGGATTTTTTTATTTTTCAGAAAAATTTCCAAAAAAAGACAAAATAGTTGCAAATTTCGTTCAGAAATCAAAATATTTTGTTACTTTTGATATTTTTTACTAAAAGCCTTTATTTTTCCAAAAAAAATAAGCTATTGTTGAAGAAAATCTATTGAGAAATGAAAAAGTTGTGTTCAATGGAACGAAATCACCCAAATTGTGTGATTATCAATTTATGCATTTGGACTTATTTTATTGCCATAAAAAAAAAATGAGAACTAAAGGTTGTTGAAATAAAATAATATATTCTTAATTTTTATTGTTCTTTTAATAATTTACATTATTTTTACATTATTTAAATTGTATATAATTATTATTAATAATTTTTATTGTTCCCTTAAATCATTTATATTGTTATTTACATTGTAAATAATTTTTATTTATCATTCAGAAATTCAAAATGATTAGAATTCTTGTTTTGTTGTTTATTTAGTTCGGGATCGGTTTCTCTGATGAAAAACCAACAATAGTCGCCCATCATTCCTTCGTCCCAAAATCCTTGGTACCGATTCTCAATTGCTTTTATCTGTTGTTGGAATCTTTCACCATGTTCATCGCTCTCGTCACCGAGATTCTTCGGAAAAAAATTCAAATGGGAGTGCAGAAAGTGAATTTTCAAAGACATATTTACGCCCATTTTTTTATAGTTCTTGAGCAACTCGTTGACTATTTTCTCGTAAGATTCACTTTTATTGTTCCCGAGGAAGCTAGAAACAGTCGTCCTAAAAGAATCCCACGCCGCTGCCTCAACTGGTGACAATAGTTCTGCGAATTGAAGATCGTTTAACACCTTTTTTATTTGCGGTCCAACGAAAACACTTTCTTTTACCTTGACATCAGAAAGATTTGGAAAAATCGTTTTCAAATATGTGAATGCTTCGCTTTTTTTGTCTAACGCCTTGACAAAGTTTTTCATAAGTCCAAGTTTGATGTGCAGCGGTGGGAGAATTATGTTTTCCTTTATGACGAGTGGAACGTTTTTGACGTTGCTCTCTCCAACTTTCGACTCAATTCTTTCTGGCCAGTCCTTATTGTAATAGTGGTGTTCACGTGCTCGACTATCCCACTTGCAGAGAAAACAGTATTACTTTGTGTAGCCACTCTGTAAACCACAAAGCATACCAACGACTTTGAGATCAGAACATATTTTCCAGTCGTGTTGTTCATATTTAATACATGTCAATAGCTTCGCCATTGTTTCGTACGTTTCCTTTGTGTTGACTGCATGTGCGATCGAAATCGATGGCTTTTTGTTTCCTATATGAAGTAATACCGCCTTCAAGCTTACTTTGCTGCCATCAATAAACAAACGCCACTCTTTGGGAATGTACGGCTGACCGAAGGTATTAAATAAGCCAGGAATGTCTACACAATAGCAGATATTGTCATTCTTATTAAAGTGTATAGCAAACGGTTTTTCACGATTTCTGTAGTATGTCACCTTAACATCGGGTCTCAAAAAGTTGAATTGTTGCATACGAGAAGCATGCAATTCCGATTTTTCCTTTGACAGTTCCAAATCTCTTAACCAATCATTCAACTGCGCTTGCGATAAAAGGTGAGTTGTGCTTTCAGTTGTAATAGTACTACCACCTGTGGTTCCTTCCGACTCCACTGAATCTACGCATTTTCGATTGTTTTCACGTTTTGAATCGGGACAAGTAGGATATGGAACATCGTCAGAATGAGATACTGGCAATGAAACAGTCGGGACAGTGGCGTATATCACTCGTTTGTGTTTTCCCACACCAGTCACTTTGGCCAGACAATAATAGCAATCGTTTAGGTGGCAAAACGGTTGTCTCCATATCATCGGAACATCGAATTTCATGTATCGTTTTTTACCCGAGCTCCATTCAGACAATATTAATCTGCACGATTGACACAAAATACTTGGCGTCCATGATTCACCAATGTTCTCAGCCGCAATACCAAAATAATGAAGATATGACATTTGCAGTAAATTCGTAAAATTGACTCGATTCTTTTCGAAAGTAAGTTCACCGCACACGTAGCAGAAAATATCTGGGTTGTTTTTACACTGGAATTCTCGCGGTCTTTTACTCATTTTATTTTTTATTTTTTTTTTTCGTTACAAATTGTGCGTCCGTTTGTTTGCGACGTTTTTTAGTATAATGCATGAATGTTTTTGCTTTTATACATTTTGAAAGTGCTGCAGATATGGTACAATAAAAGGTAGGTAGGTCCACGACTCAGAGCGCGACCGCCGAAACTGTCAAAAAAACTTAAAATAAGTATTCACATGGTATAATAACAGGTAGGCTCTCTTTCTTATAGCCATAAGTGTCGAAATCAGGTGTCTTGCTGTGACGGTTTCGACGGTTGCACTTTCAGTCGTGAGCCTACCTGTTTTTATTGTAGCGTGTTTGTTCTTATCTTTTCTTTCGCAAAACCCTTGACTTGATTCCTATGAACAATAAAAATGAAAAAAAAAAATTATAGTACAATACTCCAATTTATTTATATGACAATAAAATTTTTAAAAATAACATAACTTGGGTGCTTTCGTTCCATTGAACACAACTTTTTAATTTTTCAATAGATTTTCTTCAACAATAGCTTATTTTTTTTGGAAAAATAAAGCCTTTTAGTAAAAAATATCAAAAGTAACAAAATATTTTGATTTCTTAACGAAATTTGCAACTATTTTGTCTTTTTTTGGAAGTTTTTGTGAAAAATAAAAAAAATCCCCGAAATTTGAATTTATTCCGCCAAAACTAACAGCTCGACCAAAAAATGATGTTGGCATTGTTTGTAAGAAATTTTATTAGCTCTTATTTGATATATCATTTGTTTGATTACTGTTGTTGGTTCTGGAGATATATGCAATTAAGTGGAACCAACTTTTTTTTTCGTTGAAAACCCTATAGTGGGCAATATCTCAAAAACGAAGTGACAGAGAGAAAAGGATAGTGGCATTCAAAGTACATATTGGCTGTAAACCAGTGTTATCAATGTTGTTTTTAAATTTTTGCTTGTCGCTGATTATTACAGATTTCTTATATTTCTCATTTAGTTTTTTTTTGTAAAAACTATAAAGTGTTGATGTTAGGCCGTTTGCTAATTTTTTGGATGCGCACAAGCAGCTCCCAACTTGGATCTTAGGTTGCTCGTGGCTTGGCATGTGCTTTGGAGCTCATTATTGGCAGCGGAAGATGGTAATTTAAAGAACGGCTTCTTTTAGCGTCCAAAAAGTTTGGATCTACAAGCGAGAGAGTATTCCATTTCCCTTGAATTTTCACATTTGAATTGTCTTTATCGCCGGGTATTAACAATAAAAAATGGATGTTATGCTATTTTTGGATAAGAATTTGAAATTTATTTGTTTTATTTTTGCAATAATATTTAATGAAGGTCAAATTTAAGGTTAACCATAATTTATATTAAATAACGGCAGTTTAAATAAATTTTTTGTAGAGAAGAAAAAATCTACCATTAATTTTTTTAATCTGCCACTCTTTTCAGACACAATCTTTTCAGGCCTCCGATTTGTCAATTTCCAACTTATAGGAAAATTAGTTATTTTTTTTATTAACGTTTTTAGTAAAGTTTTAAGACACAAATTTTTGATATAAAAATAAATCTTGAAAATGAAGTCATTGAAAATAAATCTTAAATAAATTTTAAAAAATTGTAATTAAAAGATGACACCAATTTCTCATGATTTCAGATAGATTTTATTTTTCGTTTTGTACAGCCTTATTTCTTCAGGAAGTTTTATCTAGTCTCTTCTAAAAACAAAATGTCCGCCAGCTTACAAAAATTTAGAATATGTTCACACGGTCATGTTACTGAGGCTATGTTTACACTATAATATTTCTTAACTTAAAATACATAGCATACTTGTGTTCCGATATCACTACAATCTCGGCCCTCCTGAGTTTTCAATCGGCCCCGATTGGTTAGTGTCGCTTTCGTTTTCCAACAGTTCTTCATCCAACACCCTGTTGAACCCATTTTCGTATCCTACTCGAATCCAGAATCCCATGGTATGGTAACTGTGTTACTTGAAAATTTTCAATATCTTGTATAACGTATCTGTCGTTGTCCAACTTTTCTTTAATTACGTAAGACCCTCGATATTTTCGAATGAATTTCTTATTGACACCTGTCGTTATATTTTTATTTTGTTGACATTTTTTATTACAACAAAATCACCACCATTTAATATTCCAGCAGGAGCATGTCGCTTTAGGAAATAGTTCATACTGTGTGTCTGTGCCTGCTGCAGCGCATCAGTTAACTTATCTGCATGATTATCTGAATCTGTCAATTTAGCCAACATACCCTTTAACACCCGATTAACTCTTTCAATTTGCCCATTCGACTGTGGCGACGCTACGGAAGCCTTAAAATGACTTATATTTCAAGCCCCTATAAAGCTTTTAAACTCTTCTGAAGTAAAACATGTTCCGCGGTCACTGATAATTCTTCGGGGGCGGCTATGATATGAGAGGCTTAGGCTTCACAAACCTCCCTGCTGCCAGGAGTATTTACTGCATATAACTTAACAAACTTTATAAAGGCGTCTATGACAGCAAAGATATACTTGTGGTGAGACCGAGTGAACGGCAGAGGCCCGAAATGGTCGATGTGCAGCTGGTCAAAGGGTCTAGGAGCCTTAGGAATGTTGTGAAAATTTCTTTCGGTTTTTCCATTGGCACCTGAGTAATAAATGTATTTAAGGCAGTTCTGAATAAAGCTGTTAAGCTTCTTGTTCATATCTGGAAACCAATAATGCTGGTTTATTTGATTAGCGCACTTTGTTATTCCTAAGTGGCCGCACATTTCATGCTTCTGTAGCATAATATTGTTTTCTAGATTTTTAGGAACCAATAGTTGTTTTCGTTTGTTTTGGTCTATGCGGAAAACAAACCCATTTTCAAGCATAAAATCTTTTACATCTTTTACCTCTAAACGTTCCCTAATTTTTTTAATTTTGGCATCTCGAGATTGTGTCACCTGTATAATTAAATCAAGGCCTTCTGTGGCAACAGCTGCCGTCATATTAACCCTGCTTAAGGCGTCTACGTGTATCATCCGCTCACTCGACCTGTGTTGTAGTTTGTAGTTGTAATTTTCCAACCTAAGTGCCCGTTTTGCAATGCGTGGATTGACGTCTTTTTTGCCTAAAGTTTGTGAAAGTGCGTCGCAATTGGTTATAATCGTGAATGGAATGCGGTCAAGAAACGTGTGGAAACGTTCTATGGCATACACCACTGCCAACGTCTCCAGCTCAAAACTTATCAATTTTGCCTCACTATCTGTTGTTGCACGGGAATAAAAGGCGACAGGGTGGAACTGACTGTCGTCTTGCCTTTGCATAAGAGCTGCATCAAAACCGTATGTGCTCGCATCGCAATGCAACTCGATTTATCTTTTTGGGCCGTATATTGCTAAGATAAGGGAGATAAGGGGAGATAAGGGGGCGATCTTCACATGGCAACGTGTCTGACTGCCTCAACTTGGCGAGGCCAGCATTATCCATGTCGAAATCGTCTCAAGTCGACTCAAACCTCCGCGTGGTGTCTCCTGGTAACGTCAAAGTACTATCGCCCGATAAACTTTGGCGGCGAATCTGAGCGGCGGGCTTCCTTTGGCCATCAAGCAAAGGTTGTGCGTTGGGTTTGAAGCCCACCATGTAATAAAACCATTTCAATGAAAAGTTTAAGAATAAATAAAAGAATGATCCCCAAATCTGATGACGACTACCGCAAACGAAAAACTGATAATGATTTACGGATATGCACCTGGAATGTCCGAACCCTAAATTGGGATGGTGCCTCTATCCAACTGAATGATATCTTGGAAAGATATAATTCTGATATCACTGCAATCCAAGAAATGCGATGGAAGGGACAGGGTTGCTTACGGCAAGCATCCTGTGATATCTACTACAGCGGCCATGCGGAGAAGCACGAGTTTGGATGCGGATTTGTAGTTGGCAAGAGAATACGGCATCATGTCCTGCGATTCACTCCTGTGAACGAACGGCTTGCCATAATCCGCTTCAAGGCAAAATTTTTTAACATAAGCCTAATATGTGCGCACGCTCCGACAGAAGAAAAAGATGACGAGACCAAAGAAAGTTTTTACGAGCGCCTTGAAGACGCATACGAGCGCTGCCCCCGTCATGACATAAAAATCGTGCTTGGTGACTTCAACGCCAAGGTGGGTAAAGAAAACATATTTGGTCCAACAGTCGGAAAGTTCAGCCTCCACGACAACACATCCGATAACGGAATGAGGTTGATTGACTTCGCCGCAGCACGAAACATGGTCGTTAGTAGCACTAGATTCAAGCATCTCAATATTCATAAGGCCACTTGGCTGTCCCCTGATCAAAAAACATGCAACCAAATTGATCACGTTTTGATTGACGGAAGGCACTCTTCCAGTGTACTAGACGTACGCACGATCCGTGGTGCTAACATAGACTCGGATCATTATCTTGTCGCAGCCAAGATCCGCACACGTCTGTGCGCAGCTAAGAATGCTCGCAATCCTACACAAAGAAAGCTAGACGTCGATAAGCTGCAGTCAAAACGGACGGCCGAAGCCTTCGCTACTCGACTCTCACTCCTGCTTCAAGAAAGCACTCCTCCGATCGACGATATATGTGGACAGTGGACGCACATATCCCACTCTATGCGTACGGCTGCCGAAGAGATGATAGGCTACCACCGCCCTCGCCGAAACCAGTGGCACGACCAGGAGTGTCGCGACGCCACTGCAGAGAAGGACATCGCCTACAAAGCCACCCTGCAGTCGGTTGTAACGCGTGCTGTTATGGAGCGATACCGAGAGAAGAGGAGGGAAGAGAGACGCATTTTCAGGCGAAAAAAACGAGAGGCGGAAATGCGTGAGTGCGAGAAAATTGAGATGCATGGCGACAGGAATGAGACTCGAAAATTTTTCGAAAAAATAAGACGCCTGGCCGATGGTTTTAAGACCGGAGCCTCTTCCTGCAAGGATGAGAATGGGAATCTAGTGACAGATATCCAGAGTACACTGATGCTATGGAGGGAACACTTCTCTAGTCTTTTAAATGGCGACGCTGACAACAATCCCGCCAGTGGAGATGATATCCCGGAAACCCCAATCATGGATGACAGCGTTGAAGTTCCGCTGCCCGACTATAACGAGGTCTTAACAGCTATAGCTCGGCTTAAAAACAACAAAGCCGCAGGAGCCGATGGTCTACCGGCTGAGCTGTTTAAGACCGGTGGCGAAGCTCTGTTTAAATGCATTCACAGACTTCTATGCAGAATATGGTCGGAAGAATGCATTCCAGATGATTGGAACCTCAGTGTGCTCTGCCCAATCCACAAGAAAGGCGATCCCACCATTTGCGCCAACTACCGTGGGATTAGCCTTCTAAATATCGCATATAAGGTCCTGTCGAGCGTATTGTGTGAAAGACTGAAGCCCATCGTCAACCAACTGATTGGACCTTATCAGTGTGGCTTCAGACCTGGAAAGTCCACCATTGACCAGATCTTCACGCTCCGACAAATCTTGGAAAAGACCCTCGAAAAACAAATCGACACGCACCATCTCTTTGTCGATTTCAAAGCCGCCTTCGACAGTCCAATAAGGAGTCACCTATACTCCATCATGTCTGAATTTGGTATTCCTGCCAAGCTAATACGTCTTTGCAGGATGACACTGTACAACACCAGCAGCGCAGTGAAAATCGGGAAGGACCTCTCCCTTCCGTTCGATACCAAGCGAGGTTTCAGACAAGGTGATTCCTTATCGTGCGACTTCTTTAATATAGTAATGGAGAAGATCATCCGAGCTGCTGACCTGAGACGCAGCGGCACAATTTTCTATAAGAGCGTTATGCTGCTGGCGTATGCTGATGATATTGACATCATTGGCCAAAATACGCGCGAAGTCAGTGCAGCATTCTCCAGGCTAGAAAAAGAGTCGAGTCGAATGGGTCTTGCAGTGAACGCAGATAAAACGAAGTATCTCGTGTCAACAAACAAACAGTCCCAGCGTCTTGGAAACCACGTCACTGTTGACAACACCTCCTTTGAGGTAGTGAAGGACTTTGTTTACCTGGGATCCAGTATTAACTCCTCCAACGATATCAGTATTGAGATTAAACGAAGGATAACTCTTGCCAACAGGTGTTACTTTGGGCTCAGTAGGCAATTGAGAAGCAGAGCTCTCTCTCGACGAACAAAACTGACGCTCTATAAGTCAATAATCATGCCCGTCCTACTATACGCATCACAAACCTGGACGTTGAGCAGCTCTGATGAAAGGACTTTGGGAGCGTTCGAGAGAAAAATCCTTCGCAAGATCTATGGACCAATCTGCGTCAATGGCGAGTACCGAATACGATGGAACCACGAGTTGTATGAGCTATATGCCGACATCGATATAGTCAAGCGTATTAAAATAGAGCGGCTTCGCTGGCTAGGTCATGTCGAGAGAATGAACGACGAAGCTCCAGCGAAAAAAATATTGGATTCGGTACCCAGCGGTGGCCAACGCAGACGAGGAAGACCGCATCTCCGTTGGAAAGACCAGGCATTGGATAACCTGACGACGCTTGGAATTTCCAACTGGCGCCAGCAAGCGCACGACAAAAGAGGCTGGCGCAAATTCTTAGACCAGGCCAAAACCGACCAACGGTTGTAAGCGCCATCTAAGTAAGTAAGTAAGTATATTGCTAAGATTGGCGCTTGAGCTAATTGATCCTTTTAATGCTTAAAAACAATGCAGCATTCTTTACTCTATTCATACTTTGTTCCTTTTCTTAACAGCTTTATAAGTGGTTTTGCCACTCTTGAAAAATTCGGAACAAATCTTCTAAAATAAGAAAACAAGCCTAATGCGCGCTGGACATCCTTGTCACTTCCCGGAACAGGGCAAGCTCTGATTACTTCTACATGCGACTTATTAGGTGTAATTCTTTTGCTACTAACACTATACCCTAATTAGTCAAGTTTAGCAAAAGCAAAACGACATTTTTGTAAGTTAAGTTCTAAGTCCGCTTTGAAATATCTAATAATCTTTGAAAAACGGCTAGAGCATTCTTTAATCCGAAAGGCATTCGTTTATACTCGAATTGTCCAAATGGAGTTACAAAAGATATAAATTTGACAGAGTCTTCATGCATTTTTATATGGTGAAAATCATTGTTCAGATCCAGTGTAGTAAAAAACTTCTTGTTTGCAAAATATTCCAGACAGTAATCAATCAACGGCAGTGGGAAATTATTTCTTATTGTTAACTTATTCAATGCCCGAAAGTCGACACACAACCTTAGTTCTCCATTTTTCTTTTTCCAAGGACTATTGCAGAGGCATATGGGGAATTACTTGGCTGTAAATAGTCTTTATACGTTAAATTTTCAACAATTTTTTGCACTTCTGACCGCTCATAAAATGATAAGCGGCGAGGAGCGCAATATATTTGTACATCGTTTGTTAGTCACATGTACATAGCATAATCTGTCGGAATGGGCTCTATGCTAGAATGGACATAATTTTCATCAATTACATTCCATAACCTATCACTTTCTTCGCTTCGCAGATCTTTGTTTAGTGTTAATTCAATTGGTGGTTCTAATACACAATTTGCACAAATAACCACGTCCAGAAAATTTACAATCTCATTTTCGCTCTGGATTGCAATAATTTCTAAAGTAGATTCATGCTCTTATTTGCTAATAGACCTAAGTATTTCATAAATGCTTGTCACTGTCTCTTTTATTTCTATTTCGCTTGCGTTCAGAATAAATTCAGGATCAGACTCACAGTAAGACTCACAGTAAGACTCAATTGTTCCCTCAGTACACGCATCTACTAACGCGGTTTTATTTAAAATTAAATTAACTGACACAGTGTCAATATTATTTTCAGCTTGATATTTTATTCTTTTTTCTTCAACCTCAAAATTTAAATCTTCTTTCTCTTTGACCTTTTTGGTTATTATTTGTTCTTTAAAATATTTTTCTTCTTCGTAAGCTCTTTCTTTACTTATACGTTCACTGTTCATCGAAATATAGTCTTTTATTCCTAAAGGTGATGGATTCTTTAACAAATTAAAAAGCATAAAGTGCACTCCTCGTTTGTTCTGGCAACTCAAAAATTTTATTTTTGTTTTTAGTTTCATATAATGTCTTCCGATCATAAACTTTTTTAATTTTACATAAGAAAATGTTTAATTTATAAAGCCAATCAACTCCAATCAAAAATGGTACTGCAGCTTCATCATCAGGTATTAGAATAAAATTATGTTCACAAAATTTTGTTTTTAAAATTAGCTCTGCATTTTACCTCGCCAAACGAATTTTATTTGAATTTGAATTGAAAAAATCACCCATCTTTTAGAACAAAAGCAACACTTACCATTTCATATGATTTTATTCGTTCAATTTTTCAGTCATCATGAATTATTTCAGCATAATTTATTGCAGCTATTATCTTTCCTTTATTTGGACAATCGCGATGAAAATGGCCGACTTCGTGACACTTGAAACACGAATACAATGGACGAGGCGGTATTGGGCAGGAGCTTCGGTAGTGTTCAAATTTGGAGCAATTATAACAGCGGATGGCGCCGTCAGGTTGATTTACAGTTTTCATTTGAACAGCAATACGTATTGCAGAGTTATTTACAACAGTTGACTTAATAAGCTACGGGATGGTGCACCTCATTGGTGGAATTTCAAATAACTGATGATGCCATCTGAAAGCTATGAAAAAGGTCAGTTAAAAGGTAAGTGGTAGATAATTTGTTATGCATTTTTTAAGAAATTTTCAAGGTCATGCACAATTTGCTCTATTGTGCAAGCCAGGAGTGGAATTTCTAAAAACTAAATATACCACCTGAAAGGTATTAAAAAGGTCAAATCAAGGTCAGTTATTTCCATTGATTAGTCAGTGATAGAACATTTTTTATGAATTTTTAAAGAAAATTTCAAGGTCATACACTATTTGCCCCATTGTGCAGCTCATAAGGTGTATTTCAAAAAAGTTAATACACCAACTGAAAGGAATGAAAAAGAATAAAAAAGGTCAGTTTTGTTCATTAATTGGTCCATGATAGAACATTTTTTAGAAATTTTTTTAAGTTTTTAAAATTTTACATATTTTGCCTCATTGTGCAGTCCACAAGTCGAATTTCACAAACATACGTATACCATCCTAAAGGTAATGAAAAGGTCAAAAAATGTCAGTTATGTTCATTAATTGAAACATGCAATAACAATAGAGTTCAGCTACTACAGCTTTTTCGCACATTCTCAGCATTAATATATTTGAAGCCACAATCCAGATCACATTAAAATATTTCAATGTCATGAATTCCAGTGGCTCCAAACAAATTAATGTGGGAAAAATTTACCCACCATAAATGGATTGGGCTCAGGGACAACACAGGACATAACAACTAACCATGCATACCCAAACACAGATCTAATTACACAATAGCTTTCAATCTACTTTTGAGTTGACCTTTTGACAAACTAACATCAAAAAATGTACAGTTGTTAACAGAGGCACTCATGCGGTTCAAGGGAGCAGTAGCCATGTAATTTGTTCTACTAAATGGTAGATAAATTAAGTTGTTAGCATTTCTACTACTTCTACGGTTAGAGTTCAAGTTTAAAAGAGAAAGTAATTCCGGACAATCGAATACACCGGTTATGAGTTGGTGTAAATAGACGATATCCGCAGACTTCCTTCGTTCACTTAAAGATTGCATTTTTAAAAGTTTTAAACGATCCTCGTAAGGAGGTAGGTTCAAAAAATCATTCCCACCTAAGCCCCTTAGAGCAAACCGAACAAAACGTTTTTGGATTCTCTCCATACGTTCAACATGCACACTATAACTTGGGGACCAAACTTGACTTGCGTACTCCAAGTGAGGGCGCACTATTGCATAATACAATGTTGTAGTTGTAATCATGCTATTGAATTCTTTGGCCCAGCGTTTTATAAATCCAAGCATTGAAGATGCTTTTTTACAAATGTAATCGATATGATTGTTGAACGATAGCTTAGAATCCATGCATATACCAAGGTCTTTGACGGCCTCAACACGACTTAAAGCAGTATCTTTAATATTGTAGTCAAAAATTAAATTATTCCTTTTGCGCGAAAAGGTCATAGTTTGGCTTAAGAGGGTTTAGAAACATATTATTTTTAAAGCACCAAACTTCAAAAGATTTAAGGTCAGCCTGGAGGTTGGAGTCGTCTTTAGCATTTATTGTTCTGTATATTTTCATATCATCTGCATAAATTAACAGTTGAGAGTGTTTAATAATGTGAGTAACATCATTTAAGACTAAAATAAACAGAAGTGGACCTAAGTGACTGCCTTGAGGAACACCTGATTCCGCAACAAATTCAGGAGACAGAACTCCTCGGAATCGTATTTGATAAGATCGTTCTGTCAAATACGATTTAATCCAGCTGACAAAATATTGTGGAAATCCAAATAACTTGAGTTTAAATAAAATTAAATTATGTGGTAATTTATCAAACGCTTTACTAAAGTCAGTGTAAATGCAGTCGACCTGGTTAGCTGATTCAATTGTATTAAGGCAGAAAGATGTAAAATCGAGAAGGTTGGACACAGTACATCTGCCATTAACAAAACCAATTGGTCAAAGATAGATAATTTTTTAGAAATTTTTTCACGAATTTCACATTTGAACTATTTTACCCCATTGTGCAGTCCACAAGTCGAATTTCAAAAAAGTATATATACCACTTGAAAGGTATGAAAACGATTAAAAAAGGTCAGTTATGTTCATTAATTGGTCACGATAGATACTATTACTCCATCCGCCGCTATATATGTTAAAAATGTTAATGGTAGTTTTTCAAAATAATATGAATGAATTGATCAGTTATCATACAAAATAATATATTTTTATATAAATAACTAGCTGGTACCCGGCGCGTTGCCGCCGTCATTGTCCAATGTCTGTCCAGTTTGCAAACAAATTGTGATTCATCTCTGAGTTTCAATATTCTGTAACCATTATTTCCAAAGCTATTAAATATAATAAATTGTCTTTTATTGGCGGAGCCACACCCCTTGTTCAAAACCCGTTTTAGTTTGCGAGTACTTCCCAGTAGTAGGATATCACCAAAAAATTACTCCAACTAAGTTTCTTTAATATGTGACTATTACTTCCAAAGCTATTCAATGTAAAAAAATGTGTCTTATATGGGCGGATCCACCCATTAGTAACTCCAATTTGAGTTAAAACTTTCTGTGACTTTTACTTCTAAAGCTATCTGTGTCGAAAATTTTAATTGTGTCGGTGGAGAAACTATTTTAGAATACAAAGACCTGGCCAATGAGTTACTTCATACTCAGTTTTATTGTTATACGAAATTTAGTTCCAAATCTATGCGAAAATTGAACTTTATGGGCGGTACCATGCCACCTTTTCCAAAGATCGCTCAAATTTGACAGTCAAAGACCAAGACTAAAATTGATATATAAATAAAAATATTTTTATGTTAAATGAATTTTTTACCAAAATAAAAATAAAAATTAAGTCGTAACAACTAAGTGAACAAGATATGGAAAAAATTGATAATTGACATATTTAATTAAAATTAAATATTTTTAAAGAGTTTTTATTGCTGGCCAATAAATGTTAACTTACCTTTTTGATCTTTATTATATCCTTCAGGTGTTCGACTGTGGACTGCACATTGTGGCAAAATAATTAAAAAATATATAAATATTTAAAAAAATGTCTACAAAATTTTTTAACGTCGACTAATAAATGCACATAACTGACCTTTTTTAATCATTTTCATATCTTTCAGAAGGTATATGTACTTTTTTAAAATTCGACTTGTGGACTGCACAATGTTAAAAAAATAGTTAAAATATGAAAATCGTGAAAAATTTCTAAAAAATTATCTATCGTTAACCAATCAATGAATACAGCTGACCATTTTAGCCTTTTTAATACCTTTCAGATGGTATACGTATGGTTTTGAAATTCGACTTGTGGACTACACAATGAGGCAAAATATGTAAAATTTTAAAAACTTAAAAAAATTTCTAAAAAATTTTCTATGATGGACCAATTAATGAACATAACCGACCTTTTTTAATCTTTTTCATTCCTTTCAGTTGGTTTATTTACTTTTTTGAAATTTTACTTGTGAACTGCACAATAGGGCTAATAGTGTATGACCTTGAAATTTGCTTTAAAAATTCATTTAAAATTTTCTATCACTGACCAATCAATGGAGATAACTGACCTTTTTTGACCTTTTTAATCTAATATCTTTCAGGTGGTATATTTAGTTTTTAGAAATCCCACTCCTGTCTTGTACAATAGAGCAAATTCTGCATGAGCTTGAAAATTTCTTAACAAATGCATAATAAATGATCCACCATTTAATGGGACCAACTGACCTTTTCCGACTTTTTTCATAGCTTTCAGATGGCATCATCAGTTTTTTGAAATTCCACCAAGGAGGTGCTAGCATCCCGTAGCTGACTTACTGTTGGTTAATTTTTGTGTACCAACTTTATTACGCATTTTTTCATAAAGTTCAATTAATAATTTAAGATCTTTCAATGTGCGTGCACCTTAAAGTACGGCGATATTGCTGCTGCGGTCATTCAGGCCTTCAATAATGTAGCCTATAAGGGTTGTCTCAGGAACATCAGCATGTGTTGCAATTTCTTGCATTGCAATGACGTAATGTTTGACTGTTTCGTTCGGTTTTATAGATCGTGTTTTTAGCAAATTAAGAATATCGAAATTAAGAATTAAGTCTTGGTTGCAGCACAGGTTCTTTCATCTGATAAGTCGTCAACAGCCGTATTGCGTTTTGGAAATTTGTTTCCATGATCAGCATCAGGTTGTTGTTTATCCCTGTTTATTAGCGTGTTATCGTTGCCAGTATCATCTATGGTTTCCATCATTATAGCGTTCAAGCCAAGGATGCCGCCATTATGTTAACGCGTTAAAAGTTACTCATACAGAGGGCGTAAATCGTAAAGCGTGACCGACAGCAAAAATTGAACATCAGCAGCCGATAAAGTTTTGATCATTTCTTATTTGCTTACTTTAGACATTGTTATCCCACTTCTGAAGATTATAATTAAAAGATGACATCAATTTCTTCTGATTTCAGATAGATTTTATTTTTCGTTTCGTACAACCTTATTGCTTCAGGTAGTTTTGGCTAGTCTCTTCTAAACACAAAATGTCCCCCAGCTTACAAAAAATTAGCATATGTTCACACGGTCATGTTACTGAGGCTATGTTTACATTATAATATTTTTTAACTTAAAATATTAGTTATTAGTAGTTTTTAAATTATAAAATAGAGTTTCCTATGCTAGAGTTTCCTACGTTTTGAAAAAAAATCTAATTTGCTCACATCTCCAAAAGTCCACTTTTTTTGTAATTTTAAGAAACAAATAAACTTTCCACCAAAATAAAATTACAATGGCCAAATGATACGTTTTTCGTAATCTCAATTTTTTCTGATATACATTTCACTTAATCGTTCATAACTTATATACCGTTTGAGAAATTGTTTCAAAATTTGAAGCCAATATATTTGTCTTATTAGGTCAAATAATTATTTTGTACATAATAAAGACCTCTTGGACCATAAAACTGTAAAATGCCGGAACAAAATTTTTAGTTTTATTCACTTTTATTTGTAGTAAGTTTACAAAATTGTAAATGCCTTATAAAAATTCGAAATGAGTTAAGATCAAATTTACTCTAAGAATTTTTTAAATCGGTCTTAAAACTAAAAAGTTTTAACATTTTTCAATCGGTCGTCCTTGCGCGGATGAAGTGACAAATTCACAACTTGTACATATCTTAGTTTTGAGCAACAAACAGACATACCAAGTTTGAAATCTGTAGCTCATATATAAACATTTTTATAGAGTTTATACAAATAATCAACCTCCCATACTGCCCACTATATTAAAACCACTACACGGTTAAAAATCTTAGAGTAATTAATAAACTATACATTGAACTTATACATTTTTTAATCCAATTTTTTATTAAAATTGATACGATTAAAAATATTAGACATTTTTTAGTCAAAGCTGTCTTATGTTTAATAAATTGAGAATAAAATTTGAATAATAGTACCTAAGGTTTGAAATTAAATATAAAATAACCAAAACTTTATTTGAGATTCCGTATGAATATCTCAAACGGTATAAAAGTTATGGACGATTTAGTGAAAATTAGGTCAGAACAAATTCAGATTAAGAACAAGTTTCTTTGTTTTTAAAATTACAAAAAATTAAAATAAAACAAAAACGCACTTTTTGAAATATGAGCAAATTAGATCAATGTTTTTCAAAAAATTGTTTTGTTGTTAAAACTTCCAAAATTATATAATTTTTTTCAATATCGCTTTTCAATAGCATCCTAATGATATTTCATTTAAAAAACATCAGATGACAGATAACAGAGATAAGATTCATTGGAAATGACTCCATTTTCAAGCTTTTTACTTTAAATAAAAAAATTTGTATCTCAATAACTTGAGAAAAAATGGCGACATAAAAAAAATAACTTCTATTTAGTATTTGTATAGGAATAAAAAAAACCTAAACCAATTTCATTTAGTTGAAAAACGAAATTGTCGTAAAATATAAATGCATTTAAAGTTGATTGAAAAACATGATCTTATTTGTTGTTTCTAAAATAAAGTTGGCATTTTCGATTCATTAAAAGCCGAGGAACATTTACATATACAGTTGGAATCTGAGCGGAGCTCGGTCGCCAGGTACTAAATATTTATATGAGTTACAAATGGATGCTTTGTTGTGGAGCAGGACAAGTCATTAGTTTATGGCAGTTTGCAAGCTGCCATTACACCGCGTCTACACAGCGGAAAGGTATTGTAAGGCCAACACAGCATTCGTATTTACAATTTCCAACAACTGCAATTATTAATTGCAGAACTTTAGAATTAGTACAATAATATTACATCAATTAGAAACATTGTTCTTTTGCTTGCACTGTTTTCTTAATTGAAATTTTTTAAACTCTAAAAGACTCTTCTTTGTGAACGCCATTTGATTGTGGAATTCACTGCCTTTAAGTATAAAAGTAGTGTCCTACCGATTATTCGGCTTCGGAAATCGGCATAATCTGCCGATATTTTGACCTTCGGCCATTGCATAATTACACGGTGTGACCAAATTAAGAAAAGTAAAATCTTCTAGAATAATTCCAAAAAATCATGATAGTGGGCACCTCTAAGAGTACAATGCAGGTAGTCGGAGGTCTTCCGAGACACAGTTATTTTAAAATTTGTACGTTGCGATCACTTATTTACTTTTTACAACGTAAGTTGTCGTCGAGAAAAAATTCAAATATATACTTTCCTAGCATAATTTTGGTCGCTGATTCAAAAAAAAAATTTTTGTAATAAAATATATTTAACCAGTATTCTTGAGATCTTTTTAAAAAAAAACATTTTGTTTCTACTTTAATATTTTCCACTATCCAACTTACATCAAATCGATTTGCCGTTTCACAATTTTACACAAATAAAATGTCAGTTTAATAGTGATAGTATCACAAAAAGTTCGTTATTTGTTCGTTATATTGTAAATCATGTCGGATTGCGGAATAAAAGTAAAATGCAATAAAAGTAAAACTTTAAACTTTTAAACACACGCTGGAAAAAATGTGCAGAAATTTTACAACGCGTGTGCAAGAAGCCTATAAAAAATACTTTATGATGGATCCTGTGCTTGACAATCCGTGGGCGCCAAACTTGTGCTGCTTTCAATGCCACGTCGACATTGACTTCAATTTTTGATCAAAAAAGAAAGCACAAGAAAATAAAAATGCCCTTTGGAATACTCTTGATTTGGCGTCCGGTTTTCGCCCATAATGAAGGTAACTGTTATGTTTGCGCAAACAAAACTATGCTTAAACTGAATATGAGAAATCGACGCAGATACGAATACAAAGCCACAGCGTCGACTATTTTACCTGTACCGCACTAAGATGAGTTGCCAGTGCCATCTTTTTCTAATAATATTGATGCCGAATCAGACAATTTATCTGGATTTATTGAACCGTCATGTAAGCGATTCTTTGATTTTTGGTGCTGTTACTGCATCAATTTAGCTCCTTTTTTGCACTCCATTTATTTATAACTACTTTTTTGCAACTGCAATATAGTCTTCAACGCTTCAACTTATGCTCCAACTGGACATCGACACTAAAATCTCTATTATTTTTTAATCTCTATTAACTCTATTAACTTTTTAAGAAGTTTCACTTCTGCCACGTGTACGTTGCTACGCGCGAGTTTTTTTACTTTGTTTATGTTTTCTGTTTTGAATGGGTCATAACTTATTGTCAAGACTTTATTTATGAAATTATTAGCCGTATTGATTTTTTGTCTTGTTGGTTGTGTTGATAAAAAGTTCATAATGCGTCCCGATGAAGAAGGTCTTGCATACCATTTGAAGATGATTTTATTGTTTTCCCTGTGAAGTCTCGCGTTTTAATAAGGTACGTTTCTGTTTTTCTCTATTTCGATCGTCAATTTTAATTTTCCGTGAATTGAGGCTTCTAAGCATAATATCTTGGTCATTTTTATTGATTATTGCGAAGACATCGTTGACATATTTTGTTATAAATTTAATTGTTATATTTTGCTTAGATAAATTTTGAATAGATTGCGTTATGAGGTCATCAAATATAATGTCTGCGATTGTAGGTGACAACTAGTAACATAAACGAAACCAAAGGGGGGTTTCGGGGTTTAAACCCCCCCAAAAATTATTGTAGTACCAAGCAAAATAGTATTCAATCAAAATGAGTCACATGAAAAACAATCACACGTTTTATGAAATGAGTGAAAACCCCAAATGTATATTTCAAATCGATTCTGGTTGATGCATAATCTGCTAAATTAGTCATATTTTATTCCTTCAGACTGCACATTAAGCCGGATCGATTTTGTATGGAGAAAAAAAAGTGAGCCGGACACCGACTCAAAAAATTTAGAACATTTGAATAAATTTCTGTACAAAAATTATATATTTCAGGAAGAATCTAAATTAAAAACATATAATAGTAAAAGCTTTTGGCACTACATAAATAGTAAAAAAAAATCTGCTAGGATTCCAAATACAATTCGATACCTTGATAATGCTACATCTCATCTTCCCATGATCTGCAATCTTTTTGCTAAATTTTTCAAATCAGTTTATTGCACATTGCACAGATTCTAATCCACCTGAATTAAACTTAGAATTAATAGATAATTCCATTAACATAGGTTATTTTCAGGTCCATTAACATAGGTGTGCTCGAAGTTGTGGAAGGTTTGAGTCAATTAAACGTAGATAAACAGCCCGGAATTGATGGTTTTCCACCAATTCTCCTATAAAAATGCGCTAATGCGCTAGCTCTTCCTCTTGTCACCATTTTTAATCAATCACTTAACAGTGGAGAATTTCTTCCTGAATGGAAAAAATCTTTTATAATTCCTATTCATAAATCTGGCTCCAAGAACGACGTTTCCAACTATAGACCAATTTGTAAAATTTCAGCAATTCCTAAGCTGTTTGAAAAATTGGTGTACAACAGGCTTACTTTTCTTGTAATCACCTTTTCAACACGGTTTCGTGACTGGAAGGTCAACCGTTACTAATCTGACGATTTTTAGTAACTATATTTTAAATAATTTTGAAAAAGGATATCAGTGTGATGTAATTTTTACTGACTTTTCCAAAGCGTTTGATAGAGTTCACCATAATTTATTAATAAACAAACTTGAAAGAATCGGTTTTCATTCAAATATTTTGAGATGGCTCAAGTCATATCTCACCGGCCGGGCGCAATATGTCCGTATTAACAATGAGCTTTCAGATGTTATCTATGTTACTTCTGGCGTCCCTCAAGGAAGTCATTTAGGACCTCTTCTGTTCTTATTATTTGTTAATGAAATACCTAAAATTCTAAAGTTTTCACAGTGTTTAATGTATGCTGATGACATTAAAATCTTTTCTCGTCTGAAATCAACTTCCGAATGCTCAGAACTTGAGTTGGATTTAGAAAGACTATCTACTTGGTGTCGTTATAATTTATTGCCACTTAATATTGCAAAATGTCAATGTTTAACTTTTCATAAAAATTTAAATCCATTACTGTACCCCTATAAGCTCGGCGAAGTAACATTATCAAGATTAACAGAAATGAAATATTTAGGTGTTTTTCTTGATCATAAGCTTAGTTTCTCTAAACATATTGATTATATGATCTCTAAAGCTAACTCCATGCTGGGTTTCATTACTAGAAACTCAAAAGAATTTAATGATCCTTTTTCTCTCATTTCGCTATATAATGCTTTTGTTAAATCAATATTAGAATATTGTTGTATTATATGGGATCCTTATACTCAGTGTCATCTGACCGAATTGAACGAGTTCAAAGACGCTTCACTAGAATAGCAATTGGGCGCCTAAATTGGAATATTGAAATGCCGGCATATAACGTTAGGTGTCTACTCCTTGGCATCCTCACTTTGAAAATGCGTCGCAAATATTTTGCTGTCATGTTCATCAGAGACATTATATATAGTAACATTAACTGTCCTGATTTGTTACTTAAGATAGGCTTTCATGTACCTTCGCGGGACCTCAGATCTCAGAATTTGTTTCATGTGCCATATTGCAGAGTAAATTATACTTGCAATGAACCCATAACGCGTTGTTTAAAACTGGCTAATACAGTCTGCATGAATGTTGATTTTAATTCAGGCTTAAGCAGAAATGCATTTAAAAATTGCTTGATTTCCTATTTTCATAGTATAGGGTAGAGCGAGGATGATTTGACAAAATAATGCATTTTCTCAGTTTTTAGGCAAACTTAAAAGTATATCCAAACCTTAGTAAGTGATATCATTGCATCATTATTTGCCATTAAATCAGAATTTAATTCAATATTGTACATAGTATACTTTTCAAAATAATTGTGTTTTTGTCAGAGTATAAATGCTCGTCAAATCCTCCTACTTTTTAGGATGATTTGACACAGCCTACGAAAAAGAAAAAAAGACTTGCAAAAAAGCCTTACAAAACAAGAACACAACTTTTCACAAAACCTTTCACATCTTTCTGAGATCAAGACTTAGAAGATATTTATTTTAAAGCACTTTTTTTATTACTGGCTTTATAACACTTTTATGCACTTTTCAAAAATCAAAAATATAAGAAAAATACTTACAAAAACCAAAAAGTACGTGCGGCGGCAAGCAGGAGCGCAACAGAACTGACACATTTGTGTGTATCTATCGCAACATGTTCCACTTTGTTTATTTTCTTACAGTTAAGCGAAAAAGTTATGGTTTTCGTTAAATTTGAAAATGGCAAATCCTCCTTTCGTCAAATCATCCTCGCTTTACCCTAAGTAATACTTCTAGCACCTAAGTATTCATACGTTTATTCATAAATTTAAAATTCTGAAATGTAATTATTTTAAGTCAAGTAGTCAGTAAGGAAGTTTATATTACGTTGATGAATAAAGAAAGAAATGAAATGAAATGAAATGAAAAGTAAGAAGTACTCTTAAAAACTAGAATATATTTTTTTAAACACCTATAAAAAATGTATTTTTCTTGATATTCAAATGCATTTAAGATTATTGGAAAAGTACTGAGCTCTTCTTTCTTTTTGTGTATCGTATGGTGTTGTTTAATCCAAACTGAGTACTATGAAAAATGCGTTTTTTATAAGTGTTAAAATATATAAATATTCGAAAATCATGAATTTTGTACTGGAGCGCTATCTGGCGCACATTTAACTAAAAACTGGTTAAAATAAATCGATTTGCGTACCTAAAAACTCATATGTACCCACTAATATATATATACCCACCAAAATTTTCCAAAATCAAACAGTAATTATGGCAATTAAATAATATTTGAGCTGAAGGAAGCTTTTGAATATCGATTTCTCACATTTTATATAATTGTGGCACTTAGTTTTAGTTAAACCGCACCAAACGATATATCAATGGAAAGAAGAGCTCAATAATTTTCCAATAGTTTTAAATTCATGTGAATATCATGAAAAATACATATTGTACACGTATTTAAAACAACCTCTTTTCGAAAATGACAACAAACAAATAAAAACAAAATTGGCCATTTCAGCCCTTGAAAGGACTTTGACCGAGCTTCTTATGATCAATTGTGTTGTGTGTGTTATTAAATGTTTGCACACAATTGACCGATAACTGGACCTACATGTTTTATGCCGACTCCGAACGGCTCATGTTCTCAAGAAGCTTTACATGGCATTATTTACACGGTCACCACAAATGAAAATGACAATATATGGATTTTTTGGGGTCTCAAAAAACACAAAAAATTTTCAAAATTTTTTTAGTGAACCATGAAAATCTTTAGTGTTTTGCCTATCTTAGGATGATGCATTCTGAAGAAAAAAGTTTATTATTAAAAAGATTCTGACCACTTGAAGGGTTGTTGGCAATACTTCGATTTGAGTTATCTTTTCAACTTCTAGCATGGAGGAAACTTGAAATATTTGGAAACAAATTAATTCAAAAGTAAGACATAGTAAAAAAGCCTAAATTTGAGGAAAATCTGTTGAATCACTCGCTACTGCAAAAATCAAAGAAATTTCCCGTTAAATATTTATTTTTCGTCCTTTTTCAAAGTCATTTTTTAAACATCGATAACACAAACTCTACAGAATTAAGTTTATAGTGAAGTCATGTGATTCATTATAAAAATAATTCCGATTGACTTCCGAAAGTGAAGAAAAAATTTACAATTTCTAATTTTCCATCGTTGTTCCCAAAATACGTTTCATAAAATTTCTCTAAATTTTTAAATATTATCCGATGTTAAGGAATTATGGCTTATTAGGTAAAAATATATTGGTTTAATTTTTCTTCTGTTCGCCCCTCCAGTGACATAATATAGTTATTCGCCTTATTCATAATTTTCCATTGGATTTTCAAAATCAGTTTCGTGAAAATCCTTCAAAATTGCGCAAAAATATTAACCGATTTTGGAAAAGTGTAGGACAGACCTATCGTTGAAAATATATTATTTCGATTTCGTCAGCATTTGCGCATTGGACAAGTAATACCAAACTATTTTTTCAAATTCAGACTCTTTGTTTTTCATCTCAAGGTGTCAGAAATTTAGCGGTTTTTACTTTCGCATTTTTTATCAAAATTTAGTAAACATTTTTCATTTTCCTTGAATTTTTATACCCCCACGCGTACTGCGTAAGGGGTATATTAATTTTTTCACGACGTGTGTAACACCCAAAAGGAGGCGTGATAGGTATAGAAAAGTATATATATTCTTGATCAGCATCACCACCTGAGTTGATTTAGCTATGTCCGTCTGTCCGTCTGTCTGTCGACACGATTACAGCCGTAATTTTCAAGCTATCGTAATGAAATTCGATATTTAAGATTTTTTTAAAAAAAACTAAGATCAAGTTCGAGAATGGGCTAAATCGGATGAAAACCACGCCTACCTCCCATACAACCCCAAAATTGAAAACTCTATAAAAAAACTAATATTAAGGATACAATACTGAAACTCGGTATTTGTGTGTTCTATGTCAAAAATTAGGTGTGTTAGAAAAATGGACGTCATCCATCCACTAACACGCCCACCTCCCATACAACCTTAAAATTTAAAACCCTACAAAGAGGCTAATATAAAAGGTACAAAACGGAAACTCGGTATTCGTGTATTCTATGTCAGAATTGAAGTGTGTTAGAAAAATGGGCGTCATACACCAACTAACACGCCCACCTCCCATACAACCCCAAAATTGAAAATATAAAAAGGCTTATATTTAAGCTGCAGGAAAAAAATTTGATATGTGTGTATTTTAGACACATAAAAATAATAAAGCCGTGGGGTATTTGAACTTCGGCCAAGTCGAAGATATACCTTACTAGTTTTCTATAAATGAGAATTTTTTGTGCGAGAAAAATACCTTTCATTATTAGAGATATTGAAATATTTCCATTTCCCACAAGTGAAGAAATATTTATTAGAAAATTTATTCTAATTGAATTATCGAAAATAGAGAAATTTTTTATCGGAGAAAGGTAGTTATTTCTTACTGAATGTGTGGGGAGAAAAATATTAAATTTTTGCTGACCTTATTGGGACCCGAGTAAAAATTAAAATATTTTAGCTCAAGCCTTATAACCTTCGAACAACTGCCAAATAAGAAAAAAATCAAAATGCCACAATTTTATAACTCAAGAAAAAAATCCATTAAACGGCCTACAACTGGTGCTTGCAAAATATTTAAGCCGAACAGATCCTAAACAACGTTGAAGCCAGATTATTTTAAAACGACCGCTACCACTGCTGTTTACCTTCTGTACGGATAGAATGTCCTGACAGTGACTGTTTTAATTTAAAAAAAAAAAAATAAGGTGCTGGTCATGCCTGAAGTTTGAACAAAGAACCATTAGTGCAAAAATTTAACGCACTAACCGCTTCAACTCAGCCGCTGTAATTACGTAAAATTGTTTTTATATATAAGTTCTACATTTGATAAAACCCCACCAAAAAAAATTGCTGGTTGCGCCCCTGACGAGTTACCCATTGGCATACCAAAGGACTGGTTGTAAATTTCTTGTCATATATAAAATAGTTATTTTTGTTTAAGCAAAAGTCCAGGATTTCTAAAAACTTCTTCTTTGGGATTTTTGTTTTTTCTTCAATTTTGTTCCGTTGTCTCATTACACTGGTTTACAGCCAATATGTACTTTGAATGCCACTATCCTTTTCTCATGTAAAATCGGTCGCTAATTCCGAAAAAAAAATTTTTTTTTCTGTCACTCCGTTTTCGAGATATTGCCCACTGTAGGGTTTTCAACGAAAAAAAAAAGTTGGTTCCACTTAATTGCATATATCTCCAGAACCAACAACAGTAATCAAACAAATGATATATCAAATAAAAGCTAATAAAATTTCTTACAAATAATGCACACATCATTTTTTGGTAGAGCTTTTAGTTTTGGCGGAATAAATTCAAATTTCGGGGATTTTTTTTATTTTTCAGAAAAATTTCCAAAAAAATACAAAATAGTTGCAAATTTCGTTAAGAAATCAAAATATTTTGTTACTTTTGATATTTTTTACGAAAAGGCTTTATTTTTCCAAAAAAATAAGCTATTGTTGAAGAAAATCTATTGAGAAATGAAAAAGTTGTGTTCAAAAGTTGCTATGTTATTTTTAAAAATTTTATTGTCATATAAATAAATTGTGTTATTGTACTATAATTTTTTTTTTTCATTTTTATTGTTCATAGTCAAGGGTTTTGCGAAAGAAAAGATAAGAACAAACAGGCTACAATAAAAACAGGTAGGCTCACGACTGAAAGTGCAACCGTCGAAACCGTCACAGTAAAACACCTGATTTCGACACTTATGGCTATACGAAAGAGAGCCTACCTGTTTATATTATGCCATGTGAATACGTATTTTGTGTTTTTTTGACAGTTATTTACAGTTAATACAGTAAGCCAAGTATTTTGTGTCAATCGTGCATATTAATATTGTCTGAATGGAGCTCGGGTAAAAAACGATACATGAAATTCGATGTTCCGATGATATGGAGACAACCGTTTTGCCACCTAAATGATTGCTATTTTTGTCTGGCCAAAGTGACTGGTGTTGGAAAACACAAACGAGTGATATACGCCACTGTCCCGAATGTTTCGTTGCCAGTATCTCATTCTGACGATGTTCCATATCCTACTTGTCCCGATTCAACACGTGAAAACAATCGAAAATCCGTAGATTCAGTGGAGTCGGAAGGAACCACAGGTGATAGTACTATTACAACTGAAAGCACAACTCACCTTTTATCGCAAGCGCAGTTGAATGATTGGATAAGAGATTTGGAACTGTCAAAGGAAAAATCGGAATTGCATGCTTCTCGTATGCAACAATTCAACTTTTTGAGACCCGATGTTAAGGTGACATACTACAGAAATCGTGAAAAACCGTTTGCTATACACTTTACTAAGAATGACAATATCTGCTATTGCGCAGACATTCCTGGCTTATTTAATACCTTCGGTCAGCCGTACAATCCAAAAGAGTGGCGTTTGTTTATTGATGGCAGCAAAGTGAGCTTGAAGGCGGTATTACTTCATATAGGAAACAAAAAGCCATCGATTCCGATCGCACATGCAGTCAACACAAAGGAACGTACGAAACAATGGCGAAGCTATTGACATGTATTAAATATGAACAACACGACTGGAAAAAATGTTCTGATCTCAAAGTCGTTGGTATGCTTTGTGGTTTACAGAGTGGCTACACAAAGTAATACTGTTTTCTCTGCAAGTGGGATAGTCGAGCACGTGAACACCACTATTACAAAAAGGACTTGCCAGAAAGAATTGAGTAGAAAGTTGGAGAGAGCAACGTCAAAAACGTTCCACTCGTCAAAAAGGAAAACATAATTCTCCCACCGCTGCACATCAAACTTGGACTTATGAAAAACTTTGTCAAGGCGTTAGACAAAAAAAGCGAAGCATTCACATATTTGAAAACGATTATTCCAAATCTTTCTGATGCCAAGGTAAAAGAATGTGTTTTCGTTGGACCGCAAATAAAAAAGGTGTTAAACGATCTTCAATTCGCAGAACTATTGTCACCAGTTGAGGCAGCGGCGTGGGATTCTTTTAGGACGACTCTTTCTAGCTTCCTCGGGAACAATTAAAGTGAATCTAACGAGAAAATAGTCAACGAGTTGCTCAAGAACTATAAAAAGATGGGCGTAAATATGTCTCTGAAAATTCACTTTCTGCACTCCCATTTGAATTTTTTTCCGAAGAATCTCGGTGACGAGAGCGATGAACATGGGGAAAGATTCCAACAACAGATGAAAGCAATTGAGAATCGGTACCAAGGATTTCGGACGAAGGAATGATGAGTGACTATTGTTGGTTTTTCATCAGAGAAACCGATCCTGAACTAAATAAACGACAAAACAAGATTTCTAATCATTTTGAATTTCTGAATGATAAATAAAAATTATTTACAATGTAAATAACAATAAAAATGATTTAAGGGAACAATAAAAATTATAAATAATAATTATATACCATTTTAAATAATGTAAAAATAATGTAAATTATTAAAAGAACAATAAAAATGAAGAATATATGATTTTGTTACAACAACCTTTAGTTCTCATTTTTTTTTTTATGGCAATAAAATAAGTCCAAATGCATAAATTGTTAAAGACACAATTTGGGTGATTTCGTTCCATTGATTACAACTTTTTCATTTCTCAATAGATTTTCTTCAACAATAGCTTATTTTTTTTGGAAAAATAAAGCCTTTTAGTAAAAAATATCAAAAGTAACAAAATATTTTGATTTCTTAACGAAATTTGCAACTATTTTGTCTTTTTTTGGAAATTTTTCTGAAAAATAAAAAAAATCCCCGAAATTTGAATTTATTCCGCCAAAACTAAAAGCTCTACCAAAAAATGATGTGTGCATTGTTTGTAAGAAATTTTATTAGCTTTTATTTGATATATCATTTGTTTGATTACTGTTGTTGGTTCTGGAGATATATGCAATTAAGTGGAACCAACTTTTTTTTTTCGTTGAAAACCCTACAGTGGGCAATATCTCGAAAACGGAGTGACAGAAAAAAAATTTTTTTTTTCGGAATTAGCGACCGATTTTACATGAGAAAAGGATAGTGGCATTCAAAGTACAAACAACTTTTCGTTATTTGTAAACCAGTGTTATTGTTCGTATGGCTAGATATATTGGAATGTTTTTGAACAGTGATACCACGTCAAAAGATACTAAAATTTCGGCATCATTCAGGGTTGTCTCAGCTAATCTTTGTTTTAATTCTGAAGCGTTTTTAATGTTGCATTTGTCTGAAATCATGTCTTCAAGAGTATGTCCAATATGTTTTGCTGGTTTATAGCATGGTACATTGGTTTACGAAGAAATAGGGCGAAGAAGTAGTCCAGGCTTGAGCGTTTTTGGAAGTCCGTATAATCTTGGTGCTTGTGCTGCTGGGCAATAAAGTTTAATTTTATCTTTAAATTCAATGTATTTGTTCTTAAAAAGGTCGTTAACTATGTTGTTGTTTATTCTTGTAAGTTTAAGTGTTGGATCAGTTCTCATTGTTTTATACGTTGTCTTGTCTTCTAGTAGTTTTTCCATTTTTTGGTTTTATTTTTCTTTGTACATTACGACAGTATTTTATCACCTCGCAAATTTATCACCTACACTGAGGGAAAAAATGCTGTTTTATCAAACAAATCATGGGAAGAAATAATAGATTTCACTGTTAAATACCATCCAACAAATGAAACTTTCAAATCAACAGTCGGTTGACTGTTGGCCTATAGAACACGAAACCCGTATAAAAACTTATTTATTGAAATTTTATCACTGGTTTGAAAGTTCATGTATGGCCGAGTGTGCTGACGTGTGCGTTTAGTACTCGAGTGTCCACGGTTTAAACCCGTATAAATATAAAATAGCAAAACACATCTAAAAACTATTGCTTAGGAAAAATAGACAATTCAACAAAAACACAAAAATATTTCAACAGATGATTTTAACAGCACAAAAATACTTTGAAACGTTCATTCAACAAAGAAAATTGTTTACTTCAACGCAAATCATTCAATCGAACAGTGTTTTGAAATAACAGCGACCGACTGTTAATATTACAGTTGATATATTCTGAGTGTAGTGACATCATCCACCTAATTTCCTCTTGGAAAAAGATATCTGTTCAATTGTCGAACCAGTCTTCGTTGAATGTGATTTGCAGATTTTTCATCTGCTTGTCTTTAAGAGTTTGAATTTTTGAAGGGTGTGTTGTTTTAATGGTTATTTTTATATACTTGTGCATATACTGTTGTGTAGTTGTGAATTTTGTGTATTCTTCGTCGTTGAGTGTTTTCTTGATCTGAATGTCCATGTGAAATCTGTTTTTTTGTAATCCTTTAATTACAATGTGCGCTTCCTTTATTTCCAAATTAAGTATTTTTTTATGAAAATTACATGCAGTTTTTCTTATTGCGTTGGCAATCTTGTCTGACCTCTCAGCTTTTTGTAATTATGTGGTTGTGTTAGTGAGATGTTTTGGAATAATTCCATACTCTCAACATGCCAGTAAATATTTTAGTCTCTCTTTTTGTCGTATCAGTTTGTCGTTTTGCTTGCAGTAGTGTTTTAATGTAATACATACTTCAGCGCCATATTTTACTTTTACGTTTTGAAAAAATTATTGCTTCATGTTTTTTAATAGATTTATAAAAAGACTGTCCTCGTAGAAATCTCGGCTGGCCTTCCGGTAGATTATATGTGAAAAAATATTGTGACCAATTATTTGTTTGATTGTTGATATATCTTTAGGCTTTTTTGGTCAAGTGGTTTTTTTGGAAAATTTTTATTTATTAAAACATAATTTTTCAATTTTTTCCCGAAGTTTTGGAAGTATTTCCTTCCTTTTTCAGGGGATTAATTTATTGAATCTAAAACATGAAACAATTAATATAAAATAATTACTTAAAACAAGTAAGTCTTACTTAAATAAATAAAAAAACAATACAATTTAAATTTAATCTTGAACAATTTCAAACAATAAATAAACACTAATTACAAATACACGACTAAACTTTTTGACAAAGAGACTACCCAATCGGCCAAACAAGCTTGGAATAAGCTTTAAACAAGTTTACAAGCGTAAGCCTCAAGCTTGGATAACGCTTTCATTTACTATTGTAGAACGCTTACATGTAATTGTAGGATAAACGAAAGTGAACCCTTGGAATACTATTCCTTACTTCAAGGTTAATCCAAGTGTTGTTTTTACAATTGGATATAAGTGTTTTAATAAGCTTTTTCCAAGTGTGCTACATTCAACAAATCAATTAGCACTCGCGAAAAATTTTTATTCCGTGGCTCAGTTGGTAAGCCACTGGTTTTTTGATTTGTTGTGATTTGGACATCCAAGGTTCAATTCCCAACCGGAACATTTTTATTTTTATTTATTTTTTATTTTCGTTTGTTAAAATTGAAGCATTTATTTATATGAAAAATTGCATCCCTTCAAAAATTTTTGTGTTTGCTACCCCAGGGATCGAACACGCGAACCACCGCATATGAGTCGGACACTCTAACAGCTTGCCGTTAGCCTTATGGCTGCTGAGCGAACAAAATGAAAATAAAATACATTTATGTATGTATATATGAGAGCATCACAACTTTGAACAGTTGTGAAACTATTACCGTTGTCAGCGTTATCTAAGTATGATTGCAAAACACTTACTTGATGCAAGCCTTTCCAAGTATTATTGTACATCACTTGCTTTTTGTGTTTTACGCAATAGTTATACAAAGGAACTTGGAAATTTATTACCTGGGCAAGTGTTTTTCAAGCGTGCTTGGATAAGGCTTGCTTTTTGTATTGCATGTAAGCTTAATCCAAGCACTATTTCTAAATGGTTGATTGGGCTAGAAATTAACATTGTCAGCTGTTTAAGATTTTTTCTTTGGTGTTCATTGTTGTTGCTTTTCTTTGTATGTGCAGAGACTCCAACAAATATCGTCTAGCTTCTCTTCCTTCTTTGTCAATTACTCTTTCATCGACGAAATCAGCTGTGTGTCCACTTTCTGCAATATGCTGTGCTAGTGTTGTCGTTTGTTTATATTTTTTGATATCTGTTTTGTGTTCGTTAAGCCTTACTCCCAGCTCTCTTTTTGTTGTTCCGATATATACACGTTTGCATGTCTCTTCGTTTTTGCCTTTGAATAAAAATTTCAAAGTTTTGTTTGGTTTGTGTGCGAAAGAGAAGTCCTGTCCAATAGGCAATTAAACCAGCGCTCTTCTAACGAAGGCCTGCATCGTAGTATAATTTACGAAGTAATAGCAGGATTGAACGGGATCAATAGCAGGATCCCTCTGTCAGTACCCTTAATGTCAAAATCGGCCATCTTGGCGACAAAGCAAACAAGCCAAAGCAAACAAACAAATCTAAATTCAATGGAACATCGTGTTGTGTTAAGTGCAAATAACATTTAATATTTTCGTTGTGATATTGTTTTATTATAACAATAAACTAGATAAAATAAATATAATACAATAACTGAGAAATAACAGTGACTTCAAGGTGTTTGCAGCGAATTGTTCTAAGAGGTCCGAGTTTAAACAGCAGCAACAGTGACTGCAAACAGCATCCAATAAATTGCAGTTTATTCAGTTTGCACTTTTAATTTTATTTATTACTTATTTATTAATTTAACAATAACAATAAAAATAATATACAAAGCGACAAATCACAATTTTCTACAATTATTTAACATAAACACGCGGGAGTTGGTAGCGGATCATTGTTTACATTTTGCCTATTCTTAGCGTTCTACTCGTTCGTAGATTTTGTATGAGCTTTCAACTTCGCTTTGACAATCACGGTAAGCTGCTCTCCTCCATGATATTACTTCGTTAATTATACTATGGCCTGCATTGACTGCTACTTTTGAAGGCCAAACACATCCTTTCCTCGCTGCTTCTATGAGCACTTCTTGAAGGCCTACTTTTTCTGCTCAAAAGGCAGCACAACAAACCTTTTTTCCCTTTAAAGACTGACTTTTCATATACTTCAGGGCAACTTTTTCGTTAAAAGTTAGAATATATATCAGTTAAAAAATATGACATAAAAATGGCCCTTCTTACTGCTATGTCACAGATTATAGATTGAAATTAATCTGACTTAAAAAAAAACACAGGAGAGAAGATAAAATCATAGAATATATAATAAACAGAAAAAGGTTTAAAAGAAAAAAAAAACATTTTTTCAATACTTTTTGTTTACCCCTTCTTTTAGCCATTCCTTAGCCATTCTTAGTGCTTCTATCAAGCCTCTTTTTAGCAAGAAGAGCGGAGGCCTGACAAATTTTCCCACTTCATATTAAAAAAGAAAGTGTAATTGTATATGAGCGCGGCAGTACTACAAAATCCACAGGAAGGCCTGCTAGCAGCGCTGTCATTGTCTACTGGGTGTTGGTTAATTGTTCTGTGTAGGTTTCTACTGTTAGGAATGTATCTGATTTCGAAGTATTGTGTAGGGTTGCCATTATTGTAGTAAAAATTACACGCAAATAAATTTTTCGTTTACCGCAATTGAAAAATTCACCAACTACACTTCGTTTGCGAACTGTATTTGCCGCAAACGAATATTCAGTTATCATCAACTAAAAAATATATCTTACTTGAAACATTAAAACATGGAACTTAATTTTAGCATTGTTTTGGAATTTCAAGTTTAGTCGAGTGTGCTGGCATTCGAGTCTAGAAATCGATTGACCTGGGTTCAATCACTGACAAGAACACCAAAAATGTTTAATGAAACAGAATTAGAATTTCAATAATTAAATTAAAATTTTTGATACTTACACAGATAGGATTCGAACCCACGTCTTTAACATGACAGTTTAGCACGCTTCCATTGAGCTATTGTGAGATATTGTGTGTAATAAATTTTTTTAGATTACAAATTTGTGTAAATTGTCTTTTTTATACAAATGAAGTTTTCAGTTGAACAAAACAAATTTTTCGGTTGCTGCAACTTAAAAATAACTCACGTTAATGGCAAACGAAATTTATTTCTTGCAACTAAATAACGCGTTTCGCTCAACCGATTTTTATAATGACAACTGTTCAAACGATTGCCAAAAATGACTATAAGCACGACAAACGAAGTTCGTTTGCATCAAACTGGCGGTAAACGTTATTTGCTTTGCGTGTAGGTCTTTTCGCAGAGCACAGCCAAATACAATTGGTTTTGGCGAACGCAACAATATTTAGGTTTCTTTCTGTAGTTTTTAAAGCATTCCCTTAAAATTTCTGATTTAGATTTCCACTGATCTTAATTAAGTACTTCGTATTTTTAATGTTATGACGAATCGAAGAATTCGATTGTTTTAATGGAGGACTTTTTATTATTATTAATTTTGTTTTTATTCTATAATTTTTAATTATGTTTGGTCTCTAATGTAAATAATAATTAAGTTAATAATTCTAAAAAATATTTTTCAAGAATTATATTTTGTTGCGCTTTTTGTTTACTTCTTCTTCAACAAAATTTTTGCAAAATCAATGCGGTCAACTTTTTCGAAATTTTGCGGCTAGCAAAAGAGTAGAAAAACAGTGCTTTGATGAAGTGAAAAGTGCTCCGGTAATTCAGTTTTGGTTTTGCTGCTGTTGCACTTATTAATTTTTTAAAGTTAGTGGACTGCTAAAACTACTGAGACTACTGATGAGTTGGAGTAGCGTCCGACGAAACCATGGTCGATTCTGCTCGGTTTGTTTTGCAAATTGTTTTTGTTGTTGTAGCAACCTCTTGCTTCATGATTTATTTGGCATATAGCTCAAAATATAAGTCTTGTTTAACAAATAAAAATGCCAAAATTTTGTTATTCATAAATAATAATACTTGTACAAATACTTATTATTTGAATGGTGAAAGAACAAATGGAATCTTTGATCATTGGTGTATAAATAAACCTTTTGACCATCCTACATACAACAATTAAGTACTTGTTGTATGTAGGACGAAATCAATAAGCCTGGGTACGACGAAATCAATTCACCAGATCATACTAAATTAAATATTTACTTGCGCCCTACCTGCAATTCCCTATTTGAAATCAACTCTGACTACGGCCCTGTGTCAGAGTGAAAATTTTTTTATTTCTAGAAATGCTGAATCATTCAGTTTTATATATCAAATTTCATACAAATCATTTCAAACATCTAGTGAACGATTAAGGCTTTCAAGGTTGTTTCATGTAGCTCATAGCATCGCTTTTACTCTGACATCTTTTGAATTTTTTTATAGAAAAACACAAGTTTTGTAGCATCGAGTAGCGCTATAGCGTCGCCTCGCTTGAAGCGTTCACTCTGACATGAGTCTAATGAAAAAGAAACTCCTGAAAGTGATGCAAATGAAAGCTTTTTATTGGAAAGTGACGATGAGCTAAAAGCGAAGTGTATTTGTTTTTTGGTTTATTCTATCAAATGTCTCTTCATGTATTTTAACCTCCAAACTTCAATTTTCTTTGAGAAATAATTTATATTAATAAAATAAAAAAATTCTGGTTTTTATTTTTTTTTATAAAAAATTGTATATGGTTAGATTAAAGTAGGTTAAGGAAAGACAATTTTAAAAGTGTCTTTACAATAACATGGTACAACGAAATCGACCTTTACAAAAGCTCAATAGATTTGATAGTCGATCATACATAATTTAAAAATTCTTAACAAGATGGCGTACTCAGATTTTTTTTCCATCACGTCTACATGTCGTGAAAAAACCACTTTGAATATGTGAAAATTATATAAATTTTTTTTGATGACGAGTCCAAGTACATTCTTGTACTACTATTATCCTTAGAGAATTAAAGAAGTTTGTGATACAAGTGAAAAAAAAGTGCCACAGATTACATTAAATAGCAACTTTGCGAAACATTTTTTTTGTTAATACATTTTAAATATATGTTTAGAAGAATTAAACCTTTTTTCTATAATATTTTACTATACAAATTTTACTAGAGCCGTTTAACTTTAATGCCTTATATTGAAAAATGAAATTTATGTCACTTGTACTACTGTTGCCCGTACACCCTTATATTTTATTATTTTATGTTGTGTATTTTATATTATTTGATGTTTTATTACATTACATAGCATAATATTATATTATACTAACTGATAATACCCGGTGCAGCTCAACTCTGGTGCTGCTTTTTATGTGTTGGTTATGAGATATGAGTTCTGGCATGCAGGTTAAGTGTGTGGTGTGGCTTAGCATGCCCCGAGCCCGAGATCGATCCCCAGTCGCTGCAAAAATTTTTTTTCAATAAAAATATTTTTCTGATCGGTCACCACCTCTCCGCAGACAATGGCAAACCTAAGAAAGTTTGATCAGACTCTTGACTCAGACTCTTGAGTCTTGAGATACTTAAGCGGGAAAGGCACTTAAAAGAAACCCGTTTAACTGCCTGAAGTAACTTATAACAATTTCGCATAAGTACCTGGAGGTAATTATAAAAATTTTGTTGAAAAACGTCGACTTACTTACGCATTTTTTTTTATTTAAATAACCACAAGTATCAAATCATTGCTCATTTGTTCTTTGCAAAATAAAGTTTTATTAAAAATAGTTAATCTTGGTTTTCATATAAACTCATCCCTTTCATGTGAGGATCACATAACCTCATGTTTAAAAAACTGTACTTTATTCTTCGTAATCTCCGAAGGACATCAGGTTTTGTGCCCGTTGAAACGAGAAGAAAATTAGTACTGCAGCTGATTATGCCGATCATAACTTACTCTGAAGTCGTACTACTTTACTCGTAAATACCTAGCTGCGACTTACCAAGTTACTTAGAGGCTAGATGTTGCATTTTCCTACACCGGATCATCCACACACGTTGTCCCGTATATCTCTTCGAAAAGTTTAAGTTTTGCCGATCAAGTAGAAACATGAACCTCATGATCCCTAAATATAATTTCCTTAACTCCAGTAGATTGTTTTTCGTCACTGCTATCAGGTCATGGAATTCATTGCCTAATAGTATTAAAAGCGTGTCTAATAAAAGCAACTTTAAGCATTTAATCTACAAACACTTTTCTTAAGCACTTTTAGCACTGTTATAATATAACACTGCGTTACACACATTCTGTCCTATGAACCAAATTTACTTTTTCGGAAAGAGGAGAAAAAATAAAAATATACGTGTATCGTCGATTTTCATGAGCACGTCAGAATTTTTTTTTTGTTATGTTTAAAGTTCTGTGGTGAAATGGCTCCATATATTTGTGGGTAAAAATAGAAGGTGTGGTTGGAATTAGATGAAATTTAATTTCTAAAATTATAATGATAAGCCGGTTTCAAAATGGGTATCGGTTTTTTGTACCGGTTTCAGCTTTTTAAAAAACCGAATTTTTTCACTAATTTTGGTAAAACTTAAATTTTTTATGCCGTGATTTCAGAAATCCAGCAGTATTCGCCAAGCATATGCGTAATGTCTTATCCTTTATGGAAAGGATGTTGACCGATGCAACGAGGAAAACTCGCCACTCTTCTGCAATATGAGGGTAACCGATTTCTGCAAACATCGCATCAATATCAACACAATAAGCCAAGTTTTTTCCTGACTTCGTGCAATTTAAAAAATTTGTCATATGAAATAGTGCTATCACGATCACGAAGTCGGCTTGCGTTACTGAATGCAGCGCTGCAGTCCCAAGTTCACTGCGTGTTGGTATAAATTCCGATACTTCTGGACTTCGCCCCTCTCATCCGATGCAAGCAATATTGATGACAGTGTTAATGATGTTAGTACTGCTGTTGGATCTCCTTCGTTTATTTCGGGAACATCATCAAAAACCTCCACTGAAGCTAATATACGTTCTTCTGGTGTGTACAGAACCGCTGGAATAACCGATGTGGGAGTATAAGTAACGCAAAAGTAGCACAACTCATTGCAGTGATCCTTACGTGGTAGCCAAATTGTCGAAACAGCGTACTTTATTGTTGACCTTTCATCAGTTAACTTGCATAAACTTCTATAGCAATAGTCGCACACGACTTCAGGAGTATACCACAAGTAAGGAACATTAGCAGTCTTGAGTATTTTCTGAAACGAATTAACCACTGTTTTCGTAGTATTTTGCAAATTTTTACTAAGCGCAAATAATCCAAAAACGTTACAAAAGTTATTTCGAGTCGAACACTGTATTTTTTCTAAGATAAAATATATGGAAATACGTTTTCGCACAACGAAACTTAAAACAGTAACAAAAAAAAAAAATCTGACGTGTACATGAAAAATTACGATACACGTGTTTTTTTATTTTTTCCCCTCTTTCTGAAGAGGTATATTTGGTTCATAGGACAGAAAAAAATCTCATTTTTGTAACGCGGTGTAATTAATGGCTTATATTGATATAAGCCATTTATTTTTAATTGTAATTGTACGTTGTTATATCTAATGTAAATGCGGCATGCAAAAGAGCTAATCTTATATGCCAACAATGTTTGTTGAATAAATTCAAATTCAAATTCAAATCAATTTTTCAATTATTATCAATCTTACAACAACAAATTATTCGATTTTATAGTGAATAAAATCAAAATTTCTACTTAAAAATTTTTAAATTGATAAAAAAAAACTCGACGTCAATTGAAAGATCAACTAATTAACTAATCACAACAATTTATTTTTTTATTTCATATTGTTTCATATTTTTTAGTGCTGAAGAATCGCGGTCGCCGCAGAACCCAATTTTTCGAGGCATCAGCGGAAAACTGCAATAAATCAATTAATACTTTATATTATTGTACCAACATTTTTTTAAGTATTCTTCAAATGACGTTTTATAATATACTAATTTTCAAAACTAAGCTTTGCTGCAAAATATGTTATAAAAAATTCTTGAAAGTCGGCCTTTTTGACACAACAAACTTTACCCCACCCTCAGGAAAGCTACACTGCCGTCATTAGGCCGTATCTATCATGAGAATCAAAATTAATTTTATTGTATTTTCTAAATCAGTCATCTTTCGTCTTTAAGATCGGAAAATAAAAATAGTGAAATATTTATACCAATTTTATAAAATACCAATTCTATTGACTCAAATTGTTATATCTATACAAAAACTTTCGTATCTACACAAAATATAGCTACCATACAGCTCGATTAAAAGCAGTATCTACATAAACAGAGAAAAAAAGACTGTATTTACATGCAGATACTGATTTATCCTTTATTTATGTGGATACTGCTTTTTACCTGTGTTTTGCCGGTTATTTTTTACGTGAACCCATTATTAAATTATTTTTTAATTTTATAATTCACAGTACAGTACAATGACAGTACAGAATTCACATGAAAGTATTTATTAAATATCAATAAATGAAACAAATTCAAATTTTCAATAACTCACCACTAAAGGAGAAAAAAAAATTGTACAAATTAAGTTTGTTTGATTTATTGAAATTAAATAATTAAAAGAATTATTTCAAACTAACAGCATGGCAACATGATCAGTTTGAATAAATTAATAAAAAAAAAATAAAATTAATAAATAAATTAATACATAACATTTGAATAAATGAGCCAGCAATGAAACCAAATCTCTTTCAAACTTTCAGATGATCCAAATCATCTATTGCCATTCACTGTTGTGCATTCCGAAATTTTTTCTTAAATATTTTTTCTTCCAAAGATTCCAGCTTCACATTGAACATTTTCATTTTCATTTCTAATTTATTAATCAATGGAATAGTTTCCTTACTGACTAGATATTTGTTGTACATATACACGGTTAAAAATTTTTGGACTAGATTTTAATCCAAACTTTGGTTTAAAAGAATTTTTAATCCAAAAAGTACTATTTTCTATTCCATACATTAGTTTAATTGTTTTTAATCCGAAAAAGTTTAAGTTTAAGACTATTTTTGGACTACAAATTTACATTAAAGTAATATTTTCAGGAAATAGTGTTTATGTTACCTAAGATTGAAAACTTCTACTACTACGAAATTTACGCTTAATATAGTTGTTAAAGCATCCGAAATTTATTAAATTAAGTTTATTAAAATTTATAAAATAAATGAAACAAAATTTTTAATAAAATCTAAACCAAATAACATTAACATTATAACATGTTATAACATTAAACAGTGTTTTATAATACATAATAAGGGTATTCATGCAAAGCAGCAATCTAATATCTTGGGCAATTAGTTATTTTAATCAGGCAGATTGTGTGAAAGTCCCCTAAAATCGATTGTGCATTTGCAGAGATATGTCAGCTGTTAACTTTTAACAGTCAACTCTCAGCATGCCTATAAACAGCTGATTGCTGGTATAAGTTTGTCAGATCGATTGCTCCCCTAAAGGCTGATGTTCACTTACGACACAAAACGAAAAGGAACGAAACGGAAAAATGTACGTCAATGAGCATGCTTACATGAAAACCAGTGTTGTAATATTTTTTCCAACCTTAAATCGTAGAGCAAATATGTCTCCTTTGTGCAAACGGTTCTCCATGCAGTTCATTTATAAGGCTGATAAACTTATACGGCTTATACCACTTATAAGGCATTGCCGATTTGCATGAATACCTTTAATGTATAAATAGTGAAGTTCATGGCAATATAAGAACTTTATTATATACCTCTATAAGGTTTTGTATAACATACTCGTTCCTTAAGAGTTGCATTATTGCTCAATGCTTGGATTATTTATTTACATTTAGCTGAGTCAAAACGGAAAACCATTGATGATCAGTACATGTTGAGAGTGAAAAACCCTATTTACGTCAAAATTATTTAATGAATTAATGAATGAATTGAATGAATTTCAACTTAAAAATGTGTAAGCATTATGTATATGCATTGTACGAATAATTTAATGCTGACGTTGAATCTAAAATCTGTTATGACCAGCAATGTTTTTCTCCAAAATTATAAGAGCATTAGTATTCCAGCGCAGACGTTGCCCTGTCACATACCGCCTAATACAGTTTAGAAAATGTTAAACCTTTGTGGATTAAAAAATAATCCTTTTCGGATTACAATATTTTAAAGTTTTTTTTGGGCTAAAATCTAATCCTTTTTGGATTATAATATTTTAAACTTTCTGTGGATTAAAAATTATTCCTTTTTGGATTAAAAAATTTTAAACTTTTTGCGTATAAAAAATAAATCCTTTTTGGATTGGAAAATTTAAAACTTTTCATTGGATTAAAAAGTAATCTTTTTTTGGTCGTGTCCTATATGTAATCCAAAAAAGTTTAAAATTTACTCCAAGATTTTTAACCGTGTATATGAGAAATAATAAAATGTTAAACATTAATAAATTGAGGCTAATTGATTGTACTTGTACGTTCTTTCAATTGGAGAATTGGAAGCATAATTTGTTCTATGCAGCCCTTTTAAGGGCATACTATTTCTTAATATTCTGGACGGCACATTATAGTTTATTTGATCCAGAAGATATGAACAATCTGTGCTGCCGGAAATTATATTGCAAACAAACATCAGGGATAGAATTTTTCTTCGATTTTCTAAAGTTTTCAAGTTAATAAAGTTACATCGAACTTCATATGAGGGCAATGAATCCGCAAAATTAGAGCGTAGTGCAAATTTGAGGAATCTGCGCTGGACACGTTCTAAACGATTCACGTGTATATTGTAAAAAGGATTCCAAATAAAACTAGCATATTCTAACTTGGATCGCACCAGACTAGGAAGTAAGTAAGTATATATGGATCTGTAACTTCATTTTAATTGCGTTTGATAAAAGCCAATAGAGAATAAGCTTTAGGATTATATAATTCAGATGATGTATAAATGATCTTTAATTAATATGACTGATTTCAAATTATGATTATTTAAACTATGGATTTTGTACTGTATTATTTAATTTAGTATATGAAACGTGAAAACATTTATTTATATTTAAAGATAAATTATTTTTAGAACACCATTCATACTGATTATTTATATTAGCCTGAAAAGCAATTTTATCATCGCTGTCGGCAATTCGTAAAAAAATTTTTAAATCGTCAGCAAACATCATGAACTTTGAGTTTATAAAACAGGAACTAATATCATCTATAAATATTATAAAGAAAAGTGGTCCTAGAATGCTCCCTTGAGGAACCCATGAGTAAGCTATAAACGGTTCAGATATGAATCCCTCAATAGATACCCTTGCATAGTCTATTGCTTAGGTATGACTTAACCCAAGATACAAAATTTGCATGGAATTCTAAATGCAAGAATTTTCTCAGTAAAATATGATGCGAGACCCTATCAAACGCTTTCGTAAAATCGGTATAAATGGTGTCAACTGTAAAGCCATTTTCAAACGCAGATATACAATAGTCTGTAAATGTCGATAGGTTCGTGACTGTGGAACGATTCAGCATAAAACCGTGCTGATTAGGTGAAATTTTATTCTTTATTTCAAAAGAAAGTTTATGTTTAATAATATTCTCAAAAATTTTTGAAATAGTTGATAGCTTAGAAATTGGTCTATAATTACAAATTTCATTTTTATTACCATTTTTATATATTGGAGCGATGAAAGATATTTTCCAAGCATCCAAGCAAGTTCCTGGTTGTAATGATTTATTTAAAATCATTTTTAGCTCTTCTTACAAGTGCGTTGTGGTATTTTTTGAAAAGAAATGCAGAAAATCCATCTACATCATTTTTGAGTTTTTTACGTCAACAATAGATCTCGAGATATCCATTTCAGAAATTTGAAAACAACCAAAATCAATATTTACTACAAAATTCGTGTTAAAAAACCCCTATTCGTGTTATAAATACCCCTAGGGGTATTTGCACCAGATTGCAAAATTATGCAATTGCTAACTTTTGCTATCAATTGTGTACATCTTTTTTTGGATAACTCTGCAACAGTTGTTGCAAAATTAAACACAGCTGATTTGCAAAAGAAATAAAAACAAAAACATCGGAGCTTCTAATTTTTTAATTTTAATCCATTGCAAAATAACAAAATTTATTTCTTTGATGTTGAATTCTTATACATTTTTGACACTTCAGCTTGCAACCTAGTGTTGCATGTATGTAGTATTTATATCCTACATGTTTTAGGTGTTGCATATTTGCAACAACGTAGCAAGTGCAAACGTGTGTATTTTGTTAGTGTAGTGCAAGAATATGCAATAATCTTTTGCAAATGCACTCATGCAAGAGCATTTGCACCAGATCGTGAACTCCATTATTGTTGTCATAGCAAGCAATAAAATTAGAACAAAAGAATTTAGCAAATTTGCAGATTCAACGAATAATTTAGACCAAACACCTTCGTAACACATAGAGACGGAAAACTGGATGTCGACTTTTTTGAATTTATAAAAGTCCAAATTTTTTTTGGATTTGACTTAATATTTGACTCAAAACGGCTAATGTATTGTTTATATAAAAATTTATTTCAAAAATTAAAATCTCTGAAGTAATGTTGATGTTTAAAATAATGTTTCATATTATTTGTGGTTTTATATAAATTAAACAAATTTGTTTTTCAGATTTTAAATTTTTTTAAGCCATAAGTATACCACGATAGCTTAAAAATTTTTCTGGGATACTGTGGGATAATTCTGTCACAGATGTTTAAAATTTTGGATTTCAAAAGTAAAAAAGAATCAAAATTACTTTTGTTTTTCAAATTATGCTCTCAGTCCACCATCTCAATAGCATTTCTTGGTTCATCAAAGTTACGTTGACTGAAATGATAATACATATTTGAGTTAAATAGGTTAATAGTTTTGCAAGAGAAATTATAGAATGATATGTTAAGCACAAGTGGAAAATGATGCAAGTTAGGATCACAAATCGGTATATGACAAGGTTCAATACTATAGTTAAAATCTTTACCAATAAAAATAAGGGCTAACAATCTATTTAATTTGTTTGGAAAGCCATTAACTTGAATAAAATCTAAACTAATAAGATAAATTTCATGCGTAGAGTTCACATTAGTAGGAATGAGATTATAAATTTCGCCGCACACCAGCTAATCTAAAGCGTTTCGAAAAAAAAATTTTTTTTTTTTGACCGAACGTAGGGGTCGCGCACCGACATATTTCTTTATAACTTCGTTATTTACCGTCCGATCTTAAAGAATTGTTTGTTTTTGTTTTTGTCTTAATAAGACCTATTTTTGGTTTTTGAAACTCATTGACCTCAGTTGACCACTTATAGTACTGACCCGCCGGACCTCAGTTTCTACCATCTTAACGTACCATTTTGGTTTCAGATATGGAAAGCCCATAAAAAATCATTAAACTTTTATAAAAGAAATTTTTCGCTTTTTTCGCTAGAAATATTTTAAAAATTATTTTATTTAATGTTTTTGCAAATTTTAAATTTTTTGTCATATCGTATTTTTTTCATAAAATATCCACCGAAAACGTTCACATCCGAAATAATGCTTCAGATTAGCTGGTGTGCGGCGGCATTTTTTTTTGCCTATAATGCGAGACGGTCTAATGTTCAGTGCATCCGAACTAGTTGGAGGAATGTTTGAAACGATCAAATATAGCTGTTCAGATAATCCATAAATTGATACACATAATTGATCCAGTAATGTGTGCGTCTTCTCTAGTGAACATGCACTGCAGCACAACGAGCGTTTTACAGCAACAAGAACACCGCCACCCCTAGAGCAGCAAGTTTTTGCCGCATCTCTGTCCTTTCGAAACACCTGATAGCAACATTACTATAATACTACATTACTATAATATCGTAGTCTAACTGAGAAGACCATAATTTAATTGCTTCTGACTTTGTTCTTATGCCAGACATATTTTGGAAGTATATTTTTAAGATACTACCATTCTGATCGTAATGGCTTGTTTCTATTTTCTGTAGCGAGGACGAACCTTCTTTTGAAAAAAAAACTCGAACTTGCTAACAGAAACATTAGGCCAAAGAGAAGGCTCGAAAATGCGATCCGTAAGAGATGCCGAAATGCCGAGCTAAAAGTTAATTTTTTCAAGTTCATTTTGAGCCAAATTCTTCCGCATCAATGATTGACATCCTAGATGGTACTTATTAATGCCAATATGTTTATTGATATATGCAATTATATCACCTGCAGTCATAGTTGGCTTAAACGAACAGAGATGAAACCAGTGCATTGGTTCAATGACATCCAGTTCAGAATTCATCCTTTGGCCAACAACAAGTGTCTTTTTATTCGACATTGAATTTTTGTCATTTTTTATAACATCAGAGACATGACTTTCAGCACTAGCTACACCTGTATTTATCGACAATAAAACTGAAGCATAACTTCTAGCATGATTATTGACTTCAGCAACAACACCCTCAACATCAGCACCAACAACAAACAACTCAGATTCTCGGTCAGCAGCATCACCTCTAACAACAACAACATGATCATCAACGCCAACAACAGCACCAACAGCATCACTGATTTTGTTATTATTTTTATTGCACTAATGTTTTTGCTATTTTCATGTAATCAAGCATAGAAGAAATCTATGTTAAAGAGGCTCCCGAAGAAGAGAAAAAAGATGCTAGAGCTGAATTTGCACTCAAAACAGGTGTATTGTTATTTTTCGATTGCACCGATTTTTTCAAGCCTTTTGCTTGAGTATTGATATTTCCTTTGTTATTGTTATTATTTTTGCTATTACTGAAGCAACTTAGCTTGATGGGGATGACGGAGACTTTGATTTAGAGCGCGTGATAATTGGACCAACATTAAGATTATTATTTTTTAATTTTTCATTAAGTTCTGTTTGATTCAGGGAGATTTTATTTTGAGCTGCATCAAATGGCTTTCTAGCACTGAAATCGTCTTTTAAACCAGTCAAAATATTGCATGCCTCAACTCATAATCTTTTGTCAAGTTTGGCAAGACTTGACTGCGATAGTATTCAGCCTCCACAGTGTCTGCATCTGCTGCTTCGCCTAGTGTTTTCTTGAATTTTATGTTTTCTCAGCGCTGCCAACGCCATAGCCAACCACTGGATGGTTCAAAATCACAATCCATTTTAAGCGCGAATTTTTTGGCCTTCTGTGAAATAACCGCTGAACGCATCTGGTCAAACCATTTTGACAAAGCTTTTTCTACTCTATCGCAGGTGCTGCGCTTGCGTTTTAAATTGTTTTTGTAGCTGCGGTCTCAACATCGTTGCGTTTTCTTACAATACGATGGATTGTCGAAACATCGCAATTGTACTCCTTTGCTATTTCTGTTTTAGATTTTTTTTGTCGATCAAATATAAGATTTTCAATTTTTGTTTTAGTGGTAATACTATTAATGTTCGCCCTTTTGTAGGCATTTACAGTGGTTTTTTATTGAAAACTTTGAACAACTAATAACAAAGTAAATAACTTTGTACAATGTGCAATTACTTTTGACAGTTAGTGGATGGACAATTGTCACAGATCGAATGATTAATAATCGAATTATGTATGTTGCCGTATTGCAGCAGTAACCCTTTTTTTTGGGGATCTTGCGAAAACGCATCGTTTAACCATTTGCAGTGGCGTTGATAGCTTTAGCTTTCAGTAGTGACCTGTAATATTCTAAGTTAAATACAGACATACTTGTTAGAGTACCCAAGAAGGGTATGAAATTTTTAAAAGTTCCAATTGTTTTTCGCTCCCCTCGAACTTTCCTAGAGAATGGGTGCTAAAATAAGATCTGTAAAAATAAACTTGATCTTGTCGCTTTAAGTTTTACCATAAAAATTACTAACTACACACATGAAACGCATGAAACGACCACACAAGTTTGCATGTACAATTTATCGGTAAAGATTTTTTGGTTCTCACTTTTCTTCTTTATCATGTCGAATATGGTTTGTTAAAAGGTCAGACTAAAATTTTTTAAAAATTTAACTCAATTTGAGTGAACAACTAAAATTAAACAAAATATTTTAAAATAGAAATTTAACGTGTTGTTTGCGTTTCTATAAAACAAAATTTAAATCAAGCGTATTTAATTTTCATTTTTAAACTTCTTTTTTTTATAATTTCCTTTACTATTTCTTTGCAATAACAAAAAACAAATTTGAAAATATTTGTAAGGGGGTTTTCTCAAAGGCTGAGGTATGACTCAGCCGCTCCAGGATCAAACGAAGGACCCTCAAACCTCCGTTAAATAAAAAGACTTGTTGGTTTAATATTTCAAGTACAATCAGTTTTATTAATTATGTATATTAATTATGTAAGTTAACGCGTTTCCTACGCGTTCGTTAAAAAATATATTTTGGCCGGCATTGGCTAGCTTGTGCTAGCCAATGCCCCACGGGCCAATAAATTAAACTCATAAATTGATACAAGTATAAGTTCTTTATTCTTACAATATCCAAAAATAACTGAAACGAGATTAACAATAGATATGACTTAAATACTAATTTGTTGAATTAGAAGAAGCATAAATTTAAGGAACAAGAACAAGATTAATATAATAAAGTCTAAGCTTATAGTTTATAGTGTGTGAAAATGCAGCGTCTGCATTTTCCCACTGCTCCAAGCCAAGTGTCTGCATGCGCAGCTGCCTAAAAGCTCAATCGTCACGTACGGCGCTCAGGTTACATGTCTTGGTTGCTGTCGTCTGTCGTTGACTCCTCCCTCCTTAAAAATCTGCGTCTCGCAGATTATGTTTCAACTGCGTCGTTTTTATGGTGGTGTGTATCCTCGATCTGGATGACGGCTGGTACGATCTTGGGTAAGTTAAGGCTTCGGCTTGATTTCCACCAAAAAAATGCTGCGATCAGGATGATACCAAGGATAGCCACTAGGTCTGAAAACAGAGAGAGCTTTATTTTTTTTGTCAAGTTACCCAATCGCTCGATGTTGTTTAATGTAGCTCCGTGTAGGTAGGAAAGGTCGATTTTATCTGATCCTTTGGTTACGTTGGTAAACAGCTGTGGAAGTGCTTGGACCCTGGTTACTGTAGATGCCGAGAAAATTCTGTCGTTCACATAAATCGTTTCATTTTCCAGTTGTACAACGTATGTGCCATCAAGGTGCCTTGAAAAGTTTTTGGAGCTAACCATTCCTCTGAAATTTGACAAAAAGATTGTTTCCCCACCAACAAGCTCAACTATTTCTTCTCTGCTGGTCTTGAAGGTACAATTAGCGTTACCGCCCTTAATAATTCTTACCACACAACTGTCTTCTGGAATTTTTGTGAGTAATGCTGCCTTACAGATTGTTGAATTTCTCATCAGAAGACATCCTTCTTTTATTCCAAATGTTTCTTTTTGGTTCACGAACATTTCATCGAACGGAATATCCACCTGACTGTTGTTGATGACGGCGGCTCGTGCAAGGATATGGTTATAATTCTCTTGTTGAACCTTCGGTAAAGAAATGACATAAAGAAGCATTGTATCGTTAGCAAAAATTGTTGGGGTTGCGAATTCAAGGGCTTCGATCTGATTTTCGTAGGGAAGTGTCTCAACTTCGGATAACACTTTGTTCATTTATTCACTGTCCAGGAGATTTGTGTTCACTATTCCGCTCCTAGCCATTTGGCATGCTCGAACGATTTCGTGGACCTGGTCCGATAAAATAAACGATTTTTCCAAGAGGCCTTGCTCCAGCTTAGTGGTGAGTCGGTTATCTATGTCGTTATGTATTATTTCAACTAATTTGTTGTATTTGGTGATAGCTTGGTGTGTCACTTCAAACAATTCCCTGTTGATCTTATATTGCTGGTTGTTATTCTCTACAATAGCCTGCTCGCTACGTAACACTGTATCCCAGTCCACGGCGTCTGGACTTCCAGCAAGCCATTTCCATGCTGATCCTATCCAATTAATAGAGCGGGCTACTCTCTGTTTCCTACCTCTTAACTAGTGAAGACCTTTTTGAACTCGAGTAAGGTGATATTGCAACAGTGAAATCGTATCGTCTGTAGTTGATATGTTTTTTGCCGCTTCGTCAATCTCTGATGTCAGCTTTTCGAATCGTGCCAGGTCAATAACATGAACGTGGTTGAAATGACCATTGAGGATATAACCGTTGCCTTTCCTTAAGGTAACTAGAGGAGACTTGTATTCGTAGAGATGGAGAGCGCATGCTGCCTTCAAAAAAAGTATTCTGCAACGATGGTGGGACTTGGCATTGGTAGTGGTTTGTGATGATAAGGTGGAATCTTACAATATCTTATTATTATAGTAATTATATAAAGGTATAACTTAAATTGGTACATCTTACTTTATCTCATTCTGAAATAAAATTACAATTTATTATTCAAAAAGCAATATTTAAGGTTATACTCGTTAATATTCTGAAAAATTATTTAAAATTAGTTGAGATAAAAATATTAATTCTTTTACGAATATTCTGAAAAATATTAAAAACTTGTTTAAATAAAAAAATATTCTGAAAAAATATCAAAAATTAAGTCATATTAAAATATATTCTGAAATAAATATCAAAAATTAGTTTAATTAAACATTGTTCTGGAAAAAGATTAAAAATTAGTTAAAATTAAAAGATTGTTTTGTTTTGTTATAATTTCGGTTTTCATTTTTTTGTTTTGGTTTTCGTTCTCTTCTTTTTTTTTCTTACAAAGATAAATTCTTGGTCCATTTCGGATTTCTTATTTTTGATATATGTATCAATTGATTTAAAAAAAAACTTATTTTTTAGGGCAATTTGTCCTGAAAAGCATGAACTTTTGTCTAGCGGGAGTCGAACCCTGGTGATTACTCACCCACTGTTTGCTAGAGCAAGGCTTGAGCTTTTATTGTTTTATTTTATTTTACAATTTAAATTTTATTTATTTTATATTTCTTATATGGGCCTTGTGAATTTTTCGCCCAGTCAATGTTGTGACTGTGACATTATTGTCGACAGCAACTATTTCTTTTTTATAAAGTGGCTTTTGTTTGCCCTTAATTTGTTTATCTTTTACAAAAATTACTTCACCCCCATTATATTTTCGGGGTTGTACTCTTTTAGAATTTATTCTTAAATTTCTTATTCTTTCATTTTCCCTTATAAGCCCCCTTAAGTCTTCATTCAATTTCTCTTGAAAATTGCTCACCAGTTGATAATTTATTCTCTCGCTTCTGTTAAAGAATACATCACTCGGCCTTCTCCTCGTAACGGAATGAATGGAATTATTATACCTATCTACCGCCACATTCATGAGTTCTCTAGGAGACAAACGGGTACTTTCATTCTTTAGACACCTGTAAATTTCAAGGATTGTCGAGTGAGCCCTTTCAACCTGCCCATTAACTTCACTCCTTTGAGTGGGTGTACGATAAAATTCTATTCCTAGGGACGCCACATAGTTCGTTATCAAGGGGCTTGACAACCCCCTCTCATTATCAGTAACAATCATCTTAGGGACTGTAAAGTAGTGCAGTAGCTTAATCAGTTTCTTTTTCAAGTGAACAGCAGATTTATTTTTAATGTAAAATAATTTTAGAAATTTGGAAAATTTGTCAATGCATGAAATAAATTTCATACCTTGAATCTCTAGTATGTCAATGTGAAGTATTTCGCAAGAATAGGAAGGTATTGGTGTGGGTTGCAATTTAGGTTTTTGCGGATGTCTTTCGTATTTATTTAATCGACAATTTTCACACTGTTTAGTATAATCCCTGATTTGCTGGCTCATTTTGGGAAAATAATATTTCTCCAAAATTTGATCCTTGTTTTCACTTGGATTTCTATGAGCTCTTTTATGTTCTGAATCAATAATTTCAAAGATTCTTCCCTCATCTGTTATGTCTTCAACTACCCTTTGAGTGATGCGAATTTTGTAATTGGAAAAATGGCTAATATAAACGTCTTGCAAAAGCTTAATGCTCTCTTCGGGTAATTTTATACCATTTATAATATTTGGGTTGAGGAGTTTCTTCAGATAATATACCAGAATTGCCCTAGTAATCACACCGACTGAGATGTGATGTCGAAGATAGCCTCTGTGTGGCTCTATGTGGCTATGCAATTCTCTTTTTCCTTGCCTAAATATAAGTTGGTTGCGTAATTTTCCTCCGTTTTATTCAGAGATCTAGAAATGTAGGCAATCGGCTTGTCTCTACCAGACTTTCCCTGTGATAAGACAGCACCTATCGCATAATTGGAAGCATCGGTAGTTAAATTGAAAGGTATATTAAAGTCAGGGAAAGCAAGTACTTCCGAAGAAGTTAAGAGTTCCTTTAAATTATTGAATGCGACCATTGCCTCCTTATTTAATGTAATTTAAATTTTCCTGGATTGATTCGCTTTTACTCGAGAATTTTCATTTCGTGTGAGGTTAGTCAGTGGTTTAGCAACTTTTGCATAATCTTGAATGAATTTTCTATAATAGGAAGTCAACCCAAGAAATGACTTGAGTTCCTTCAAATTTGTTGGGGGTGTGATACGCTGAATTGCCTCTATTTTTTTCGGGTCAGCTTTAATTCCTTCTGACGTTATCAGGTATCCTAAGAATTCTACCTCTGTTTTAAAAAATTGAGTTTTATCTAAATTTACCCTTAGGTTTGCTTCTAGGAGTCGTGCGAAAACAGTGGAAATATTTGACAAATGCTCTTCTTCGGTTTTCCCTAAGATGATGATATCGTCAATATAAACATAGCAAATTTTACCAATATATTCTCGAAGAACATCGTCGATCATACGTTGAAAAATTGCAGGCGCATTCTTTAATCCAAAGGGAAGACGAAGAAATTCATATTTCCCATTCATGGTTGAGAAGGCAGTTTTAGGAATGTCAGAGGACTTCATCGCAATTTGATGAAATCCAGAGGTAAGATCAAGGGTGGTGAAGAACTTGGATTCACCCAAGCTTGCAAGTGTTGTATTTATATCCGGTATTGGATATGTATCCGCAATCGTAACATTATTTAGTCGTTTAAAATCAATTACGAGTCTGTACTGTTTTTCTCCCGATGGCTTTGGCTTCTTTGGAACGATCCATATGGGTGAATTGTATGGACTTCTGGAGGGACGAATTATGCCTGTGTCCAATAATTCCTGTACCTGCCTATCGACTTCTTCGCGCATGTTGGTTGGGTAAGGGTAACTCTTTGTGTAAATTGGTTCATCAGTGCTAGTTTTAATTTCCGCTTTGACAAAAGTGTCCACAGATCTACCTAAATCAATAGGGCCAAAAAGATTTTGAAATTTATGTGTCAGAATTAATAATTTCTTCTTGAATTCGGAAGGAATGTTACTATCGGGTATAGAAATAGTATTTATTTGCTTAGAGATTTTGTTTTTAAGGGGTATAAGTGTATCGGATTTTAGAGTGAGGAAATTTTGTTTTCTATCTATAACTGCTTCAAGTTGTCTTAACGTATCATCACCAATGATACCATCGAACGAGGTCAAGCCAGGGAGAACATAAAAAGTCAGAATATCGTCAAGGTGTTTGAAGAACCTACCGCAGATCTTGTTTGTTATTTTTAAATTGCCTGCGGCAGAAGTTACCAGGAAGGGTTTTTCAATGTTGTCAGAATATGGGGTTATTGCACTGGACACAAAATTTTTATTTGCACCAGTATCGATTAGGAACTCAAGGGTTCGACCGTCTTGCGTTTTGTATTCTATATATGGTACGCTGGATGGCCCCCTCTCATAAAATTTACCTGGTGTCCTATCTCATCCTGCACAGACACCTGGTCGTCGTGATCTGCTTCCTCAAATGTATTTGCTTGCTCACTCTGTTCAGTAGTATGGAACAATCGTTGACGTTTATCTTGGGAGTATTTATCGAACTTGAACTGCCGTCCTGTTTTCTGGGTCCTTCCTGAGTTCTGGAAGCGAGGTCTGTTTTGGTAGTCGACTTGCTTTGTCTGGATACTTCTGTCAACGTCCATTGGTTCCTGTGGCTTAGGTCCTGGAATTGGAGGCCGGTCGTTCCTTGGATGGAAACGGTGCTCATAGGGTTTTTGATGGTTGCTAAAGTGTGGTTGGTTCATTTGTTGCCAGACTCTAGGCCTAGGGGGAGGACTTGGTCTTATTTCTCTATTAAAAAATTGATTAATAGGGGAGGAGATGGTGTTGCTCACACCATTTTTGTGAATATAGTTTTTCCTGTAATTGAGGTTCTGCATCTCGATGCAGTCCGAGTAAGCTTCGGGCAAAGTTTGTGGTTTTTTGATGGCCAGTAGACGTGAAATATCACCATCAAGACCGCGGATGAAAACATCCAACGCCCTGTTCCTATAATTTTCAATAAGGACCTTAACTGTTTCTTCCGAGTAAGACTCGGTTTTAACCTTGTTAATTATCAATGAGAACTGATGATTCACGGCTGCGTAAAACTCATCTAACCTCATTCCTCTTTGGGTAAGGGCATTGAGCTGGTGCTCTAATGTCCTTATGTCCCTTTTATCTGCGTAATGCAGGGAAAGACATTGTTTTATGGATGCCCAATCATCGTCGAAAATATTATAAGATATTAGTGCTGCATCAGCAGGCCCCCTTATCTTTTGCCTGATACTTTGAAGAATAGCTCTATAGATTGGCTTTGCCCTAACTATACTATAATCCTTCAATATTCCTTCCACATTATGTATCCATGATACAGTGTGTAGGATTTCCATCAAAAACCTGCAACTCCTTGACGCAATCTGGAAGCTTGCTTATTTCCTTTAAATCTACCTCTGTGCTTGGCCCACGCAGTGGGACTACCGGTGCAATTAAACTTCCTGACGCATTTGGACTTTCGCTTGCCCTCTGTTCCAAAACTTTAATCTTACATAGTGCCGTATTCATGGCACCAGTAAGTTCAGTTATCGCCTGCTTAATTTCATCCATTCCGCCGCGAGGAAAAATTAAAACACTTTTAGTGACAGACAAGCGAAAAGTAGGCCAAAATCCACGAAAATTTTTTATTTATGACAATACAATCGCACAATTTTGACACAATGGCGCACAATGCAATTGATTAAAAAAAAGTGGCAATAATGTAGTTGCCAGCAAATGTTTATTTAGCGAGAAAATGTTAATTTAAATTTTATTAGAAGACTTAAGGGTACTCACATCAAAATGTTCATCTTGATTTTATATAGGTTCCAAGCTGGTTCAGGTTTCAAGGTGATTCCTAGTTGTTTTTGTTTCCGTTACTCTTTGCTTGGGTCCTCGTCAAAATATCTGCAAGAAAGTTTTTGTTCAGGATTTGTTTCCTGGACCGATGCTATCGCCACACTTCCATTTGCGCTCTCTGCAAAATGTTCTTATGTGAATAGTGCAGATTGGTTACTTGCTTATTTACACTTTTCCACTATCTGGAGGGACTGCGTGATCCTTTTTAGAAGCTGCCCATCAGCGACTTACTCAGGCACAGTTGACCTCACGCCCCGCCAATAACCATCTGACACTTTTTTGTTAGCAGAGTGCCCTGGAATATTGGTTGTGAGGAGATAGTTTTTCCTAAACAATAAGCTGGAGGGTCCCCCTTTCGGAGTGAATCGCAGATTATTTTCCACCAAAGCTAATCAAACTGGAGGGTCCCCCTTTCGGAGTGAATCGCAGCTTGTTCCCCCCGCAAGTTACCAATAACGCCAGGATAGTATTAGGCAGACAGCTTCGGTCCCTGCTCGGGCGCCAGTTAACGCGTTTCCTACGCGTTCGTTAAAAAATATATTTTGGCCGGCATTGGCTAGCTTGTGCTAGCCAATGCCCCACGGGCCAATAAATTAAACTCACAAATTGATACAAGTATAAGTTCTTTATTCTTACAATATCCAAAAATAACTGAAACGAGATTAACAATAGATATGACTTAAATACTAATTTGTTGAATTAGAAGAAGCATAAATTTAAGGAACAAGAACAAGATTAATATAATAAAGTCTAAGCTTATAGTTTATAGTGTGTGAAAATGCAGCGTCTGCATTTTCCCACTGCTCCAAGCCAAGTGTCTGCATGCGCAGCTGCCTAAAAGCTCAATCGTCACGTACGGCGCTCAGGTTACATGTCTTGGTTGCTGTCGTCTGTCGTTGACTTGTATATATATTAAGGTGTGCCAAAATATGACGATATTTTTTTTTTCGCTCTCCCCCGAAAATATCAAAGAATATGTCCAAACAAAAATTCTGTTAGAGGCAGAGCTCTTAATTTTAATTTTAAGAGGTCTCCCACGGAACTTTTAGTTTTGCCATTTAAATAACACGGGAACTAGGGTTTGAAACATTATTTTGTCCTGCAAGGTATGAAGAAATTTTTTCTTGATAAAATGAATGAATGGATCATATTCAGTACTAAATTTTGGACAAAAAAATTTATCGAGCCAAATTTTCATCGTCGATATTGAAGTTTCTACAGATCTTTGAAACTGAAAATTTATAAATTTCAAGGTTTCTTGCATTTTCCAACTAAACTATTGCAGATAGAAAAAAAAGTTGAATAGCAATTTTGTAGTTTGTCTGACGGCTGACATAAAAGTTTTATACAAATTTTTCGTATCATTACAAACAACAATGTTACAGGCTGACAAAGTACCATTTTTATGAATTTTTGCTCTTATCAATTGAAAGATTGATGATTAAGCTAAAATTTCTGTTCAGAATTCTCAGTATATTAAACTTGCAACAAAACTGTATGGGTGAGATTTTCGGTATTATCAATAGTTAAAATTAACATGCCCGCAAAGTCTTATTTCTATGATTTTTCAACTATATTATGAAATTTATTGATGTTACACATAAAATTTTAATCAAACACAACAAGTACAGTAGAGCGTATAACCAAAACTAACCTATTTTTGACCCCACCTCAATCGTTAGATATTTGAAAGACATTTTCGAAAAAAATATTTTTTTTTTTTAAAGTGGTCCCTATGGTGCTATTTTGGTTTTTTCGTTATATCTTCGGTGTTTCTGGTTCGATCCGGAAGATTTTATATCTATGTGTTTGTTGGTGTTATCCAAATATTTTCTGATGTTTTTTTTACCTCACTTTTACCTTTTAACACTGATCCAAAGTGTTATTCTTTGCAAAATAGGTCGGAAGTGCTCTTAAAATCCATTTTATCAATTTCACTTCTTCCCATGGTTAAAATAATTTTTTCAAAGCTTTAATTTGTTTGACTTTTTGGAGCAGGATAATATGGTAGGAACGGAGATCGATTGTGTAATCAGTCGAAAAAAAACATTTGAGGTAAAAAAAACATCATAAAATATTTGGATAACACCAACAAACACATAGATATAAAATCTTCCGGATCGAACAAGAAACACCGAAGATATAACGAAAAAACCAAAATAGCACCATTGGGACCACTCTAAAAAAAAAAAAATATTTTTTTCGAAAATGTCTTTCAAATATCTAACGATTGAGGTGGGGTCAAAAATAGGTTAGTTTTGGTGATACGCTCTACTGTACTTGCTGTGTTTGATTAAAATTTTATGTGTAACATCAATAAATTTCATAATATAGTTGAAAAATCATAGAAATAAGACTTTGCGGGCATGTTAATTTTAATTATTGATAATACCGAAAATCTCACCCATACAGTTTTGTTGCAAGTTTAATATACTGAGAATTCTGAACAGAAATTTTAGCTTAATCATCAATCTTTCAATTGATAAGAGCAAAAATTCATAAAAATGGTACTTTGTTAGCCTGTAACATTGTTGTTTGTAATGATACGAAAAATTTGTATAAAACTTTTATGTCAGCCGTCAGACAAACTACAAAATTGCTATTCAACTTTTTTTTCTATCTGCAATAGTTTAGTTGGAAAATGCAAGAAACCTTGAAATTTATAAATTTTCAGTTTCAAAGATCTGTAGAAACTTCAATATCGACGATGAAAATTTGGCTCGATAAATTTTTTTGTCCAAAATTTAGTACTGAATATGATCCATTCATTCATTTTATCAAGAAAAAATTTCTTCATACCTTGCAGGACAAAATAATGTTTCAAACCCTAGTTCCCGAGTTATTTAAATGGCAAAACTAAAAGTTCCGTGGGAGACCTCTTAAAATTAAAATTAAGAGCTCTGCCTCTAACAGAATTTTTGTTTGGACATATTCTTTGATATTTTCGGGGGAGAGCGAAAAAAAAAAAATATCGTAATTTTTTGGCACACCTTAATATATATGCATATATATTTTGTACATAAGTCTTTTCAAATACACAACAACAATCATTCGTGGGTATCAAGCTGTAATTTTCCAACAATTGCCCTCTCTGACTCTGCCTCGGTGATTACTTGTTCTGGTGCGGTGATACTCGGTATTCGGTGATACTCGGTATTCGGTGATTCGGTAAATATCAGTGATTGCGTTCGTTGCAAGTTTATGCGACTTGGCTTAGACAGAGCTCGACAGAGTGCGTTGGATTTGGAAAATTGATCCTTACTGTTAAATCATTATATACAAAAGTACTATACATACATCTTTTGCAGCATTAAATTATACAATGTAATTTATATATCTTATGTAGTAGAATGAAGTATCAATTAAATAAGATAAATATATATTTACACGTCTCAAGTAGTATAAATAAATTATATATACATTTCTTTTCAATAATAAAAATATAAATATATCGATAGCTTACCGATAAGTATTCGGGAGGATAGCCGACTGACCGAAGTCGCAGTGAAGTTCGACCAAATACGACAGTCACAACTACGAAGTATTCGGGAGGATAGCCGACTGACCGAAGCCGCGGTGAAGTCCAACCCAAACATGACAAGCTAATTATTCGGAGGGATAGCCGACTGACCGAAGCCGCAGTGAAGTCCGACCCAAACACGACAAGCTAATTATTCGGAGGGATAGCCAACTGACCGAAACCGTGGTGAAGTCCGACCAAATACGACAATCACAACTACGGAGTATTCGGGAGGATAGCCGACTGACCGAAGCCGCGGTGAAGTCCAACCCTAAACACGACAAGCTAAGTATTCGGAGGGATATCCGATCGACCGAAGCCGACGGTGAAGTCCGACCGAGTGCAACACTCACAACTATGAAGTATTCGGGAGGATATCCGACTGCTCGAAGCCGCGGTGAAGTCCAACCGAGTGCAAAATACGGAATCTAACTACAATGTATGTATCAAGCAACCCGCCTCTCGGTGTTTTGCTTAAAAGAGTGAGTTTACTCGTTGCCAAGTAAAAGACGGACAAGGCACTACGCCGTCGAGCCGCCCCAAGTAAAAGACGGACAAGACACTACGTCTTCGAGCCGTGTTAAATAGTTTATTTACAAAACGTGTTGTGAATTATATTGCATGCTATACAAATTCTGCTTATAGCTGATGGTTGCTCTATCATGCGTTGGCGGTGTGTCTGGCTGGTTATGATGTTGTTGTTGCTGCACACTATGCTGGCTGGTTTGCTATGCGTTGGCTGTGTGTGTTTAACTTGTTGTGATGTTGTTGTTGTTATATATATTATGCTGGCAGGTATTCGTTGTGTTCAAGTAGTTGTTGCTGTTATATATACTATGCTGGCAGGTATTCGTTGTGTTCAACTAGTAGATTTTGTAACGCCGTTACATATTTAAAAAATTGTTTTCAAAACAAAAACTTTTGTTTTAAATTCAACTTCAAAAACAGTTGTGCTTGCATTAAATTTCTATTTTAAAATTTGTTGTTTAATTCTAAAGTATTTTTTTCACAGTGTACTTTTAATTTAATTTCAGCTCAGTTCATGAAAAATATTTGTAGGTGAAATGTTATCACGTATATTTAAAGCACTGGTTTTTCTGTTCAGTTTCACCAAAATCTATTAAGATATACTTTAAGATACATATAATACACTTTGAAAACTCATGTTTGTTTCGATGATTCCATTTAACAATTTTAAACTTTGCTTGGATTCTCAAAGCCAATGAAAGTATCTAATCAACTCTTTTTATTTTGCCCAAAAAAAATGTTTTGATGGTTTTCATGAGCCCTGAAAATCCAAAATTTTAAAATGTAAGAATAGCGTTTTAATTCTCATAATAATAAATTTAAAAATGATAGTTTTTACGAAATAGTGTTTCTTCCAATCAAAAAAATGTATATATTTGATATAAAAAAAACCATTAAGCGGACATTTTGGCGAACGGTGCAAAAATGTAACGTGAATTTTCCGGAAAACTTAAAATTTTTCCAAACATATTCTTTTGAATTTCTTCTAATTAGCCCACAAACAAATGAAATTTGTAACTTTCAATTCCTAGCTCAACTGGAACTGGGAGCCGCCTAAAATGGGTTAAAAAAATGTTGCATTAATATTGAAAAGTGGCACTGAAAAAGGAAAAATAACAGGTAGTTTTTTATTAGAGCATTAAATTAAGGGGCACTTAAGCGATTATGGTACTTAAGCGAGAGGTACTTAAAAGGGGAAATTTCTATGTATTTTTTCAGAAAAAAAAGATGCAATAAATGAGTAGCACTGAAGCTTTACTGTACAGCAGTTCTTGGTCAATTGTGTGGTCTAAGTCCTTTCAAGCCTGAAATGGCAAATTTATTTGTTTTTTTTATGAGATATGAAACGGTAAAATGCCTAATTCTAGCCTTTTTTTAAAGTTTCTGGTAAAATCTCATTATTAATATTTTCTCAGTTTTAATATTAACTTCAACCCAATTTTCCTTTACAAATACTTGAAATCGCATTAAAAAACATTGAAGCGACGAATGAAAGAAAGTTCATATTTGTGGAACAGTCTGATTAAAACTAAAACAAAATTCGTTGACATAATTAAAACTTTCTTTATATATCGGCAACAGCGCCACTTGAATCTTCTATAACATTTAAATATATATTAAAATACTTAAACAATTAGACCTGACTTCCTATCAGAATCCATACATTCTTTGTATAGAATTAATACAGGTTTTAATAATGTGGTTTGTATGATTGGTGGGCAGATGACGCCCATTTTTTGTTCACACCTCAGTTTTGATATAAAATGCACCCACACGAACTTTCATCCCTCAAATATGAACCTCTTAAAAGTGTTTTTAATATTGTGGGTTGTATGGGAGGTAGCCCTGTTCATGGGCGTTTGATACAATAATCTCACATACCAAGTTTTATCATTGTAGCTCATATATAAACCTTATAGAGTTTTTCTATAGGGGGTTACATGGGAGGTGGGCGTGTTGCTGGAAAAATTACGCCCATTTTTTGTGCACACCTTTAGTTTTGATATAAAATGCTTTCATTTGAAGTTTTATCTCTCTAGGTCAAATATAAACCTTTTAAAATTGTGGGTTGAATGAAAGGTGGGCGTGTTCTTGGGAACATCAAGCAAATTTTATACTTTTCTTACCGGTAAGCTTCGTTCAAACTATTGCACAAAGTTAAAATACCTTAAATGACCTTACAGGTTTAGTGTATAAAAAACCCTCTGAATTATAACAAAGTGCTTCCAATTTTTCACGCAATTATTCTCAAATTTTAAGCTTTTCTATATAAAAAAAAATCCAAAAAACTTTGGGCATTTCAGAAACTCAAAGGACATTATTATAGCTTCTTATGAGCTATTCTGCTGTGCGTTTTATTAAATTTTGTACACAATGGATCAAAAACTGGACCTACTTGTTTTATACCGGCTGCGAAAGGATAAACAGCATGTTCTCAAGAAGCTTTTCATGGAATTCATAATTCTCTGCCACACACTTACACTTTGTGCCTCGGCCGCCTCGTTTTTACATTTAACGATTTATATTCAAACTAGCAATACCCGGCGCGCGTTGCTACGCCTTAGACAAACACATGTACTTTATATGTGACTTTAAAACCTATTGGATCAAAAATATAGCTTGTATGAGGAGGCTCACCCACTTGTCCAAAGCTCGGCCCAGTTTTCTAGTAGAAGGACATTACCAAATGGTCGCCTCGTTTTTACATTAAACTATTTATATTCAAACTAGCAATACCCGGCGCGCGTTGCTACGCCTTAGACAAACACATGTACTTTATATGTGACTTCAAAACCTATTGGATCAAAAATATAGCTTGTATGGGGAGGCTCACCCACTTGTCCAAAGCTCGGCCCAGTTTTCTAGTAGAAGGACATTACCAAATGGTTACTCCATTCTGAATTTCAATGCTCACCGACTTTTACTTCCAAAGCTATTTGATATCAAAAATTTATCTTGTCAAACACCGTTTTCCAATGCCCGTGCTATTTTTCTAGTGGAAAGACATGGCCAAAAATTAACTTTGTACTGAGTTTAAATGTTATAAGACAGTTAGTACCAAAGCTATTCGATATTAAATATTTGAATTGTATGGTTGGTGCCACGCCCCATTCTCCAATGCTTGCTGAATTTGTCCAGACGAAGAACACGACCAAATGTTACATTCGCTCCGAGTTTCATAGGGTAAGTGATTGACACCCTAAATTTTCGGCAAGAGCAAAGGTATTTTTTGTTGTGATTTTAATAAGAAAAGTGTAAAAAAAAATAGTCAACTACAGTTATTACAAACAGTTTTTTGTTTAAAAATTCACTTATTTATACAAGTTGAGACGTATTTAAAGTTAATATTTTTTAAAAAAAAATATTTTATCGTGAGTATAAAAATAAATGCTGTTGCCAATAACTGTCATAAATTGTTCACTGCTTTTACTTGTTGGCAGGGGGTCAATAACTGTCTCGTGTGAAGAGTACAATTATTGGCATTGCTAATTGTTGTTACTTTATACAGTCAATTTTATACAAATTTTTTTCAATTTTTTCTAGAACAATGCCAAAAGCAACGCGGTCATACAATGAAGAAACGCTTTAATCTCAGAACGAAAATAATTTTGATAATTTAATCGAGCATAATCTCGCAATTCACAATTAGGTTAATTTTTGTTTTTTTTTTTTGAATAAAGGGTTTTTATTTTAAGTAATTTACAACTAACGTAAGAAAAAAGCGTTTTTTTTTTATAAAATTTATGAAATATCGAATCATTAAAGTGCCTATCTACGGTAAAAATGAAATAAGTTATTATTTGTATATGATGCCAATAACTATATATTAAGTCTATGGCAATAATTGTACCATGTTGCCAATAATTGTACTAATTCGAGTGTCAACAATTATACCAAGTGGCCAATAATTGTACTCCGTTGAGATGCCAAGAGTTGTACTCACACTGTCAATATCTATCACATTGGATACTTTTTTAAAAATCATGATTTTTCTATTATTGAACAACATTTTATAAGAAATTTATGCAATTATTTAAATTCAAGAATTATTAATGATACAAATGAGTATATGCTTAACTACTCAAAATAAATCATTTGTGAATGAAGTGAGTTCAAATATGAAATTTTCTTATGGGTGTCAACTAGTGTCCGACCGAAACCAAAATTTTGGCCGAAACCGAAACCGAAACCGAATTTCGGCCATTTTTGTAATATTCGGCCGAAACCGAAACCGAAACTGAATGTCTACTTGAAAATTGTTTTAAAAAACAAATTGTTTTTTTTTTAATTTTTTTGTTAAAAGCTTTCAAAAATATAACAATTGAAACATATTATAATAAAGTATATATACGAAAAATTTTCTTTTGACTTTATTCATAAAAATTTACGAGCCTCTTATAAAGCCTTTACAAAAAAAAAAACCCAAAAACAGTATTCATAAACGTCCACTAACGACAAAAATCTCTTATAAAGGCTTCTTAAATGAGTAACCTTCAATAAACCCTTGATAAAGCCTTTTTAAAATGTTTACTCTAATGTCAAAAATACTTCAAACTGTTTCAAAAAATATGAAAACATGGCAAAACATTTCAAAATATTGAAAATAAAAATTATAAGTGACAATTTTTTTCAGAGAAAAACTTAGATTGTCAAACAAAATCAAACATTTTTTTGACTGTTTGCATGTCAAAATATTTATAAAATTATGACAAATAAACAAAAAATTATTGAATTTATCAAATTCACAAACCATTCTTGACACTGTTCCCATTTCAAATTGTGAGTGTTCCTATTTAACAAATAGGCTGAGACAATATTTTTATGAATAACAAAATTTTAAAAAGCATTTTATCTCTAAAAAGCTTTTTGACTATTGAGCACTTTAAATCTATTTCAAGATATTTTTATGAATAAGACCGTTTGAATATTAATGTTCAACTTTAAAATAATAAATAAAGAGATCATTTAAATATCACTTTAAGGAACTTTTTAGTATTTAAAGTTTAAATATTATAATCTAAAAAAAAATCTACATTTATCGTTTTGAGCTGGACCCAACCCACACGGTCAATCAAATGACTGAATTTCACGTTTTTTTTCTACTTAACACCATTAAAAATTTTGATGAAAGCGAACTCACATCTGCCATTGAAATATATGTAAGAACCGAATTAGTAGTGTCCGATCAAATATTCGGTTTCGGTTTCGGCCATATTGATGCCGAATAGCCGAAAACTGATTAAAAGGGCCGAAACTGGCCGAAACCGAAACCGAAACCGAATATTCGGTCGGACACTAGTGTCAACAACTATACTGCTTACCCTATATGTGTGACTTATGTTTCGAAAGTTATACTGAAAAGTTTGAATGCTAAAAAAGTGGTCACGCCCCTTTTGCAACGCCTTTAAAATGTAACCAGTAAAATTTACTTACTTACTTAGATGACGCTAACAACCGTTGGTCGGTTTTGGCCTCGAATTTGCGGCAGCCTCTTTTGTCGTGCGCTTGCTGGCGCCAGTTGGAAACTCCAAGCGTTGTCAGGTTATCCAATGTCTGTTCTTTTCAATGGAGATGCGGTCTTCCTCGTCTGCGTTGGCCACCGCTGGGTACCGAATCCAATATTTTTTTCGCTGGAGCTTCGTTGTTCATTCTCTCGACATGACCTAGCCAGCGAAGCCGCTCTATTTTAATACGCTTGACTATATCGATGTCGGCATATAGCTCATACAACTCGTGGTTCCATCGTATTCGGTACTCGCCATTGACGCAGATTGGACCATAGATCTTGCGCAGGATTTTTCTCTCGAACGCTCCCAAAGTCCTTTCATCAGAGCTGCTCAACGTCCAGGTTTGTGATGCGTATAGTAGGACGGGCATGATTATTGACTTATAGAGCGTCAGTTTTGTTCGTCGAGAGAGAGCTCTGCTTCTCAATTGCCTACTGAGCCCAAAGTAACACCTGTTGGTAAGAGTTAGCCTTCGTTTAATCTCAATACTGATATCGTTGGAGGAGTTAATACTAGATACCAGGTAAACAAAGTCCTTCACTACCTCAAAGGAGGTGTTGTCAACAGTGACGTGGTTTCCAAGACGCTGGGACTGTTTGTTTGTTGACACGAGATACTTCGTTTTATCTGCGTTCACTGAAAGACCCATTCGACTCGACTCTTTTTCTAGCCTGGAAAATGCTGCACTGACTTCGCGCGTATTTTGCCGAAAGATGTCAATATCATCAGCATACGCCGACAACATAACACTCTTTTAGAAAATTGTGCCACTGCGTCTCAGGTCAGCAGCTCGGATGATCTTCTCCATGACTATATTAAAGAAGTCGCACGATAAGGAATCACCTTGCCTGAAACCTCGCTTAGTATCGAACGGAAAGGAGAGGTCCTTCCTGATTTTCACTGCGCTGCTGGTGTTGCTCAGTATCATCCTGCAAAGACGTATTAGCTTCGCAGGAATACCAAATTCAGACATGATGGAGTATAGGTGACTTCTTACTGGACTGTCGTTGGCGGCTTTGAAATCGACATAAAGATGGTGTGTGTCGATTTGATTTTCGAGGGTCTTTTCCAAGATTTGTCGAAGCGTGAAGATCTGGTTAATGGTGGACTTTCCAGGTCTGAAGCCACACTGATAAGGTCCAATCAGTTGGTTAACGATGGGCTTTAGTCTTTCACACAAAACGCCCGACAGGTCCTTATATGCAATATTAAGAAGGCTAATCCCACGGTAGTTAGCGCAAATGGTGTGATCGCCTTTCTTGTGGATTGGGTAGAGCACACTGAGGTTCCAATTATCTGGAATGCATTCTTCCGACCATATTCTGCATAGAAGTCTGTGAATGACTTTAAACAGAGTTTCGCCACCGGTCTTAAACAGCTCAGCCATCGGCTCCTGCGGCTTCGATGTTTTTAAGCCGAGCGATAGCTGTTAAGATCTCGTTATGGTCGGGCAGCGGAACTTCAACGCTGTCATCCATAATTGGGGTTTCCGGGATATCATCCCTATTGGCGGGATTGTTGTCAGCGTCACCATATAGAAGACTATAGATGTGTTCCCGCCATAACATCAGTGTACTCTGGATATCTGTCACTAGATTCCCATTCTCATCCTTGCAGGAAGAGGCTCCAGTCTTGAAACCATTGGCCAGGCGTCTTATTTTTTCGAAAAATTTTCGAGTTTCATTCCTGTCACCATGCATATCAATTTTCTCGCACTCACGCATTTCCGCCTCTGGTTTTTTCGCGTGAAAAATGCGTCTCTCTTCCCTCCTCTTCTCTCGGTATCGCTCCATAAGAGCACACGTTACAACCGTCTGCAGGGGGGCTTTGCAGGCGATGTCCTTCTCTGTTATGGCGTCGCGACACTCCTGATCATGCCACTGGTTTCGGCGAAGGCGAAGGTAGCCTATCACCTCTTCGGTAGCCGTACGCATAGAGTGGGATATGTGCGTCCACTGTGCGCATATATCGTCGATTGGAGGAGTGCTTTTTTGAAGCAGGAGTGAGAGTCGGACGGATCTTGGCTGCGACAAGATAATGATCCGAGCCTACGTTAGCATGAAAACGTGATCAATTTGGTTGCATGTTTTTTGATAAGGGGACAGCCAGGTGGTGACCGTGGCATGTAGCTTAAGTGTGTGGCTTAGCATGCTCGGAAAATTTTTCTGATCGGTCACCACCTCTCTGCAGACAATGGCAAACCTCAGAGAGTAAATAATGCTATGTAAAGCTTCTTGAGAACATGAACTTTAGCCGTTCGGAGTCGGCATAAAACATGTTTGTCCAGTTCTCGGTCAATTGTGTGCAATATTTAATAACACACACAACACAATTGATCATAAGAAGCTAGGTCAAAGCCCTTTCAAGGGCTGAAATAGCCAATTTGTTTTTTTTTTTTTTTTGACAGCCAGGTGGCCTTATGAATATTGAGATGCTTGACGTAACATGAAGACGTACACACATTAATCTTAATATATATAGAAATGTTAACAGCTTATTTAACATATGCTTAACTTACGCAGCCTTTAAACGCCAAAATTTGCGTTAAACATGCATATTAGAGTGGGTCGCTTTATATGGGAGAAAAAATGAATATAAAAAGACACCCCCTAAAATGAAAGCTTACATCGAAATTGTTTCAGCACTGTAAAAATTTTTTTTTTTGGGTGTCCCAAAAAACAGCCAATATGGTCTTTTAGCACATTTATAACATTAGTATTTTAAGTCCGATCATGAAGTGCAGCATATCGCTGTATAGGTCTGAAAAAATACTACATCGTGTTCTTTGGTGTCGATGGTGTCAGAGGTCATCTTCAAGTCAATATTTTACAATTTGTATTTTTTTGCTCTAGGTACCCCATAACTTCGATTTAAAATTATTGTTTGAATAAACTTCATAAAAAATCAAAGTACTCTTGTGAAGGAATTAATTGATTTTGTTCACTACAAAAAAAGTTACAAAGGTTAGAAGTTTTAGTACAACTACTGTATTTCTATTATTGAAATATTCAGTAGTTCCTTATTTAACGTGATGCCGCAATAACTGCTAATCTCAGAAATACTTTACCTTTGGGTACTTCTTCTTTCAAAAATGATTGCAATTTGCTTTTAAGAAACTTGTTCCGTTATATTCAGTACTTAATCGAAATCGGGAGCTGGCTCCACTTTTTGAGTGTGTCATAGTTTTTAAAAAAATTAAATTTGCAAAAGTGAAACATTTTGGTAAAAGTAAATTCAAAGTTCCAGGTAAATATTTATGTGATTTTATTCAAAAATATTTTGCAATGATTTGGTTTTTACAGATTTCCTCTGCCACTCACAAAACACTGAGCGGTTTATTCACGTTGGGAGTGAATCTGCTGTTGCAAAACTCGACAGCCGCGAACGCTTAGCCAACTGAAATCACGTCAAAATTTAATATAACTTCTAAGAGAAAATTTCAATTGCTGAATGTTTCTTTATATAAATACAGTAGTTGTACTGAAACTTCTAACCTCTGTAACTTTTTTTGTAGTGAACAAAATTAATTAATTCCTTCACAAGAGTACCTTCATTTTTTATGAAGTTTATTCAAACAATAATTTTAAATCGAAGTTATGGGGTACCTAGAGCAAAAAAATGCTAATTGTAAAATATCTACTTGAAGATGACCTCTGACACCATCAACACCAAAGAACACGATGTAGTATTCATTCAGACCTATCCAACGATATGCTACACTTTATGATCGGACTTAAAATACTAATGTTATAAATGTGCTAAAAGACCATTTTGGCTGTTTTTTGGGACACCCAAAAAAAAAATTTTTACAGTGCTGAAACTTTTTCGATGTAAGCTTTCATTATAGGGGGTGTCTTTTTATATTCATTTTTGGTGACCCGCCTTAATGCATATGCATTTGCGTTTTACATGCGCTTGTTAGCTTTTGCCAGGCTGTCTTATATAATGGAAAACCATTCAAAAGTTGAATTAAAATTAAAGTACAACTAAAACAACCGGAAACCAATGCAAATGCATTATTTATATTGCTTTTTATTATCAAAAAAAAAAAATATACTTTGCGCACCAATCACAAAAACCACTTTTTCTTAACATTTATTAACACGCGAAACAAAAAAATTTAGGCTTCAGTTGGGAACAAAATCGAAAATCCAACTAAATTAATCGTTATATATCTCGCTGGTACAACTTCATTTCGAAGTACCAACCTTATTGATTTTAAACAAGACGTTGGAAAATAATAACAAAAATTATTTTCTGATGCGTCCAACATTATGAACAAATCTATCGAAAGGGTAAAGGAATTCCATTTAATAGGGTTGTAAGCAAGAAAATAATTTCTGCGCAGATGCACAAAAGCCATAACATATCACTGCGACATTTCAGATCGTACTGAGATCCTCTTAAAAACATTTGAGCAGATGCAATAGAATATTTGTATGCTGAAAAAACTACAACACTAACAAATTTCATCCCCCATTTAATGGTGAGATTGTATTGTATAAATATTTCTCTCTGAGCAAGTTGACTGCAAATAAAGTAGCTAGTGGCGCCATAAAAAAAAATTTTAAATCTGTACATTTGTATTTAGCTTTCAATCCGTCGAGATTGCGTTATTGTCGATGAATAACATTAGCAATAAATAACAAAATAATAATTCGGTTATATATCAGACACAATTCAATATTCAATGCAATATACAATTCAAGCCTGGAAATCATAACAAGTACGATGTTAGATTATTGGCAACATTGCTCAGGAGACCAAACTGAGAGTAACTCCCCACACAACATGGCAGCCGTGCTGTGTGATGAATTACTCTCACAATAAGAGCTTAAGCATTGGTTTTCTGTTGTTTGTTGTGCTGTTTGCAAAGTTTTAGCATGGATTAAAATACATAAATTCTTAAATAATTAAAGAAAAAGTTTTAAAAAACATAGTACCCCATAGTAATTTCGCTTATCATAGAAATTGAATAGTGAAAAATTATGCAAATCGGTTCAGCGGTTATTGAGAACACTCGTTACCAAATATGCCGTGAGTCTTCTTTTATATAATAGTATAGATATAGATTTACCTTTTTTGTAATCGCCAAACATAACATACTTAGGCCCACAGATTCATCCAACACCTTAAATGTTTAAAATAAATAATCTACTATGCAAGCATTTTCAAGGTAATACACTTGTTATTTGGTAGTTGCATACCTTTGTAGTAAGTAACATTCTTGGTTTAGATGTCTCTTATTGGACAAATTTCGTTTTCTATTAGAACATGGCAGTTACATAAAATTTCCAAGAAATTGACACCACAAAAACTTTCGTGCCTGAAACAACAAAAAGTTTTTAGTACTTATTTTATTGTCTGGTGAAATAGAAAACAAAAATCAATCAAAAATGAAAGTGCTGGCTTTGAAAGTGTCATGTTAATAACTCGGTCATGTTACGAAGGATTCCGTGAATTTCTTTTTTGTTACAAATTTTGATTTATTATCCGTCCAATCATCTTTCCATCTTTGTTCATTTTCGTTTTTCTTCTTATTTTTATTATTTTAAAAAAAAACCTTTCGGAATTTCTTTATTTCGCAAAAAAACTTTGATAAAAATATTGTTGTTGGAAATTAATCTAAACCCAAAAATGGCATTTTTAATTTTATTTTTTATGGTATGTATAACTATTGAGTTTATTAAAAGTGTCTTTCGTAAAAATTTAAAAACGATTTATACGATCGAAAAATCAAGACTTACTATCAGAATAATTGCAAATTTTTTGTTTGTTTATTATTATTAATTTTGAATTTTTGTTATTTTGTATGCACAAAAAGTAATGATATAGTAAAAGAATTGTGAAAATTTCTCAATTTGTTTCTGAGTTATAATCCCAAATACCCCTTTAAACTTCACAGCAACAACAGCGCCATCTACCGGGTCAAACTTTAAATTTAAACCATCAACAGACCCAGCCGCATGCATACATTAAATTTCATCCAAATCGGTTTAGCCGTTTAAGAGGAGTTCAGTGACAAAGCCATGTACAGAAGAATATTAGTGGTATTCAATGAACGCCGTATTGGTGATGTAAACAGAGTATGTTTGGTAAGTTTATGGCAACGTAGTTTTCAATAACAAAATTGTAAGGGATTAAACATACGCAGTTTACACTACAAAAACGTGGTGTAAACAGAACGTATAGTTTGTGTAATGCAACTGTGGCATTTGCAACTTGTTATTGGCACTTTAAAAGAATATTTTAAACTTTGTGTTAGCTAAAATATGATAAACTTTTGCCATATGCAAAAAACTTCTGATAGTTTTAATTTATTTTGAGTTAACAAATTTTTGGGTGGGTTCGTGGAAGCATACAGCGTAAACTTATAGTAATACGCTTCAGTATATATATACGTCGTTCATTGAATACCATTATTAATATTAATACAAAGTATTAATGTATGTTATTTTAATAGCCAAAGCAATTCATCGGTCAAAGCTTTTTCAAAGGCTGAAATGGCCAATTTGTATTTTGTTCCTTATATATTTAAATCGTATGTTTAGGGTGTTCATTGTAAGACTAGATCAACTTTATATTTTCTTTACTTATTATTTATAATTGAATAAAGTTATTCTCACAAAATTTTTTTTGATATTATTTGTTAATAAACTTATGTATATTTCTTTTAGATCGTAAAACAACAGCATGTATAAAAGAGATGAATAGCAAACCTACTGGAAAACAACAACAAATTGTGCTTGATGAAGAACCAACTGGACTTTCAAAGTACAACACGGAAGATATAATTGAATGTATCGTTTGCTTATTGAACCCGAATCTTTCTTTGAATTTTGAGACAAAACTATCTTTACTGAAACTTTGTGCACGACTTACTAAAAATTTTCATAATGCAAAAGTTTTTGTTCAACTCGGTGGAATTAAAATGTTGCTTCAAATGAATCAATCTTGTGGTCTAATGGGATTTCCAACATATGCTATTATCATAATACGTCATGTTCTAGAAGAACCAAAAGTCTTACAAGAGTCTATTGAACGCATTCTTTCAGCAAGAACTAATCAATCGGTACCGGTGGGCCACCGAGATCTTATATATATTTTAACTCAAGTATCTTCAGCAGTTGCTAGAGATCCCCACATATTTTTAGCTGCTTCAATAAAAGTTCTACGTGGTGATTATTCAACAAACCCAATTTTCTCCTTTGATGATTCAAAATTTCTAGTTAAATCGAAAACATTAAATAATCAGAACGATGGAATTTCGTCTAACTTAGATAACTCTGAAGTCATCTCTGCAGGCAATAATGTCACAGTAAAAGTCATCAAAGACTTACTATATGCAATTGTGCAACCGTGTTGTCACTATGGCGGCAAACAACTTAAAAAAACTGAATTTGGCATTAAAAGAGATCAACATACATCCGGGACAGGATCTGGGCTAAACGATGTATGTATATATCTATATAGATAATAAGTTATTAACCCATGAACATTTTTAAAACAAAACATTAGATTGCTTTATTTCGATATTTCAGCTTATCATTATTTACTTACTTACTTACTAAGATGGCGCTTACTTACGTGACGGTTGTAACGTTGGTCGGTTTTGGCGTCTTCTAAGAATTTGCACCAGCCTCTTTTGTGTGCGTTTGCTGGAGCCAGTTGAAAACTCCAAGCGTTTTGAATCTAATTCGATTTGATTTTATTAGACACGTTTATATTTTTTAAACTAATCTTTTCTTGTCAGCGCCAATAAGAAGAAGAAGGAAAGTCAGAACCAGCAACGATAAAAATATGAAGTTGGCCGCTTTTCTTTTCACCTTCTTCTTTAACATCTCAATCTACTTGGCGTTGCCACTTAAACATATAAATCATAATGGCTAGCTTACACTATACGTTTACAACTAGGCCGATCTGACAAGTTATCGACCTCGATTAACTGTATATAAAAATAAAAGGTACAATTTGCTTAGAGTAGTGATGCACAGCGTTGGCAGAGCTTCCAACACAAGCGCAAAATTTTTGTCGTAGTATATGTGTACAAGACAAAAATTCAACATAACAATTTGCGCAAAAGATGCTTACTGCGTGAAGATCAAACGCAAACTAATTGAATGCCAGCGTCGCAGACGTTCGGTAGCTTAGCGCACACGACTTGTCTATGAAAGCCGAGTGGCTCCCCGAAGCTCTTGTGTGCACCTCTGGCTTAGAGTAAAGACAACAGAATAATATAATGTAATAAATATACATTGTATAACATTAGTATATTGTGAAGTTATCAACTGAATACCTCTATTCTATGGTATACGTGGAAACACTGTAAAGTATGGTTGCACCTTAACGTAGTTTGTATTTTGCAAACCTGGCTTGCAGTAAGTTTTTCACGTTTTGTGTCAAGAGCAACCAACTTCATGCTGCATATACTTTATGTATCTATCCTAGGTACACACATAAGGAAACTGTCAGTCTTAAAGAAAACTTAATACATAACTATTATACGCTAGCTGGTATTGCTTAGTTCGTTAATGTCTATAACCTTTTCGTTGAATAACCATTTTCTCATTCGATTTGCTTCTAGAACCCCATCATACGGAAGCTGAGTCAGCTGGCAATTTTCAATATCACGTACGACATATTGGTCATTTCCTAAACATTTATGTACTACGTATGGCCCTCTATACTTTGGCACAAACTTCTTGTTGGTTCCAATTGCAGAATCGACGTTTCGAAGTACTACAAAATCACCAACGTCATAGCTTTTAGCTTCGGCACTATGTTTCAAAAAGTATTTTAAATTATACTCTTGGTACTTTTCTATTGCTTCTGCGGCACTGGAGCGAATCGATACCAAATCACGGCACATTTCTGAATTATTTTTGTCTGCCAAATTGTCCGTGAGCTCATCAACAACAGCTCCACGCTGTTCTTTACCAAACAGAAGCATACTCGGAGTATTTTAGTTGTGGCATGAACTGAATTATTGATCGCATATTCCACATCTAACAACTTGCTTGACCAGTCGGCATGGTTTATTGGATTACTTAATTTCCCTAATATAGCTTTGATTACCCTATTCACTCTCTCTACCGCTTGTGGCGAAGCGACAGCAGCTTTCACATGTTTTATGTTACATTTCAGTAAAAAGTCTTCGAACTCCAGTGACGTAAAACATGTCCTTTGTCCGTACCACTCGTCTAGGTCGACTATAATAACTAAAGTATTTATCAAGAGCGGAAGTAACTTCCTTCGTACTCGTTGAATTCGTCGGGTATAGCTTCACAAATTTAGTGAATGCATCAATAACAACCAGAATGTGTTTTCTTTTAGAAGTAATTGACGTGAGTGGTCCGAAATGGTCGATATGTATAGTGTCAAATAGTACGGGTAACTTAGAAATATGGTGTAAGTTTCTCTCATTTTTTCTTACTGGTGCGGCATACATTAGGCATTTAAGACAACTTCGAATAAATTTATCTATTTTCTGACGTATGGCCGGAAACCAATAATAAATACTTATTTTATCATAACATTTATCGAGCGATTGATGACCAATTCTTTAATGTATTAGTCGAATAACGTTATCCTCCATTTCGCTCGGCAGGAAATGGATGCTTTCTTTCCGTCACATTTTATTCCATAAACAAGTCCATCAGTTAATCTAAAGTCTTTTACCTCTTGCGTCCTTAACCGATTAATTAAAGCCCAAATGATGTCGTCACTTCCCTGAGAAATTTGAATTTGAAAGTCGATCAATAATGATGCAATTTGACATCTGCTTACGGCATCTGCATGACCCATATCCATCCAGCTTCTATGTTGTATCGAATAGTTGTAGCTTTCAAGTTCCAGAGCCCACCTGGCTATTCTAGGGTTAACATGTTTTTTTCCTAACGTTAATGACCATGAGCTGCAATTTTAAAAGGTATTCCTTCCAAATAAACTCTAAATTGCCTCAAGGCATATATAATTGCGAGCGTCTCTAATTCAAAACTGTGGTATTTAGACTCCACTGCAGATGTTGTTTTTGAGAAATACGCTATTGGATGGAATTTATTATCACCTTGTCGTTGTAACAGGACGGCACCAAATCCGATAGAACTAGCATCACAGTGTAGTTCAGTTTCTTTCGTCGGATTATATATAGAAAGGATTGGTGGTTTAGTCAAACTAGTTTTAAGCTCATAAAAGGAATTAAGGCACTTTTCGTCTTAACTCAAAGTCGGCATTATTTTCAACAGATTTTGTAGTGGTTTCGCAATAGGAGAAAAGGACCATACAAATCGTCTAATGCCCATAATTTCAACAAATAGATATCAATCGGTGTAAGAACACCACAGATACCTGCTACCTATCCGGTATCTGCACATTGGTAACTTCAATGCTTATTCTACCTATGTGTTTCTACACAGCAATTCATTTTAAAAAATGGCAACGCTTTTCCTTTTCTGTCAAAAAAACAGTTATAATTAGAAAAGCGTAGTTTAAGTTTCACGGAAGCAGAAAAAAGTACGCTTCTACACTCATTTACGAGCTCCGCTAGATTTTGGAAAACAAAAAAACGGATGCAACAAACAACCAAAAAAGGCCGATGCTTGGAGAAAGACTGCTGCCCAATTTAATGCAACCAGTTGACAAGCAGCAAATGTGAACAGTCTAGTGCTCCTACACATCTAGGAAATTTTGCTATCTTGTAGAATTGCCTTGGGTGTACAAGATGTCTTCCTTTGTTGATGGATGCTTCATATAAACTTCATACAGTGAAGCAATGGCTGATGAGACACGCCTAAAAATTCTGCTACCGATCGTTGGTGTATGCCTCAAAAATCAGCCGCAGTTATTTGAAAGCTTCCGGATGAAAAAAACCTCAGCGAAACCAACAATTGCAAGCTTGGCGAAATATTGGTTTTTCTGTAAATACTTCTTAATTTTTAAATCAAACAAACCAAAAAACTAACATTTGCACCATTGTTATCAGCTTGGATTCAATCTGTGCCAAAACTATTTGAGCACACTTTTTGGACAGGCGAAACTTTTTAAGAAATTCAGGTTCATTCCATGCAGAGACTTGATATGGTTTTTCTCTAAACTTATGTTATTTTCTTTGGGAATTATTTCTACGCAAAAAATGTCGCAAAATTTCTTAATTCAATTAATTTGCTATTCATATTTTTTAAAATAAACTAATTTATATAATTTTTTGACAGCAATTACAATGTTTTCTTTTTGTAAAAAAAAGATATTTTTTACATTTTTATTTACCTAATAGATAAACCAACATGAAGGGACCGTGTAAAATACTCGGTAGTTTACCTAATAGATTTGGTGTACCAAAGAGTTGAAATTACGAAATATTTCTTACACGATAGGTATCTATACACCGATAGATATCTATTTGTTGAAATTACGGGCATAAAATATGAAAAAAGTCCAATACACGAATGTAGTTCCTTCCGATTAGTCGGCAATGGGTATTTCTTTATAGCGGCAATGAGTGATTCACTTGGTGAAATTCCAGAAGGAGACACAGTATAACCCAAATATTATATTTTTTCATAGCCAAATTTACATTTAGAAAGGTTAAGCTTCAAGTTATTACCTGTTATACGTCGCAAGACAATCTCAAGAAGAATTTTGTGTTCGTCAAAGTTAGCAGTTGCAATTAAAATGTCGTCCAAGTAAATAATTATTTTCCTTTTATCAATTAAATCGCGAAAAATATTATAAATAAATCGCTGAAACACAGCAGGAGCATTCTTGAGACCAAAAGGCATTTTTAAATACTCAAACTGCCCGTTGGGTGTCACAAAGGCCGTATATGGGATGGATTCGTTAGACATACTAACTTGATGAGAACCACTTTTTAGATCTAAAACGGAAAAAAACTTACAACCTTCAAGATAGTCTATGCAATCTTCTATTAGCGGCAGTGAAGTGCATAAGGTGAATGACTTGGCCTTATTACACCATCACGCTGCAGTTTTTCAACTATTGACTGAACCTTAGATCGTTCTAAATAAGAAAGTTGCCGTGGCGCACAGTGAAATGGTACATCCGTGGTTAAAAGTATTCTCATTTCGTGTCCAACAGGGTCTATTTTAACTTCTCTTGGCGAAATATAAAAATCTACGATCAAAGATTTCAGTTCAGCATAAAAAGATTTATTGAGTCTAACATCAATATCAATATTACTAAATCAATATTACTAATTAGATTACATCAATATTACTAAAATTGAGTAAATATGGTCTGTCAAATATTTTGCTGAAATTCTTAAAAAGTATTTTAGTTAACAGAAAACTTGTTGTGAAAATAGGAACAACAACTTCTGAGGTTCTAAAACGTAGAAACCAGCGTTTGAATTTGCTGTAAAACTATTGCAGTCGATAGTCAACAATTGCTGTCTGCTGCGTAAAATTCCGAAGCCACAGCCATAGTTCACGAAGACCTATCACAGTCGATGATCGGCTGCTGCTGTCTGCTGTGTAAAATACGACAGTCACAGCAGCAGTTCACGACCAACTGTCGTATTCGATATTCGGCTACTGCTGTCTGCTGCGTAAAATTTCACAGTCAAAGCACAGTTCATGAACGAGCTGTCGTAGTCGATATGCAGCAGCTGCTGTCGTAGTCGATAGTCGACTGCTGCAGTCCTGCTGCGTAAAATCTAACAGTCGCGCTATGTATCGAAATGGTACGAAAATATTTTAATTTTTTTTTAAATCTACTTTTAGGCACATATTATTTTTTATATAAAAGAAAAAATAAATTGGTAATTTTTTTTATTAACAAAATATGATATACAAAAGTAAAAAAATGAATGTATAAATAAATGTTCATTTACAAAAAATTTAAAATTCTATCAATACTGATTTCCATCGCTACCAATTTCTTCCACAGAATCACTACTAAGGGCAGAGTTGTTACTATAACGCAAAGTAATATAAATATTTATAATTATATTTCATTAAATTAAATAAATATAATATATTAGTTATTACTTTTCCCTAAAACCGGTAATATAACTTATTACCCTCAGCGATAGTAATATCAACAAGTCAACTTTAAATAACTTAATAATTGCTTCAATATTATATAATTCTTTAAAAGAAAACAAAATTTTTTTCCTATTTTCGTACCATTCTGATGCATAGCGCGACTGTTAGATTTTACGCAGCAGGTCTGCAACAGTCGACTATCGACTACGACAGCAGCAGCTGCATATCGACTATGACAGCTCATTCATGAACTGTGCTTTGACTGTGAAATTTTACGCAGCAGACAGCAGCAGCCGAATATCGACTACGACAGTCGGTCGTGTACTGCTGCTTTGACTGTCGTATTTTACACAGCAGATAGCAGCAGCCGATCATCGACTACGAAAGCTGAGAATATGCTGTTGCTGTAGCTGCCGATCGCTTGTACTTTAACTGTACAGCCACAGCAAAATTTTTGGTGCTGTTGCTATTTGTTGCGCAGCAATTTAAACCCTGGTAGAAACTATAACTCAGTCATTTTAAGCTAAATCTGCTTGAGGGGAAGTGACACCTTCAAACATTTTTTTATTTTAATATTTTTAAATGCGTATAAGTTGAATAAGATATCATTTTGAAAAATTAAATATGTATATATTTTTTTGTAAAAAAATTACGCAAGAAAAATTTTTTGATATCTTATATTTTATTCATTTTAAGGCATTTTCAAACATTAAAACAATTTTTTTTTTTTTTGAAGGCGTCACTTCCCCTTAAAGTGTTGTTTACTAAGTTTCTAATAAGAAGAAATTTCCAAAAACACGAGAAAAATTTTGTAAACAATATTTTCTCATACATAGAAACCTTTGAGTTATAGGCAAAATTAAGCTAAAAACTGCGTAAAACTTGTACCTGGTTCATATAAGTATTCGTTTTTATAGAAATTTTTTTATATTATGCTTCGAATACGTAGAAGCTTCACAAAATACAAATTTAAGTGTTTTTTTTTTTTTTTAGAGAAAAAAATAATCGATTTTAGTTCATTTTTGTTTCCAAAATTGCTTTAAAAAATTTTATTTATTATTAGTTTATGTTTTCTTATAAATTTATAAACTTATTAAAATTTTATTAATATTATATTTAATACAAATTGTAATTAAATAACAAACACACAAGTTTTCTTTTCTGAGAATAACTTAAAATTGCAAAATCCCACTAAAATGCTTAAAAAATATTTGAAAATTTTTTCCGTTGATGACTTGTAGCGAAATCCTTACATTTAACTTAAATTGTTAAATTTCTTGAAAAAGTGCCTAAAAACAGGAATCGCACTGTGTGCGATAAGTTTTTGTCGAATTGGCAACTCTTTTTCGAAGTTTGACTGCTAGTTTGACCTCCCTGGCTTCCACCTGCCAACTTGTTGTCTTCTTTGTTGTTTTGTTTTGGCGATGGCTTTATTTTTCGATGCTTGTTTTTCTCGTTGTTCTTTCGCGATATATTGTAATTATTACTCGAACCAAAAAACTCGAAAATAATTAACGCGATATAATAATAAATAATAAACACAATGTAAAAATCAAATGCTGTGCGCGACTTATTAGTTTTATTAAAACTGAACGGAGGACATGACATTAGCCGTCTTTTGAAATCGAATAATTTTTTATTATTTTGTATTTTAGTAAATATTCTTAAGATTCTAAGAAAAAAAATTTCAGCCGGATTAGTGAGAGAGCATATTTCGTCTTCAACCTTTTTTTCTTTGTTCACAAACTTTGAACGCGTTTATCTCGAAACCATGTGTTTCGTACTGGTTGCAGCACTATCGGGTTCATTTTTTGACGAAATGTTTTTTTTTTTTTGTATTTTTTTAAAACTTGATTCGCTATTGTATGACACTAGCTTTTTTAAATTTTTTTCGATTTTTTATGAATTTTTAAAGTCAATATTTTTTTAAAAAAAAAACACACTTTCAAATTTGGAAAATCACCAAAAACTGTGACCAAACCAATTTTGTTAAGATTTCAAAAAAATCTTATAAAGATTATATAGAACCGCCAGTTCTATAAAACCATGTTGGAGTGAAAAAAATATATATTTTTGAATTTTTTTTCTTGTAATTTATTCAATTCTCTACTATAATAAATTTTGGAAAAATGTTTGTTTTTGTCTGAGTTATGAATTTTTAAAACAAGGTTTGTTTTCTCTGCCGCGAATGTCATGTCCCTTCTTAAACAATCGGATTGCTTTATAACGCGCGTGTGTGTTCTATGTCGAATGAAAATCTTGAAATTTTGTCGCTTTAATACCGGCAATCCATCAACACGTGATTGTTTGGAAATAAAAAACAATATATGAAAGTACACTAACAACACCAAAAGAGAAATATGTGCAGAAACTCAAAAGAAATTAAAATAAAATTTATTAATTTTTAGAATTAAAATTCAATTTATTATTATATACCTAGTATATATCCGCGCACTTTTTGTGAAGCAGTGTAGTCTTTTCTTTTTTTTTTGTGTTAAATTAAAAGTGTTCAGTTGATTCAACAGGTAACTTTTCGATTATAAAAAATATCGCTTAAAATATGACATTCATTTTCTAATATGTAGAAAATCATCGAAAACTTTAGGGCCTAAATTTTCACTATGTGTGGACGGACACTTTGGTCCCTCTTTTTGGCTTATGCCGATTTTGTTAGCGAAACTATTAAAGTATATAAGCAACAACTTTATTTTTGTTTTTGTGTGTCTTTATAATTTGCTTTGATTGTTTTCGATTTTTTAAATATTTTCTCAAAAAATTATTGCCAGTTGCTTATTTTTTGCTCAAAGTTTACAAATCAAGTAACGAATATCTAATTATTTCAAAAACCCAATTTATTGGAATTATTAAAAATTAATTAAACTTTAATTCGTTTAACTTCGGCAATGAAGGTTTAAAAAATGTTGCACTTTGTGAACTATGTTTATTCGATTTATTATTACTTTTTCTTTAAAAAACAAAAACTCACGCACTACACCACACTTTAAATCTTATATAATATGATCTTATAATTAAAATAAGCATAACAAACGCACTGAGACACAATAATTATTATTAATCAACTAACCTTTTGTTGATGATGCCTAAGGTTGATTAAAGTCTCATGCTCATTTTTATTTCTAATATCTTCAATATATATAACAAAAATACCATTATTGATTCTATTAAGAAATTCTTAAACTCCTCCCCACTATTCTATTATCATATTGTTCCATAGTTTAATTATGGTGATTTTTCTTCTTTCCTTTGCTCATTGATTCCTCAGCTTTGGAATTTTGCTGCGCTTGCACTTGAGCAGCTAATTGGGTAAGCGAACACCAGTGAGCGCATTTGTTTACATTTGGCTGAGACACAATATCACAATAACCTAATGTCATTCGATAAGCGTTGGCACACGATCGAAAGAATGAGTGAAAGAAAAACAAAAACATTTAATGTTATGGAAATCTAGTTGTTATGTTGTGGTCAAGTGGTATCACTACACTGTTTTAGAAATTCATGAAAAATAATTTGTGCGCTGCATTATTTTATGTGCTAAGATTAATTACGGCCTAAGCATCAATAATATTCGTTTCTTGGCCTACAATTTCGCTGTTAAGGCTGGTCTGAAGTTCCTGTTGGTTGGGCAGAACCAAAGACAAACAGCTAAATTAATTCAGGTGGTGATGCTGAGCAAGAATATATACTTTACTATACCTACCACGCCTCCTTATGGGCGTTACACCTCGTGACAAAATTAATATACCCCTTACGCAGTATGGGGGTTTACGGTTTCATTATAAAAATTGAAAAGATTGTAATTATATTTTGTGAGTAATGAGAAAAATAAGTCATTTAAAAATTAATACAAGTGCTAGTTTTTTAATTATACAAATATGGGGCATTCCATCGTGATGTACACGACATTTGTACAACTTTTGCATTATTTTAATAATTTAAGACCTCTTACACTTTTAGAAATAAGATTTAGCAAATTTTTCTTCATGGTTAAAAGAAAAAAAACGATCAAATTTTGTGTGACGTACCCGACTTTGAGTCAACCAGTTTTAATGATATAACGATTTATCACGAAAATTCAGCTAAACCGTAAATGCAAAAACCAAATATGGATATAATAATAAAAAAAAGCATTTTGAAGATAACTATACGAAGTCAAATTTGGAAATTAAACTTAAGAAAAATGTGAAAATGTATAAAAAGCAAGCGTGACGTACACGACATACTGTGTGACGTAAGCGACACGTACGAATTTTAACTATTTTATTGGTGTTTTTTACTTTGAATATTGGTGTTTCGGCATTCATGCTGTATTCTTGAGTGTGAATTTCGTCTCCAATGTACTGCAGAATGTGAAAGTTTAAATGTCTGGGATGGGTTGCATAGGCATCCATGCGGATTTCTCATTGGCCTGTCACTATTACATAAACTCTGTATCTCGGTTAATATTGACACTAGGGTACTGAAATTGAAATGATATGGGGGTAGGGAGATTCAGTACAACACACGACGAAAAAGTGGGGTGAATTATCCATAGGGGGTGGCACTTTTAAAAAATTTATTTTTTCGACTAATATTTTGAATTCGATTTTGAAAAAAAAAAAAAAAAAAAAAAAAGTTGGTGGGACTCAACAAAGGGTCGTGTCACTATTAGAAAAACTCTGTTAGTTGGTTTATATTGTTCCAAGGATAGCTATTTGGTACATTGATACATTTTTCAAAATATCTCTAAAACTGTCAAAGATTGAGAAAAAAATATATATTTTTGATAAAAAGTTTTCTGTAAAGTTTTTAAAAAGAGTTTTTCACCATATAAAAAACAATTTTGATAATTTAAGAAAGGATAAAAAGTTACAGTCTCAAAATATGTTCAAATTTTAATATTTTTCACCTTTGATGGGACATTTTTCGCAAACTCAAAAAGATAATTCAACTTTGGGTTCACAAATTTAAAAAACATATATTTTATATATGAACATTTAAATACGATCGAAATCCGCCACCGCATTTAAAAGATATAGTGCAATTATTGAAAAAAGGACAAATTTTCAGATTTTTGCCTATAACTCCTAAGTTCGAACTGATGATGAAAAACGATTACCATTTTTAAAATCTGCGTTTAAAATTCATCTAGAATTGATAGCACTTTATTCTGCAACTTTTGTTGTTTCCCCATATTGTCCTTACGCAAAAACTTCCATTAACTGTGTGACGTACGCGACAAACAATTAACTGTTTATTTTAAATACATTAAAAATGAAAAAGTCTGGAGATTCAGTAGTTTTACAATTGTTGACACTTTGTCTGTTTAGTAGTGATTTGAAAAAATTCCACCTTCACTCTTACTCTAGTGATGACAATATATATCTTTTAAACGTGACGTACACGACATTAATTTGCCAATTATAATATAATCGATTTTAAACAAATGTAACTATTCCTTGGAGAAATAAAGGTTTTGATAGTAATAACACGATATGCGGTATTGAATAAAATCAATAACATAACAATTAGTTACGTATATAAAAGGCAAAATTGAGAAAAACTTTGAGTAAATTTTTAGCATTGATCTGGTTGACGATATCAAAAGTATATATATATTTATCATTGCAGTGATGAGCCAGAAAAAAGATATTGCACCATAAGGGACTTAACTCATTAAGGTTCACTGCCCTGTTGTTAAAAATTAGAAATTTTTCTTTTTTTTTTTGCTAAAATATACCGCTTTGCGTGGAATGCCCCATATGCACAAATTACTTTAACTCAGCAACACTATTTTCTGTTTTGTTTATTATGTTTTGTGAATTGCCGTTACTTTTGCAAAGCATTTATTTAGTTTGATGGGCGTGCATCAAGGGTGCAGGGTAGGAAAGATTCCCCCAATAGGGAACTCTAGTGCCTTTGTTGTCTCTAGTGAACAATTTTCAGATTCTACTGATGAGTTCATGTTCATTATTGCCTTAGTTCCTTTAAAAATTCATGAAATCGAATCTGCTAAAGAAATTTGGAGTAATAATTCAGCTTCTTCAACATTATTCTGTAGGCCCATAAAATTTGTTTTTGCTAAAGAAAATCCTGTACTAATAAGACAAAATGAGACTGACTTGGCGACACAAATCGAAAAATTAGTACCATATGAGGCACGTTTTCAAAATTTCATTGTAAAAATTAAGTTTAATATGCATCTAACAATATATGATGCATATTATGACGTCATATTATGACGTCGAAACCTCGGTACAGTTTTTTAATGATACTTTGCAAAGGTGCTTCTTATTGTGCGTCCCAACAAAGCAAAATAATTCTAAACCCTTAAGTCCACCCTGGCTAACAAGTGAACTTAAGTCAGTAAAAAATTTAAAAAATCGCTTATTTAAAAAATATGAAAAATCTGGTTCTTATATAGACTTCATCTTTGTCGTTGCGTTATTCATCTTGTCGTTGCAGATACCAGCTATTAAATAAACAAAAAAAAAAAAAACAAATTTGCCATTTCAGCCCTTGAAAGGACTTTGACCGAGCTTCTTATGATCAATTGTGTTGTGTATGTTATTAACCGTTTGCACAAAATTGACCGAGAACTGGACCTACATGTTTTATGCCGACTCCGAACGGCTAAAGTTCATGTTCTCAAGAAGCTTTACATGGCATTATTTACTCTCTGAGGTTTGCCATTATCTGCAGAGAGGTAATGACCGATCAGTAAAATTTTTTATTGAAAAACTTTTCGCCACGGCTGGGGATCGAACCCGGGCTCCGAGCATGCTAAGCCACACACTTAACCTGCATGCCACGGTCACCACATCCGCTAGCATTTTAACGATTTATAGTATCTAGCGTTAAATTTATTAAAGTTGAAGCCCTTTAATGTCTTCACAAAGAAAAATATTACGAATAATAATACGATCCGAATGATGACACAATTGATTTCATTTCTGATCTCGATTTCTCTGACTTTGTGTCTAGTGATTCAACGAATTACTATATAATTCGGCCAGTAATTTTCTCTTATTTTGAAGATTTATGTCAAATTTAAAAGAACCTGTCCTTAAAATAGAAAATATTTTTAAATTAATAAAATGCGTTCGAAATTTTATTTTTCTTGCAAATTCCACATACCAAATTGTATCCATGTAGCTCAAGTATATGCCTCTATAGAGTTTTACTCTTGTGGGTTGTATTGGAGGTGGACGTGGCTGTGGGCGGATCACGCCCATTTTTTGTACATACTTTAGTTTTGATGTGAAATATAAACATACCAAATTTTATCGCTGTAGCTCAAATATATGCCTCTTTATAGAGTTTTAATCTTGTGGGTTGTATTGGAGGTGGACTTGGCTGTGGGCGGATCACGTCCATTTTTTGTACATACTTTAGTTTTGATGTGACATATTAACATACCAAATTTTATTGCTGTAGCTCAAATATGTGCCTCTTTATAAAGTTTCACCATTGTGGGTTGCATCGGAGGTGGGCGAAGGACGTGTCCGATCTTGATAAAATTTGGTGTGGTGTGTTATATTTATGAAATAATGATAATTTCATGTTCCTACGACAACTCCTTCTATTTTTGTCCCTCTTCCCATAGACATCGTTACACTGTGCGCCATTGTGAGCCAGTTCTTCTCATCGGCAAAACGAACCAATGTGACTGGCAATTGCAAACAGCGTGGCTGGAAACATCATACCGCAGATGTTTTTCTTCCCACGAAAGAATATGAAAAGTGTTTTCCTTGATAACGCACCGCCGGGTTCCATTGATTACGTCAATGTTTCAGGCTGGATAGACACTATTCATTTCATCCTATACATGAAACATTTCATCAAACATACGTCTACCGCCAAGACCAATCCAGTGCTACTGATACCGGACAACCACATATCACACATGTCCATTGAAGTTGTCTTGAAAAAACAAGAAACAGCGTCGTTGTCAGGAACCCTCTTCCGAAGAAGAAGACCGAGATTACTGCTTGTTGTGTTCGAAATTGATGCCCGAAAAATTTGTGAAAAACTTGGCAATAAGCCCACCCACGCCTCCTTTATTCTCACAGTTGCAGCTGACGATTTTGCAACTGTTCTTAATAATAGCTAGTGGGCCGATAATATTCTCGTTTCTGAGTTCAAACCTAAAAATAAAAACTTTTTAACAAAAAAAAAACCTACTAAAATCACTACAAAGTAAAAAATACTTTTAAATTACTTTTCCTATTAATCTTTGTCAAATTTGATACTTTATTTGTATAATTTAATATATTGGATATCGTATTATTTTAATTTTTAATAATTTGTTTTATTTTTATCTTAAATATATTAATTATTTTATGATAATAGTAGCTTTGAAGTCAGCGCTTATCTGTGTTATTAAATCATGATATTTTTACCATTCCTGCTCTATTTTAAACTTTTTTATTTGTCAATATCCTACTTTGGTGACTTTTTATTAATTTTAAATCTTAATTTAAAAGTAATTTTAAAAGCTTTGCAATCATAAACATTCTCAATCTGCTGTTTGGGTGAGCTTGGAAAACAGACATTGAATATGCTATTGTGTGACTTCGAAGCTTTTATTACCAAAAACTAATTAATATATTTAAGATCAAAATAAAACAAATTATTAAAATTTAAAATAATAAGATATCCAATATATTAAAGTAAATAAATAAATTATTAAATTTGACCAAGATTAATACGAAAAGTAATTAAGAATTATTTTTTACTTTGTAGTGATTTTGAAGTAGGCTGTTTTTTTTTAAGTTTTTATTTCTTCCTTTTTAGAGAATATGACTTATTTTAGAAAAAAGTGTGTAAACTACGTTAACGCAATTATTTAAGCTCTTAATTTTGAAAATATTTTTTCTGTCGTTTCTTATTCTGTATTCCTTTAATTTTGTTTTAATATATTTGCAGAAATTAATTTTATGTTACATAATTCTTAAGGAAAATTTTAAATGTGAAACTTTATTCTTAAAAATTTTGTTTTTCTAATTTCTATTTTGTTGGTTATTTTCAATTACTGCCACTTCTTTATAATTTATAATTTTTATTTAAGAGTCACACCCTTTTTCGAATCCCGCCTATGTACTTTTTTGATCATACCTCTTTGTTGAATTTCGCCCACCTTATTAATATTGTTTTGCAATAATTGTACCCATTATTCAAATGAATTTTATTATTTATAGAAGAGGAGGAAAGAGAGACGCATTTTCAGGCGAAAAAAACGAGAGGCGGAAATGCGTAAGTGCGAGAAAATTGAGATGCATGGCGACAGGAATGAGACTCGAAAATTTTTCGAAAAAATAAGACGCCTGGCCGATGGTTTTAAGACCGGTGCCTCTTCTGCAAGGATGAGAATAGGAATCTAGTGACAGATATCCAGAGTACACTGATGCCATGGAGGGAACACTTCTCTAGTCTTTTAAATGGCGACGCTGACAACAATACCGCCAGTGGAGATGATATCCCGGAAACCAGTGATGCTACAAGAGATTTTCAAAATGTACTTTTTTAATTGAGAAAAACGTACCTTTTTAACCAAAAACGTACTTTTTTGAAAATTAATTCTAAAAAGATAATAAAGCGCTATATCAGCAAAAAATCAGTTAAAAAACTTAGGTGTTTTTAATATACACTCTAAAAACTGATTGTTATATCACTAGAATAATTGCTGAGAAATTTCACGCATTTATTGACGATTTTTAGAAAATAAAACTCAACGCAGCGAGTTTTTCCAATTTACCCAAAATGAAGCGTATTTTATCGCTAGTTCAGCGTGTTTTCACTCACAAAATCATTGAACGCTCCTTAAGCCAGATTTTACGCTATAACAGCTGGTTTCCGCTCAGTTCGCTCTCACAATTAATTCATATTTTTAGCAGATACATTATTTTACGTCAGTTAGCATTGATCACCAAGTGGAACAACATCAATGTTGTATGATGCTGTTCCATGCAATGATAAAAACAAACTAATGAATGTGTTTGAATATTGATTACTTATTAATAAATTCATTGATAATTAATAAGTAATCAATAAAAGAACAAGTATGATAAATAATACGCATTTTCAGCGATATTATTTATCAATGCACTCTATTTAGCAGAGCGCAAGAGAAAAATTGAAGGAGAAATTTGGGAGAGAAAGAGAGGAGTGAGAGAGAATATTCTATATTTCGTGCTGTGGGATTTTACTACAATAATTGCTGTTAAAGTGTTGCCAGCAATAATTGTAGTGAAATCTCGCCATTTGTTCTTAGAGTGTAGTTTAACTACGTAATTTCGAAATTTGATTTAATGAGCTTAAATTCATAGCATACGCTCTCTTTTATGGCATGCAAATAAGAAAATAATGGACTTATAGGAATATCAAATAGAAAATTTCCAAATCGAAAAATGTACCTTTTGAAATAAAGGCGTACTTTCGTACTGACACTACTGAGTACAAATCTTGGAAAAGACCCTCGAAAAACAAATCGACACACACCATCTTATTGTCGATTTCAAAGCCGCCTTCGACAGTCCAATAAGGAGTCACCTATATGCCATCATGTCTGAATTTGGTATTCCTGCGAAGCTAATACGTCTTTGCAGGATGACACTGAACAACACCAGCAGTGCAGTGAAAATCGGGAAAGACCTCTCCCTTCCGTTCGGTACCAAGCTAGGTTTCAGACAAGATGATTCCTTATCGTGCGACTTCTTTAATATAGTAATGGAGAAGATCATCCGAGCTGCTGACCTGCGACGCAGCGGCACAATTTTCTAAAAGAGTGTTATGCTGCTGGCGTATGCTGATGATATTGACATCATTGGGCAAAATACGCCCGAAGTCAGTGCAGCATTCTCCAGTTTAGAAAAAGAGTCGAGTCGAATGGGTCTTGTAGTGAACGTAGATAAAACGATGTATCTTGTGTCAGCAAACAAACAAATCCAGCGTCTTTGAAACCACGTCACTGCTGACAACACCTCTTTTGAGGTCGTGAAGGACTTTGTTTACCTGAGATCTAGTATTAACTCCTCCAACGATATCAGTATTGAGATTAAACGAAGGCTAACTCTTGCCAACAGGTGTTACTTTGGGCTCAGTAGGCAATTGAGAAGCAGAGCTCTCTCCCGACGAACAAAACTGACGCTCTATAAGTCAATAATCATGCCAGTCTTACTATACGAATCACAAATGTGGACGTTGAGCAACTCTGATGAAAGGACTTTGGGAGCGTTCGAGACAAATCCTTCGCAAGATCTATGGTCCAATCTGCGTCAATGGCGAGTACCGAATACGATGGAACCACGAGCTGTATGAGCTATATGTCGACATCGATATAGTCAAGCGTATTAAAATTAGGCCTGTGCGAGTAGTTTAATTAAAGCTGAGTTACTCGACTCGAAACTCGTATCGAAGAACTCGTGTTTTCGAGTAACTCAAATTTTTCGAGTAACTCGAAGTTTTTCGAATTTTTGGAGCTTTTACTTATCAGTGGAAATACCCAGCAGAAAATTGGTCTAACAGTATGTCGTTTTTCATCGTAGGTATATTTGGTAATAATGGTTGTTTTGTGCTGTGATGAGTTGTTGTAAGGGGGGAAGGCGGAATTTTTTCATTATGCCGAATTGCAAGATTAGAGTGCATATTAAAAATCAAGACTTATGCGCATAACACTCTAAAAAGTGAAGCGTATTTTAAAGACTGCCTTTAAATCAACTTGTGCCTCAATTTAAGCATGATTTGCATTTTACTATTCTAAATGCTTAAAAACTCAAAGAAGCATATTTGAAGTCAGCTTCTGGAAGTTGATTTCAAGTCAAGCTAGCTTAATTTAAACAAATTTATGGGTTTTAATATTAAAAATGGCTACAATTCATCATATCAGTATTAATTTAAGATAAGTTGCATTGCTATACAAGCCAATTTGTTAACGATAAGGACTGAAATTCAGCGAAGGCAAGGCTGCATTTACAATTTAACTGTCTTTAAGTAAGACATCATTGAATGCTGTTTTACAGTATAAAAAGACAAAAGTAATTTCAGCAAAAGCAGTCTTAATGCTGTTGCAGCTTATTTTAAGACAGTTTTTTTACCTTATATGAAGATTTACTTTTTACAGTGAATTTCAAGTTGCAGTATTATTTTTTTTGTGTAGATTTTGAAGATATTTTACTGTTTTGGAGGGGAGTTAGGCGTGGTCTGCAACCGATTTGGGTCATTCTCGAACGTGATTTTTATAGAAACTTATAACGAAAAGCTATAACTAATTTTATTTTTATTGGTAGTTTTAAACTTCGCCTGTAATCATGATTACAGATAGACGAACGGAAAAGACTAAATCGAATTAGGAGAAGATCCTGATCTAAAACGTCCATAGAGAGTTAGCTTACGTTAGAAAAATGCCATATATATAAGAAACCTCCGTGTATGTTATGTTAGTTTATGATAACATTATTAAATTTTTATTTTATGTTATCCTTAACCACTTCCCTCGCTTAAGAAACCTCTGTGTATGTTATGGTAGTTTTTGATAACATTATTAAATTTTTATTTTATTTAATCCTAAACCACTTCCCTTGCTTGAATTCCCATATGCATGTTTTAGAAATAGGTTTCCATTTCCTAGTGGGTTGCAATTTTGAAACACTCATAAATCAAAGCTGATAACAGTGTAATAATTTACAAATTAATCGTGTACATTTCATTTCAATGACTTCAAATAGTTCTTTGTATAAATAAAATAAAGTTTATGGCTTAGCAATCATAAACTATCAATCATTATGAAGAGCAGGTAATTGAAATTTGACATTTATAAATGTCATAGATTATATAATTTAATTTACGGTCTGTTCTGTACTCACTTCAAGTAACTTGAAGTTACTCGAAAGCGTTTTTTTACACATTTTTCCATCACGTGAGAAACGAAGAACAAGCAAAATGTCACTTTTTGTCGCTCTATATTACTCGCATTTTACTTGAAAAATTTCTTCGAGCACGAATATCGACCTTCAAACAGCTGATTGTCAATGTGATAAAATTATATTAAATTGTGTTGTGAAAAAAATTCAAGCAATTGGTTAGCAAATTAATAAAAATAATTAAAATTACCAAAATGAATGCTTACGAAAGTGTTTTAAATACAAAAACAAAGCAATTACATATATTTATATTCAGAAAACAGCTGTTGTGCTTGAAACTTACTTCAAACCGTTTCCGTACTTTTTGACAAATTTTCTCATTTTTACAGATAACCAAATAACTCTATATTGCTCGAACTTTACTTGAACTGCGTACGAAAACACCTTTCAAGTACTTCGTAACAACAAAAAAAAAAAAGCCTAAAAATGTGTGCAGAATTTTTTCCATATTGAAGTTAACATTGTAAGCTTATTAGATTATTTTACCATAAAAATAAATTACATGTATATATATTGAACATATATTTTATTTGTCTACTGGCAAATTCATATTTGACACATAGTGCAATGCGTTCAAAGTTAACATAAAAACCACTCTTCCAATGAATAACGTTATTTGTGCTGAGTTATTTTTGAACAGAGTTGTCATGTTTCATTAGAAACATTATTCTTTTACATTGAAATAAATTCAGGATTTCACTCATGCTTCAACTTTTCCCGTAATTTTGAAAGCATTGACTTGAGATAAAGAACTCATTTCAAACAAAGTTGTGTCAGATAAAGGTTGAAAAAAGTTCAGTTTAATAAAAGTTTTACAATTGCAGAGTTTGAAAATAACGCTCATAATATAAAAATAAAGTGCATATGAAAAAAATGTCCTAGTATTGTTTCTTTTTCTCTCTACCTCTCTCTCGTTCTTTTGACTGGTTGACTTAATATAATTCTCAGACTAAAAAAAATGTCCTCGGCTGCCTCGACCTAAATTCTCTTTACAAATTATAAGTAGCGGAGAGTGGTACTAGTTGTCACAAAATTTGAATGAACCGCTGTAACTCCCACAAATCAAGCAATAATGGCACTGCAAAACTTGTAAACATAAATTCAATCTTTTATTCTTCAATCCTGATGTAAATAACATATATTATTTTAAAATTAATTAAAAAATTTCCTTGATAAAAAATTTAACTCGTCTGTGACAAGTTACCCCACTCGTGGGGTAAGTTGTCCCAATGCGTAGTCCCCGTTGTCACACTTCTTAATCGTCATTGCTGCCACACTCCGAAACACAATTCAAGCAGCAATGTATCAAACTAGCACTTTCAGTGCATTATGTGCACAACGTTTGCATTTTATACATTGACGACAATTGTTATTGGATTTGACGCTCGACAACAATCTACACATAGTGAATCCACGTTATCTTCATTGATATTAGCTGTATTCGGCTTGCATCATGATATCTGAAGATGTCCGACCTCGGTTTGTAAGTCGTTTGCGATTTCTTGGCATATTTCCTTAATTTCAAATAAATCATAGAATACTTTCAAAATAGTTATATGAAATTATATGTGACAACAAGCCCCACAAGCGCTGTGACAACCTGTACCATTTGGAAAAAAATGTTAACAATGTTCTGTAAATTTAAATATGAAGTTTTATCTTAAAATTCATAAGTATTTGCAAAATATAATATAAATTGTATTGGAAATATATTTAAAGTTGAATACAAGACACTTCTATTTGTTTAATTACAAAATTGAAAAAAATATAAAAATGCACAAATCCAACTTAGTTTCTTAAATTTCTATTAATTTTTGCAAAACAAAACTAACGGCACTTAAACTTTCTTGGGATGCTAGACATTGCAATAGCGTATAGATGGCATTGATATTCCATTCGATAACTTGTTGAATCAAAAGATATCGGCGTTGTGACAACTAGTACTTGAGACAACGGGGACGAGTCTTCCCTACTTCCAGAGAGATGGCAACCCTTTTTCATTCTTTGAGTCATGATGTCATGATGTCGTTCCGAGCAGAAAATGAAGAAGGGAAAATGCCCAGTTGAAAATAAGTTAATGAATCCAAACACTAACTTCCTCAATGTTTCTTGGCTGAGTTATCCTTGCATTTATTATTCTTATACTTATTATTATATTCATTCAACATACTTTCTGAAAAATTTTTGGAAAAAAACATTCCAAATTTCCATGCATATTTATTGTTATATTTTGTCTCACTTTAAAAAAAAAATTTAACGTAAAGGCCTGTTTCCAGCTCCCAAGTAAAGCATATTTTTACACAAAAAAATTAAAAGTAATCAAAAAGTATCTGTTTTTTTGTCAAAACTACTTAAAAGAGATTCCAGCTCGTAAGAAAAATTTTTTCTATTTTGCTACTTTTTTCATTAAAAAGTAACAGCGTCGACACTGTGAATTTATACTTTAATACACTAAAGAAATAAAACTAACTTTTTCTTGATTAATTACTTAAGAGCTGGAAAGAGACCTTATACCAATAAAAATTATGGGTAATCAAGCATTTTGTTTCTTCTGTAAAGTTTTTAAAATTGCATTTACAATGTTTAACCCTTGATGTTTTGCAAAGCTTGGTTTATACCCTTTGACATAATAAAAATATAAATTTGTTGCCCTATTTTCGCTAACCAAAACAGCTTGAAATACAATTGAGTACAATTTATTGCATAAAAATTAAAGTTTTTGGAGTTTAAGTCGTTAAAATAATATCTCCCTAGGATTGAGAGATTAAAATAATGCGATTGCGGTTAAGTAATAAAAAATATAATAAAAATTGTTAACAATTATTTATATAATTTAATGCATGTATTGAAACGACATTAAGCCGGATCGATTTTTTATGGAGAAAAAAGTCTTCCGGACACCGACTCAAAAGTTAGAGAGACTCTTAAAAACTATTACTGTATCATTTTTTTGGAATTGGAGAAATCCCCATGGAGCGGTTTTGATTCTCCTGAACCCCTTTTTTGGTGAAAATATCAAGTTTTTTGCCTATAACTTTTTTTTTCTTCCGAATGCATACCCAAGATAAGCAAAAAGATAATGTAAATGCACTGTAAAAATTTTGGACTAGTTTTTAATTCAAACTTTGGTTTAAAAGAATTTTTAATCCAAAAAGTACTATTTTCTATTCCATACATTAGTTTAATTGTTTTTAATCCGAAAAAGTTTAAGTTTAAGACTATTTTTGGACTACAAATTTACATTAAAGTAATATTTTCAGGAAATAGTGTTTATGTTACCTAAGATTGAAAACTTCTACTACTACGAAATTTACGCTTAATATAGTTGTTAAAGCATCCGAAGTTTATTAAATTAAGTTTATTAAAATTTATAAAATAAATGAAACAAAATTTTTAATAAAATCTAAACCAAATAACATTAACATTATCACATGTTATAACATTAAACAGTGTTTTATAATACATAATAAGGGTATTCATGCAAAGCAGCAATCTAATATCTTGGGCAATTAGTTATTTTAATCAGGCAGATTGTGTGAAAGTCCCCTAAAATCGATTGTGCATTTGCAGAGATATGTCAGCTGTTAACTTTTAACAGTCAACTCTCAGCATGCCTATAAACAGCTGATTGCTGGTATAAGTTTGTCAGATCGATTGCTCCCCTAAAGGCTGATGTTCACTTACGACACAAAACGAAAAGGAACGAAACGGAAAAATGTACGTCAATGAGCATGCTTACATGAAAACCAGTGTTGTAATATTTTTTCCAACCTTAAATCGTAGAGCAAATATGTCTCGTTTGTGCAAACGGTTCTCCATGCAGTTCATTTATAAGGCTGATAAACTTATACGGCTTATACCACTTATAAGGCATTGCCTATTTGCATGAATACCTTTAATGTATAAATAGTGAAGTTCATGGCAATATAAGAACTTTATTATATACCTCTATAAGGTTTTGTATAACATACTCGTTCCTTAAGAGTTGCATTATTGCTCAATGCTTGGATTATTTATTTACATTTAGCTGAGTCAAAACGGAAAACCATTGATGATCAGTACATGTTGAGAGTGAAAAACCCTATTGACGTCAAAATTATTTAATGAATTAATGAATGAATTTGAATGAATTTCAGCTTAAAAATGTGTAAGCATTATGTATATGCATTGTACGAATAATTTAATGCTGACGTTGAATCTAAAATCTGTTATGACCAGCAATGTTTTTCTCCAAAATTATAGGAGCATTAGTATTCCAGCGCAGACGTTGCCCTGTCACATACCGCCTAATACAGTTTAGAAAATGTTAAACCTTTGTGGATTAAAAAATAATCCTTTTCGGATTACAATATTTTAAAGTTTTTTTTGGGCTAAAATCTAATCCTTTTTGGATTATAATATTTTAAACTTTCTGTGGATTAAAAATTATTCCTTTTTGGATTAAAAAATTTTAAACTTTTTGCGGATAAAAAATAAATCCTTTTTGGATTGGAAAATTTAAAACTTTTCATTGGATTAAAAAGTAATCTTTTTTTGGTCGTGTCCTATATGTAATCCAAAAAAGTTTAAAATTTGCTCCAAGATTTTTAACCGTGTAGTAGTGTCATTATGATATGTCATCAAGTCATTATCATATGCAGTTAAAATATTAATTCATAAATAAACTGAATATTTCAGAATTAAATTTAAGTTTTTCGGAAAATATCAACTTTTAAAAAAAACATCCATAATTGCAAGCTATTTATTGTTCTAAGCGAAAAGTTGGTAAATATTTTTGAGGCTCGATCTCATAACCTCACAATTATTAAGAAAGATGCACTGCCGTCGTAAGGAAGAAGGCCGTATCTAGCATGAAAACCAAAATTGATTTAAATGTATTTTCTTAATCAGTCATCCTTCGTCTCTAAGATCGGAAAATAAAAACAGTTAGTTTTTGCTTAAATACCAATTTTAGTTACTCATATTGTCATATCTATACAAAAACTGTCGTATCTACACAATATATAGCTGCCATACCGAGCTAAAAAGCAGTATTTACATAAAAAGAACAAACAAAGGCGGTTTCTACATTGAGGTTTGCATTTTCCATTTCTGTGGATACTGCTTTTTACCTGTGTTATTCTGATTTTTTTTTATTTCTACTATTTTTTAAATTATTTCTTTATATTTATATTTCACAATACAGTACAATGACAGTACAGAATTCACATAATATTATTTTCGGCAAAGAGGTGTAGCAATATTAGAAAAAAAATGTATATCGAATAATATCGACACTTACTTACTTAGATGGCGCTTACAACCGTTGGTCGGTTTTGGCCTCTCTAAGAATTAGCGGCAGCCTCTTTTGTCGTGCGCTTGCTGGCGCCAGTTGGAAACTCCAAGCGTTGTCAGGTTATCCAATGCCTGGTCTTACCAACGGAGATGCGGTCTTCCTCGTCTGCGTTGGCCACCGCTGGGTACCAAATCCAATATTTTTTTCGCTGGAGTTTCGTCGTTCATTCTCTCGACATGACCTAGCCAGCGAAGCCGCTCTATTTTAATTAGGCCTGTGCGAGTTGCTTCGAGTTCGAGTCGAGTCGAGTCGAGTAGTGCAACTCGACTCGATTTTCGATTCGAGTAACTCGGTTATTCGAATAACTCGAAATAACGAGTTACTCGAGTGAACTCGAAGAATTATCGAGTTACTCGAGTTATTTTTTTTTGGCACGTTCTCAACTTCACTCTCAATAATACATACCCAGTAGCAATTAGGGTATAATAAGGATAAAAAGAGATAAAAGTAATGGAACATTGAAGACACACGGTTAAAAATCTTGGAGTAAATTTTAAACTTTTTTGGATAACATATAGGACACGACCAAAAAAAGATTACTTTTTAATCCAATGAAAAGTTTTAAATTTTCCAATCCAAAAAGGATTTTTTTTTTATCCGCAAAAAGTTTAAAATTTTAAACCAAAAAGGAATAATTTTTAATCCACAGAAAGTTTAAAATATTATAATCCAAAAAGGATTAGATTTTAGCCCAAAAAAACTTTAAAATATTGTAATCCGAAAAGGATTATTTTTTAATCCACAAAGGTTTAACATTTTCTAAACTGTATTAGGCGGTATGTGACAGGGCAACGTCTGCGCTGGAATACTAATGCTCCTATAATTTTGGAGAAAAACATTGCTGGTCATAACAGATTTAAGATTCAACGTCAGCATTAAATTATTCGTACAATGCATATACATAATGCTTACACATTTTTAAGTTGAAATTCATTCAATTCATTCATTAATTCATTAAATAATTTTGACGTAAATAGGGTTTTTCACTCTCAACATGTACTGATCATCAATGGTTTTCCGTTTTGACTCAGCTAAATGTAAATAAATAATCCAAGCATTGAGCAATAATGCAACTCTTAAGGAACGAGTATGTTATACAAAACCTTATAGAGGTATATAATAAAGTTCTTATATTGCCATGAACTTCACTATTTATACATTAAAGGTATTCATGCAAATAGGCAATGCCTTATAAGTGGTATAAGCCGTATAAGTTTATCAGCCCTATAAATGAACTGCATGGAGAACCGTTTGCACAAACGAGACATATTTGCTCTACGATTTAAGGTTGGAAAAAATATTACAACACTGGTTTTCATGTAAGCATGCTCATTGACGTACATTTTTCCGTTTCGTTCCTTTTCGTTTTGTGTCGTAAGTGAACATCAGCCTTTAGGGGAGCAATCGATCTGACAAACTTATACCAGCAATCAGCTGTTTATAGGCATGCTGAGAGTTGACTGTTAAAAGTTAACAGCTGACATATCTCTGCAAATGCACAATCGATTTTAGGGGACTTTCACACAATCTGCCTGATTAAAATAACTAATTGCCCAAGATATTAGATTGCTGCTTTGCATGAATACCCTTATTATGTATTATAAAACACTGTTTAATGTTATAACATGTTATAATGTTAATGTTATTTGGTTTAGATTTTATTAAAAATTTTGTTTCATTTATTTTATAAATTTTAATAAACTTAATTTAATAAACTTCGGATGCTTTAACAACTATATTAAGCGTAAATTTCGTAGTAGTAGAAGTTTTCAATCTTAGGTAACATAAACACTATTTCCTGAAAATATTACTTTAATGTAAATTTGTAGTCCAAAAATAGTATTAAACTTAAACTTTTTCAGATTAAAAACAATCAAACTAATGTATGGAATAGAAAATAGTACTTTTTGGATTAAAAATTCTTTTAAACCAAAGTTTGGATTAAAAACTAGTCCAAAATTTTTAACCGTGTATTAAAACGGCACAAAAAATGACTTGCCCAGAGCTTTGCCACTACGTTTTATGATATTTTGGCACCTTCCAATTTAATAGTGATTTGAATAGCAAAGTAAGTGTTTACATGAATGGCAAAATTTATGATTCACAAATACTGACAAAACAAAGTAATTCAAAATTATAAGAGCTTTTAAAAATGGAAGATAACAAAGTAAGAGCTGTTGTTTATTTAGCATATTTAATGGTTGAAGAGGATCAAAAAATTTAAAAAATGTTTGATTACATAATGCTGACTGTCAGTTTCATTGGAATAATTTTTTCTGAAAATTTCAAACGTATCCATAAAAAACCGTTTTCGGTTTCTGCTAGTTTCGGCCCTTTTAGCCAGTTTCGGCTATTCGGTATCAATATGGCCAAAACCGGATATTCGGTTCATTTATTTCAATCGTAGATGTGAGTTCACTTTTATAAAAATTTTTAATGGTGTAAAAAGAACAAAAACGTGAAATTCACAGTAATTTGATTGACCGTGTGAGTTGGGTCCAGTACAAAAAGTTATATGTATTTTGTTGCAATTTTAAAATGCAGACGCTCTTATTTTTAGCCTATAATATTAAGTTACTTAACATTCAATATTAAAATGTTCCTTAAGCATAGTACTCTGTTCGGCTTCACGTGAAATTCCTCTCAAATCTCCATACAAAAAATGACAGCTGTGAAACAACCGTGAACATTTCACAACTTTTTCGTCAAAGCTGTACTATGCCTCGCTGCGGAAAATCTAGTACTATATTCCGCAACATGCATCTAGCAACATTGTTTTCACTACAATTTAATTGAACCGACCATTTCTTTTGCCGTGAAAAGTGACAATGGCCATTTCATTTAAGAAAAAAGTGCAAGCAAAAGAACAATGTTTCTAATTGAAATGATATTTTTGTACTATTTCTAAAGTTTTGTAATTAATAATTGCAGTTGTTTGAAATTGTAAATATGGATGCACCTTTCCGCGGTGTTGGCGGTCGCAAAACTTCGCAGCCTGCAGGCTGCCATAAACTAATGACTTGTTCTGCTCCACAACAAAGGACATGCATACTTGTATAAATATTTATTTTGTATTTATATAATCACATATATGAAAATTAAAGAACTCAAATGGTTTTCTGCTTTTCCTCTAATAAATTGTGGCTGTTTATTAACATCTTGTCGAAATTTGTAAGCTGATCATCAGCTGTTCATTCGCAACAAAATATCTGTCAAAATTTTCACGCAACAAATAAATGGCTATTGCCAGTGAAATTTCACGCAATCGAGCATAGAACTAGGCTTTAAATTTAAAAATGATCTCTTTATTTATTATTTTAAAGTTGAACTTCAATATTAAAAGAATATTTATCATATATAGGGTAATCCAGAAAATGGTCCACCAGAAATTTCAAAAATGTTCAAATAAAATATCTCTGAGCGCAGAAACAATTGCAATTCGAAATATATCACAGCCAGTGTATGAAGAATCTTAATAATAAAAAGTAAAGAAATTTTAGTTAAAATGAGGCCAAATGCATATTGTTGAAGTGATACTTCTTTGGCTGCGAGTAAAATTCAAAGTCTCTTATTCGTGATGCTTTGCTAACGTTTTCAATTAATATGAAAATTTTCAAAAAATTATTGTCCTTAAGAGGGAACTGAACCCGAACTTTCTTAACTGAGCATCACATAAGAGTCGGAAGCGCTGCCACTATGTCACGCAGGCACATGATAAACAGGCAAACAAAATGTAATTAATATTGAAAGCGTTTTGGTTCGAATCTAGTATATCACAGACACGTACCATGTTTTTCAAGATCGTGTTTTGGTTAGAATCTAGTATATCACAGACACAAATCATGTCTTTTAATTTTCATCCTAAAAGTATATACGGGAAATTTATTTCTTGAAGGCAATAATCATCAAGATTATTCGGAGGCTCCGTCAACGAGTACTATGCAAATGCAATCTAGCATTCAAAAAGTGACAAAGTTGAGAAGACATTTGAAAGCAACTAAAACACCAGCTGAACGCGTTATTAATATTGAATAAACAGAATATTATTCCATTTCGTACTAATTGAATTTATTTTCAGATACTTTCTCTCTCTATTTTACACCAAAATCTCTCATATTCTTATCTGTTTAAGTAGTTTCACTTCTGCCACGTGTACGTTGCTATACGCGAGTTTTTTTTAATAATCATTTTTAATCATGGAGAGCTTTTTAAACAGATTTATCTTAATTGAAAAACAGTTTCAAAGCGAAATGTGTTAAATATTTGAAGAAATGTCTCAGAGTATGACGTCCGACACGCAAGATTTTGGTGCCTCGGTAGTCGAGTGGTTAGCGTGCTTGACTGCCAACTCAGAGGTTCCGGGTTCGAATACCGGTCTAGGCCTGGTCCTACGCTTTTACGTTTCTTTAATTCTTTCCTCATTTCTAATCAACTGAAATAAAAAATTCATGAATATATTCGACTTTGGAAGTTGCAGTTGGTGGCTGACTACAATTGACTGAGGTAAAGGGATTCTAATTCGCATGTTGATATTGCGTTCCGCCACACATACAACATTCTACCCTTGCTTCTCTTGATTTCCTTTTCTCTCCTACTTACCTGAGAGAAAAGGTTTGACACCTGAAATCCTTGGTTCAAAGCTAACAAAAATATAAACTATTATCTGTTTGAATTGTTATGTTTTTGTAAGCTTTTAACAAAAAATTAAAACAAATAAAATGTTTTTTAAAAAATTTTGCATGTAGACTTTCAGTTTCAGTTTCGGCCGAATATTACAGAAATGGCCGAATTTGGGTTTTGGGTTTTATTAGCCACTATTTGGCCACTATTATCGTGGCGTTTACACGATGTCATTTCAGTGACAACAGCTAATGACATCTGCTCTTAATCATTTTTTGTACCTCAAATAATGAAACAAAATAACGACATTTACACGATGTCACTTAAAAAATGACAAATCTGTAGCCCGTGTAGATGAGGCACAAATATATAAGAAAAAACATAAAATTAAGATTATGTTGAATAAAAACAGAACTCTCGGCGTTCGCATACAAATAGACACACTCATTGCGTGGAAGTTAAAAAATAAAAAAGTCAAAAACAGCTTTAAAATGTTAATTTTCAGAAAATTTGATATATTTGACTTCTTTCAGCCAACACTCCATGCCTATATTTTAGCATGTGGAATTAGATATATTTTTTTATTATTGACAACAAGACAATGGGTCTTCTATCACCTGTTCTGAGATACATTTTAAATTTCAAATCTCTAGCTCATCAGAATGTTGGTTAAAGAAAATTCCAAGATTAGAACGGGATAAGACATACAGGAAATAAAGCTAATGTTTCTTCCTTTAAGCTTAAAACAGAAATTCTAATATCTTAAATAATTCGTAGAAAAATTTATTACATATTTGTTTATTCTAATTATAATCTAACGTTTATTATTCTGTTTTTTTTTTGTTGTTAAAATTACCATTTATTATTGTTTTATAGGTCGTTTTACTACGTTTCCTTGCACCTTAACAATTCAAATGATCTATTGCCATCTATTGCGTTTTACTGCCTTCTGACTCATTATGATATAATTGCATTGCTTGTAGTGTTCGCGAACTCAACCAAGTCGTTCATTGATTGCCGAGAGGAAGAAGCAGGTGTCGAGGTGCCGAGAGGAAGAAGCATTTCTGTACCCTAGTGTCAATGTTCTTCGAGATACAGTAATTGTCTTATATTGCCACGCCCTTTGTTGAATAATATCCACTTTATTGATGAACATTTTTAATAATTGTGCCTACCTCTGTAATAAATTTCAGTACTCTAGTGTCAATTTTATTCGAGAAAAATAATTTGTTTTTAAATTTTTTTTAATATTGCCACACCTTTTTTTCAAATAACGCCCACTTAAATGACCATGATTTTTAATATTTGTGCCTTCCTTTGAAGTGTTACTGTGTATTTTACCCTAGTGTAAAATGTACCTCAGTAAATTTACCCTAGTGTCAATATTTACTGAGGTACAGTGTTTTCTTATAGTGACACGCCCCTTTGTCGAATGCCGCCCACTTTAGATGGGCACCTCCGCGGTTATGGTCTTTATATGTTGACAAAAAATTACGGCAATCGGGAAAGTACTTAGGACTAATCGATGTACATCAGCGATGGGCACACACATGCTATCACATTCCTTGATTGTGTGTAAAGCAGAGAAAAACGAAGATCAATTTTACTTTTTTTCTCGCTTTATTTTAAAAAATTGCGTAAAGGGATGTTATTTCAACAAATGCTGAAAAACAACTGAATTGATTTCCTGCCAAAATAAAAACAAAGCAACAGCCGAATGCACACGATCATAAGCCACACTAAAAAGCTTACACTGTTCATGTGTCGCGCAAGCAGCACTTTGCTTCCAATCCCAAGGGAGAGGAAATTTAATTTGTGCCCTTCTCTGATGTACATACATTTACAAAAAAAAAAAAAAAAAAACAGACCCCAACGAACTTAAGAACCTCCTCTATTTTGAGTTCGGTTAAGACCCAACGAACTTGAGAACCTCCTCTATTTTCAGTTCGTTTAAAAATAAAGCAAATTGTTAATAATTAAAATAATAAGATATCTTCATCGTATATTTACTTATACACTTTAGATTTATATATACTTGCTTACTTAGATGGCCATGACAACCCGTTGTCGGGTTACGGCCGACATTATCAGCTCACGCCAGGCGTCTCTGCTTCGCGCAAGCCGTCTCCAATCTCTTTCACCAAGCGCGGTAAACACCTCTTTAGCCAACGTAGTCGCTAAATTGTTATACGCTGGACTAAGTCAATGACGTCGTAGAGCTCGTACAGTTCGTGGTTCATTCGAATGCGATAGTCGTCGCCAAATCGTACAGGACCAAAGATTTTGAAAAGAACTCTCCTCTCGAACACGCCAAGAGCGGCTGCATCTGTTTGCGATACCACCCATGCCTCAGCGCCATAGAGAAGCACAGGAATGATGAGCGTCTTGTAGAGTGTTAGTTTTGTCGATCGAAAGAGGCCTCTGGAACCTTATTGCGTACTTAGCCCGTAGTAGCACCTATTAGCAATTCTTATTCTTCGCTTTATCTCCAGGCTGACATTGTTGTTGCTGTTTACGGCGGTGCCAAGGCATGTAAACTCCTTGACAACTTCAAAGTTATATTTGCCTGCTGTAACATGGGTGCCTAGATGCTGCGCTTCCCTATTTGGAGACAGCATATACTTTGTTTATATATTTTGTAATATATATATATATTAAAGTATTTAACTATATCATCAAAGTTGACCAAGATTAATAGGAAAAGTAATTTAAAATTCTTTTTTGCTTTGTAGTGATTTTGAAAAATGTTTTTTATTTTAAACTTCAACGTGTTTAGAAAAATTAAAAAATAAAAATATCAATACATTTTTCCGAAACAAACAAAAAATATAGTACGTGGCCACTTCTGCTCGTTCTCTTATATTCAATTTTCTAAGTCCTTTTCGGTTATCTAATAATTTTTTCCATTGTTCATTGTTCTTAATAACGCTTCTGATTCTCTTTGGCATGCTCTCCATCAAGCTGTGTATTACATTTGTAAATGAGGGCTTGTAATCCCGAGTTCTCGCTCAACAAGTTTTTAATACAAGATAGATTTTTGTTTTTAGTATTTTAATTCAGTTTATTTAACTTCAGTTTCAAATCTCAAATACAAATTTTTAATAGAATGTCTTAAACTCAAATTGCCTCAACTTTAAAAATTCTTATTTCTTTGTTCATTTACAAACGCGAACTGACTGTACCTATCAAGACTCGAAACACTTTAGCTTTTTTATGTTACGTTATTCTTTAGCAGTTATTTTAAGTTTTTGTGTACATATGTAAATATACATAAAGAGATATAAAAAAGAACTGTATAAGCAAATTGAGAAAATTATATGATAAAGTTTTATATACCCAATAGGAAATTATGAAAATACTCTGTTTGGCGGCAAAATTCTCCCTCTCGTAAGCAAGTCTAAACGTGCTTATTCCTGCTGATTACCGACGTCTAGGACAGCTTTCTTGACTGCAGGGCGCTCCATAAAGCCATATTGAGTCTTAACTGTAGCTCGTCGTACCTGACCATCCTTTGCAATAACAACGTCCTTAACAATACCTTTAAGCCACTTGTTTCTCGGCTGGTTTTCGTCCACGATGATCACGACGTCGCCAACCTTTAGAGGTGGCTGCTTCGCATACCATTTCGACCGTCGAGTCAGTTCAGGCGTGTACTCTTTTAGCCACCTTTGCCAGAATTGTTCAGCGTAGATCCGAGTTAGGAGTGATAGCTTCGTCATCACACGACTCCAGCGAAACGAAAGTCAGCGGTCTCGAATTTATTATGTATTCCACCTCGAAAAGTGCACTTCGGAGCGTTTCGTCGTTTAAGTTGGGCTCAGGAAATATGGCATTTAGAACGTTTTTGATGGATCTGATCATTCGCTCCCATGCGCCACCCATATGGGGGGCGGCAGGTGGGTTTGAAAACCAGCGGATTTCATCGAACTTGACTTCGATTTCCGAATAATCCACGTGCCCAGCTTCTTCTTGAAGGATATTCGCCGATGCTTTGAAATTTGTACCATTGTCCGTGTAAATTTCTTTCGGTACACCTCGACGTGCTATAAAATTACGAATACACAGGATGCAGGAACTCGTATCCAAGCTGTGGGCTACCTCAATGTGCACCGCACGAACCGTGAGGCAGGTAAATATAACGCTTCATCGTTTTTCACACCTTCTTCCAACCACTAAAAGCATTGGCCCGAATTAGTCAATACCAACATACGTGAATGGGCGCTCGAAACTCGCAAGTGTGGCAGCTGGCAAAGCGTCCATTTGAGGTGTCATCGTAGTTGCATTTATATTTTTGCATTGTTGGCAGCTGCTTCGAACCGAGCGATACAGTACACGTAGTCGTGGTATGAAATATTGACTCTTGATGTCATTTATAACGGTCTCATGGGAGAGATGATGATATTTCTCATGCATTTTCTTGACGATCAAGTGATATGATAAGTGATATGACTACTGCTAGGCAGCACGATCACGTCTTGTGAATTTAAAAATTCAGTGCGCCTTTTAACACGAATGATATCATGATCGTCTAGAAAGATATTTAAAGAAATTAATTTGCTGTTCTTTTCAATTTTCTTACCACATTTCATGCCAAACACTTCTTGGGAATATTCGCTGAGTTGCGCTTGCTTGATGAGGATCGTTATTGCCGCTTGAATCATTTCAAACTTAGGCTTTTCGGGGAGCCCACTCACTGGCCTGATACTTGCTCTCAGCTTCTCTATGTAAAGAATGAACATCCCTAGTGCGCGATATAAGCATCGCCAGCATGAAAAATATTCAACGTTGATGGGTAGCTTCTGTTTGTCCATACTTTGAATGTGAAGCAGGTGATGTCTTACTTCGCTGGTGTTCGTGGGCCCAAAGTCGTCACGATATGGCCACTAATCTTCAGCATTCATTAAAAATTCAGGTCCATTGTACCACAGATGATCTGATGTTTTGGGTTCGGATTTTGTTGCAAGATCTGCTGGGTTGGCAGTTGGTGTGCTCATGAATTTCAGCGACTTTGTTCATGACGAATTGCTGGAACTGCCGTGGAATGGATACTGGCTTAAGCGGTGTTACCTTGGACTTTGCTGCTACCAATGATATATTTGTGCTGCTCCCATCGAGTTCGTAGGTCGCACACCGCTGCGTAGCCATACTCCCCTGCGTCCACAAAGGTATGCAGTTCGACGTCGTCAGCTTCGTTTAAAAAATGTGAGAGGCGTCGTGGAATTTCAACGGCTGCTATTTGCCTTAGCGTCGCCTTCTACTGGCTCGACTTCCGCATCAGTTCATCAGGAAGGCCTTAGTCCCAATCAATGCTTGATCGCCATACTTCCTGAAGAAGAATCTTAAGTGAAATGGTATATTGAGCTACGAATCCTAACGGGTTAAATATAGACATTAAAACTTGAACTCGTCTAATAAAACATTCCTTTTAAGCCTGGCAAACCGCATCGCGTACTTGAACACGTCCTTTTTTGGGTTCCAATATACTCCAAGTATCTTCTCACTCGTGCTCAGCTCGACTGGTTCTTGGCTTACTGTATGATGAGTGCTTAAATGTGCAAGCACGAATGTAGAATTTGAAGACCAGTTTCGTATGTGAAAACATGCTGCTGCGTGTATGTTTCTTACCGTTTCTGCTAGATGCAACGCTGCCTGCTCACTGTGCTCGCTATCAATGAATCAACATAGTGGTGCTTTTTAATCGCTTCTACGGCACGGGGAAACTTCTGGGCGAACTCATCGGCATTTTTATTGCGCACATAATGTGCTATGCGTGGGGCGCAGCTTATATCAAACGTTAGCGCGCTCATGATGTATACTCCAGGGCTGCTGAGTGTATCCTCTTTATCACACCATAAAAATCTTTGAGCATGTATGTCATTGCTACGCTCGCTTATCTAGTGGAACATTTCGGCGATATCTCCACAAATCGCTACTCGCAAAAGTCGAAAGTCAAGAAGAACTTCCACCAGCGGAATCAGCAAATCGGGCCCGCCGAGGAGCATGTTGTTCAAAGAAACGCTTTTTGTTGTTGTGGCTGCGTCCCAAACTAGTTGCACTCTGCCCTGCTTATTCGAATTCCTAGTGGTGAAAATTGGCAGATACCAGACGCGATCTGTGTTAGCATGCAACTCCTTAGAACTAAGTCGTCTTGCGTACCCTTTATTCAGCAGGTTGTCGATTTGTTCTTGCATTGCGGCCTTCATCGATGGGTCCTTATGAAATTTTCGATCCAAGCAAATCAAACGTTTCAATGCAGTATCATAGCTGTCTGGCAAATTGATTTGGTCGTAACGCCAGAGTAACCCCACTTCGAATCGGCTGCCCACCTTTTTACAAGTTTTATCGACGATTTCCATAGCTCGGTTATCTTGCTGTGACATCAGCAAAGTGGGTGATGATGCATCAAGCTTGTATTGCTCCATGACAAGGTCGTGTAGTTGCTCGTACTTCTCGCTGCAGCCAGAAGTATGTATATTTAGGCACGAGTTTCGTGACTGACTTGAGCAATAACCTTGAAGCGCCCAACCTAGCCTAGTTTTGGTGGCTATGGGCTGGTTCCAGGCACTCTCGCGAACTTTCAGTGGCACGGCTAGATTCCAGTTGTTGGATCCAATGAAAATGTTTGGCTTTGCATCAGCGTACGTCTGTATAGGCAACCCAGCCAGGTAGGGAAACTGCGCGATAATTTTCTCCATGTCGACGGTTTGCGTTGGAAGGCCCAAGTTGCTGACTGTATGAACCCCTTGCAAAGTGAAGCAATCGCCGTTTTGGAGGTTAGCCACCTTCAGTGTGGTTCGCATTGAAAAATCTTCAGAACGAGTCTTATCGCCGGTCCAGCGTAAGCACAAAGGATATGGCACGCCTTTCAAGTTGAGATGCTTGAAAACCTCTTCATCAATCAACGTGACTGATGAACCTTTATCTAAAATGCAAAGGTATCAAAAAAATTGTTCTCAGTGTGGATACGAACTGGTAGTATGCGGAAAAATGAGCTATTCTCGTCGTGAGTGCTGTTGTGCGAGTTCAGAGTCACTATGGACGCAGCACCTGCGTTCGTTGCAACTGGTTGACTGGTGACAGTAGTTTTGTGTAGAAGTTGATGGTGTTTCGCATTGCAGCTTTCGCAGACCCGATTGACCAGGAAGCGCCTACGATGTGTGTTGAGGCACTGACGGCATAGCTTCAGTGACCGTACCACTTCCCACTTGCGATCAATACTCAGCTTTTTGAACTCCTCACATTGTGCTTTTTTATGACCGCTGCTTTTGCAGTTTCCGAAGTCATATTTTTGTTGAAAATTTTGTGCTTGAACGTGCGTGTTGACATGGCCGTTGCGGTTTGTTGTTGTAAGCGAAACCACTTGACTGGCAGCTTCCGCGAGCCCATAAAGCCAATCACTAAACACTTTCACCAATGACACTTATTTTTGTTTAGGATGCATAGCCCAAGACATTTTGTACTGGTTCGGCAGCTTCTCTACTAGCTCTCTTACTAGCATAGGGTTGTTCATGTAGACGTCCATGCGGCAAGCCTCCATCGTTTAATATACGTTACGCACAGAGAGAGCAAAGTCGATAAGAGTATCTAATCTATCTTTTAAAGGTGGCACTTTTCTTACCTTGTCGATAAAATTTTCAATTATATACTCTGGCCCACCAAAGCACATTCTCAAAGTGTGAATTATCTCTGGAAACATTGCCGGTAATAGCAACTTGCTTCTCACCATGTCCCGTGCTTTTTCTTTGAGACTGGCCTGTAATCGCATTAAATTTTCAGCGTTCTTGTACCCGGCGACCTCTGTGCTGGTTTCGAAGCTGCATAAAAACAAAGGCCACTCCTCAGGATCACCATGAAAATGCGGCAGCTCTTTGGGAATGGCTTTCCTAGCTGCCAGCTGCATTTTGGTAGGCATCGACTGCATGCAATTACTGTTTTTAATTAAGGAAATCCCTTGAGCTTGCGACAATATCTTATATTTTTCTTCTAAATAACTTTTTTGAAGTTTTGTTTCTTCTTCCAGCATAGCTTAACGCAATTCACAATTTTGTGCATTTTCTTCTTTTCGAGCAGCTGGTTGCGAATTTGGCAGAAAATGTTGCTGGCCGTCAAATGTAAGCAAAGAATGTTGCTGAGTATGTTTGGCGAACTCTACATATTTATTTCTCAACATAACATGCGTTTATCGCAGCATTTTGCTCTCTTGTCGTTGTATTATTACAATTTGCTGCAACATTATAAAATTTGTATTTGCATTTGTATAAATTGACTGCGCTCTTGTTGCAGGGCGAAAACTAAGCATTGGCGCTGACTCCCGCAGCTGTGCTTCTGCTTCATTTTTTGCAGCAACCTTTTCAATATATCCAACAGCCTGTTCAGCAACTTGTCCATTGCTCCATACCATAGGTTTTTTTACTTCGCATGGAGCCGATGAATTTTTTGTTTGATGAAATTGACTGCACACGGTTTGCGGTGATGAAGTCGCCTGTGGGTTAATTTGCTGAATCCTTGGTGGAGCATCACTTTGTGCAGTCGTTGGAGGAGCTTTCGAACTCGATGTGACAGCTGCTGACAAGGGATTTCAGCATCCGCAGCTCCAACTTATATCAGCTATGTCATCATTTACTCCGACGCAATCATAGTGGTACCACCTGTCGCACTGATCACACTGCACCATATGAGAACTATCCGTTTGGTCACATTTTTTGCTATGATGTACACTAGGCCGTATCGAAAAATTTAGATCGTTTTTTAGAGGTCTCAAAAGTTGCATAGGCTTGTCAAGATCACCCAAAAAAAATTTTATAAAAAATAGAGGACATCTTCCTGCCCCGCAAGGACTAAGTTGTTTTTTGGGAAAAACAATAAAAAATAACGATCTTAAAATTCTTTGATTTTTTTAAGAAAATTCACACATGTCTTAAAGCAAAACTAATAATGCAGTTTAACTAACAATTTCTTGCCACAAACGGTGCTACTCATGATTTTTACCAACAGTATCCTGTATGAAGGATATTCGAAGCGAAAGTTGTACTTGGGATAGCACAAAACGTTTGATTGTAAGCATTGGTTATAAATTTTGGTGGTACTGTTTATAGTGTTGATGTATTCCATAAATATCATAAATTATTAATTTGCATAGTTTTTGCATTTGTATTCTCTTGTTTTAGAGAAATGTATACTAGGACGCAATTTTTTAACTTTTTCAAAAAAATGAATATAAGATTTTATGACAAGTGATTCAGAAGTGGTGTCGAAGATAATCTTTCCAATTTGAGTTTTTTGAAAATTTCTGAACATGATACTGCCCAAAAATATTTATTTAATATATCAGTTTAAGACCACGATTTTATTTTCTATTTCGATATTTTAAAAAAAGTTATTTCCTAGCATCAAATTTCTCAATTAGAGTTATGTCCCCTTTATTGTTGTAGTTTCATTAAAACACATTTTAAAAACAATTGTTTAGTCTTTTGAGACCGACTGAATGGCATAAAATGTATGTTAACGATATTATAACCATAAAGAAGATATAACTCAAATTGAGAAATTTGATGTTACGAAGTAAAATTTTTTTAAGTATTAAAATATAAAAAAAAATCGTGGTCTAAGCCTGGCATATAAAATACATATTTTAAGGTAGGGCCATGTACAGAAACATTTGAAAAATCCAAATTGAGAAAATTATCTTCGACACCACTTCTTATGCCGGTGATATAAAATCTAATTTAAATTTTTTTGAATAAGTTATAAAATTACGTTCTAGTATACATTTCTCTAAAACAAGAAAATTGATTTCCAAAAACTATGCAAATTATTAATTCATCATATTTAAGAAATACGCCAACACTATAATCAAAGCCATCAAAATTTAGACTCAATGGTTACAATCAAAAGTTATGTGCCATCTCGATTATAACTTTCGCTTCGAATATCCTGCAAACAGGATACTGTAGGTAAAAATCGTGAAAAACATCGTGTTCGGTTAAATATTGCTAGTTAAACTGCATTTAAATTTTTTTCTTTCGACAAATGTAGTTTTTTTTACAAAAATTAAAGCATTTTAAGATCGTTATTTTTTACTGTTTTTCTCAAAAAACAACTTTGTCCTTGCGGGGCAGGAAGATGTCCTTTTATTTTCATAAAATTTTTTTTGGCAGATCTTGACAACCACATGAAACTTTTGAGACCTCTTAGAATGTGAATTTCGAAAAAAAAATGTAATTCGATACGCCCTAATGTACACTGTCCGACTGGTTTTGACCATCCGGTTTCCATTTTAAGACATTAGTCAATATAAATTTAATTTACTATGTTGTATTTTTTTTGGAAAACGCACAAAGTTTACTTTAATTGTCACAAGCCGTGTATAAAGAATTTTTAAAGATTTGTAAATGAGGGTTTACAATCCCGAGTTCACGCTCATCAAGTTTTTAATAGAAGATAGATTTTTGTTTTTAGTATTTTAATTCAGTTTATTTATTTTTATTTTCAAATCTCAAATTTAAATTTTTAATAGAATGTCTTAAACTCAAATTGCCTCAACTTTAAAAATTCTTGTTTCTTTCTTCATTTACAAACGCGAACTGACTGTACCTTTTAAGACTCGAAACACGTAAGCTTTTTTATATTACGTTATTCTGGTTTTGACCATCCGGTTTCCATCAGTCAATATAAATTAAATTTACGATGTTTTATTTTTCGCAAAACGCACAAAAATAACTTTAATTGTCACGAACCGTGTATAAAGAATTTTTAAAGATTTGTAAATGAGGGTTTACAATCCCGAGTTCACGCTCAACAAGTTTTTAATGGAAGATAGATTTTTGTTTTTAGTATTTTAATTCAGTTTATTTATTTTTAGTTTCAAATCTCAAATTTAAATTTTGAATACTTACTTACTTACTTAGATGGCGCTTACAACCGTTGGTCGGTTTTGGCCTGGTCTAAGAATTTTCGCCAGCCTCTTTTGTCGTGCGCTTGCTAGCGCCAGTTGGTAACTCCAAGCGTTGTCAGGTTATCCAATGCCTGGTCTTTCCAACGGAGATGCGATCTTCCTCGTCTGCCCAATGATGTCAATATCATCAGCATACGCCAGCAGCATAACGCTCTTATAGAAAATTGTGCCGCTGCGTCTCAGGTCAGCAGCTCGGATGATTTTCTCCATTACTATATTAAAAAAGTCGCACGATAAGGAATCACCTTGTCTGAAACCTCGCTTGGTATCGAATGGAAGGGAGAGGTCCTTCCCGATTTTCACTGCGCTGCGGTGTTGTACAGTGTCATCCTGCAAAGATGTATTAGCTTCGCAGGAATACCAAATTCAGACATGATGGAGTATAGGTGACTCCTTATTGGACTGTCGAAGGCGGCGTTGAAATCGACAAAGAGATGGTGCGTGTCGATTTGTTTTTCGAGGGTCTTTTCCAAGATTTGTCGGAGCGTAAAGATCTGGTCAATGGTGGACTTTCCAGGTCTAAAGCCACACTGATAAGGTCCAATCAGTTGGTTGACGATGGGCTTCAGTCTTTCACACAATACGCTCGACAGGACCTTATATGCGATATTAAGAAGGCTAATCCCACGGTAGTTGGCGCAAATGGTGGGATCGCCTTTCTTGTGGATTGGGCAGAGCACACTGAGGTTCTAATCATCTGGAATGCATTCTTCCGACCATATTCTGCATAGAAGTCTGTGAATGCATTTAAACAGAGCTTCGCCACCGGTCTTAAACAGCTCAGCCGGTAGGCCATCGGCTCCAGCGGCTTTGTTGTTTTTAAGCCGAGCTATAGCTGTTAAGACCTCGTTATAGTCGGGCAGCGGAACTTCAACGCTGTCATCCATGATTGGGGTTTCCGGGATATCATCTCCACTGGCGGGATTGTTGTCAGCGTCGCCATTTAAAAGACTAGAGAAGTGTTCCCTCCATAGCATCAGTGTACTCTGGATATCTGTCACTAGATTCCCATTTTCATCCTTGCAGGAAAAGGCTCCGGTCTTAAAACCATCGGCCAGGCGTCTTATTTTTTCGAAAAATTTTCGAGTCTCATTCCTGTCGCCATGCATCTCAATTTTCTCGCACTTACGCATTTCCACCTCTCGTTTCTTTCGCCTGAAAATGCGTCTCTCTTCCCTCCTCTTCTCTCGGTATCGCTCCATAACAGCACGCGTTACAACCGACTGCAGGGTGGCTTTGTGGGCGATGTCCTTCTCTGCAGTGGCGGCTTGACACTCCTGGTCGTGCCACTGGTTTCGGCGAGGGCGGTGGTAGCCTATCACCTCTTCGGCAGCCGTACGCATAGAGTGGGATATGTGCGTCCACTGTCCGCATATATCGTCGATTGGAGGAGTTCTTTCTTGAAGCAGGAGTGAGAGTCGAGTAGCGAAGGCTTCGGCCGTCCGTTTTGACTGCAGCTTGTCGACGTCTAGCTTTCTTTGTGTAGGATTGCGAGCATTCTTAGCTGCTTAAATTTTGAATAGAATGTCTTATGATCGCAACATTGCAAGCAATGCAACTCAAACCGAAGCAGGACTTTAAACGGTATTGCAAGGCATTAAAAATTGAAATAAAGAGAACGAGCAAAAGTTGCCACATAGCACATTTTAAGTTTGTTAATTCTTTTCGCTAGCTGAATTAATAATTTTGTTGTTGTTTTTATTTTAAATGTTTTAAAAATGATTAAACTACAATAAAACGAAATTAACTTAAAAATCGCATTGGTTTTGTTTTTGTAGCGCTATTTATATAAAAGTCGACAACATTAGGCCATTTATTCTCGGCACTGTATAAATAGGCGTAGGGAAAACAGTTAAAAATGGTTTTCTCTCGTGTTTCTCAACATATTTTGATAATTTTAAATGAATTTAAATTAAGCAGTGCGGAAAAAAAATTTTATTTTATTTTAAAAATTTTTTTTTTGCCAAATTGTTAATTAAGAAAATTTGCTTTGTATCGAAGCAACAGAGAATGTTTATGAAAAGGTCGAATTTCCACTGATGAACTCTAGTTCATTTAAATAAACAAAAAAACTTGATATTAAAATCATTAATAAAATTAAAAAATTTGTCAATCTATTAAATTAAGTTTATTTTATTTATTTTTAGTGCTTGCTGTCTTCTGGATCCATTGAAGTTGAAGAATGCTATGAATCATGTTGTTGTAGTTGGCACATTCCGTCTAGTGGACACAATCACAATAAACCTGTTCTCCCAAGAGCAACTATTATCAAAATATTGGCGGACGCAGTGCGATCATATCAATCATTTGTTCCTCGTATTATTATGGAACACTCGTATAGTCCTTCCGATAGTATACTTATTGATAAACAGCAATCTTGTCTCTCTTTTATTATTGATAACTTTCTGTCAATAATTAGGTGTCAGCAGAATGCAGAAGTCAGTTTAATGTCTCGAGTTTTAATAACTTCGCTTGCTGATTGCTACGGCTATGCATCAGTGCAAAATAAAGTTGTTGAAGAGATACACGAAGGCTTAATTCGTACTTTATTACTACCGGAATCATCTGAAAAACACACGCGGCTGCAAGTTCTTATTGGACTTTTACCATTGCTTATCGAAAGTCCCATGCTTGTTAATAAGATACATGTAGAGCGCAGCAATATGTACAGAATTCTGTTACGCCAAGGCATTATGACAGATTTGTGTAAAATTGCACAATATATTGACTTGTCAAATTCATATACATATCCTACAATTTTCTCAGTCTTACGGCCGTTGGAAATTCTCTTAAGACTGACCGTTGTACCTGATGCGCTATCAGCTAATGGTTTTCTGTCTGGAAATAGTTCACAAAGTGGCAATTCAACTAATAGTCGTCGATTTTATCCTGGATTAACATCACAATCTAGTGCTAGTACTAGCTCAGCCACAGTGGGTGGGGATAGAGTTCTTCGTGATATTATACGAAACGTGTTATCTGATCGTCGCCATGGATATGAGTTTATGTTTAACCCCGACGATTTTGTTATAGATTCCGAAGAATCTTCCAACACCGCAGGCATAAGTGTCGATGATGAAGGAGAAGAAAATCAACAAAATATAACAATCTCTTCAGCAAACACACATTCTAATGGACGATCTCAAGTAAGACACATAATATTGTTTAAAGATCCATATTTTGAGTTTATAAATTTTGTGACGTCAGTTCTTTGTCATGATAAAATCCGTAAAGCCAATGTTTTTGCGGTTCAAACCTCTCCCATTGGTCCCGAAAAGTATTCAAAGATAATTGAAAAGAGTCACGAAAATTGCTTTTAATAACATTACTACCAATACCCGGCGCGCGTTGCTACGCCTTAGGCATACACATGTACTTCATCTGTGACTTCAAAACCTATTCGATCAAAAATGTAGCTTGTATGGGGAGGCACACCCACTTGTCAAAAGCCCTGCCTAGTTTTCTATAAGAAGGTCATTACCAAATGGTAACTCCATTCTGAGTTTAAATGCTCAGTGACTTTTACTTTCAAAGCTATTTGATATCAAAAATTTTACTTGTATTGGCGGAGCCACACCCCTTTGCCTATTGATCGTCTCAGTTTTCAAGAAGAACAACACTTAGTGGTGATTCCATTCTGTACTTATAGTTAATTTGGCTTGTGTGGGTGGAGTCACACCCCATTTTCCAACGCCCGTGCTATCTTTTTGGTCTATCGACCAGAATGGCCATGGCCAAAAATTAACTTTATACTGAGTTTAAATGTTATGAGACATTTAGTACCAAAGCTATTCGATATTAAACATTTGAATTGCATGGTTCGTGCCACGCCCCATTATTCATTGTATTCTGAATTTTTCCAGTCGAAGGACATGACGACATGTTACATTCGTTCAAAGTTTCAAAAATGTGTGACTTATATTTCGAAAGTTATACTGAAAAGTTTGAATGCTTAAGAAGTGTCGCGCCCCTTTTGCAACGGCTTTAAAATGGTACCAGTAAAACAGCACGTGGAAATTGAGTTCGAATACGTTCGATTTTTGAGTTGAGTTGAGTTGAGTTCGATTTTTGGAGCTGTACAACATGTAATTCTAAAGCTATTCGATATCGAAAATTATGGCTGCATGGGAGTTGCCAAACCCTTCAGTTTTATCGGATTAGGTCAGATAACAGAGAAATTCAAGGTCAATTTTAATTTTTTTCTTATAACTCTTAAGGTACTATTACAGTGTGAAGCTATTAAAAACAACACCTTTTTTTAATAATTTTTTTTACATAGTATTATTAAACTATTAAATTTACATTTTTTTTAGATTATGTACAGTTAAAGTTGAAGATATCAAAAATATGTTTTTTTTTTGTTTTTGTATTTGTTGTTTATTTTCTAGAGGTCGTTGAAGTTGGCGTTTTTAAAAAAAGGTTGTAAGTTGGCTTCTCGTCTCCAGCATTTTCAAGGCATCGGAAAGTAAAAAATCAAAGTGCTTTCTTCAGTTAAGGGTTGTAGTTGAGCACTCTACCTACGCAAATAAAAAAAAAAGAAAAACAAAAAATATGGCATGCGTTGAAAAACAAATTTAAAAAAAACCCCTCTTTTTGCCAGAAATTCTTAGCCGTAAAAAACAAAATATAAGAGTATCTCGGATTTTTATAGGTAGAGTGCTTAACATAGTCTATGAAGATCACAGTGAATCAAGATTTATCAAAATCGATCAAGCAGAACTCGAGATATCTTAGAAACCAATTCGAAAAAACTTGTTTGAGAAAAACGCGCTTAGATTTTCTTCAATGAACGATAATATATGAAAAAATGCGCTCATATATGATATTTTTTTCTAAAATTTCGTATACGCATTCTTAAGACCTTAAGAAACCAGATTCTAAAAAAAAAATATTTTTAATTTTTTACACACTATAATAGTACCTTAAACTAAACTAAAATCCTCTGTAGTAACTGCATCTAAATATATGTAATGGATGGTTCTTAACATTTTGAGACCATTTGTTGCTCAAAACGTTACGTAAGGGGTTAATATTTTCTTGGAAAACAGGGATTTTTAAAAAAAACAAATTTTCAATAGTTCAGTTACTTTTTATTTTTCTTCAAAAACAATCAGATTTTGCTGAATTTTTGCATATACCTTAAGTAAACTTAAATAACCCACCTCTGAAAAGATCACAAAAATTACATGTGCTCATCCAAAGATATTCGTATTCAAAGATTACCAAAGATGGTAACTTCGTTAATGTAAGCCCTAGCGTAAAATCATTCAGATAAAAATTATAGATCCAACAATTTTCTTCAAAACTGTCCTTAACATTTTTACCGTAAGGGTTACCGTTTTTAAGATATGCGCGTAAATATTCAATAACAAAATATATGAAAAAATAAAACGGTTAAAATAAAAATTATTTTGATTTCTATTTCTTCTCAAGTTCGAATTTTCCGTTTTAATTTTTCATATATGTTGTAATTAACATATATATGTTGTTTTCCCTTTCCAAAGTTCGGCCGAAAGTAAGAAAGTAAAACCAAAAATTTGTGTTCTTGAAAAAGTGCCACACCTCTCGCGGGTAGAAGCGTGAAAAATACTTTACGACGCTTTCTCATACCTACCAAATATACAACTCCTGCCGTTTTGGAGGAGTTCAAACACTAACACCGTGACACGAGGTTTTTATAAATATCACTAGCGAATGTAATCCGGTGTTACTCGGGGTTGTGCCGCAAAGCACAGAAAAAGGACGATTTTTTAAACTACTCTCATTTTAACCCTTTTTTAAATTATTAATTAAATGTTTTAATTTTTTAAATGATCGTTTTTTGGGGTTTTGCCCCCTCCTCCGTAGAAAGTGTAATAAAATTTCCGTAAAACTGTATCTATCGGAAATGTTTAAAAAAAGTGACATCTTCAACGTCTCGATCCAACGCCTGGTTTCTGAGAAAAATGGTCACCCAGTTTGAAAGTCATTTCGAGAAAAATGCGTTTAAAGTTTTTCTAAGTTTTTCTAATATAAAAAAAATTCCAATTTTAAAAAATCCTTTTGGGATCGATTCGATTTGTGGATTGCCTTCGGTTTTGGTCAATACTGTTCGGTTGATTTCTGTTCATCTCTATATACATCGGTTCATCCGTTTTGACGTGAATGAGCCAGACATAGTTAATTGCTTAAACCGCCCTTTTAAGGAAGTTTTCTGAAAGTCATGAAATAGCATCAATTCTGTTGCAGGGTCAGGTTATTTCACATACCAAATTTAAGCAAAATCGGTCAAATCGTTTAGGAGTTATTGAGTCTTAAAGATGCAATACTTAAAGCACCCTCTTGCGGAAGTCTTTGGAATTTTTCTATACCCTATGTTTTATTTGGGTGCATTTGAACCTTCATAACAAATATCATTTATATCGAATCAGGCGTTTAGGAGTTATTGATTCTTTAAAAAGCACTACTTAAAGCGACCTCTTACGGAAGTCTTTGGAATATTTTATAGCCAATGCTTTTTGGGCGCAGTCGAACCTTCATTCCAAATTTCATTAAAATCGGTCCAGGTGCTTAGGAGTTATTATAAGGTGCCACGCCCACATACTTCCGCTCACTTTTTTACCTAAGCTTTATGTTCATTGCAGTTGAACCTTCATACCAAATTTCATTGAAATCGGTCCAGGCGTTTAGGAGTTATTGAGTCTTAAAATTAACTACTTAAAGCGCTCTCTTGCGGAAGTCCTTGGAATTTTTTATGTTTTATGTTTTATCTTGGGTGTAGTTGAAGGTTCATACCAAATCTAATTAAAATCGGTACATTGTTTAGGAGTTATTGTGTCTTTAAAACGATCTACTTAAAGCTCGCTCTTGCATAAGTCTATGGACTAGATAGAATTTATAGCCTATATTATTTTGGGAGCAGATGAACCTTCATACCAAATTTCATTGAAATCGGTCCAGGCGTTTAGAAGTTATTATAGAGTGCCACGCCCAAATACTTCCGCCTACTTCTTTACACCCCTTTGTTCTTTCTCTCTATGAAACGTACTCGGTGTCCAAATTTCAGCTCAATCGTATAAACGGTGCGCGAGCCTATACGAAACAGACAGGCAGACAAACATTTGATTTATAGACATTATATATTAGATAGACTAGCGGATGTAACCCGGTGTTACTCGGTACCCGGGGTTGTGCCTCGAGCACAGAAAAAGGACGATTTTTTAAACTACTCTCATTTTAACCTTTTTTAAATTATCAATTATATGTTTTAATTTTTTAAATTATGTTTTTTTTATTGTTTTTCCGTACAACTGTACCTGCTGGACATGATTATAAAAAAATGACATCTTCAACGTCTCGATCTGCCGTCTGGTTTCTGAGAAAATGACTTCATGGTCACCCAGTTTGAAAAACGCCATTTCGAGAAAAATGCGTTGAAAGTTTTTCTTAGCATGCATTTAATATGCAATTTTATCTCAGAAAATTCCAATTATAAAAATCCTTTAAGCATCGATTCGATTTTTGGATTGTGTTCGTTATACTTCGGTTTTGGTTGATACTGTTCGGTTAATTTTTATTCATCCTTATATAGTGGTGACCGTGGCATGCAGGTTAAGTGTGTGGCTTAGCATGCTCGGAGAAAAATTTTTTCAATAAAAAATTTTTCTGATCGGTCACCACCTCTCTGCAGACAATGGCAAACCTCAGAGAGTAAAATAATGCCATGTAAAGCTTCTTGAAAACATGAGCCGTTCGGAGTCGGCATAAAACATGTAGGTCCAGTTCTCGGTCAATTGTGTGCAAAATTTAATAACACACACAACACAATCGATCCTAAGATGCTCGGTCAAAGTCCTTTCAAGGGCTGAAATGGCCAATTTGTTTTGTTTGTTTTTTTATATAGCTTCTGCTCGTATTCCTTAAACTTCTTTTTATTCTTTAATCTTTGGTTCTTGACTTTTCCATCGTCTCATATCTTGATTTTTGTTGAAAGAACTTTTAGAACATTGGATCTATTTCAGTAACAGATACAAATTCTTATCAAAGTTTCATCAAAATCGGTTCATCCGTTTTGGCGTGAATAAGCCAGAATAAGCCAGATAATTAGCCTCAATTTTGTGCAGGGTCAGGTTATTTGACGTATCAAATTTTACTTAAATCGGTCAAGTCATTTAGGAGTTATTGAGTCTTAACAATGCACTACTTAAAGCACCCCCTTGCGGAAGTCTTTGGAATTTTTTATAGCCTATACCAAACTATACCTTCATACCAAATTTCATTGAAATCGGTCTAGGTGTTTAGGAGTTATGGAGTGCTACGCCCACCATAGTTTGAACAAGATTTACTTTCAATATAACATAAAAACGATATTAAATCCCTTAGATATTTATCACTACTCTTATTACAACGAAGATAAATGTAAAGCTAATTAATTTTTAAATTGCACAACGTTATTGTTAAATCTTATAAGACGAACAGAATAAACAAAGAATTGCCTTTCAGAAGTTAAACGAGTGACGTGAAGAGTTAATTTTATTTGTGCGACTAGACCGAGAAAAGTTTAATCTGGTGAACAAATATTTCGGTTCTGTAGTGTTGATTTTCTTATATAACAACAAGAGCGTACGGATATCAAGCAATTTGTCGCAGGTCATACCACAGATTTTTTTAAGCATATTGAGAGACATGGTCTCTTCTCGCTAACCCATATACGTACCGAGCAATATTATTGAAAAGGACGTTTAATTTACGTTTACTTGAGCTATCACAGTTTGCAAACACTTCGCACCCATAAAACATTGTTGGCGTAATATAGGTTTTGGCAAGCTGCAATCTGATATGTAGAGGTGTAAAATACTGGTATAATAACCTGATGTAATAACCTTCATATCAAATTTCATTGAAATCGGTCCAGGCGTTTAGAAGTTATTATGGAGTGTCACACCCACATACTTCCGCCCACTTTTTACACCCCCTATGATCGTTACCTCTATGAAACGTACTCGGTGTCCAAATTTCAGCTCAATCGGATAAACGGTGCGTGAGCCTATACGGAACAGACAGACAGACAAACATTTGATTTTATATATTAAGATAATGAATCAATGTTATTCTTAGAAAACTGTATCAAGTATGAATGCCATCGGTAAAGTAGTTTCGGAGATATTACAGATATTTTTAAAACCTTGATGCAGAAAATAAGTAATTTTTTAAGTTGAAATCTTAGGTGTAATAAAACCGGCATAAAAAAAATATTACTAATTCGCTGCAATGCATATTTATGCATACATCTATATATTTATAATTTGGTTATCTTAATTTATAAAATATCAATTTAAAAGGTATATGAAACAGTAGCGAAGCAAGGGGGGGGGGGTGTTGGCGGTCCGCCCCGGGTGCACGCCAAAATGGGGTGCAAAATTTGGCAAAAGAACTTTTTACCACATAATTTTTGATTTTTTTAATAAAAATCAATGACTTCGGTTTTATATTCGAATATCAAAAGGGTGCAAAAGTAAATGAAAATATTTTTTTTCATCACCAGGACTTCGTTTTTATTGAAACAAACGTGAACTTTATATTAAATTTTGTTCAATATTAACGCTCACATTAAAACCCAAGTCAATTCCATATGTAATTTTTCATTGGTAAGGGGAGCAAATTCCAAACAAATTATGTTAAAATTTTCATGATATTAAGATGGAGTACAAAAGGAAAAATGTAAAAACATTTTTTTTTATATTCCATTAAGTTTTATAAAAAAGCACTTTTTTACTTCTTATATTCAGGTTAAGAAGTGTTCAAACTTGCTAGCATAGTAGACATTTCTAAAACCGTTAAGTTTCGAAAACCTGCATGATTTTCAGAGTATGATGAATGGAGGCGTCAGTTGTTTTGTAAGCAATACATTTCTCCAGAACTTTTCAGAAAAACTTGTTCATGTCATAAATGTCAAAAATAAAAACATGCTTTATGATGTTGTGATTACTAAGTTCTGAGATAATATATCATGAAACAAAACTCATTTACAGCTTTTAACCTGCTAGAACATAATTTTGAATAGCAATATGGTTTGGGTATACTGTTACATAAAACTACTAGTTTAAAAACCATTAATAAACTTTTTACTTGCTTAAAAAAATTTTAAAGAATTAAATTGATTTAAATTCATTACATTTTTTGTTTAAATTAAAGAAACGGCATTCTATGTCAATTTATGGAGTTCTGACTTTTTTTTATTTTATTTTGAAGATGTCTATTAAAAACTCTAAGATAGTTTTCTGACTCCTTAATTTTACTAAAATAACTATTATTAAAGCACGGTTCACTTAAAATCTAGACGCAATAAATTGATTATAACTTCTAAACGAAAATATTTACGAAAAAAATTATTGCACTATTTTAAAGGTTGAACATGTTTTATTCAAGGCATTAAAAAAAAAATTCAAGTTTTGTTATTATAGACAAAATTTTGCAGGTTTGTTATGATAGACGCCATTGCAATTTGCACATCATTTCTTATCACTTTTGCAGCAAACTGATTCCACTTAATAATAATTTCTTTGTAATTTTTCATTGAATGAGCACTCCTCTTAAGTTTTGCCTTCACATTTGCCCAGTATTTTTCGATGGGTCGAAATTGGGGACAATTCAGTGGATTGATTTCTTTTGGTACAAATACCTTGTTTCTTTCATACCATTGCATCACTTCCCTGAAATAATGGCAGGAGGCGAAGTCAGGCCAAAACAAGGGGGGTAAAGTATGATGTCTTATAAATAGCATAAGATGTTTTTCCAGACATTCTTTTTGGTATCGCGCTGACGACATTGTTGAATTCGTAACAAAAACACGACTTTTCAACCCATAACTACATATTGCCTGCCAAATCATTACCTTTTAGCATATTTGTCCAGCATGGTGTACTTTTATTTTGCTGCAACGTCGCCTTGTTTTTTTGCAGTGTAACATTTTTGACCGTTACCTGACTTTACATCAAGTTTGACGTACGTTTATCGCCCATTATAACACAATTTTAAAATTTTGTTAAATAATTGTTTAGTCGACGTGCTCTCTGCTTACCAACTTTATTTTGCTTTTCGGACTGTTTAAGGTATTTTATTGCATAGTACGACTTATACCCTGCCCTTAACCATATTCACTTTGCAGTGCTCTTGCTCTTATTGTATTTTTTTGCCCAACAAGCATCAGAAAGTCCTGGATTAATTTCGATTGATGTTACAGTTTTTTTCTGGTAGATTTGTTTCTTGTTCCAAATTTTCCACATTATATTTTTGCTCTTTCAATAGTTAATCGGTCATTGAATCGTTTTAAAGCACAACATACCGTTAATTTTGCCATTTTCAATTTTTTTGCAATTTTCGAACCGGACCATTAGGGATTTGTGCGATACGTGTGCAAAATCGTCCAACGTTGTTGAAGTTCCATCGCGAACTGAGCAGCGACCAGACTTCGTACGAAACAATATTTTATCTGCAATAACGGTACATTCATTAGGAGTGCATATATGCAAGAATCATATAAAACAAACAAAAACAACATGAGTTACAACTCCACACGCGCGTCCAGATTTTAAGTGAACCATGCTTTATGTTCAAATCAACCAACAAAAACTATAAAAAATACAGTTTTAAAGAGATGATAAGATGCACAGTTCCTTATGAATTATTCTAATTATTTTAATTAAATTTTGTTCTCAATCACCGAATGTGAAGAATCATCAGATTTATTGGAATTGCCAGTTCTTTTTGAGCCATTCATGACTTTTGGCCTTGTCCAACCTGGGCAAGTTTGCTTTGGGAATTATGTATGTTCAGTTCCGAACAATACAAATAAATTATGTTATTAATAAGTAGTTGTAGTCATACAAATATACAAGCATAACAGCAAAACACAAAACAACAAAGCATTCCAGTAACTACCAAAAAAGCTGAGCCTGCAAAAAACGACACATGAGTCTCAGTGCAATGTTCTGGACAAAGTCAAGGCCAGTTTGGCTATGTTTTAATATGAATAGAATTTTGTAGTGCAATGTGCTGAACAATTATTTCAAGACAGCTTGGCCGTTTTTGTTGTGTGTGCATTTTGTTGTTATGCTTAATCATATGCTAAATCAATATATATACATATTACATATTAGTTTTATATATTCTTTTTCTATGTAAAATTGGAACAAATTTTGTATAAAAGGAATCTAAATAGTAACAATAAATGAATATTAAAAGTCAACACCTTTGAAGCGGTTCCTTTTTTTTATTCCTCTGGGTTGAACAGGTTCAAGTGCCTGGTTAGCCAAAGCAAATAAAACAAACTATCGTTAGTTGAACAGGTTCAAGTGCCTGGTTAACCAAAGCAAAAAAAAAAACAAAAATAATTATCCTTAGTTGAACAGGTTAAAGTGCCTGGTTAACTTTTGAATAATTATTTAAACAACTATTCCTTAGTCAAGTTAAGACTAAGGATTTGCAGTTGCGCCCATTAAGACGCAACATTCTGGTGACCCCGACGTGATCTGCAACACTTCTTAGGCAGATTCAACATATCATTCTGGTGGTTCAGTTTCATCAGCATTTATCATGGAAGATTTTTCATCATTGGTTGCCTTGCAAAAGTTAGCGGGCAATGAAATTCAGCAAATTGTGAAGAATTTCAAAAAGGATTCTCCAGATCGAAAGACGACATCAATCTATTTTGAAGAGCGACTGCAGCGTCTAAATAAAGTGTGGGATCAATTTGAAGAAAATGACACGAAGATTCGTACGATAAAGGATCTATCATTAGATCATGAATACTTTAAAACAGACTACTATAACAACATTTTGACTGTGGCCAATAAGTACAAACAGATTTTTACAACCGAGATACAAAACCGGGATCGAAGTCATCACCCCAATTGGAACCACCTACAAAAGCAACCCCAAGAGACATACGAGGATTTACAAAAGATGCATCCTCGGTCGCACCAACAACTCAGCAGGATCAGTCGTCATCAATTTCTCCAGTCCAAGTTAGTTTTGAGGCCATGTGTAGGAGACAAAAGGCGATGATGTCATCACTGGAACGTCTACTAGCGGGCAATTCAATACAAGAGGCTCCTTCACAGTGTCTGATCGTGTTAAGCAAGCTGTGGAGCCAAGTTGAAGAAATTCACTTTAAATTATGGGAACTGTTCGACATATTCACGCGAATGATACATCAGCAACAAATTCCAAAAATCCAGAAAATGTGGTACCTCAAAACCAATGTATTCGGGGAGGCTGAACGCGCGATTGGTCATCTCGAATTGACAGGAGATAATTACGACATCGCATGGGAAGCTCTACAAGATCGTTTTAGCAATAAGAGAATGCTTACATCAGCTATAATACAACGGCTGATATCCCTTCCAAACCTCACATCAGAAGCCAAGACTATTCGAAACTTTCATGACACCATTCATGAAAGCTTAGCCGCACTCAAGAATCTTGGAGTCGAGACAGATAGCTGGGATCCTCTGCTGTTGCACATTTTAATAAAGAAATTTGATCACCAAACCGATATGCTCTACGAGCAATCACTTCAAGACCCCAGAAAGCTTCAAGAAATAAGCACCTTTCTCAAATTCTTAAAGAATCGGTTCCAAGCATTAGAAGCCATAGGATGTAATATCAAAAGAGTGGTAACATCAACAGCAGTATCCAATCACAACAGTTGCAAGGTTTGTAAGCAAGGTGGCCATCCTCTTTACTATTGCCAACAGTTTCTCAAGATGTCCGCCGTAGAACGACTGAAATGGATACAGAAACAAAACCTGTGCGTCAATTGTTTCAAAGAAAATCACACAGCCAAGACATGTAAATCACGAAGCTGCACAAAATGTTCAGCAAAGCACAACACACTACTGCATTTACAGGGAGATGCTAAAATTCAGAAAACAACAGTAAATAATCAAGTTCCTGATCAGTCAAATAACAACACTGTGCCTTTCACGGTAGCTGCGGCTCAAAATGAAACTAACAAATATAACTACGTTCTACTAGCAACAGCAAAAATTAAAATCTCAGCAAATAATGGAAGATCGTGTGAAGTTCGAGCAATTCTGGATTCCGGCTCTCAGATTAATATCATAACTGAAAGACTGATTAAGAAATTATCGCTATCAACAACATAGATATGCATTCGTAGATATGCATTCAAGAACTGGAAACTTCACATCCAAACTCGAAGCAGTCGTCTTGTCTCACATCGTATCACCTCAACCAAGACTGAACATTGACATTTCAACCTGGTCACTCCCAGAAAACATTAAGTTAGCAGATCCTGAATTCTTCAAATCTGACAAGATCGATGTTCTACTGGGAGCAGAACTGTATTATCACTTGATCCGACCAGAACAAATCAACATCGGTGAACAGTTGCCCATACTGCAGAATACGGTGTTTGGTTGGATAGTAGCAGGAATGGTGGGATCAACAAGCTACGATGCTGTCACACGTGGTATATTCAGTCAAGAAGAAGAAACCACGAATGAACTGATAAAAAAATTTTGGGAAATAGAAGAAGTTGAAACAAGTAAGAAATATCTTTCACCAGCAGAGCAGCGATGTGAATCTCACTTTCCTCAAAATGTTCGTAGCAATGAGGAAGGCCGCTTTGTCGTTAAACTCCCCTTTATCGAAAACACATCAGCCTTAGGGCAATCACAAGCCATGATCCACAACAGATTTATGAGTCTAGAACGCCGACTTCTAAAAAATGATATCGTACGCAAGGAATACATTCAATTTATGAAGGATTATGAAAGACTTGGGCACATGAAAGAAGTGAATCTCGATTCTGTACCAACTCCGAATTATTTCATTCCACATCATTGTGTATTCAAGCCCGACAGCACGACAACGAAACTTCAGGTCGTCTTTGATGCCTCAGCCAAGACATCATCAGGATATTCACTAAATGATCTAATGTACACTGGACCAACCGTTCAAAGCGAACTTTTTTCAATTCTTCTTCGGTTCCGGCTACCACGCTACGTGTTCACTACAGACATCGAAAAAATGTATCGTCAAACTTTAGTAGATCCAGATGATCAACGATACCAATTAATTATTTGGAGAGAGAATCCAACCTTTCCAATCAAATATTATCAATTAACCCCCGTTACGTATGGAACAAGATCAGCACCGTATCTCGCCACAAAATGTTTACAGCGAATTGCAACTGCAAATGCCAATAATTACCCGTTGGGAGCTCAAATTCTACAAGATAATTTTTATGTAGATGACGGTCTGGGAGGTTCTGATAGTTTGATAACAGCCATTGAAGCTCAACAACAACTGATATATATATTAAAGAAGCATGGTTTCAATTTGCGAAAATGCTGTGCAAACCATTCGCAGCTCCTAGAGAATATACCACAACGTGCAACAAGAAGTAAACAAACAAGGCATCGCTCAATCAGTTGCTGAACTAGCTCTTCAAACAACGTTGGAACTAATATACTTCCAACGCGTGCAAGATTCTCTTCTAAGCATTTTAATAGACACACATCATGGTAAATTAAGTCTCGAACTAATCTCACCTCAACAACTACAAGAAGAGCTACTCCACATAAAGGCCAGCCTTCCCAGCCATCTAAGGTTACCTACCGAAGAATTGATACAACTATATAACTTGATGTCAATCGAAGGACGAGTCACTTCAAACTACGTTATTTTTAAATTGAAACTTCCACTAGTATCAACTGAAGATTTCGAGTTACTACAACTTACTCCTGTGCCGTGGCATCTAAACAATAAATTTGTCAAAATCCAGTCTCCCTTCTCATTTTTGATTGTAAATCTGCATCGTGATCAATACTATCCATTAAAGGAAGCTGATTCAAGGATATGCACGTTAACCGAAAGTGAGCACTATCTTTGTCAACAAATTCACCCACTTTATAAACGAGGATCCAACATAGCAATATGTGAGTTAAACTTGCTTAATCACATTGAAACAAACACGTCATGCTCCATCGAACATGCGGAAGCCGGCCCCCATTGGCTTCAACAACACAATCCTAGCACATGGATATATTCTGTCAGGAGCGAAGTCGTGGTAAATGCAGTTTGTGAAGCAGTTCTAACGCAATTCACCATTCAAGACTCAGGACTTCTATCTATGAATGAAAACTGCGTCATTAAACAGCCACTGATAACCATTCAAGGCCACAAGACATTAAAGTCAACCAATCACAGATGATATATCCCAACCGTTCAGACATCTGATTTGGTGTTCTCGTCAACAGAACCTCCAGCAGTCAACATTTCCCTTCGTCTCCCATCAAGAACAACTATCCGCTATCCAAAGTGAATTATCTAAGCTACAATTGAATCTTCCTAACGAAATTCGACCACATGACATTCATCACTACTCAATAAGTTATTTATGTCTCTTCTTGGTTGGTTGCATTATTTCATTCTTTGTTTGGAAACGCATCAGGAGATCTCACAGCATCAATTGCTTACCACCACAACCCACGCCAAGAATTCATGTCATCGCACCTGATACAAGCCATAAAAGAGATTCGGATTTTACGATTGAAGTTTAAATTTCAGCTGTTGAACCCATGGTTCAACGGGGCGGAGAATGTTCAGTTCCGAACAATACAAATAAATTAAGTTATTAATGAGTAGTTGTAGTCATACAAATATACAAGCATAACAGCAAAACACAAAACAACAAAGCATTCCAGTAACTACCAAAAAAGCTGAGCCTGCAAAAAACGACACATGAGTCTCAGTGCAATGTTCTGGACAAAGTCAAGGCCAGTTTGGCTATGTTTTAATATGAATAGAATTTTGTAGTGCAATGTGCTGAACAATTATTTCAAGGGCAGCTTGGCCGTTTTTGTTGTGTGTGCATTTTGTTGTTATGCTTAATCATATGCTAAATCAATATATATACATATATACATATTACATATTAGTTTTATATATTCTTTTTCTATGTAAAATTGGAACAAATTTTGTATAAAAGGAATCTAAATAGTAACAATAAATGAATATTAAAAGTCAACACCTTTGAAGCGGTTCCTTTTTTTTATTCCTCTGGGTTGAACAGGTTCAAGTGCCTGGTTAGCCAAAGCAAATAAAACAAACTATCGTTAGATGAACAGGTTCAAGTGCCTGGTTAACCAAAGCAAAAAAAAAAAACAAAAATAATTATCCTTAGTTGAACAGGTTAAAGTGCCTGGTTAAATTTTGAATAATTATTTAAACAACTATTCCTTAGTCAAGTTAAGACTAAGGATTTGCAGTTGCGCCCATTAAGACGCAACAATGTAGATAATGAGATTGAAACAAATTCTGATATCAATTTGGTATCACTGTAATATTGTGATACTGAAATATTTATGGTGGTATTTATGGTGATATTTATTAATCAGTCAAAAATTACAGACCTCAATCTTGACTATAAAAGTCCAAGGGGAGATTAATATAGATACTATAAAGAAATTGATAAAAATTATGAAAAATGTTTATAAATGAATTTTAATATTCCAGGTCCTATTTTTCGTAAATTTTTCAAAGTTTTCTATATAAAACTAACTTAAGTTTTTAAAACTTCATAATGTCAATTCTTCAGTTATTTAAAACAGATATTGTGTGGTTTACTGATAGTAAATTTTTCTCTCACAACTTGTAAGCCCGGTAGACAAAAATATTGGAACAATTCAGAGAAAATTCTTTAAGATTTTGAAAATTTTAGATTCTTACTTCTTATATCAAATATTCATGGCTAGCATAGTTCTGTTTATTTTTTGAAGCTCTTCTAAAATATGTCATTTTTGTAGAGGTTGATTCGAAAATGTGTAGTAAGATTCATCGACTTATTTTATAAACAATTCTTCTAAAGGGGTGCACAATTTAGATTCCGCCCCGGGTGCCACCAACCCTAGCTACGCCACTGATATGAAATTAAGTTAAATCCAATTGATTTAACAAAAGTTTTAAGACGAACTGCTGTTATAAAAAAATAACATTAAAGTAAAATTAATTTTCTTTTTAAAGTTCTCACTCACCAATTTTCACTGCATACCGATGATGGCGCCAGCATCCTTGTTGCGAGTTGGTGTTGCCTGGTTAGGTGCATTAGTTTTGTTTTTTTTTTCTGTGATTCTTTCTTTATAAAGGCAGTTTTTTTTTCATAAACTAATTTCGCTGGTTAAAACTAATAAAAACTTAATTTAAAATTAATTATAAAAACTAAACTATATAAAACAAAATGCATTAAAAAAAGGTAAAAAATTCATGTTGAAATTAACATAAAAAAATGAAGAAAAGAAAAAAATCAAATGAGAAATTAATATGAAATAAAGAATAAACTTAATACTAGTTCAAAATTTAAATTTTGAATAGAGCATTAAGATTAGTATTGAAATTTGTTCTAACACCCTGTATTCTCATTCAATTAATTTTTTTTCATTTCTTATGTACTATTTCGTATGTACTAAGGTCATCGAACTCTTCCTAGGCTTTTGCGTTCCAAACAGCTGTTTCCTATTACTAGCTGCGAGCTGGACTCTCAGGTCATTGACCTGTATAAAATTAAGACCACCTCTAACCCAGCCCCAAAAATGATCCTAAAAAAAAGTATATATGTATACCTTTCGAAAGGGCTCAATTTGCACCTTCCGAATATAAGCATTTTAGAATTTGCACCCTCGTACTTTTTGCCACGTACCACTAGGGACTTTGTTGTAATGGGGTCACAATGAAGTGCGCCTGGCGCCATTCGTTCAAATTAATTGGCAAATAAGCATAAAAACAATACACCCCCTGACGATGGTGGACATCCATGCGGAACGCGTTAGGTCAGGGTCAGGACTCAGGGTGTTTATAGGTATACTCTCATCTCTGGTACGGGAAGTGTAAGCGCTGTTCATTGTCAAGCATATTCGTCGCTATTTCGCTAGGTTATGTTTCTGCAAACTAATATATAGGTTATGTAGGTTACACAAAACAATATAGCTGGTCTGGACAAAAAAGTGTCTGTTGTTCGGAAACATCTAGCTCTTTTGGACAAATTTAAGAAGAAGAATTTCAATTCAATAGTGCGTGGCTAAGAACTGCATCATGGAATGGATACGATAAGTCAAGTCATTTAAAATAGGTAAGCAGATACAGTACAAATTGGACAAATCCTCTCAATGGTGATGCTTTGCACCTCCTAAAGCTCGATTCTGCTGCAAAAGGTATTGCTTCTAGAAAGAAAAAAAAATTTGTCCATCAGCTTAATGCCCTTTTTTTTTTGGATTCGCCAAGGGAGTGTGAAATCTCATGAATACGTATAGCCCGTACTATACGCATGCACGACTTACATTCTAAAACAGTCCGGATTAACCGGAAAAGATAGAATGCACCTACGTACTAAAACAAACAACCAGTTGGCGAAGTATGAATTTCCACTTAGCACATTAATTGGCTTTTCAGCGGAACTCAAAAATTTTATACAAAAACACGAATTTATTAAGAATTTATGAATTTGAAAAAGTAAACAACATCATATAAGTAGTAAACTTTACATAAAACTCTAAAATAAAGAGACCAAAGTAACTATAAATAATATGAATATTAGTAAGTTTGCGGCCACTATCCAACCCAAGGTCCTACGTGGAAAAAAAATTAAACTCTTAAACACCAAACCAATTCCAAATATAACGCAGATATTTATGTGTAACTATGTACAAACATATATGTGTATATATATACGGGTCACTATGTAATTTTGGAACACCGTGCTAATGTTATTAATTGGATATGTATTTGGGCCAACGCAGGTATAAACTTGCATGGAAAAGAGATAAACTCTTGCGCACCAAACTAAGTAACTAATAAGTCAACTGAATAAGAAAAATTTTAAAATTTTTTGATTAAAAACAAACAAGTTAAAGCATACATATCGTATTCGATGGTGTTTACTTCATCAAACGCAATATTATAAAGGAAAAACAACTGAAACGGTCTCGAATATATGGAATAACTTCAGCCAACATTTTAACAGAATATAAAAATATTATTAACCGAGTTAATGTTTGAAACAAAATTCTAAAATGTATCAATTATTTAAATGTAAAATCATTTTCCGTTTCAAGGCATACACCGAATCACAAAAATTAATTAAGCTGTAGTTATTGTTGAAATTTGAAGTGCACTGGCTCAACTTAAAAAGCACAAAATGTCTAGATCCTCTTCTTGTGATGTTAAAGTTAAGAGATGAGAGAATATATTGGGAGTCAATTTCACCACAAAGTTATTTATATAGGAAAGTGACATTAAGCACCATCCTTCTGCTTCTCAGGGAAGGCAGTAAAATTTGCTTAAGGCGGGTTTCATACGAAGGAAGAATAATATCTGGGTTCCAACGATGATGACGTAAAGCAAAAAGTAAAAACTGTTTTCGAACCGATTCTATTGCATCAATGTGGACGTTATATTGAGGGTTCCATACTACGGAAGCATATTCAAGAATAGGTCTTACGAGAGATATATATAGTAATTTAGTTGTGAAGGCATCATTGAATTCTTTCGCCCATCTTTTAATGAAACCAAGAACACCTCTAGCCTTATTTACAGCCAAATATACGTGGAGATTGAAGCGAAGTTTTGGATCCATAATTACACCAAGATCAACAAAACTATGAACAATTTCTAAATGGATGTTATTTATAGTGTAATTAGTGCTATGAGCAGTTCTACGTGAGAAGGTCATTGATTTGCATTTTTTAAGTTAAGGTTTAATAGGTTGAAGTTACACCAATCCACTAGTCTGTTTAAATCAGATTGTAAAAGGTGTTGTTCGTCGAGTGACTTGTAGATAAGAAAAAGTTTCACATCGTCAGCATACATTAAGACGTCACAATGTTTAATTGCCGAGGGAAGGTCATTAATAAATAGTAAGAATAAAACCGGTCCAACATGACTTCCTTTCGGAACACCAGATGTAACCATAATATTTTGTGATAGAGAATTTTTATATAAGACTTTTTGAAAACGTCGAGATAAATAAGATTCTATCCAATTTAGCAATTTTACAGGAAACCCAATTAGCTTAAGTTTATTCAATAGAAGATTATGATTGACGCTGTCAAAAGCTTTGCTAAAGTCCGTATAAATAACGTCAGTCTGTTTTCCCAAAGTAAAACCTTTTATTACACGAGTTGTAAACTGCAAAAGGTTTGTTGAAATTGATTTACCCTTTACAAAACCATGCTGAGTGACAGAAATGGAAGATGATACGAAGTGGGTTAATTGTTCAGATATGATTTTCTCAAATAATTTAGGGATTGCGCTTAATTTGGCGATGCCTCGGTAGTAAGTGACATCAATTTTAGAGCCAGATTTATGAAAGGGTATAATATATGAATCTTTCCATATAATGGGAAAATGTCCACTCTGCAGGTATTTATTAAATATGTTTGATAGAGGAGCACACAGGTTGCTAGCACATTCCTTTAGAATGCAACTCGGAATTTCATCAGGGCCAGTCGAAAAAGAGCATTTAACTTGACGAAGGTTATGCATAACAATAATTGAGTCTATTACTGGAGTTTCAAAAGAGCTAACTGGAGGTAAATAAGGATGCTCAGTACACATATTAAATGGTATGTTGGAGTAAGTTGATTTGAAGAAGCTTGCAAACATGTTGGAAATAACATTGTCACAAGACGATTCCTCTTGATTGAATCTCAGAAGGGGTGGAAAGTTGGAAGCCTTACGTTTTGAATTAACAAAAGTATAGAAGAGTTTCGGATTATAATTAAATTGAGATTTGATGTTGGCTATATAAGCAGAATAACACTGTTTATTTAATAGCTGGTATCTGCAACGACAAGATGAATAACAAGCAAAGTTTATATTAGAACCAGATTTTTTATATTTTTTAAATAAGCGATTTTTAAAATTTTTTAGTGACTTAAGTTCACTTGTTAGCCAGGGTGGACTTAAGGGTTTAGAATTAATTTGCTTTGTTGGGACGCACAATAAGAAGCACCTTTGCAAGGATCATTAAAAAACTGTACCGAGGTTTCGACGTCATAATATGAATACGGTGGTTTAATATTCTAATATTTCGCTTATCAGGTGTAAGTTTATTTTCATTTTCATGAGCAAGTAAAACTGTTATTTCAAGAGTTGGATGATGTTCATCTTCCGGAAAAGATACAGGGTTTGAGCGATTGAGATATACAGTAGTGCATCTATCTACAAACACAAGGTCCAGCGTTCTATGGTTTTTATCAAAAGTATTATTGACTTGTTGAAGACACAGGTCAGATAACTTATCTAAAAAATCATTTATCCAATTACTAGTGGAAACAGGTGTAAGAAATGAAGAGTCATCTGTCGAATTCCAAGACACAAAGGGTAGGTTAAAATCGCCCAACACAATAAGAACATCATTATTTTTTTAACATATTATGAACTTGCTCGATGGCGTTTATATGTTTTAAGTAAATTGATATGTCACAATTTGGAGGAATGTAAGAACAGGTAAGATAAGCAATGCAATTATTTAATTTAACTGACACACAACTAAACTCCAGTTCACTAGTGTCGAGAATTGTTAATTCATCAGATGCAAACGAGATATGAACAGCTATCAGAACACCACCACTGATCTTATTATAACGATCTTTACGGAAAATTTGATAATTTTTACACATTATTTCATAATTTAGAATATTAGAGCGAAGCCAAGTCTCGGTGAAAATTATAATGTTATATTCGAAATCAAAACTGTTAATGAACATTGCAGAAAGTTTGGAATTAAGACCCCTTACGTTTTGATACAAAAGTTCTAATTTTGACTTGCGATTTGTTAATCGTTTTTTGGATGAGATTGCGGGCTATTTCGCGGGCGAGGCAAGTGTACTACATTTACTAATCGAGGATTATTTTTGAATTCGAATTCGCGTACGATTGTATTCCGCGGCCAGAAACTTACATCAACAATAGTATTAAATAAATTTTCTGGAACTGTCAATCTAAAGGAAGTAGTCGGACATGCGTTTAGATATTTGAATTTATGAATAGAAATAAAAAGAGTCGATGAACATTTCAACTTTGATTTAATGAAAAAATCTATATCATTATCTGTTGTATCAGATGCTAAGCGCGAAACAAAGATTGATTTAGTTGGAGGAATAGCAATCAAAGGTTTAGGAACAGAAATGTCAGAAGTAATTGCAATTTGTTGGACATCAGCAACAGTAGGAGCAAGAGAAGCAGCTTGTGCATACGATATTTCAGGCAAAGCGAGAGGTGGAGCTGATAATGGAAAAGGAGCAGACATAGACAAATTGGCCGAAGAAGAAAGAATAGGAGGAGGAGCATCCGTGTCCATGTCGTCAACGTTGTCTTGTTCTATAGAAGGTTGTGTTGGTGTCGAGTCAGTTTTCTGTTTGCTTCGAAGGGTCATATGTTTCTTTTTTCGCTTTGGTGAAGGAATTGACTCATCAATATATTTAAATTCATTGAAAAGAGTTTGATATTTTAAAAATTTATCAGAAATTTAAGAAAGTTCTCTACTTATTTCCGAGAAACCTTGCTTCGTTTGCTTAAAAAGCTTATAAAAGTTAATGTCGGCCAACCTACACTTCTCACAAGACATGACAAAAATCGTTCATTTTCACCTTTAGCGGAGCAGCCAGGCTTATCACAAACTATTTTTTTTTTTTTGTAGTTTTACAATTTATTTAATTTAAACAAAGAAAAATAAAACAATAAAGTAAAAAGATATAAAAATAAATAGTGGCGAAAGTTTAACAACAAAGAGATAAAAACTCTGAGACACCCTGTGGGAATAGCTAAAAGAAGTGCCTACAGGTATGCAACGCTTTCTACTTAACTTAAGAGAAGCTAAGAATTAAAATAGTGAAATGTCAAAAAATAAAAAGAACAACAAGAACAGAATTGAAAGAATAAAAATAAAGCACAACAATGTTTGTATGTTTTTGTTTTTGTTGATTTTTTTTTTCACTGCTTATAAAAATAAGCACCAGTGTCAAGCACTTAAAACTTATGCACTTATATACACAATTTTAAACGCGGAAATTATTGCACACAATTTTAAACGCGGAAATTATTGCAATTCGCGGAAACTGTGCACAATTATTAAAGGCACAGAAACACTCAATTTTTTTAACGAATTAAAAGATCGAAATTACGTATTTAAACCGTTTATTAAATAACAGAAATTATAAATTTAAAAATAATTAAAACACGACCAGAAATTTTCGATGCTGAAAGTTCGACGAGAAGGTATTCAAGTTCCCTCTGAAGAATATTCATGTAATACCAATGTAGCTTATATTATCCCTTAAAAAATATTTTCGTATTTTTTCTTTCTTTTTTTAAATTGTTTAATAAAACTTTTTTTGTTTTCAAAATCTGAATCCACCATTTGATTCTACTCCAAAAATGTCCATTATATTATAACATACTGACCTCGTCAAAGGACCCATTTCTGCTAATAAATATAAAATTCGGTCTTATAGTCCATCTTCTTGCATCTTATTTGTATACTCGGTAATTTTTTTTGTTAACTTTGAAGGAATATCTAACATCCAAGTGTGCCCTCCTCTTGCTTGTACTAGAGTGCTTAAAGTTGATGTCAATGCTTTTCTGCCATCATAATACAAGAAAATAGCAGTAAGACCTCTGGTTAATCCGGGATTATAAGGAATTTGTAACTGAGCAGTGTAAAGTAGATCGAGTGCCATGTATTCATTCAAGTCGTAGTACATATCACTTATAATCAATGTTTCATCGATCAATTCTCTAGTAAGGAGTTGGTGTCCTATACCAGGTGATGTTATTTCTTCTGTATCGCCTTTCATCATCTCTTCTCGACTTTTTCTATTTTTAGGCTATAAAGATAAGAGGTGCATGGTATTTAGAAATAATTTAAGGAATATATTATGTAATGTATAATACAGTTTGATCTTACCAAATTACCAAATTTTTCAATAGTGTCAAGAAATTTTGTCGATGATCGCTAAAAGCTTCTGAATTCTTTTGATTCTCTCCTACAAATGCTCGAATTATTTGTAGAACTGATCGGCTTACACGCTTAGATGCATTTGCTTGCGGTGAAAAGAACCCAGTCTTCACATGCCTGACACCATACTCTAACAAAAACGATTTAAACAACTCTGCCACAAATTGTTTCCCATTATCGGAATGAACAAATTCAGGGACACCAAACACATGAAACACATCACGCTATAAAACTTTCACCACATCCGCTGAAGATGCCTTACGAAGAGGCTTCAGCCAAACAAATTTGGTAAAATGGTCTAAACATATAAACAAAAACGTTTTTCCGTCCTTTGATCGTGGATAAGGCCCCATGAAGTCGATGTTCAGACGTTGAAAAGGAAGTTCAGTTATTTGTTGATCACTCATCGGTGGTCGATGAGTGATATTGGAATTTTTGCTCGTTTTACAGTTTTCACAAATCTTTATCAATTTTTGTACCTCGGTCACCAATCCAGGCCAAAAATACTTTTCGCGCAGCCTTGACAAAGTCTTATGAATACCGCCATGACCCTCTGACGGTGAAAAGTGCGCAGCCTCCAGCAACTTGCTACGCAACTCAGCTGGAACCCAAAGTTTCCATGCACGGTCCTCCTGTTCCTACCAACATGGCTCACTTCTTCTATATGCATACGAGATAACGCGTCCGGTACCACACTTTGAGCACCCTTACGATGTTCAATGTCAAAATTGTAAGCCTGAAGTTTTAAACTCCATATAGCTTATCTTTCAGATCGTCGCATAGTCTTTTATAAATCTTCGGTACCACCCTGCCATGCCAAGAAATCGTCTCAGCTGCCTAGGTGACTTCGGCTCTGGTTATTCATCCATAGTTGCAACGTTTTTCATATCGGTGCGAATGCACCCATCTCCGACAACATAACCTAAGTATCTAACTTCTCGATAACAAAATTTGCTCTTTTCAACATTGATGGTGAGTTTAGCATCACGCAAGCATTTTGCCACCTCCTAAAGTAGAACCAAGTGGGATTCAAAGTTTGCCGAGCACACAAGGAGATCATGAATATAGACATATACATTCTCTCGCAAAGCGGAAGGAATGACCATGTCCATTAGTCTACACATTCGCTGGGCAGCATTACAAAGACCGAATGGCATCACTGTAAACTGGTATTCTTTCGCAAAGCGGAAGGAATGACCATGTCCATTAGTCTACACATTCGCTGGGCAGCATTACAAAGACCGAATGGCATCACTGTAAACTGGTACAGTGGCCTCCCGGGCACCGTGAATGCTGTCTTGCCCCTTGACTTTTTTTCCAGTGGAATCTGCCAAAAAGCATCCTTGAGGTCGATGGCGGAAATGTAGTAGCGTGTATTTTCACTATGCGGCAAAGGGTACGCGTCTTTAACTGTCCGCGCATTTACCTTCCTTGCGTCAAGACATAGTCGATTCTTTGTCTCCTTCCTAACCAGCGATATTGGAGAACTCCAACTGCTATTGCTCACCTCTTTCACGCCCATGTTTAACATCCAGTCTAATTTAGCATAAACCAATATTTGGATGGCGGGTGAAATTGGATAAAAATGTTGTTTTACTGGCAAATTCTCATCTAGTACTTCAATATGGTGTTCTTCTAAATCCGTTTTACCTAGACCCAACACAGCATATGATGGAAACTTTGCTTTCACTACATTTAATTTTAAATTATATTCTTTCGACAGGACATGCTGATTGGTGTCAAAGGTCAAATCGGTAAATGCCTGATTTAATACAGACATACTTGTTCCCTTGATTTCCAAACTACTTGATCTACTTTTGCTTACTACAGCCAATCCAAAAGTTTGCCAAAACTCAATACCAAAATAAATTTTTTGCTGTAATGGTGGAACAATAAGAAAATCCAGCTCTTTAGTTTCACCCTCCCACAAAGCCGGTAGCGTGATCACCCTTTCTACAGCTGTTTCACCCCCATCTACCGTTCTGACCTTTTGATTTTTTACTTTTACAATTTTGTCATGCCTATCTTTTAAAAACTCCATTGCATCCTTCTTATGCAATTGGCACACGCTCCAGAATCTAATAGTGCCACGATTTCTACCCCATCAACCTTGGTTCCCTTCAATGTTATTATTGTTGAAACAATCTTCCTTTTAAATGTTTGCATTTGTTTTTTCTTCGCTCTCATCTGAGCGATTTTTTTATAATTTCTATTAATCTTAGGACTTACTTCATCCTTAAAAATTCTTGCTCTCGATTCCTCATACTCAGTGAGGCGCTGGTGTAGACTCTTGACAGGAGGTTTGGGCAGCGATTCTTCTTTCGAGAGCTGCTTCGATTTACATCCAAGCAGAATCTTTATTGGTTTTGACTGTCCGGGTATCTAATTTTCTGGACAGAGTTCCCGGTCATTTCCGCCAGTTGAGAGTTTAACGGACTATTTATAACACTAGACTTACACTGACAATATGATTCACAACGACCACATACAAAACACAACATGTCATGAAACGCAGATTTACAACAATTTTCTTTATGAAGTTCTAATGGGTTTTTCTTAAAGAAATCTCCTGGCATTCCACAACTAAAACACAAATTCAAATGAAACGGAGAAGGAAAAATAACTGGACTTGGTACCATAAATGGTGGATGACTACCTTGGGTTGGAAGAGGTGAAGAAAATGATGTCTTCGATGGCAATGACATCGTCGTCTTTGGACGTCTTCCACTATTCACACCTGTCAGCGGTGGGCCTACTGCTTTTGCATTGCGGTTTCCATTTACACCATTGGCTCTGAGGCCGCCTTGTTCTACCGCTTCAATTTCTACCTTCTCAGGCTCTTCTTTAAACTCCCCAATCTTTCTACCTTCGATTTCACTAACTTGCCTTGATTTGGCCCTGCCTTCTCGCACTAATTTTTCTGCCATTAAACATTCTCGCTTTAAATCAGCTAGGGCATTGAAAGTTGAGGCAAAAGTCAGAGTAGCCAAACTTGTCTTCAGATTTCCCATTATCATAATAATAAGCTCTTGCTCGGGAATTTTTTTCTTAACCTTAAAGTTAAGTTATGGATCTCAGCATAAAAATCTTCAAAATTTTCTCCTACCTGCTGCCGATCCATAATTTCTTTAATGATTTCATAGTCTTCCAACACCTGCAAATACCACTTTGAGACACTACCAGTAACCAGACAATGGAAATCCGAAAAAAGCTGGTTGTAAGAGATACCATATTGTTCCCTCATTCTCTCTTTTCGGAAAACGAAACTTTCCAGTGTCATGTCCCTGTTAGATCCCCCAAACTTCACGTGCCACCCATCTAGATCCACATTCTTGCGCGTTTCCACCTCGCTCTGACTAAATGTTTTTTCAGTCGGAGCAGCCTTTCGTGGATCATCATGCTCTCTACCTACTTCAGACTCTCTCATATCTCCTCTACCCTTATGCTCAGAAGTCCGTCGAGGCTCCACCACTACACTCCCACTTCTAACAGCCTTCGTAGTTGCTGGCGTTGAGGTGTTAGCCGGAGGATGAAGAGCCGCTTTGCATGCATTGACCCTTCAACCTCTGCGATTCGTCCTTTCAAAGCCAAAACTTCACCACGCATGCTTCTCACTTCTTCCATGCAGTTCATCATAAGCTGATTTTGCTGCATAAGCATTGCCATCATTTGGTCCATGCGATAATTGCTAATAACTGCATCGCCTTCAGACATTGCTCCCCTATCCGCTCCCCCAGCGGCTCCATCTACACCTCCTTCGCACTCCTGCTCAGACATCTCAAACACTCTCTCAAGTTTTCTTGAAAAGCTAAGGGTATCTTCTGAAGCTTCTAAAGAAAATGCTCTTGAGATCCTCAAACCTTCAGATAACCTAATTCCTTCTCTCTTGGCACCTGAAGAAATATTAGCTTCGTGTTGGATGCAATTGAATGGTCGTAACCCTTGTGATTGCCACCTACCAGTCAACTTGAGTCCAATTGGAGTTATGTTCCCGGGCGTCTAAAGCGCGTGTAACGCTTCGCGTAACTCGTCTGCTACTCAAAACCAATTTCCTACCTTCCCAAAATAGTTTATCTATTTGACCGACTTCATAACGCTCTTGATCTTCCTCCATCAACTCTAGCAACGCACACTAAGTTGGTTGTATACCAAGAGGCAAAAACAAAAAAAAAACACAAATCCGATGTTGTTAATGTAGTAAAAACTCACATAATGAAAGAATTCAGTTCCATTAAATTCAATTCAACTAATTCAATAAAAATTTATAAAAAAAAATATAACAACAAAAGTTTAAATTAATTCAGTTTTGAACTTAATAAGGAATATGGTAAAAAAAAATAAAAAATTTAAAATGTGATATGAATAATAAAAAATTAAAAAAAATTCAGTTTGAAATTAGTAAAGAAAATTCAAATGAAAAGGAAAAAATACATATATAATAAAAAAATTAAATAAATTCAGTTTGAAATTAATCAACAAAATTTAAATTAAGAAAAAATATATATGAAATAATAAAAAAAATTAAATTGGGAGCTGATAAAAAATTTAAAAATTTCACTAAAAAAATATTATAAAAGTGCTTTACAGAGCTATTTACTTAATACTATGGACACTAGACCGTATCGAAAAAATAAATTTCGCCGCACACCAGCTTATCTAAAGCGTTATTGAAAGAAAGTTTCGAAAAAAAAATTTTTTTTTTTTTTGACCGAACGTAGGGGTCGCGCATCGACATATTTCTTTATAAATTCGTTATTCACCGTCCGATCTTAAAGAATGATATGTTTTTGTTTTTGTCTTAGGAAGACCTATTTTTTTTCTTTAGAACTCATTGACCTCAGATGACCTCTTATAGTACTGACCCACCAGATCTCATTTTCTACCATCTTAACGTGCCATTTTGGTTTCAGAAATGGAAAGCCCATAAAAAATCATAAAACTTTTACCAAAGAATTTTTTCGCTTTTTCCGCTAGAAACATGAAAAATTTTTATTGTAATTTTTTTTGCAAATTTGTAAATTTTTTGTCATATCGTATTATTTTTTTAAAATATCCACCGAAAACGTTCACATCCGAAAAAAGCATCGTAATGTACAATTCTAAAGTAATTCAATTAAAGCCTACAAAAAACTTCCTTCGTATTAAACTTTCTGGACTATTCTTTAAGATTGTGCTGTTAATGTCCAAGGTTTGTCGAAATTTAAAATAACGGCAACAATTGCAGAATGATTCGAATACACCTAGAAAAAAACTTAAGAAAAATTAACAAAAAATCCATATTAGTTTACCTAAGGGCTTGGTCTGTTTTAAGCCTAAAAAGTTCTTGGTTATGACAACAAAGTTTAATCTGGTAATTTATCCAATTTTATATTTATGGTGAAAACCATTAGTTGTAAGCATATTTTCACAAGTATATTAGTAGAATTGCACTGTTGGGAAGTAATACAATTGATTGGGAAGTATTATATATAAATTCCGATGATTAACATTCTAAAATGTAAAAAATTTATTGATTGATAACTATTTGCATCTTCCTTGTTCGCAGTGTTTGTGTAATTTTATTTTTAACTACCAGCCATGCTTTGAGTACTTTATACATGAATTTAGTTACTTTTACAAAGTTGTGCTTTGTGAATTTAAAAATTTTGTTTTTTGCATTAATTATCAAATTTTTAATTTTAAAACCATTTTCAGCGCACACAAAAACTTTTGTTTTAATAGATAGCTATTTCATTCAGTACATTTATTATTCACAAAAGCCATCTTAGATAATTTTACTATGGTTTTTACTCGGTGTAAGAACGTTTTCGGTGGATATTTTATAAAAATAATACGATATGACAAAAAATTTAAAATTTGCAAAAACATTAAATAAAACAATTTTTGAAATATTTCTAGTGAAATTAGCGAAAAATTTCTTTTATAAGAGTTTTATGATTTTTTATGGGCTTTCCATTTCTGGAACCAAAATGGTACGTTAAGATGGTAGAAACTGAGATCTGGTTGGTCAGTACTATAAGGGGTCAACTGAGGTCAATGAGTTCTAGAAACAAAAAATAGGTCTTCCTGAGACAAAAACAAAAACATATCATTCTTTAAGATCGGACGGTAAATATCGAAGTTATAAAGAAATATGTCGATGCGCGACCCCTACGTTCGGTCAAAAAAAAAAAAAAAATTTTTTTCGAAACCTCCTTTCAATTATGCTTCAGATTAGCTGGTGTGCGGCGACATTTTTTTTTTTCGCCTATAAGGCGAGACGGTCTAATGGACACATATATGGTATCGATACCATGGTATTGAAACCATGAACGATTGTATACTATATGGTATGAAAGTAGTGACACACATTTCGATATAGTTTCAATTGACAAAAGTGTCAAATAATTATTTAAAAACAAATCACAAATTTTTCAGCTGCTTCAATTTGCTTATCCCGTCGAAAGATAGATCCTGCAATCAAAAGCCAAGCAAACAGCCTTTAAATATATGGTTATATATTTCGTTGGTCGCGCAAATTGCATGTTTTGAAACAGGCATGCATTAAAAAATTTCACAATTTGAAAGAGCTTTTTTAATTTTTTTTTCAGCTGCTATTTTTTTGAAATTTAAATTTTTTTCATAATAAAAATTTTCAATATTATGACATTAATGTAGTTAAAATTTTTAACGCTCTCTCTCACATTGGCGCTGATATCAGATAAAATATAGCAATATCAAGGCTGAAAGTCGAACAAATTTATGTTAGCATGGAGAAACCATGAAAATTTGTTGTGTTTTGTATACCATGAATAAGACGCTATACTAGTTTCAGAAGCTGGCTTATAGCTGGTATACCGTGACACACATGTGGTATACAATGTAGTATATTAACTTTGTAGTATCGATACCATATGTGTGTCTCAAGTATAAAGATATTCATAAGAGCAAGCAAACGCTTAAGCAAACAAAATTATCAAGAATCTTTATCCGCAGATTTCTTTCAGACTCGAATTCACTGCGATAAAATTCAGACACAACTAAAAATTAATAATCAAAAAATTTTAATAAAAGTAGAAAATTCAGATAGAAATAAAAAAGTAAATCAAAAAGAGAAAAATATATTAAAGATAAATAAATTAAATAAAAAACAATAAAATATATAATAAAGTAGTTGAGGCTGGTGTGAATTGCTGCAGTCTTATTCCCAATGGCTATCGTACAGTTGCAATGTCAGTCCCAAGTGTGTCACTGTCCTCTAACCCCCAAAGAAAAGTAAATTTATTTTAAAAAACATATGGATATTACTCAACACTGCTTGCTGAAACTTCGGCTGAAATCATGGATGAAGAGAAAATTCGCCTTTTTAAACCCCCATTGCAAATGTTTTGAACCTGCCTCATGTGTCCAATTAATTAAGAGTTTTGTGGCTAGGATTCAAAACACTGGCATATCAGTCAAACCCCCGGATGCCGAACATGATCCATGTAGTCCCACTCTTGAACATTCTACAATTTAAGAGGAACGTACACAGACCTGGTCAACCAAACCCTTATTTTAGTACCACTATGCTACTGTCACAAAGACATGTGAACTCATCCTTAATATCTTGAGACAGTGCACCGAGGTACCAACTCGAAAATCAGTCAAAGGAAAAAAAAAAAACGGAAAAGAAATAGAGAAATCATTTACATATAGAAAAAGTTTAATATAAAATAAATAGAAGTTGTAAAGATAAAGAATGAAACGTAAATAATCGTTGGGCGCCAATGTAATGAGCCAAGGTAGGGTGAAAATGCAACATTTTAGGCGGTTGACACGGTGGCATTCCAGGCTGCTCGACGGCTACTGGAAGGTTCTTGCCAATATATGCACTCCACTTGCTCAAAACCTAAATTTTCATGTCAAAGATGAATAAAAAAAAAATAGAAAATAAAGAAAAAGAAAAAAAACCATATAGAACATATAGTAGAAATTGAAAGAAAAGAATAAGAGAGAAAAAAAGAAAGATAAAAAGAAACCTAAATGAAACAACCCCAAGTCCTCTGTCCGTCAGCTGGAGTTATCCCACACGGTTAAAAGTTTGAGAGTAAATTTTATCTTTTTTATAACATTTCTGTAGTATAAACTCGTTTTATTCCAAATTTATTATAAGTTTTATTCCACTCAATATTATAAAAATTGCATTTCCATTCAAACAGCTATTTTACTGCAAAAAAGTATAATTTTTATACCATAAATTTATAAATATATATATTTATTCCAGTTATGCACACGAGAACCTCACGGAGCCACTCGGCTTTAACGTACAAGTCGAATTTTCGAAGCAACCGAACTTCATAGATGTTAGCAGACAGTCAGTTAGCGTTTGTTCTTCAGGCAGTAATCATGTTATGCACAAATAGTTCCGTGGAATATTTTTTTGTACACATATATTAAGACAAAAATATTGCGCTTGAATTGGAAGCTCTGCCAACATGATAGAACATGCAAATTTCTGAGTACTATTTTTTACTCTATTTTTCCTGTCAATTTGTTTTGAAAAATATAAAAAAAAGCAAATATAACATGAAATCTATGAATTGAAATCTGGATAACATTCAAAGTAACACACATTAAATGTATGTGTTATATACTTTTTATACAACATTGCTATAAAAAAAATCAAATGTGGTTTTCAAAGATTTTATACGTTTTCTTATAAAAATGTGTACCAACGTGGTGTTAAAAGATTTTATACACTTTTCGGATAAAATCTATCCCAATTTTGTATAAGTTTGGTTTATAAAATTTTATAGTATAAATTTTATAACATATTTGGTATGGATTTATATATATACCAAAAAGTTTAAAATTTATCCTCATATTTTTTACTGTGCACCCTTCATCTATCTGGTATGCAGCCGTGAACCACAAAATTACTACAGATTTTTTTCTTGTGATTCCCAATCGCTGACTCTATCGGTGTTAGTCTTAGTCCCATTAGTCCAGAGTCAATAACCCATTACCCGTCAGAATTGCATAGCAACTTGTACTTACCCAGGAACTACCCACTTTTCACACCAGCCAACAAAAGATTTAGCAACTCATATAAAACCGATATAAAAAACCGATATAAAAAAAATATTACTAATTCGCTGCAATGCATATTAAGTATACATCTATATATTTATAATTTGGTTATCTTATTGTATAAAATATCAATCTAAAATGTATATAAAATTAAATTAAATTCAATTGATTTAACAAAAGTATTAAGACGAACTGCTTTTATAAAAAAATTACTTTATTTATTCGTATCGAGGGGGAGTTTGAACACTTTTACAAAAACTCAAGAGTTGTCGCAAAAACTATATAAATAAAAACTCGAAAGGTTAAAAATGAACTTCATCGACCGATGTCGCTTTGATCATTAAAAACTTAAAAACTAACAGAGTTTTAAAAGAGCATCGAGAAGCGTCAAGACGCTACCAGGAACCCTGTCCTGATAAGACCCATCCAAATATTGAGTTTTGGGCCAACGGCATGCTAAATCCAGCCGGGAGACTGCCAGGCTGCATTATTCGTTTGTAGACATCTACACCCAGAATAAGTCGCAGTGGAGCTTGCTTGTAAAAGTGAGGATCAGCCAGATTGATGTTTGGATAGCTCTGGCTGATCCTCTCAGCGATGTCTTCCGCCGGAGTGACGACCTCCAACCGGCGCTCAACCAGAGCTGTCGTGTGCACCTGGATGCTCGATCCATAACGACCTCGCAGCGCTAGCGTACATAGCACACGACCATCTACCATGCTCGATGGAAGCCTCCATCTTCTGACCAATTCGATGGCGATTTTGGCCAGAGGGAGGCACGCATCGAGAAGCGCACGTTCCTGCACTAGGCCACCATTAGCCCAGGTACTCACGACAGTTGAGCGAAGCAGAGAGACAACGCGTTGAAGGCTCGTCGTTGTTGGTCTTGTGGGGGGGACCGCTTCGGGAATTGGTCCCTCGACGATGTCGAAAATGGAATCTTCGACTGCGGTCTCTTCTGGGAAAGCGACTGCTTCGGAAAGTGATCCCTCGAAGCCGACGCAGACGGTACAGGCAACTGCGGTCCCTTCTTAGATGAACTCTTCGATTCCACCCCAGACCTCGTTGCTTTTCGAGCAGTTGCGAATGTAGGCTGCAGTTTAGGCTGCTTTGCGCGAGATCGTCTTCCACGCCTTCTTGAATGGGCTCGACCTGTTCGGGCCCGAGTGTGCGAATGCAGCATGCTGTGGTGATCTTCACCGCAGTGACGGCATCTCACATCGCTCCGACTGTCCTTTCGCATATGAACGGCTGAAAGGCAGTTGGAACAGTAATAATGGAGTAATACTGTTCTCAACCGCTCCTACAGGCTCATAGCTATGAACCGCCGGCACGACATAAGATTATGCTCTATGGAGCACAAGCGACACTTTGGGATCATTTCGCTGCGCGTCACCACGGGGACCACATGGGACAGCACACTTCGCACTGGACTGGCTGGCGAAGGAGCACTGGCTGCGGGGACTGGTGCACGCTCTCGCATCGTGTCTAGCTCAATGCCATCTCAGAGTCCGTCGGGAGAAGCATCTCTTCCAGCAGGTCACGCACGATGTTGGTAGTTGACATCCTGAAACGAGACGGAAACAAAAAGAAAAGAAAAAGAAAAGCAAAGAAAAGAAAAGAAAAGAAAAGAAAAGAAAAAAAAAAGAAAAGAAACATTTAAGAGAATTAAATGGTGACGGAGCTAGGTCGGCGGTATTGCGACCAGCTTCACTATAGGTCGTGTTATGCAACCTCTCCCGGTTCGGATGTCCGCAACACGGACTCTATTGTCGCTACCGACATAGGTTTTCAAAATTCGACCGAGTCGCCATTCATTCGCGGATAAATTATCATCTTTGACAACACTATGTCGCTGACATTGATGTCTAATTGAGGAGTTTTCCATTTCGAACGCCGATGCATTCTTTCAAGTATTAATTTTTCCATCGGTGGCAAAAGTGCTGATGCATCGCCTTGATTTTTTGCCAACGATTGACAAGAGTCAGAGGCTGATCAGTTATTTCTGGCTCCACTGGAGATAGCAGTGGGCCGCCGACCAAGAGTAAGACCTGGAGTAAGAGACTGAAAATCAGAAGGATTTTCGGACATGGCGAAAAGGGGCCTCGAATTAAGACACGCTTCAATACGATTCAGTAAAGTTGAAAATTCCTCGAAAGTATACTTCATACTTCCGGCCATATTTTTGAAATGGGTCTTAAAGCGTTTTACTCCAGCTTTCCATAAGCCTCCCATATGGGGAGCACCAGCGGGAATGAAGCGCCATGCAATTTTTTGATGCGAATACTGGGATAGTATTGCATCATGTGACGCAGTTAAAATCCTTTTTGAACGTGTTTGACGCTCCAACAAAGTTTTTACCGTTGTCGGAGTACACGTTAGCTGGACAGCCACGTCTCGCAGTGAATCGAGAGAAAGCTGCCAGAAAAGTAGCGGTCGATAGATCGCTGGTGGCTTCAAGATGAATTGCCTTAGTTGAAAAGCACACAAACAAACAAACAGCCCTTACTTATTCGACAAGATCTACCAATGTAGCTTTTAATGTCGAATGGGCATGCGAAGTCAATACCAGTCGCAGCAAATGGCCTTGAAATGAAAATTCGCTCAGCTGGCAGCGCAGATTTTATTTGTGTTCGTTGGCGTTTCATGTGGATTACACAAGTTTTACAATTGTGCAAAGTTGATTTTGTAAGGGTTTTAGCACGCGGGATCCAATATTGTATCCGAATAAGTTGAAGCACTAATTGATTTCCTCCATGAAGTGAGATCTCATGGACAAAACGTACTAAAAGGCGTGAAAAGTGACAATTATATGGTAATATAATTGGATGCCTTTCATCATATGATAGGATTAATGAAGAGGCTAGCCGTCCACCAACACGCATTAACTTGTCGTTGTTCAACAATGGATTTAGAGCAAGAATGGGCTCTTTACTCCAATTATCTGATTTGTTTCCAAACAGTGATATTCGTTTGGAAAAGCTACTTTTTGACATAAGAGTGCCAATCGTGTTTTCACAAATTTGATTTCTGCCGTTTCTAGGCATGTTGAATTTTTTGAAAAGGACACACGATACTTGGGGTGGGAGCGATGCAGAAAGCGAAACACGTGCGCTAACACTCTTAATCCAAGCGATATTCCTCTCTACCGCTCTAAAATATCTTCATGTTTCGGAAAATAGCAGCTTAACAGCTTTGCGCTCAAGCGAAGTTTCTAGAGCAGGAGGTTGCGTCATTCTTGGCCAAGCCGATCGTTCGAGCGAGAGCCAAGAAGGTCCATGCCACCAAAGAGTATTATCGACTAACTCTTGTGGCGTAACTCCACGCGTTGCTAAATCTGCAGGGTTCTCATGTGTGTCTGCATGAAACCAATTGTGAATTCCGACCTTCTCTGCCACCTTCGAAACTCTGTTGTCTACGAAGGACGTCCAAGAACAGGGGGGCTTATAAAGTAGAATCAGTCCAGCAATATAAGCTTTGCCTTTCAATTTCAAGGTGCGCTAATAAGGTGTCTACCATATACGCGAGAAGTACTGCGCCGGTAGTGAGATCGTCTTGACAGGAGCAACTTTACTTTTCGCATAAAGTAGATGACTGACAACACAATCATTTTGTTTTACGGAATGTAAATCGACGCTGCATATGCATTTTCAGAAGCATCGCAAAAGACGCGAAACTCTACGTCGGAATCAGGTGAAAACCCAACAAAACGTGGTATGCGAATATTATTGATGTTTTTATAATCTAGCAAAAAAGATTAATAAGATTGAAAACTGTGTAATGGGAAATTTTCATCCCAATCAATTTCATCCAACCAGATGCGCTGCATTGGAATTTTTGCTGTCACCACAATAGGTGCCAGCCAACCTGCTGGATCGAATAGTTGGGCTATCATTGATAATACTTCACGTTTTGTATACGATGATTTAATCTCAAGACGCTTAGCGGTAAATTAGAAAAGATCTGAAGTGGCATTCCAATGAATTTCTAACGCTTTGGCGCAACTTGCATCTTCTAACTTTAAAAAGTCTATATGAAAATGATGCTCTGTAGGTAGGTCTACCCAAATGCTTGAAATATTTAGTATAAAACCTGCAAAGTCTAAAGCAGTGATAAGCTCATTTCTAGCCTTTATTGCGCTTTCCACATCGTGAGCTCCAGCAAGAGCGTCATCGAAATATGTGAAATTTCGCAAAATTTGAGCAGCAAGGGATATTGCATGGAGCACAGTTTAGGCCAAACGTAACTGTCTTGAGCTCATAATCCTGAATCATATCATCAGGTGAGCTTCGAAATGAATTCGTTGGAAAGCAGAATGTTTTGGATCAACAAGAATCTGGCGGTACATCTGCTGCATGTCACCATTAAAAACATATTTGAAAAACCGCCATTTCAATACCAGGAGCGTCAAATCAGCTTGAAGAACAGGGTCTGCGTGCAGGACATCGTTCGAGCTGACCCCATTCGAGGTGGGACTTGACGCATTGAATACTACCCGAACTTTTGTTGTAGTAGAATCGAGATCAGTTCATTCGGAATTTCGTTTTTATTCGAAAAAGACTGCTCCCATAAGGAGGGCGTGACCTCTGGCAATCTTGTCGAACATTGGTAAACAAAGATTGCACCCCAGTTATTGATATCAATGTTGTGCATTTTTAGAGCAAAAATACAACCATTGATATCTCTTTGGAGTTTTTTAAGTTCTATACCAGATTCTTTTGGCACATGGGGCAAATTACATAATATTTTTAATAGGCTGTTGACAATGATACGCTTGTTTTCGTATCGGTCAGATAAATCTTGCCAAGCTTTTGCAAAACCATCATTGGTTAAATGAGATTTTCGTACAATCTCTTTTGCTTCTCCCCGTGTTTTTTGATTTAAGTGGAATAACTTTTCCACTGACATTAGCCGCGAGTTCATTTTATAAATGGCCGTAAACATGTCTCTGAAGGACGGCCATGAGAGGTAATCACCACTGAAAACCTCAGTATCGCATGGTGGCACAGGCATGCTCTGGCCCATGACTGCCGTCGGATCTGAAGCAATTGTTTGCTTCGAGGGCTTATTCTGAGAAAACTCAGAAATTCTTCCTACTACCCGTATATAGGATTGAAAGCAGGCGCGAAACTTTTGATTTTTTAATTGATTCAATATCTGAATCCCCGTCATTGGACATTTTATCCAAACAAGCATCATATGCTTGTTTCATCATATGTGGTGTGTCCTGGAAACGTCAAAAAACATCACCCGATAAACTTTGGTGGCTAATTTGAGCGACGAGGTCTCCTCTAGACTAAAAACTTGAGGGGTCTTTTCAAGACCTTAAAAATGGAATGTGCGTAATGTTTGGGTCCCAACCACATTAAAACTTCCCAATGAAAACAAAATCAGCCTCGGATATGAACCCCCACTACGTTGACGACCACCGCAAACGAAAAACGGATAATGATTTACGGATATGCACCTGGAATGTCCGGACCATTTATAGGGAAGGTGCCACTGTCCAACTGGCGGAAGCCCTCGAAAATATAAAGGATGACATCACCGCCATCCAGGAGATGCGATGGAAAGGACAAGGCTGCTCTAAGAGAGCAGAGTGTGATATCTACTACAGCTGCCATGCGGAGAAGCGCGAATTCGGATGCGGATTCGTCGTTAATCGGAAACTACGCCAACTTGTTTCCCGGTTCACACCTGTGAACGAAAGGCTGGCGACAATCCGCGTCAAGGCGAAATTCTTCTACATCAGCCTAATTTGCGCACATGCCCGACGGAGGAAAAGGGCGATGCTGTCAAGGACACCTTCTACGCGAGCCTAGAGGACGTGTATGATCGCTGCCCGGCCCACGACGTAAAAATAGTTCTCGGCGATTTTAACGCGAAGGTCGGAAAAGAAGGCATCTTTGGCTCCACTGTCGGTCAGTTCAGTCTCCACGAGACCACTTCGAATAACGGTCTAAGACTGATCGACTTCGCCGCGGCGCGAAACATGGTAGTTAGTAGCACCAGATTCCAACACCCCGATATCCAAAAGGCAACCTGGCTGTCCCCGGATCAAAAAACGCGAGACCAAATTGATCATGTTGTGATCGACGGAAGGCACGTTTCAAGTGTACTGGATGTGCGCACATTTCGGGGGGTCAATATTGACTCCGACCATTATATTGTTGCAGCCAAGATCCGCATGCGATTGTGCAATGCGAAGAATGTACGCACAGGTGTGCAACGAAAGCTTGATGTCGATAAGCTGCTATCACAACGGACCCCCGAAGCCTACTCCGCTCAACTCTCGGTTAAGCTCAACCAACCTTACTCTTGCCTCGACGATGCTGGCGGACTTTGGGCGCATATATCCCACTCCATGCGCACTGCTGCTGAAGAAGTCATTGGTTTTCGGCGCCCGCAACCTCGCAATGGTATGACGAGGAGTGTCGACAGCAGCAAAATACTCCGCATATAAAAAGACGCTGCAGTCAGCTGCAACGCGAGCCATGCACGAAAATTATCGCGATAAGAGGAAGGAAGAGAGATGCCTTTTCAGACGTAAAAAAAGAGAGCAGGAAAAGCGTGAGCGAGAAAAAATTGAGGTGTACCAGGGCAAGAAGGATGCTCGAAAATTCTACCAGCAGGTTAAGCGTCTAACCCAAGGTTTCTAGCCCGGAGCATCCACTTGTAGAGATGAGAATGGTGATCTGGTTACAGATACGCAGTGCGCATTAAAATTATGGAGACAGCATTTTTCCAATCTGCTTGCAGGCGACGATACCAACAATTCCGCCCTTGGAGAATGCAGTCGGACACCACCAATCGACGATGATGGAGTGGAAATTTCACCACCTAGCCATGACGAGGTTAAAGTTGCTATCCAGCGACTCAAAAACAACAAAGCCGCAGGTGCTGACGGCCTGGCTGCTGAATTGTTTAAAACCGGCGGCGGTGAATTGATAAGGTACATGCATCAACTCATCAGCAAAATATGGCTAGCGGAAAGCATGCCCGACGATTGGAATCTCAGTGTGCTTTGTCCTATACTTAAGAAAGGAGACCCGACAATCTGCGCCAACTACCGAGGTATCAGTCTTATTTCCATCGCATACAAGGTTCTTTCGAGCGTATTGTGTGAAAGATTGAAGCCGCATACCGAAACACTGATTGGACCTTATCAGTGTGGCTTTCGTCCTGGCAAGTCCACCATAGACCAGATTTTTACACTACGCCAAATCCTGGAGAAAACCCACGAAAACCAAATCGACGTCCATCATCTCTTTGTTGATTACAAAGCTGCATTCGATAGCCCGATTCGGGATTGCCTGTACGCAACAATGTCTGAGTTCGGTATACCTGCAAAGTTGATAAGGCTCTGCAAGATGACCTTGAGCAATACATGCAGCTCCGTCAAGGTAGGAAATGATCTCTCCGAAACCTTTAATACCGAACGAGATTTTAGACAAGACGACCCGCTATCATGCGATCTCTTCAATATCATCATGGAGGGGATCCTACGAAAGGCAGGTGTACATCGAAATTGTACCATTTTCTACAAAGGTGTCCAGGTCCTTGCGTATGCTGATGATATCGATATCATCGGCAGAACCAAGAGAGATGTAACCGCTGGTTTCGCCGCTATCGAAAAGGAATCAGCCAAAATGGGTTTGACGGTGAACGTGGGCAAAACAAAGTATATGCTGTCTGCAAATAGGGAAGTGCGGCGTTTAGGCTCCCATGTTACAGCAGGCAAATCTAACTTTGAAGTTGTCAAGGAGTTTTCATACCTTGGCACCGCCGTAAACAGCAACAACAATGTCAGCCTGGAGATAAAGCGAAGAACAACAATTGCTAATTGGTGCTACTACGGGCTAAGTAAGCAATTAGGTTCCAGAGCCCTCTCTCGATCGACAAAACTAACACTCTACAAGACGGTGCTTCTCTATGGATTGTTCGAGAGGAAAGTTCTTCGCAAAATCGTTTGTCCTGTTCGAGTTGGCGACGACTATCGCATTCGAATGAACCACGAACTGTACGAGCTCTACGACGACATTGACATAGTCCAGCGTATAACAATTCAGCGACTACGTTGGCTGGGTCATGTCTTTCGTATGGATGAAGAAGCTCCAGCGAAAAAGGTGTTTAAGGCGAAAGCCGAGGGTCGACGACGAAGAGGAAAACCATGCCTCCGATGGATTGACCAGGCCGAAGAATCCCTTACCGCGCTTGGTGAAAGAGATTGGAGACGGTGCGCGCGAAGCAGAGACGCCTGGCGAGAGCTGATGAAGTCGGCCGTAACCCGTCAACGGGTTGTCATGGCCACCTAAGTAAGTAAGTAAGTAAGCATCATATGCAGCTTTAACTTTTCTCCACTGGACTTTTAGCTCTTCACTTTGAGCCTCCAGGGAGAAAACGTCATGAGTTTCCACGGCATTAAAGTCCGTTTCAAACACGACCAGCGCATCAGACAGACGAATAAATGCCTTTAAAGCGGACATTTTATTTTGTTTATTAATAATTTAATTTTTATAATAAATGTTAAAAGTAGTAATAAATGTATAGACAAATTTAAAAACAACAAATAAAAATATTTTTTATGTATAAATACAAGATATAATTATAAATAATATATATATATATATATATTAAGGTGTGCCAAAATATGACGATATTTTTTTTTCGCTCTCCCCCGAAAATATCAAAGAATATGTCCAAACAAAAATTCTGTTATAGGCAGAGCTCTTAATTTTAATTTTAAGAGGTCTCCCACGGAACTTTTAGTTTTGCCATTTAAATAACACGGGAACTAGGGTTTGAAACATTATTTTGTCCTGCAAGGTATGAAGAAATTTTTTCTTGATAAAATGAATGAATGGATCATATTCAGTACTAAATTTTGAACAAAAAAATTTATCGAGCCAAATTTTCATCGTCGATATTGAAGTTTCTACAGATCTTTGAAACTGAAAATTTATAAATTTCAAGGTTTCTTGCATTTTCCAACTAAACTATTGCAGATAGAAAAAAAAGTTGAATAGCAATTTTGTAGTTTGTCTGACGGCTGACATAAAAGTTTTATACAAATTTTTCGTATCATTACAAACAACAATGTTACAGGCTGACAAAGTACGATTTTTATGAATTTTTGCTCTTATCAATTGAAAGATTGATGATTAAGCTAAAATTTCTGTTCAGAATTCTCAGTATATTAAACTTGCAACAAAACTGTATGGGTGAGATTTTCGGTATTATCAATAGTTAAAATTAACATGCCCGCAAAGTCTTATTTCTATGATTTTTCAACTATATTATGAAATTTATTGATGTTACACATAAAATTTTAATCAAACACAACAAGTACAGTAGAGCGTATAACCAAAACTAACCTATTTTTGACCCCACCTCAATCGTTAGATATTTGAAAGACATTTTCGAAAAAAATATTTTTTTTTTTTAAAGTGGTCCCTATGGTGCTATTTTGGTTTTTTCGTTATATCTTCGGTGTTTCTTGTTCGATCCGAAAGATTTTATATCTATGTGTTTGTTGGTGTTATCCAAATATTTTCTGATGTTTTTTTTACCTCACTTTTACCTTTTAACACTGATCCAAAGTGTTATTCTTTGCAAAATAGATCGGAAGTGCTCCTAAAATCCATTTTATCAATTTCACTTCTTCCCATGGTTAAAATAATTTTTTCAAAGCTTTAATTTGTTTGACTTTTTGGAGCAGGATAATATGGTAGGAACGGAGATCGATTGTGTAATCAGTCGAAAAAAAAACATTTGAGGTAAAAAAAACATCATAAAATATTTGGATAACACCAACAAACACATAGATATAAAATCTTCCGGATCGAACAAGAAACACCGAAGATATAACGAAAAAACCAAAATAGCACCATAGGGACCACTTTAAAAAAAAAAAATATTTTTTTCGAAAATGTCTTTCAAATATCTAACGATTGAGGTGGGGTCAAAAATAGGTTAGTTTTGGTTATACGCTCTACTGTACTTGTTGTGTTTGATTAAAATTTTATGTGTAACATCAATAAATTTCATAATATAGTTGAAAAATCATAGAAATAAGACTTTGCGGGCATGTTAATTTTAACTATTGATAATACCGAAAATCTCACCCATACAGTTTTGTTGCAAGTTTAATATACTGAGAATTCTGAACAGAAATTTTAGCTTAATCATCAATCTTTCAATTGATAAGAGCAAAAATTCATAAAAATCGTACTTTGTCAGCCTGTAACATTGTTGTTTGTAATGATACGAAAAATTTGTATAAAACTTTTATGTCAGCCGTCAGACAAACTACAAAATTGCTATTCAACTTTTTTTTCTATCTGCAATAGTTTAGTTGGAAAATGCAAGAAACCTTGAAATTTATAAATTTTCAGTTTCAAAGATCTGTAGAAACTTCAATATCGACGATGAAAATTTGGCTCGATAAATTTTTTTGTTCAAAATTTAGTACTGAATATGATCCATTCATTCATTTTATCAAGAAAAAATTTCTTCATACCTTGCAGGACAAAATAATGTTTCAAACCCTAGTTCCCGTGTTATTTAAATGGCAAAACTAAAAGTTCCGTGGGAGACCTCTTAAAATTAAAATTAAGAGCTCTGCCTCTAACAGAATTTTTGTTTGGACATATTCTTTGATATTTTCGGGGGAGAGCGAAAAAAAAAAATATCGTCATATTTTGGCACACCTTAATATATATATATGTGTCTGTCTATATATATTGCAGTAAAAACCGTAAAAAAAAAATTACTAAAAGAAGAAAAAAAAATTTATTTTGTGTGAATAAGAAAAAAAAGTTAATATATAAAATAAAATTATTTTGTTTAATTTCTCTAATTATATTATTTTAAACAGTGAAAAAATTTTTCTTGATGTTACATACTTTCTTTTTTATTTTTAATTTGTTTAATTAATATGACATATATTTTATTATTTTTTTTTAATCCAATAAATTCGTACTTGCAAATGTTGTGTTCAGCCCACAGTGTAATTTTCCTATGAAAATAGACCAAGTCAATTTTGATTGCAAGTCAATGTCTTAGTCCCACTGTGCAGCTTATTTACTATCTCACTACAAGTATATGCAGCCGCCTAAAGAGCTGTGTATCAAGCGCAGCAGGCACGAGATGCAGTCTTAGCTTTGATCTCAAACAATTTAATTGATTGCGTGAGAGAGTAAAACTTTTTAAACACAACTTGGGGTTGCTATTAGCAAGCACAAAGCACGGTTCCGGCGTCGGTCCCTGCGGACACCGCACAAAGAGGAATGCAAAAATTGCTGAACAAGAGTGTAGAAATGCTGCTGAGACTCTTGCTCCGTACAATTTTTGCCTGTTTTTGGCTCCAAAAATATTAACTCAGCCCAGTGTGCTGATATTTTTGTTTTTGTAAGTTTTAAAAATAAAAACACAAGTTTGACTTTTTACTAAAAGTCAACCGTTAAAGAAATAGATGAAAAATAATCCTTCGCAAGTCTGTCTCAAGTTCAAGGAACCTTATAAATAAAGTTATATATACAGCTGCGGTCAAAATAATAGCAGTGCTCTAAAATTCAGACATGCTTGAATCAATAATACTAGTCTAAAAAAGTAGGATCCGGAAAACCCAAAATAATTTCTATATGACCTTTCAACGCTGATTCCAAATCTGTACTCAATTTTTACTGTTGTGGTAGGATTTTCAAGATACAGGGTGTTTTACACTTTTTACACTTGTCTAGTTTTATTAATCCAGAATTTAAACAACACACCATAAGATAAAAAATTTGAAACGTTCCAACGGTATATCAACTTTTATTGTCTCATGTGTTGTAGCGGAGCTATAATTAAGAGATAATCAAACGAAATATCGCCAAATTTTGTATCTTTTGTTTTAGCGAAGTTATAATCGTCCAAAGTTAAAACTTAGAAATATACTGTGGATTTAGTGTTTTTTTACATAAAAAACAGTCACTTTAACTTTGGACGATTATAGCTTCGCTAAAACAAAAGATACAAAATTTGGCGATATTTCGTTTGATTATCTCTTAATTATAGCTCCGCTACAACACATAAGACAATAAAAGTTGATATACCGTTGGAACGTTTCATATTTTCTCTCAAATACAAAATTTAATTTTTTATCTTATGGTGTATTGTTTAAATTCTGGATTAATAAAACTAGACAAGTGTAAAAAGTGTAAAACACCCTGTATCTTGAAAATCCTACCACAACAGTAAAAATTGAGTACAGATTTGGAATCAGCGTTGAAAGGTCATATAGAAACTATTTTGGTTTTTCCGGATCCTACTTTTTTAGATTAGTATTATTGATTCAAGCATGTCTGAATTTTTAAAGCACTGCTATTATTTTGACCGCAACTGTATATGGTTTTCCCGCCGAATTTTTTGGTTAAAACCGATGTATACCACTTTATATACAATATCACACATAACTTGCACTTGAAGAATTACTAATTTTTTTTTTGTTTTTTTTTCAACTTTACCGAACCGAACCGCGCGAATGAGGCGAATATTTATAACGAAAAAAACGTCACTTTTCTCTTTTATTAGTATGTTACTTATAATAAAAGGCAATATACAAAAAATATAAAATTAATTGAAATAAAAAATTTTTACCTGATTTTCCTGCTTTTCAAAAAATGTTGTTGTTGTCGCTTGCGCTGCTGTTGAAGCTGCTGGTGTTTACGATGTTGTTGATGCCGCTGATGTTGAAGCTGTGAAGGTGTGGATGTACTTAAGCTTTTTGTTTTTTTTTGTTTTTTAATTTTATTTTAAAAGAAGTTTTTTTTAGTTCTTATTTTTGGTTTCGTTTTTTTTTTAAGAACTTTTTTCCACTACACTTATGTTTTAAATTTAAGCACTTTTGTTTTCGCTTAGTTAGTTTTCGTTTTTTGTATACAAAACTCGCCGCAGCTCGCGTTAATAGTTTGCAAATTTTTTTTCTTTTTGTTAATTAAAATCCGGCTCGCGATGGACCATGTATTTATTCGTATCGAGAGGGAGTTTGAACACTTTTACAAAAACTGGGGAGTTGTCGCAAAAACTATATAAATAAAAACTCCAAAGGTTAAAAATGAACTTCATCGACCGATGTCGCTTTTTTTATTAAAAACTTAAAAACTAACAAAGTTTTAAAAGAGCATCGAGAAGCGCTGCTCAAAAAAAATAAAGAATAATTTATTGGCACAGCACAACAAGCTTACGGTATAATTGAAATTCGGCACAATTTAAAGAATTGCAATTGATAAACTCATTTTCGTTTTGTTTATTTTCTTTCATTCATAACGGCACTGGGTCAAACGATTTATATTACATAGCGACTGACGCAAACAATGTTGCTGCATTGACTTTGCAAGCTCAGCATAATTATTATTAGAACTAGTGTGAATGAAAGAAATGAAAAGAACTCTTTAACAAAAAGATGTTGCACAATAGATCAATCTATTGGTTTTATTACTTACATTGGAAAACATGGGAGGAGTTTTGGAAGCAGCAGCAAAATAAAATACTGGTATTTTTGATTTATATAGCAGAGAATAATTTAAATAAAGTTAGTTAATTTTTGGTTAAACAAAAAAGAAACTTTTTATTTTCAAAGTACGGCGTAAAGCCATTTTTAGATTTTGCCATATAGATCGGCACCTTAGGGACATAAATATTGATCCTGCTTTTATTCATTCAAAACACCTCTTCAATAAGAGCCGCAGTTGCTCGTTGATCACCGCTGTACCGACAATTTACAGGGTGTTCACGGTGGACCGAACAATTACATAAAAGTAAAATTTTTTTTTATAAAGTTCTCACTCACCATTTTTCTATGCATACCGATGATGGCGCCAGCATCCTTGTTGCCATAAACTACTTTCACTGATTAAAACTAATAAAAACTTAATTTGAAATTAATTACAAAAACTAAACTATATCAAACAAAATGCATTAAAAAAAAAGGTAAAAAATTCATGTTGAAATTAACATAAAAAAAATGAAGAAAAGAAAAAATCAAATGAGAAATTAATATGAAATAAAAAAATAAACTTAATACGAGTTAAAAATTTAAATTATGAAACGAGCATTAAAATTAATATTGAAATCCGCTCTAACACCCTGTTTCAATATTCTGATTCAATAAATTTTTTCATTTCTTATGTACTATTTCGTATGTACTAAGGCAGTGGCGTACCAAGAGGCTAAGCCGCCCGGTGCGGATTCCAAATTTGCCGCCCATCTCATATGTAATACTAGCAGGCCACAGTCGTCCGAGGCTTCGCCACGGACATTTTCTCTTTATCAATAATACCTTTGCATATTTGAAAAATTTCAATAATAAAAAAAGTTAAAATATTTGCATATTATTTGTATTTGGAAGCAAATTATATTAAACAGTATAATTATAATAAAGTGAAGATATTTACATTTTAGTTATTTAATACTTCAGTATTAACAACGTTTTTTATTCATTGGCATTACCAGGAATAAGAAAAATCTGATTTTCTGCTGTACCGACTCGTTTACCAGGATCTACTTCTACGTTTTTCAAAGTTTTGTATTAAATATTTATTATACTCCACCCGCAAAGCGTAGCGGGCACAATAATTTTATCACGAAATTTTTTTCACGACCATGAGTCGATTAAGCCATGTTCGTCTGTCTATCTGTTCATTAGTTTGTCCACACGATTACAGCCGTGTCTTTATTGCAAATCTTTTTAGAGTCCATAATGAAATAATTTTCATTATTTGAGATTTGTCATACAGTGGTGCTCCTTCATTAAATCGGTAATACTATTTTTGAGTTTTTTATCATATAACAAAGCTTATAAATTTGTCAACTTGAAAAAAATATCCTTACATTTTTTGTTTTAATTATGCACTCCAATAAAGTTGAATTTTTGAACTTGTTTTAGATGTAATAAATTATTATAATTAAATGTTTAGAAAGTTGCTGGTTAAAATCTGTTACACTCCAAATGAAAAATCCAAGATTATGTCAATACATTCCTATAATGTTTTTTAAAAAGGAAACCCTACAATATGTACCCGAGGGAACTATTTGAGAATTAGATAAGTAAATACATATTAATGTTATTACAAATTCAAAAACAAACGAAGCGAGCTCAGAGGGTCGTTATATTGGGAGTTCGTTAAATCGGTGTTCGCTAATTTGGAGCACCACTGTAATACTTAAATTTGAAACATATACCCTGCAGTTGAAATTCAACAAAATTTTGTGAATACTTTCATAGAAAGTGACGTCACCAAAATATCGAAACCTTCATAATTTATACAAAAATTAATGTGTTGAATTGAAAGATCATACATAAGTCTTGTTTTTTTGATAAATAAAACGTACTCTGAGTTTAAAATATGAAAAATTGGAAAAAAATATAACCTAAATAAATCCGAATAAGCTTCAACCTGAGTATTTTGACTTCGGGCAAGTCAAAGATTATTTTTTAATGGTTTTATTTTTCATTTGTCTTTTATTCATCATTAAAGTGATTAATTAAAGTATATTCCTGTGTATATATTCCTCACTTTATATTCCATAAAGTTTTTTAAAAAAGCTTTTGTAATTCAAATATTCATCTTAAGAAGTGCTCAAACATGCTAGAATAGTAGACATTTCATCCAATATCCCAGCAAAATTTTTCGTTAGGTCTTGTTTTTTAATCGATTCTAAAATGCATTACATAAATGCTAATGCAAGAACTTAAATTTAATCCGTAATAAATTCACGGCAATGCATTCACATCAACTTGAAAGTTGTTATTCAAGTATTAATTTCGTGAAATCAATTATAAACCAACCGTTGTAAGCGTTTAATCTTTTCAAGTGACAGCGCTTTCGATTACCTCTAATGACTGGCTATATAAAAATAATGGGTTTAGTAAGCGAGAGGGTAAGCGATGAATGAAATTTTCTGGATTACTTTTTCGATTACATGTAAGCGAAGATTTTGCTGGGATGTTCTCCAGCAATACATTTCTCCAGAGCTTTAGAAAAACGGACTCGTGTCATAAATGTCAGGAATAAAAATATACTTTATAATTTTGTGATTACTAAGTTCTAAGACTATACATCGACAAACAAACCTTATTTGCATAACCTGCTAGAACACAATTTTTAATAGTAATATGTTTTTCGGTGTCCTGTTACATAAAACAATTTAAAAGCTCAATTTATAACTTCAAAATTTCTAAAAAAAATTAAATTGATTAAAATTCATTACATTTTTTGTTTAAATTAAATAAATGGCGTTTTATAACAATTTTATGGCGTTCTGATGTTTTTTTATTACTTACTTCAAAATTTCTAAAAAAAAAATAAATTGATTAAAATTCATTACATTTTTTATTTAAATTAAATAAATGGCGTTTTATAACAATTTAATGGCGTTCTGATATTTTTTAAATTTATTTTGAAAATGTCTATTTAAAACTCAAAGATAATACATAATTATTATTCTGTTCAAATCAACTAACAGAAACTGTCAAAAATACAGTTTTTAAGAAAAAACTATTCTAAAAATTATTCTAATTTTCATGACTCTTGACCTTGTTCTCCCAGGGCAAGTTTGCTTTGGGAATTATGTAATAATGACTATGAAACAAATTTTTGATATCAATTTGGTATCACTGTGATATTGTGATATTTATGGTCGAGAATAAGGCAGTCAAATGTTACAGACCTCATTATTAAATCAGGTCTGTAACATTGTCTTGTCTATTAAAGTCGAAGCTAAAATGTATAAAGAGTACTATAAAGAAATTTATAAAAATTAGAAAAAAAGTTTTTTAAATTAATTTTAATATTTTTTTCTAATTTTCACTTAACTTTATAGAAGACGTGGATTGATTTCGACAAAATATTTAAATTTATAGTTATTCAGGGTCACTGAGGGAAAATTTGTTAACGTCTTAATTCCCGGTCCTATTTTTTACTCAATTATGGAAAATTATTCAAAATAGATCTTTGGGAATTTACTCACTATTGCTAGTCAAAATTTTACATAAACAAACCATTTTTGAAAAATTCCTTGATTGCGTAAAATTTTTCAGTTTTGTATAAGTTACCAAATTATCTTTCAAATGATATCAAATATATTAATATCGATGAGATTAATTTTGTATATTCTTACCTACTTTTATAAATAATACAATGAATTATAATATATCTGTTTACTCATTTGCACTTGAACAAAATAATCATAACAGCAACTATTATTTAAAAAAATTATATTAATTTCGTAGTAGTTTTTAAGCATTGTTTTTATGAGGTTAAGTATACTGCCTCACTCCAATTGCATTACTGAAAGCAAATAATTGCATGCATAATTTACCAACAATTTTCTCGCTCTTGCTGCTCTTGCTCTCCTAGCGCGGAGCATCGCTCTTGCATTTTCTGTTAAACTTGTCAAACTTGTTTTACACAAAAAAAAAACAAATTGGCCATTTCAACCCTTGAAAGGACTTTGACCGAGCTTCTTATGATCAATTGTGTTGTGTGTGTTATTAAATGTTTGCACACAATTGACCGAGAACTGGACCTACATGTTTTATGCCGACTCCGAACGGCTAAAGTTCATGTTCTCAAGAAGCTTTACATGGCATTATTTACTCTCTGAGGTTTGCCATTGTCTGCAGAGAGGTGGTGACCGATCAGAAAAATTTTTTTATTGAAAAAACTTTTTCGCCGCGGCTGGGGATCGAACCCGGGCTCCGAGCATGCCAAGCCACACACTTAACCTGCATGCCATGGTCACCACAAACTTGTTTTACGTCGAGGCATTTATTTGTAGCTGTGTTTGTAGTTCAAGGGAAATACGAACACTTCATTTTTCAAACTTGTAATTTATCTTAATCTATACAAAACATGCTATGTGAATGCCACATTTTGAAATATTAAAATATCTTTCTTTCTCAAGTGTTAATTAAAAATTTGGAAAACTACAATAAAAATTTGTGTAAAGAAATTGTATGCGGCGAAACAAATATGCACACATTGACCCCTTTTACATTGATCAAGACTTGAAAGCAAGTTTTTTTGACGTTTTCTTTTGAACTTGACGAAACCTTTCACATTGTTCAAGACTTGAATTCAAGTTTGTTTCTTCTTTGTTTGCTTTCTATGAAATAAAAAAAGCAAATAGAAGCGAATAAAAAATTGTTGTGGCTTAAAAACAACAAATAATGAATTGTTAAACATAAAATAATAAAAATACCAAAAAAAATGCTCTGCATAAATAAAATATCATAAATTTATAGCTGCAGCTCAACAAACGCACGTTGATATGCGAAAAATAAAATAAAGAGCACAGCCAACAACGCGAAAATAACATAGAGAACACGAAAAAAAAGACGGTACAGCTTCAATGTTCTTTTTCCCTTCCGTCGCTTCCGATGTGCGGCGAATTACCTACAAGCTCACAGACTTGATTTCAAGTCTTGATCAATGTAAAATGGGTCATTGGTTTACAGCTCATTATTCCACAGCAACAACAACACAACAAGCTTTATTTAAGTTGTATTCCCATCACGTCAAAGAGCGCCAACTGCTTTTGGTTACTCTTCGAATGAGTGTGGATAGCGAGAGCGAGATCAAAAAACTTTAAAGAGAAGGGTTGATGGCAACATGAAGTTGAAACTCTCGTACAGGGCTGCCACTCTCAAACATTTTTTTCTACCAAATTTCATCCAAAAATTTACCAAAATGAAAAAGAATTTACCAAACACAAAAAAATTTTATTTTTGAGTTAAAGAAACAATACTTTTATACATATTTTTTAATTAAATTAACATTTCTTATACGCTTGAAGATGTTTCATCGCTTTTCACATTCTTTCTAATAACATATCTAAACAGAAATAACATAATCGCTTAGAATATAAATTTTAAGAAAATCAATTTATAAAAATAAAAACTTAATTATCCATCTTTGCCATGATACAAAAACAAAAGAAAGTATTAACAGCTGCTTATTTGCTCTTCAGAAGGAAACTGGCTGCTGTCAAAAACGGCAGTCAAATCAAAACAGTTACTGACTACATGCAGCGTAGTCAACTGTTGTGGCAGTGTACCTAGGTTGCTATATGAAGCGTCCTAAAGTTGTCAGGTTAACGAAATGTTAGTCGATTTACTATTTATGTATAGCCTATTATACTTTTACAATAATTCATACTATTTATTTTTAATTTTTCTATTTTAAGTGCATATGTAATTCATGAGCATATTTTTGATTTTTAAGTACCTAAAAAATATCTAATATTTTAAAAAAATCATATAGAAATTATTAGTATTTTACTATTTGTTGAAAATTATTTCCCACCATCTCAGATTGATGTATATGTAATTAATTACGACACATACTAAGTTGAAGTTTTAATTCCTGAACAGTTGAGACAGTAGCTTACATTTTAGCGTCTCCCACCTCATCAGTTTTACTGAACGCTATCAAAATTTAATTTTACTCAAGTTTTGGCAATATTGAGGATGCTGAATGTGCCCTTTGTATTATGTTGTTTGCTTATGAGCGCTCTCTTCTTCGATATATTTTTTGACAATCTGAAGTAGTCTACGGAAACGTCAACAGTGCTGTCACTTTACCACAATTGTGGTAGACCTACCACTTTTTTCGCCTTTAAGCGAAAAGTTTTTTTGAGTTCAACAGGACATCTTAAGTTTTTTAAATGTGTGATTAAACTTAAAAAAATAAATTTAGATTTAATAAATGGTAAAAATATCATTTAATCCATGAAAAACTAAAAAAATCATGGTTATATTTGTTTTTCAGTTATTTTTCAATTATTCCAAATATTTCTTAGAAATTGGCAGACAACGAAAATGTTAGCTTAGTCACAGTTCTTGTTCCGGAGGGAGTTCAAGCTATTATAATAATATCTGTCTTACCCATTCACAATCGAAGTCAGAAATTTTTTAAAACGCTTTTTTTTTGCCACTTGAGGAAAAATAAAATTTCATCCTCTCGAGCTTGTAAGTTCCCGAATTTTCCCAACATGCAGGAGTCAAATTTTTCAACATTTCGAAGGTTTTCAGCTGACTTCATTTTATTGAAATAAGTATTTCTTTACAAATATCTCAACGATTATTTCTTATATTTTATAAGTGCGTCTAAAATAAAAGTTTAAAATATAATATTAGAATTAAGCAGTTGTATTTTGGTGTGCATGAAAACTATGCTTGAATATTGCTTCATCATCTACGTCATCATCAAGTTCCTTGCGAGTGGATCCCAGTCTACTCTTGGCTTGTTCGCAGTTTGGTTTGTACTTTGAAGCTCCTGATTGGAAGCGGGATTTATGGAAATATTTTAGTTGTAGATATTACAAAGCATTTCAAGTTCGCAATCGAGAGCATCTACAAATTCATACAAATAAGCTTCCCAGTCGGTAGATAGACGGCACCTCTTGTCAAAGATTCCTACTTCCTAATGAATTAAAAAAGACGCTAATACTTAAGGAGATGTGCAGGAAGCCGAAAAGCGATGTGTAGAAAACAAAAAACAAAGGAAATAATTGAAAAAAAAAACAAAACATGATTACAAAATAAGACAAGTCTCTTGACAAAACAAAAGAAGCTACGTAGGTTATTGTCAATAGATTTAATTCTATGCCTTAGAAAGTGAATTAGAGATGAATTACCCCGTAGAAGCGTTTCATACAAAATATTGTATGGCATTTGAAAACGAAGCAACATGATCTCCGAATCTGAAAGTTTGTGCCAAAAATCTATCTGGAAATGATCGCTTTTCCTGGTGGTTCGAACTCGTGAGCTAGCCTATGTTCTTGGAGTAAGCAGAGAGAGACCATTACCTTAAATTTCACATTTGAATTGTCTGTATGATTGGGTTTTCACTGTTAATATTGGATGTAATGCACTTTTTAGAAAATAATTTGAGAATTACCTGTTCTTTTTTGCAAAAATATTTAACACTCCGTCACTCGCGCACCTGTTTTGGGAGGCCGTCACTCGCGGTTTGCTTTATGCAAAAGATTAAACTTTAATAGTTCTTAAAACCAAAATTATTTTTAATAAATTAACATAGGACTTTATTAAACAAAACAAAAAAAAAATTTTCCCAAAATAATTAATATTGTGTACAAAAAATACATAAAATAAAATAAATTGGCCATTTCAGCCCTTGAAAGAACTTTCGCCGCGGCTGGGGCATAAAATACATACGATCCATCAATTTCTTTCTTAAGCCGACCATCTAAGCAACTGCCAAATTCAAATTTTTGACATTTTGCTTTGCGTTCATTCATGTAATTTTACTTGATGCGTTCAATTATATATTTTCAATCCTAAGGATAGTGCTGCACAATGAACAAGATTGATATAATTTTTATACAATCAGTTTTTGAATTGCAACTTATTTTAAATTTTCAATAATTTTAAATTTAACAAAAAAACAAATAAACAAATTGGCCATTTCAGCCCTTGAAAGGACTTTGACCGAGCTTCTTATGATCAATTGTGTTGTGTGTGTTATTAAATGTTTGCACACAATTGACCGAGAACTGGACCTACATGTTTTATGCCGACTCCGAACGGCTCATGTTCTCAAGAAGCTTTACATGGCATTATTTACTCTCTGAGGTTTGCCATTGTCAGCAGAGAGGTGGTAACCGATCAGAAAAATTTTTTATTGAAAAAAACTTTTCGCCGCGGCTGGGGATCGAACCCGGGCTCCAAGCATGCTAAGCCACACACTTAACCTGCATGCCACGGTCACCACCAAATTTACCAAACCAAAAAAAAATTTACCATTTCACCAAGTCGAAATCTTTTTACCAAATTTGGTAATATTTTACCAAAACGGCAGCCCTGCTCTCGTAACACAAACGCGTGAAAAGCAAACGACCAAGCAATGCTTAGCATCGGTGGTAATTTCCTAAAAATCTTAACAACTTAATTAAATATATTTATTGTTAAATTTTTTTAAATAAACCCCGCTTATGGCATTCTGTAGCACAAATATCATATTTTAAAATTTTTTTCATACAAATCAGTCCAGTAGTTTTGGAGTCTCTAGAGCACTTAATTTTTCCACTTCAATTTTATATAATAGTATAGACAAAAAAAAATCTTTGATATTAATATAGGGTTTTGTATGCATAGTTTTCACTTTAGAATGTGAACTTTCATTATTCTCAATTATATAAAAAAAAAATTCTAATATACATATCATCAACCTATTTCTAAGAAGACGCACGTTGGGAAAAAATGGAGCAAAACGCGCGCATGAGTCTATTTATTCTCTCATTTCTATATATACTAAAATAAAAAGCTGATATATTGACACCTGAACAAGTGTGTTTTAAGGAATAACCTGGCATAACAAAATTTTGTCATTGCATACACCAGAGGCGTACCGAGAGGTTAAGCCGCCCGGGGCGGATCCCAACTGACTGCCCCTCTCATATACAATATATAAAAACATCTTTGATATTAATATAGGGTTTTGTAGGCATTGGTTTCAAACATACACAGAGAAAAATAGTGCCACATAAAATCTACAAATTTCTTCTTAAAACGTATTTAGAACTTCTTAAAACGTATTTAGGCATGAAAGACGAAAGAGGAGAGGTATTTTTTAAGAAGAAATCTTGTTTTTAACAAAAATCTTCTTAAATTTATTGAATAAGATATCTTCTTAATTTCTTCTAAAATCCATATTTATAAGACTTTTCAAAAACAACGGGCATAAAAGACGAAAGAGAAGAGGTATTTTTTGAGAAGAAATCTTCTTAATTTTCAACAAAAATCTTCTTAAATTTATTGAATAAGATATCTTCTTAATATCTTTTAAAATTCATATTTTCAAAACTTTTCAAAAACATGGGGCATGACAGACGAAAGAGATGAGGTTTTTTTAAGAAGAAATCTTCTTGTTGTTTAGCATAAATCTTCTTAAACTTATTTAGAAAGATTTCTTCTAAAATTCATATTTTCAAGACTTTTTTTCAAGTCCTAGACTTCGTGTATCGTTTATTCGTTATATCTTATTTATTTATTCAATATTGAGCAGAAAAGCATATCTTGTAGAAAACTCTTTAGCTTCCAGACATTCCTTCCGAAAAAAATCAAGAAGAAAACCTAGTAGCTTTATGAGATTTCTTCTTAAACAAAATCAAGAAGAAAATCTAGTGCCTGTATGAGATTTCTTCTTAAATTAAGTAAAGAAGACATAGCCAATAACTTTAAGAATAACATCTTCTTGGGTAAAAACCATAAAGAAATCTGTTTAACTTTGTTCCACATTATTAGGTTTTTATTTAGCGATTTTTCTGTGTGTACACATAGTAGCTGTATCGAAAATCTTTAGAATATAATCTTTTATTGTTCTCAATTATATAAAAAAATCCAGTATACATATCATCAACCTTATTCTAATACTACGTAAGTCAAAATGATCTACTTTTGAACTGTTTCTTCAAATAATCAAAAGCAGTAAAGAGCTTTGATTATTGAATGAATGATGATGAATATGAGTTTATATTTATCTCATCTGAACATTGGTATGTTAGGGAAACTTCTGTTATTATATAACTTCTCCCTTGTTATTAAAAATGTTATTTTTGACATGTAAAATGCTTAATTTAGCTTCAGTGCCGCCCCTATTATAATGCCGCCCGGGGCAAAAAATTCATGTAAAAAATTTCATGTAACTTGAAAACCAATTCACTAGCTATTCACAAAAAATATAACATTGCATTTACGTTGCACGAAGCATAAACGATAGCATTTTAAAACAAAAGTTGAATTTTTTCGAAAAATTTTAGTTTGAGTTTAAAACAACCCATAACTGGGTGCGTAAAAAGGAAACATAATTACAAAAACATCTTTGTTGATTATTTTTAAATGAAAAGTTTCATAATCGCCTTTCTCCTCATATTTATATTTTAAAAGATATAAAGCAATTATGTTATCAGAGTTTTTTGAGAAAATTTTTGAGTATTCTTTGAGATAAAACTCAAAAGCGACTGACTTTTTACCACTAGAGATGCAAGGTTTTTTTTGCGCGGGGAGCGAAAAAATTTAACACTTTTGCACTTATGGGTGCTCTAATATGTATATACGTATATGACGACGGGACTTTTGATATTTAATAATTTGCTGCTGTTCCGATTTGTATGGAGACAAAAACAAAAAACACAGCAACCGATATCTATAAAAATACATATATGCTTAACCACCACAAAAACACCCAATCAAACACACTACTTACAAAAAAATCCTTTGCCTTGTACTGCCACAATATCCCTAGCACTTGGAGATTACTGCCATAAATAAGTTTTATTTTCACCTGTTTGTTTTTTTTACCATTTTGTTAGGTCTTCTTAAATAAACACAACCAGTCACTAGCATCACTTTTTTTATATGGACACTGAACTTTGTCAATTTATGCTGCTAGTCAAATATACTCAAATATAAATTATCAAATATAACCCACACATAGTAGTTTTGTGGGTTATAGTTCCGCTTTGGCCGCCCTGAGCAACTAATCCGAAGCCAGTTGAAGATTGTCCGGGATGTTGCACCCATTTCAGAGGCTACTTTGATGAATATTATACCCTTCGCTACCGTAACAAATTTGGTGGTATTTTTAAAGTCGGTAAATGGAGACCAACACTTGGAAAATCCATTTTTGCTGGATGAGCTTGTTGGAAAGTTGCCAGTGTCCAAAAGGATGGATTGCGCCCGATGCGCTGCCGGCATTAAGCCTTATCCAACTGTGCTACATTTTAGGGAATGGCTCTCTGAAATAGTCAACATTCTTTGCATCGTGCAGGATAGCGAGCCGCGAGACGTAAAACGTCCAGTGTTGCATGCCGCCGAGTGCCAACACATAAAACAAATTAAATGCCCACTCTGCCAGGGCAATCATGGTGTAGCTGAGTGCAAACCTTTTCTCAATGGTTCGGTTTCTGAACGGTGGTCAGAAGTTAAACGCTACCAACTATGTTTTACGTGTCTCAAAGGTGGGCACGTAACGCGAGACTGCCGCAAGAGGAAGGCCTGTTCTGTCAATGGATGTCAGAAGAAACTATCCTTAACTGCGCAACCGATACGATGAGCAATAGAATACTTATTTTCCGAGTAGTGCCTGTCACATTATTTGGGCCAAACAGATGCATGAAGGCTCATCAATCACCATAATGGACAAAGCGCTGATGTTGCAGCTTGGCCTCAAAGGAAAGTACCAGCAACTGAGCATGCAGTGGCTTGGTGGAAGGGCAGCGCAATGGCAGACGGAGGTGGTAAACGTTCACAGCAGTGGAATTGGTAAGACCAAGAGGCATATGCCTTAAACACAGAGCTTGGTTGGGTCGTGTTTGGTCCAACCAGTAGATTTCAAGCTAGTGCATCAACGTGTCTACATGTGAGCTTGCAGAACGAGCTGGGGCTACACAATAATATAAGTGACTACTTCGAAACTGAGAATTTTGGTGTTAAATCGTCGCCGCCTATTGTCCGCCGTTAACTTGCGTGCCCAAGAGATACTCCAAAAAACTACAAAAAGAGTCTCCAACCGTTTCCAAACTGGTCTGTTGTGGAAATGTGAAATCGTTAACCTGCCTGATAGCTACTCCATGGCTCTCAAGCTATTTAGTAGTATAGTAAGGAAAATGAGACAAGATAGCAACTTTGCTGCAGCATATATTAAATTTATTGAAAGCTATGTCAAGAAAAAATACGCCCGCAAAGTGGAGCCTGCTGAAGTCGCTATCACGTGCCCAAAGACTTGATATTTACCACACTTCGCCGTTGTCAATCCCAACAAGACAGCTGAGCTCCGTCTGGTATTCGACGCTGCAGCAGAAGTGAACGGAGTTTCTTTTAATTCTCAATTGTTGAAAGGACCGCAGCAGTACCGTCCTCTCGCTGCCATCCTATTTCATTTTCGTAAATGTGCCATCCCTGTTTGTGCGTACATAAGAGAAATGTTCCATCAGGTGCTCATCCAGCCTGACGATAGAGCAACACAGCGGTTTCTGTGGCGTGGTGCTGAGTTTGATAGGCCACCAGATATAAATGAAATGTCTGTCATAACATTTGGAGCTGCATGCTCCCCATGCTCAGCACACTACATCAAAATAATCAACGCCATGGAGCATCAAGCTCAGGATCCCCGTGCTGTGAGAGCAATTGTGGACTTTCATTATGTTGACGACTTCATTGATTGTTTCGCAACAGTGACGCAAGCAATTGAAATATCAAGAAAGGTTCGTGAAATTCATACTGGCGCTGGATTTGAGCTGGTCAACTTTATCTCAAATTCAAAGAAAGTTATTGTCGCATTGGGAGGCACTGATTTCAATTTGTCTATTAAGAGCAAAGACACGCTAGCATCAGAGAAGGTCCTTGGCATGTTCTGGCAGCCAAAAATGATGAATTCAAATACGAGCTAAAGTTCAACTATGTCGATAAGAAGGTCATCGCTGGAGAGCGCACTCCAACAAAATGAGAACTCCTAAGTATTGTGATGTCCATATTCGACCCGCTTGGATTTTTGTGCCACATGATCATCACCGCGAAGCTACTTTTACGTGAAGTATGGAGAAGGAGCGTTGGTTGGGATGAGTGATGTGAATGAAGGCTGGCTGAGATTTCGCCAGCATATGCTTGAGGTCATCCATAGCCGAATACCATGTTATTATTTCAGAGGTGGGGCTTCCCACGAGCTGAAGCGGAAGCGTTTGCAGCATCGAAGTGAAAACATCGTTCGTATGCTGCAAAGCAAAGGGCGCTCCACTCAAGACGCTGACCGCTGACGCGGCTGCGAACCGCAGTTCTCGGTACTCGCTTAATTGTGACGATCGTGTCCGAACATACCATCAAAACTGATGGTTGCCAACATGTGAAAACATCGCTGACGAAGCAACGCGAGCGCAAAGCCGGGTCGATGTTGGGTCTTTTGAGCGCTCAAGATCAGTGGCCTGAATCACAAAACGAGACACTGCACCAGGAAGAAGACGAAGAAATAATTCACACAAAAATTACCCTACTTTTCGTTACTAAAGAACTCATTGATTTTACTGAATTTTCATCCTTTGCAAGAATAAAAAGAGCTGCTGATTGGGTAATACGATTTGAGGATCGCTGCAAGAGAAAACCAAGGGACAATCAAGCTGAGTTAGATGCTGCAGAACGTCTCCTATCCCGCCTTGTACAAAGAGAAGCCTTTACTGAAGAAATCGACCTGATTGAAAGAGAACCTGATTCCGCCAAAGAGTATTCTCTTGAATTTGTCACCATACATTGATTAGCACGGCGTCCTGCGAGTGTCTGGTCGCATTGACGCCGCCATTTTGATGACGACCGATCATTTTGCCGTCCAGCCACCATGTCACCAAATTACTGTTCCACAATTGTGACGCCAAAAATCGACGTCACCTATTTTGACGCCAACATTAAAAGCGCCACACTTGGTGAACACCACCACTATTACGGAACCAACTTTACAAACACATACATAACATAATACAACAAATAAATAAATGAATTATAATACAAATACATTATTAATTTTTTTTCTAAAACTAAGGCAACTCTGCACAAATAAACAAAGAATACATAGACAAGAAAGAGAGGTACGACACACGCACACGTACAATGCTGGCGTGATATTTTTCGTGCAGTCGAGTAGCGGAACAAGCTGAGTGCACAAAGGCAAAGGCAAAGGGCTGTGCCAACTTGGCAAAGCAACTGGTTAGAACAACAAAAGCAAGTGCGTACGATATGTTGTTTACGCCAAGAGAACCGAGAAGTTTCGATTGCGTGATCTGGTTGACAACAAAAGTACATCAAGGCACCTATAAAAGGCAGCGCAACCACAGACAGAGGGAGTCTTGGATCATAATTTGGATCAAAAAAACAACAAATTGGCCATTTCAGCCCGTGAAAGGACTTTGACCGAGCTTCTAATGATCAATTGTGTTGTGTGTGTTATTCAATTTTTGCACACAATTGACCGAGAACTGGACCTACATATTTTATGCCGACTCCGAACGGCAAAAGTTCATATTCTCAAGAAGCTTTACATTGCATTATTTACTCTCTGAGGTTTGCCATTGTCTGCAGAGGGGTGGTGACCGATCAGAAAAATTTTTTATTGAAAAAAACTTTTCGCCGCGGCTGGGGATCGAACCCGGGCTCCGAGCATGCTAAGCCACACACTTAACCTGCATGCCACGGAATTAGCGGCTTGTAGGCCCACCTGCAGAGTAGCAGAAAACAGAGTCGGTGGCTTGTAGGCCCACCTGTTTTTTAAAACCTTTTTTGTTAGCCTTGCCCGTGGCTTCTAAGCCGCCTGCTCAAACTAAACACATACTCCGTGGCTTGTAAGCTCGCGTGTTTATTTGTTTTTCCAGCTAGCAGTGTCGGTGGCTTGTAGGCCCACCGGCTAGACGACAGCGGAGCAGATCTACGGAAAAGCTGTGAAAAATACAAGCATTTGTAATATTTAATATATTATATCAAGTATACAAAGAAACAATAAGACATTGGGAGGAATTAATAAAAACTGAGTGAACGAGTGGAGTGGAGTGCTTGAGTGTACGTTTTGAGGTTGCGATGTTAGGTGAGTAGAGTGTGAAATCCGTATTAAATAAACTCCAATTCACTCGGAGGGCAAAAAAACATCGCTTGAGGGTTCACTCATGACAGTAGCTTTGTTTAACGTGTGAAACAGTATAAGGCGTTTTCGTTTATTTGATGAGAGCAGAACAAAGACTGTCAAACAATTTGTTAGTGATCTCAATACGACTCTTCGTGCTCTTTATTAAACGTCAGAGCACGTAAAGCACATACCAGAGTTCTATCTGCCGGACTTTTGAAAGGAATGGAAAAAAATAATCGTCAACAAGAATAAAGGAAAAGAATATAAATAACATGCCAAATATAAAATTGTGCAAAAAATATATTATTGTAAATAATAATATTACACAAAATATTCCTAAATGACAGCTGAGACATTTGATGCACGGTTAATTTTTTTGATAATTCAGAGTGCTCTGAAAGAACACAGAGTAGAGATTTTTTTGGAAGGTACTTAGTGTGCTCTCATCTGCTCTCATCTAATGTTGTGACCGACGATTCCCCTTTCAATTGTCAAGCATTTTATATAAATATGTTATTTTATAAATTAGAAAAATTTGTCGAGTTAACAAATATGTCAAGATTTCATTGTAACTGCTTGACAGCCACATAGGATTGTGTCAAGCTACACTTCAATGACAATAAAATGGAAAGCTCAAGTGATAGTGATAATTAATTAAAAATTAATTCAAGATGTTGAAGAACTTTCGACCAACGGATAAATAAGGATTTAATTCGGAATAATTCCGAGTTTTAAAAGCTTCAGCGCTGCCAATTTTTATAAAATTTTGTGCATGCTATCTTCGTCTTTTTCATCGGAATCAAATAAAAAATACAACAAAGAGGCTATTTATTTTAAATTAAACCAAAAAACAAATATTTAAAAAGTTTGTAATGCAAAATAAATGGCAAATATGAAATTTGTATAAATTGAACAAATCTGAGGCAGCTAAATAGCACACTCAACTTTTGTTGAGGGATCTCAGTTTTTATTAATATGAAATAAACAAAAACTGAGTGTACTGGAGTGTACGATGTTTATTCTGAGGGAACACTCAACGTCAAAAAAAAACATGAGTGGAGTGGAGTTGAGTTATTTTTATTAATATGCTTTATTCGTACCGATCAGAGTAAACTCGAGTGAAGCTGAGTTCACTCCACTCCACTCTTTATTAATTCGACCCATTGTTAAACATAGCTAAGCATAAAAAAACCAAAGTGTTATTAATTCTTGTCGCGGACCCTGGAATCCCGCTGAGCGTACCTCAGCGTTACAAAAGAACCCAGGGAGGTTCGTTAACCATCACTACCAGAGAATGCACCACCAAAACGCTGAAGCAACTATATTCGATATTCGGCGTAAATTTCGGATTCCGCGCGTGAGGCAGGTTTTACGTACCGTTATTAGCAGTTGCCTTATATGCAAAGCCGCCAAAGCCATGCCTGTCTCCCCACTCATGGGTTCTTTGCCTAAAGATCGCCTTACGCCATACGTGAGGCCCTTTCCGTTCACTGGTGTCGACTATTTTGGCCCGTTGGTTGCTGTTGGACGGCGAACTGAGAAACATTGGGTGGCACTATTTACGTGTCTAACCGATTCCTGTATCATCGCTATTCAGAACTTCATCAATCGTGGAGTACCCTCACGAATGCAATCAGATAATGAAAATAATTTCATCGGAGCGAACAACGAAGCTAACCGGCCCTCGGAAGTTTTCGATTGTGAGCGGATACAGAACGATATGTCTTCGATAGGTGTGAGTGGTTCTTTAACTGCCCCTGCAATCCATCAGAAGGTGGAGTCTGGGAGAGGATGGTGCAGTGTGTTAAGCGCTTCAGAACACAGTCAAGGAAGCTGTGTCACGCGCACACACTCTAGGGTGCTTTATTATTGAGGCAGAGAACATTGTGAACTCCCGACCACTTACTTATCTGCCAATCACGCCAGATCAAAACGAGCCACTCACGTCCAACCACTTTATACTTGGATCCACCAACACCGCCAATACGCTTGACGTAAGGGAGGCACCTGAACAATTCAACACAATTCGCAAACAGTGGCGTATAGTACGCGAGCTGAGAGACAGATTCTGGAAGCGTTGGATAGCGGAATACTTGCCTAATTTGACATGCCGAGTAAAATGGTGTCAGCCATCAAAGCCACTAAAGAAAGGTGACGTCGTCTTTGTTTGCAACTCCAACCTTTCAAGAAGAGACTGGCGTAGAGGACGAGTTGAAAAAGTGTATGAAGCCCCTGTTGGAGTCGTTCGTCAAGTCGACGTACGGATTTTTGGATTTGGTTGTATGTCTTGGTTTTGGTTGTTTAAACGGCCTTTAAATTGCTTTTTTCTTATATTTTTTATTTTATTAGTGATTTTCACCCTGTGCCCTGTGCTCTTCCCGAACCGAAATGTAACTTAATTACCTTAAATAACTTATCACTTCGTAATCTGTCGCTAGAAGGGTGGGAACACTGCGGTAAGAACATTTTCTAAACGAATTGCACTCGAATGCGAATTCTTTTTACGTTACAGGCAAACCCTAAGGCTTTTACAGTGTGTATTTAATGCGTTTTTATTGGTGTTTTTTAATTTTTAATTGTTTTTTGAAGAAACGCCACAAAAATACGTGAATTAAAGAATTTTGAAAATCCCTGACGCAACATACATATTTCATGCCATATGGTTTTGATCGACAAACAAGCAGAGCGTGGAGCTTCAGTTGCCTGCGGTGTTGTTCAAACTACTCTTTTTCGTCATTTGAATAAAGTAGAGTGTGACACAGGACGATTTGCTGGCCTTTGTCCAAGGAAATGTTGGCTTTGGTAGAAAGTCTGTTAGTATCCGTTTTGCTTTCGTTGTACAAACACTTTGTATTTTTCAACCAAAATTAATGGTGTATTATTTCTCCATAAAGCTGTTGCAATAAATTTCATTTTAATACAATCTGAAAATTGCCGAAGATAGGGCTTAAGAAATTTTATGGCCAATTTTCCGTACGTAGTAAAAATTAAACTCGAGGTTTTACGTCAAGTTTCATGCTATTTTTTATTTCTAATATCTCCAATATTAATAACAAAAGTACAATTATTATTAAATACAATTATTAATTAAGAAATTCTTAAAATCCTCCCACTATTCTATTCTCATATTGTTCCATAGTTTAATTATGTTCTTAAGTAATTGTTCTTCTTTCATTTGCTCATTGATTCCTCAGCTTTGGAATTTTGCTGCGCTTGCACTTGTGCGGCTAATTGGGTTAGCGAACACCAGTGAGCGCATTTTTTTGCATTTGGCTGTGACACAATATCAATATAATACAATATAACCTAATGTCATTCATGTTGGCACACGATCGAAAGAATGAGTGAAAGAAAAACAAAAACGTTTAATGTTATGAAAATCTAGTTGCTATATTGTGGTCACGTGGTACCACTACACTGTTTTAGGAATTCATGAAAAGGAATTTGTATGCTACATTATTTTATGTGCTAAGATTAATTACGGCCACAGCATCAATAACATTCGTTTCTTGGCCTACAATTTCGCTGTTAAGGTTGGTCTGAAGTTCCTGTTGGTTGGGCAGAACAAAAGATAGTAATACCCATTTATGTGTCGCCACCCAAAGCTCCGTACACCATAGCCTACAAGTGCAGCACGCTAAGGCGGGTCACCAAAAATGAAAATAAAAAGACACCCCCTAAAATTAAGGCTTATATCGAAAGTGTTTCAGCAGTATAAAATTTTTTTTTTTTGTGTGTCCCAAAAAACAGTTATAACAGTCGTATTTTAAGTGTGATCATGAAGCATATCGTTGGATAGGTCTGAAAGAATACTACATCGTGTTCTTTGGTGTCAGAGGTCATCTTCAAGTAAATATTTTACAATTTTGGTTTTTTTGCTCTAGGTACCCCATAACTTCGATTTAAAATTATTAGTTAAATAAACTTATCAACATACAATTGTGGAAAAATTAATTGATTTTGATCACTTCAAAAAAAGTAGTCTGCTAGTCATGGCTAGATTAGCTAGATCATGGCCTTCGGCCGATCGCTGCCGACGCAAACGGCTGCTGTGATTGGTTGATTGCTGATTGGCCTATTGTCGTCGTCGTCGTCGTAGCAGAAATTGTTTTATTAATTTTACCGTGTTAAATATGTAAATTGTGTGATATTTAAAAGTTGTTTATTAAAACGTGATAGATAATAAATTATTGAATTTATATATACAAACGTTATTGATGTCGATCGTTGTGTGTATATTAGTAACTATATTTATGTTGATCGTTGTGTGTATATTAGTTAACGCGTTTGCAACATTGTAGCAAAATTGTTTATAAAAGTGGAATTAAAAATTTATATATTAGTATGTTAATATTCAAAGACGGGTTAACGTGGCCAGGCCATAATTGCTTAGGACCAGGCAATACTATTTATAAAGACAAACCAGTGGATGACGTAGACGTTGATGCTTATGTACATTAGAGTGTATCGAAAATCTGACCCCCAATAAATAAAAACATTTCAAATATTAAATAACAAGTAGATTCACTATGAAAAGAACTGTTTTATCGCGTCAGAGCAATTGTCAACAGGGATGAAAATTTGCAGTTCTGTGTTTTTATATGAAGGGAATTAATTGATAAGCTTGATTTTCTGTTTAAATCAACCATTAATAGGTCACCAGTACAAAAGTTGATAAAAAATGCACAAAACTGCATTTCGGGGGACGCCAAAATTAATTCAAATAAAAACAAAGTATACCAATCGACAGGATTTTTCATGTACTATTTAATTTTGGTACCGGAATTGGGGGTCAGATTTTTCCCATACAAGTCGATACACCCTAATGTACATGATCTTGAATACGAATTAGCAACAACAAAAGAAGATATTAGAGAAGCTGATAGACAAGCTATTTCATCATTTATAGACGATCAACCAATAGACCATAACTAGTGATAATTTTAGATTTTGAAAAACTTAAAGTATTTGATTTACACGGTTCACTCGGTCTAATCCATGTCAAATTTGAAACGGCCGATGCACTAGTGGAATTTCCTCTTCCCGTCGCACCCTGCCTCGCCCCTGTATTCGGTCCACGACCTGAACCACTTTGTGTCTCAATATTTTCTTGCATAACAATATCTGTAGTAGGGTTATTAGTAGGAATATTAACAGCGGGTTCAACTTCAATATTTGAATCACCTTTGTCAATTGAGTTTGTATCTTCTTCAACTCTTGGTCGTTTGGCGGCGGGAGGTTCGTTATCGGTTCCGGCGGGTCCAGCTTGTAAGTTATCCCTTTCGTATTTTTCTTTCACGTGGTTATAATAATATCCTCCTACTTTATATTCTTTGTATATTTCTTTACTTACTAATGCGTTTGCTTTGAAATCTATGAAATTTCTATAACCACCTTTATCCGGTGTATATTTAATGCGATTCCACTCCTTTGCAAAATGTATTTCTCTTTGTGCGTATATTTCTTGATAAAGGTTAGAAGTTTCAGTACAACTACTGTGTATCTATTTAAAAACATTCAGTTGCTGCACTTCTTGATTTGACTTTAAATACTAATGTTATACCGAAAAGACCATTTTTCCTGTTGTTTGGGACACAAAAAAAACTTTATAGTGCTGAAACACTTTCGATTTAAGCTTTAATTTTTGGGGTGTCTTTTTATATTAATTTTTTCTCCTATATAAAGCGACCCACTCTACTGCACGCTCGAAAGGAAATTGCTTGTATCTTGAACAGTTCAATAATTTTTTAAAACTTGCAAGAAGCAATTGCGAATGCTTCAGCAATTTTCGATCCAACTAGAGTGTGGATCATGAACGAAACCGTACTTCCCTTCCTATGAACGTTGTGAAAGTCGTTGCCGAAAAAGGCGCCGTTGTGAACCAGTTCTTCTCATCGGCAAAAGGAACCAATGTGACTGGCAATTACAAACAGCGTGGCTGGAAACACCATATCGCAAATGTTTTTCTTCCCACGAAAGAATATGAAGAGTGTTTTCCTTGATAATAATATTCTCGTTTCTGAATTCAAACCCAAAAATTAAAACTTTTTAACAAAACCCAAAACGTACTAAAATCACTACAAAGTAAAAACTAATTTTAAATTACATTTCCTATTAATCTTTGTCAAATCTTATAATTTATTTAAAAAAGGTCCGCTGTTGAGTTTGACGTCCGATGGTCTCCGTTCTTTTACGAGAAGAAGAGTTACCATTGACGGAAGAATCAAGACGTTTGTTTGTTTTTTGATTTACTTTTTATTTTTATTCATTTTATTTCAACATTGGCCCGCTGTCTTAGCGTGGCGACGACCAAAGTTGGATTTTATTTAGTATGTTATTCTAAAAATTCCCGCTGTCTTAGCGAGGCTGCGACCAGTTTAGATGTTATTAGTTACAAACTATCTCTCTTTCCTTTGCCTTTGCTGACCGTGCAAGCCAATGCCGATGCACCCAAACAGTCTGTTGCTTTGTTTTTGTTGTCGCCGACGTTTAAGTCGGAACCACTTGACAATAAAAACAAAGCATTGGTTTTTTTTATGTTGGTAATTTAAGCATATGCTCTTAAATTAGGTCAGTATGTTTTTCTTTTCTTGAACGCCGGCAATTTGAGTCGCTGTACTCAAATTGGGTCGTTGTCGTTCGTAATATTTTTGTTTATTATTAATGTCGAAATGCAGATCGCTGCATTTTTGGTATCGACATATGATAATAATAATTATTGAGTTGGTTTTGAAATTGGTGTGAGGTCGGGTTGAACAAAGTGTACATGCAATGTTGTGGGATACAACATCCCTCCCCCATTATAAAAGAAAATACTTCTCCTTGAAGAGTTTGAAAAATTTTCCGTCGCGATACCATCGATCAGTGAGCAGAAATGAACATTACATGAATTTTTGTAATTAATTTCTATAATAATGAATAAAATTTGTAATTTTTATACATAAATAGGTTTTAAAAAATTTATATAAGTTAAGTAGTATATATAAAGTTAAATTTATCTTATAGTACAGGTATAATCATGTGATTGATTTTTAATATTTGTTGTTAAATTTTGTCTTAAAGTTATGAATCTACTTATGTATATTGTTTCTGTGTTTTTTTTTTTAAAAATCTCATAAAAAGTAAAAATGTTTTAAACATTATGTTTTTTGAGTTATAAAATTGTGGCAGTTTACTTTGTTTATTTAAGTTTATAATTCTTAAAAAACATATTTTTTAAGAATTATATTTTGAGCTTTTAATGCCAAATAATTCATGAAGTAACAGGTTTTGCTACAACAACAAAATTCTTAGCAGAACAACCGAGCAGACTATACCATGGTTTCGTCGGAAGCTACTCCGACTCATCAGTAGTCTCTGGTGGTTCATGCAGTCCACTAACTTTGAGAAGCTAATAAATGCAACTGCCGCAAAACCAAAATGGAATTCCGATGCACTTTTCACTTAATCAAAGCAGTGTTTTTCTACTCTTCTGCTAGTCGCAGAATTTCAAAAAGTTGACTGCATTGATTCTGCAAAGATTTTGTTGTTGCGCTTTTTGTTTACTTCTTTATCACGTGTCCATCTAGGTTCCAACATTTTGTTGGTATTAAACCATAGAAGGCGTGAAGAAGGTTTTTTTGAAAGCAGATGTTTATTATATGCGCAAACATATAATTACTCATCATGTTTTCGTAGGTTTAGCTCGCACCAGTTTACATGAGTTATAAAATTGTGGCAGTTTACTTTGTTTATTTAAGTTTATAATTCTTAAAAAACATATTTTTTAAGAATTATATTTTGAGCTTTTAATGCCAAATAATTCATGAAGTAACAGGTTTTGCTACAACAACAAAATTCTTAGCAGAACAACCGAGCAGACTATACCGTGGTTTCGTCGGACGCTACTCCGACTCATCAGTAGTCTCTGGTGGTTCATGCAGTCCACTAACTTTGAGAAGCTAATAAATGCAACTGCCGCAAAACCAAAATGGAATTCCGATGCACTTTTCACTTAATCAAAGCAGTGTTTTTCTACTCTTCTGCTAGTCGCAGAATTTCAAAAAGTTGACTGCATTGATTCTGCAAAGATTTTGTTGTTGCGCTTTTTGTTTACTTCTTTATCACGTGTCCATCTAGGTTCCAACATTTTGTTGGTATTAAACCATAGAAGGCGTGAAGAAGGTTTTTTTGAAAGCAGATGTTTATTATATGCGCAAACATATAATTACTCATCATGTTTTCGTAGGTTTAGCTCGCACCAGTTTACATGAGTTATAAAATTGTGGCAGTTTACTTTGTTTATTTAAGTTTATAATTCTTAAAAAACATATTTTTTAAGAATTATATTTTGAGCTTTTAATGCTTACTGTTTTTTTTTTTTTTTTTTTTTTTCTACTCTTCTGCTAGTCGCAGAATTTCAAAAAGTTGACTGCATTGATTCTGCAAAGATTTTGTTGTTGCGCTTTTTGTTTACTTCTTTATCACGTGTCCATCTAGGTTCCAACATTTTGTTGGTATTAAACCATAGAAGGCGTGAAGAAGGTTTTTTTGAAAGCAGATGTTTATTATATGCGCAAACATATAATTACTCATCATGTTTTCGTAGGTTTAGCTCGCACCAGTTTACATGAGTTATAAAATTGTGGCAGTTTACTTTGTTTATTTAAGTTTATAATTCTTAAAAAACATATTTTTTAAGAATTATATTTTGAGCTTTTAATGCCAAATAATTCATGAAGTAACAGGTTTTGCTACAACAACAAAATTCTTAGCAGAACAACCGAGCAGACTACAACATGGTTTCGTCGGACGCTACTCCGACTCATCAGTAGTCTCTGGTGGTTCATTAGCTTCTCAAAGTTAGTGGACTGCATGAACCACCAGAGACTACTGATGAGTCGGAGTAGCGTCCGACGAAACCATGGTATAGTCTGCTCGGTTGTTCTGCTAAGAATTTTGTTGTTGTAGCAAAACCTGTTACTTCATGAATTATTTGGCATTAAAAGCTCAAAATATAATTCTTAAAAAATATATCAATTTTGTTTTTTTTTATATTATTATGATAAATAAAATTTAGAATAAAAAAGTTATTTGCAACATATAAGTATTTGTTTCAAAATATGTATGTGTGTCCCATTTATATGTTCATTTATATGTTTTCAGTATTTATGGACGCATTTATTTATAGTTCCTTTTTTTTTTTTTTTGTTAATGGTAAATTTTTTTTATTACATAGTTTGAAAGTTTTTGCGTTATTTCCCCATAATTTCAATTTGTTACTTTCAATTTTTTGTTTCAATTTTTAAGCGGAATAGTTTTCTTTTTTCGTATGAATCTGTTAAAAGTTCGATTCGTATTAAGTTTTGCTGTTTTTATGAATGTGTAATGTTAACCAAATGTTGTATTTTAATCGGAGAATAATTTCAGGTTGTTATTGTGTATTACTTTAATTTTATTGCGAATTTTTGTAGCAGTATTTTCGGGTGAAATAATCTTAATAACATCATATGGTTCTTCCCATAGAGATGAAAATTTATATTTCCTGGTCTGGTTTTTAATCAAAACCTTTTCTCCAACGTTAAATGTTTTTGATTTGGAACCTTTGTCATAGTGTTCTTTTGATTTTTCCTTTTTATAATTCAAAATTTGGCCTGCAATTTTAAATCCGTGTTGTAGGCGTGCCTTTAACTCATTTGCATAATTTTCGTAGTTGTAGTTTAATGATAGGTCCTTTTGTAAAGTGGATGGTATTTTTGCAGGGTATCATAGAGTAATTCATGAGCGCTGTAATTGGTGCTACTGTGAGGCGTGTTGTTGAAAACAAATATAACATAAGGGATCCAATTGTACCAAGTGAGAGGGTCATTATTGACATAATGCCGAAGATATTCCGCAAGTGTGAGATAGCTTCTTTCAAGCGCTCCATTTGTTTGTGGATGATATGGATTTGTTTGTAATTTTTTAATTTTTAATAAATTACATACTTCTTTAAATAAATCGCTAAGAAAGTTAGTACCTCGATCAGTTAATACCCTACGGACAAAGCAGGGTCAATTGCCTTAAAGTAACCGGTCCTGTGACAGTTCTTATTTAACCTATCACAGGACAGGTTCGATATTACTCAGAACGGGACCAATAGTTTTTGAATGTGTTTTGCTCTATTAATCTTATCGTTACCAATAGCTCAGTGGAAGTGCGCTAGACTGTCACGCGGTGGACGTGGGTTCGAATCCTGGCTGTGTTTAATAATTAAATTCAATAATTTAAATTCTAATTCTATTTCATTAACTGCTTAATCAAAATAACCTTCAAAATAAATTTGCTTAACATCTTGAAAATTTAATTTTTTATATAAAAACCAAAAAAAAAAATAAAAAAAAATTTTGTGATTTTGCCGGGGATTGAACCCAGGTCAGTCGAGTACTAAGCAGGAACGCTAACAAGCTCGACTAAACATGAATTTCCAAAACGTTGATTCAATCTCATTAACAACTTGCGTATAAGTGTACCGTGTTCTATAAATAGACCGGCTACTGATTAGGTCCGAAGGTATCTATGAGGTGTCAATTAACACCTGCCGATATATTTTTGAACCGGTTCTAGGATTGGTCCAAAGGTATCTAGCCGGTGTCAATTTACCCCTGTCAATGACAACGCCATGTAAAAGGGACCGGTTGGTTTCATATGTTGGTGGTAGAATTGGGACCGGTCACTATCACTGTGGAACCTATCACGTGATAGGTTTTGAACCAGTTCTTTTGTCCGTAGGGTAGTGAATCAGGAAATGCAAATCGACAGAGTATTTGTTCTACAAAAGCTCTTGCAACTGTAGTTGCTTCTGCATTCTCTAAAGATATAGTTTCAGTAAATTTGGTTAAATCATCTTGAAAAGTTAAGATGTATTTATTACTTTTGTAAGTCACTGGAAGTGGGCCTACTATGTCTAAAGCCACTCTTTCAAATGGTGAAGAGCTCGTCGTTGTAATTTTCGTTGGCACTTTTGGAGATTTATTTTGTTTATTTTTCTGGCATGATTCACATCTTCTTATGTAATTTTGTACATCAATTTTCGTTGTGGGCCAGTAGTAGTTTGCTTTTAATCTTTTTAGTGTTCTATTTACTTCTTGATGTCCTCCAAGCGGTGATTCATGATATTATCGTCAAATTGTTTCTATTTCATTTACGTTTTCCAAAATTGTTCTTTTGCTGATATGCAAATTAATTGTTTGATCGGAAAATATTTCTTTAAGCATTGTTTCAAAATTTTCTTTAAACTGTGGGTTAATGTTTGGGATTGATATGGCTATAGTATCATGATATTTATTATAATTTCGCGTTTTATTTTGTTTAGCGTTTTCTTTGCTAATTCTTGATCTTTTGAAGTTTTAAAAGGGATGGGTAAGTCGTCGTATACAAATTTACGTTATTAAATTAGTATAACTCTATTTCACCTATTAAAGGTTTTATAAATTGTGGAATTGATTTTATTATAAATTTTTCTTCCAAAGATTCTGTTAGAGGTAATATTTATATTTTTAATGCGGCTTTTTATTGAAATATGTATATTGAATCTTAGTTTTCTATTATTTTATGGATTGCCCTTGTATTTTGGGGTTCTTCAATTTTTGTTTGTACATTTTCATTTTGCTCCTTTTTGTTTGCCATTTGGCGTGTCATAACTAAAACTTTGTTTACCATTTCTGCAAGTTTTACGGCTTCAGTGATTCAACTGAGTGCGTCAGCATTTGTATTACTTTTCCCTGCTTTATATTTGATTGTATATTCATATTCTGATAGGAGAATTCGCCATCTAGCTAATCTAGACATTGGGTCTTTTTACTTCATTAGCCATTCGAGTGGTTTGTGGTCAGTGTAGATTGTGAACTTTTAACCGTAAATATAAGGTCGGAATTGTTTTACAGCGAAGACAATTGCAAGCAATTCTTTTTCCGTAGTGCTATAGCATGTCTCTGCATCGTTCAATGTTCTACTTGCGAAACATATTGGCTTGTCTTTTCCAATTATACCTTGAGATAAAACTGCGCCAAGTCCTGCATCACTCGCATCTGTCGTTACTATGAATTCTTCATCAAAGTTTGGATATGCTAATATTGGAGGGTTAATTAGTTTTTCTTTTAATTTTGAAAATGCTTCATCGCAGAATGCGTCCTTATTGAATTTAATATCTTTTTTAACCTTCAAGTAAACTTTGGAATTAGAAACACAAAAGAATTTTTGGGCCATATTGACCCATTTTTAAATAGCATAAAAAAAATTTGCTGAAAACTTCTCAAGTGGAAATTGCACAGAATAGCTGAGGAACAAATACAAAATGTGTTTATGCATTCATTTGTTTTTTGTTTAGTGCGAAAATTGAAGCGATGATCCGGACAAATGTACTTACGCATTTGTCCGGACAAATGTACTTCGCATCGAACGCTGTGTTTATTTGAATTGGGAAGAGTTGGTCGTATGGCAACGTACTCTTTTACGTGTTTTTGGTGCATGGATGACCAGCTGTGGTTGTTGCTGCTGTTGCTCAAAACTTTCTAAGCGAACACTTTCTACGAAAGCAAGTGCATTTCTTTTGTACTGTTTTTTTCGTTGTTCGATGTACAGATGCCATGTCATATCAAGCAACACACGGTTTCCTTGGACTTCGGGAGCACAATTGCGATAACAACATCGTATACGTGCATGTTATAGGCATAATAAGTTTCATTATCATCTGCAACCCACAACTTAATTCCATACTTCGCGGGTTTTGAAGGTATATATTGCGTAAAAGGTGATCTACCACGGAAAGGAAGCAGTTGTTCATCGACAGTAATGAAATCACCTGTACAATAAAGCACTTTCAATCTTTGAACCCACTTGTCGAAAATGAGTCGAATCGGTGCAAGTTTATCTTTTGTTGTTCCTCTCTGTTCTTTATCATCGAATCGAAGACAGCGATTGATTTGCTTGAATCGGTTTATTGGCATCGTTGCGCAGAAAATTGGTCGTCCGTGTTTGTCGTCCCACAATTCCATCAAACTCTCACCATTCGAACGATAAACTCCTGCTCAAAGAAGTAATCCTTAGTACGCACGCAGTGTTGTTCTGTCGACCAAAATGCAGTCATCCTTGAAAATACGAGAACGAGAACGTCTACGAAATTATTGGCTGGCACAATGAATTCCTCGCGACAAGGTTAATGGTTCTTTGGTATAATGAATATATTTGTCTTGCGAGAGAAGCATAACATTTAGCAGCTTCCTATCTTGATTCTAGTACCATATAAACGGCATCAGAATGATCACTGTTGTAATAGTCTTCCGAAACAGCTTCATTTTCATCTGGCACATATTCTTCTTTACTATCATCAAAATTCTCACTATCATCACTAGCGAATTGTTCGAACCAAAAAGAATCCATGTGTTTCACTTTTTTGCATATTTATTTCACAGAAAAATAAAGTTGAATCGTTTGTCAACGAAAAACTTAAATAACTACCAGGCAAGTATCAAAACCTAACGGCACATTTTGCGCGAATAGAATGAAATAACGCCAAAAATCACGCTGTGTCAATTTGACCCAAAAATACTTATTAGGGAAATTTTTTGTATAGACCTAATTTGCCATGTGTGGACATATTTCATGTCAAATTCATAAAATTCGTATACGATTACACATTGAGCCAAAATATCTAGCTGATTTGAACATAAATAAGCGGAGAAAGAAGCTTTTAAAGTTTTTTTTGGATCAAATTGACCCAAAATTCACTTGAAAGTTAAGTAGTTTAGTTAATGGTTTTGCTGTACTGGAGAAATTTTCAATAAATCTTCTATAATATCCTGCGAATCCTAAAAATGATTTTATTCCTTTCACATTCTTTGGAGTTGGATAAGTTTTAACTACTTTAATTTTTTCGGGATCTGGTTTTATACCGTTTTCAGAAATTATGTGCCCTAAATATGTTAATTCTTGTTTGAGAAAATTACACTTGTCAGGTTGTAGCTTAAGGTTGAGTTGACGCAATCGAATAAATATTTTAATTAATTTGTTGTTATAATCCGATAAATCATAACCATACACAACGATGTCGTCGACGTAAACAAAACATTCAAATCCTTGTAAACCCATTAGTACGTTGTTCATGAGCCTCTGAAAAGTTGCTGGAGCGTTTTTTAAACCAAATGTTATCCTGTTATATTCGTAGTGTCCAAAAGGTGTGCTGAAAGCGGTTTTACATTTGTCAGATTTTTTAACGGGAATCTGATGAATGAATCAAGTATGTCAGTAATATTGGGCAATGGGTATGCGGCACCGACAGTTAAGTCGTTTAATTTTCGAAAACCGACTTCAACTCTCCAACGTTTGTAACCTTCAGAATCTACCTTCTTTGAAACAAGTAAAAGTGGCGAGTTCCATTGACTTGAACTTGGGCGAATCATGCTATCTTCTAACATTTCATTAACCTGCTTATAAATTTCCTGTTTTTGACTTTCAGGTAGTCTATATGGTCTAACAAATAATGGAGGTTTGTTTGCTTCAGTTATAATTTCATGTTCTGAAGTTTCTGTACAAGTGAGGTGGTCTCCTTCAAAATAAAATAAACAGTTATAATTTCTACAAATTTCTAAAATTGATTTCTTTTCTTCTTTGTTACAATGCGTTAGTTCTATGTTTGTTTCTATCTTTTTTAATCTATCCTTTATTAAATATTTTGTTTTATCTAATTGAATTTCATTGAAATTTTCTATCTTTTCCCACTCATATTGAATTTTATTTAAATTTATTTCTTTAATATCTTCTGTTGTGTTAATAAAAAGAACTTAAACTTTATTTTTAATTGGGCGTACCAAGGTTTCCGCCAAGTATACTCCTGGATTTATTTGTTTCTTGTAGATCACTGCGTCTTTTGTATAAGCAAAAGGGATATCTACAAGTTGTTTGCAGCGAGGTTGTAAGGTAATGGATTGCAGCCCGTAGACATCATGTTGAGTTGAATCAATCCTGTTTTTACAATTCCTTTCATTATCCAAGAATAATGCCTTTTATGATTTTGTTTCTACTTTGAGGTGACAATGTGATGGATTGTGGCCCGTAGACATTAGGTTGAAGATTCTCAATATAACTTATGCCATTCGGCGCATACTCCTGCTCTTCATTCCTATTTTCACAATTCCCTTTGTTACCCGAAGGCAACACATTGTTTCCCTTTTCTGTGTTTTTACAATAATCTACAATATGTGATTTTAAAATTTTATTTTTGCTTACAGCTGCGTTTGAGCAATATACTGGTATTTCCAGTTGTTTATTCTTGAAATCTATTTAACAGTTAAATTTTGTGAGAAAATCGCTTCCTAAAATTCCATCATAGGATAAATTTATAAGGTTCTTCATACCACTCCGTATGTGCTTCGTAAGCTCGTATTTCGTAAGAATTTACGATATGTCAAAAATATTTCATATGGAAATTGAGATACGAATATTTTTCAACTTTACGAATCAAATTTGATGCTTATGTCGTAAATTGGCAATTGTAAACTTGTGTTAATTGTCAAAATAAAAAATTATTAAAAAATATTTTTGTAAGAAAGATCTGAGCCTAAACAAATTCTTGCTTCCATGCACAATAATCTTTAGCGGGATTCTTCAACCCTCTTTACTAAAGCACTGTTGTCTATCATCTTACCATGTATTTTGTATTTAAAATTAGCTTTTTCTATTGCTTTCTTATTTTTGTTGTCTTTTCGACATTCTCATACTTTTGAGCGTTTATATGTGGTCGCTATAATTTCCTAAATGAGGCCCCGGAATTCGCACTTACTTACTCCATGGAGTAAGTAATGACTTTCCATCCTGCTAATCATCTGACACCTTGGGGGCCCAGACATAGGACATCAAAAAGACAAATTGAAATAAAAAAAAACTCACGTGTAGCAACGTACATGTGGCAGAAGTGAAACTTCTTAAACAGTAAAAAATATGATAGATTTTAGTGTGAAATAGAGAGAAAGTATTTGAACAGAAAATCAATCAATACAAAATTAAATAATATTCTGTTTATTCAATATTTATATCCAGGGACCGTACCGTTTGTGGTTTTTATCAAAAAGCCACATGATCACTGTTATCTTTATACCCCCACGCGTACTGCGTAAGGGGTATATTAATTTTGTCACGACGTGTGTAACACCCAAAAGGAGGCGTGGTAGGTATGGAAAAGTGTATATATTCTTGCTCAGCATCACCACCTGAGTTGATTTAGCCATGTCCGTCTGTCTGTCTAACACGCCCACCTCCCATACAACCCCAAAATTGAAAAATCTATAAAGAGGCTAATATTAAAGTTACAAGACAGAAACTCGGTATTTGTGTATTCTATGTCGAAACTGAGGTATGTTAGAAAAATGGGCGTCATACACAATCTAACACGCCCACCTCCCATACAACCCCAAAATTTAAAACTTTATAAAAAGGCTTATATTTAAGCTGCAGGAAAACAATTTGATATGTATGTATTTTAGACACATAATAATAATAAAATCTCTCAAAATCTCATACAAAAAGCTCTCCAATTTAAGATTCTTCCACCCTTAAGAATCGGCCGTGGGGGTATTTTAACTTCGGCCAAGTCGAAAATATACCTTATTAGTTTTATTTTATTTTATTTTTTCCGACATAAATAAAAGTTATTTTGTGCCTTATATTTTTTTGGGTAAAAATAACAGTTACTTTTGAATTTTATTTTATCGGTCAAAAATAACAGTTTTTTCTGCCGTTTATTTTTTCGGTCAAAAATATCAGGCAATTTGTATTTTTTCAAAGGTAATTTTACCGGCTAAAAAAGTATTGATATATAATTTTCATCTTATCGGTGAGACATTTTACTGATGGTGTCTACATCTGTCAAGCGGCCTTTTAAAAAACAAAAAATTGCATAATTTTTTTGACCGAAAAACTAAAAGTCACAAAATAATTGTTACTTTTGACCGATCAAATAAAAGTAAAAAGTAACCTTTATTTTTCCCCAAAAAAAATACAAGGCAAGAAATAACAGTTAGCTTTTAATTTCTAAATAATCAGTCGAAAATGTAAAAGCACTTTCGTGAGCTGAGTTGTGGACTAGCTGCAGTTGCATTCTTAATGTACTTTTCTTATGCCATGTTCACACAGAGAGTTTAGTTTGCGTTTCCAGTACAAAGTTGCGTTTTGCTTTTAAACTCAATTTAAACGCTGGCGTTTCCAGTACAATTTTGCAGGAGAAAACGCAACTAAACACAACTTGTTTTCTACGTTTACCAAAACTCAATTTGACACATGCCTACAAGTATGCTAGTGTTTTGATAAAAACATTCGTTCAGTTAGATTTTAGCTGTGTTCGATTCGATTGAACGATAAAAAATGCCAACAACAGCTGATTCTCAATTGTGAATGTTTCTATTTGTATTTTATTATTAACAAAAATAAGCCAAAAAACAAATAAAATAACTTGGGAAAGTTTAGAAGATGAGGGTTTCTCATCAGTCACTCAGTATGGGCCGTAAAAAGCGGAGTTTTGAGCGAAATTCCAAAAATTGGCGATCATTTCAATCCACCGTAAACTCAATTCTGCCGACGCATCTCTGTGTGAACAGCTGTATTTAAACTCAAACGAAACGCACACTAAACTCTCTGTGTGAACATAGCATTAGCTTCGGGACATTTGTTGGCATGACAAAAACGATTCGGCAGTCTTAATTATTTGTGTGGTGACCGTGGCATGCAGGTTAAGTGTGTGGCCTGGCATGCTCGGAGCCCGGGTTCGATCCCCAGCCGCGGCGAAAAGTTTTTTTCAAATTAAAAATTTTTCTGATCGGTCACCACCTCTCTGCAGACAATGGCAAACCTCAGAGAGTAAACAATGCCATGTAAAGCTTCTTGAGAACATAAACTTTAGCCGTTCGGAGTCGGCATAAAACATGTAGGTCCAGTTCTCGGTCAATTGTGTGCAAACATTTAATAACACACACAACACAATTGATCATAAGAAGCTCGGTCAAAGTCCTTTCAAGGGCTGAAATGGCCAATTTGTTTTGTTTTTTTTGTTTTTAGTCTTAATTATTTAACTTTCTACACTTCTTGATTTAAATTTTATATCGTTTTAAATGTTTTGCATGTTGTCAATAACCTTTCAAGTTTTTGATAACAATCAACGTTATGATATGCTCTTTCAAATTAAGCTTTAAGCTAGGATTCGATATTCAACAAAAAAAAAACGCACAATTGTTATATTTTGTTACGTAATGTACAGCATTCCAAGCATAAAGAAATAAAATTTCCGTGCATACTTGTAGGATGAAAACCAAATGGTACAGTACGGATCAAATGTACAGTACGTTCTTCAGACATGGTGTGTGTCTGTGGAATGTAATACACGGACTAAAACTCGTTGAATATTAATAGCATTTTGTTTGCTAATTTTTCATATGCTTATGTGGCGGAGTGATAGAGCTTCTAACTCTTATGAGATGCTTAATAGAGAACCTGGGTTCTATTCCCGCTGGCGACGATAATTTTTTTTAAATTTTCATATGAATTCAAAACGTTAGCCAAGCGTCACGAATAAGAGACCTTGAAATTTCACTCGCCGCCAAAGAAGTTTCACTTCAAAAAATATATTTTCGATAAGCAAAAATGTGCGCTTTGTGTTACTTGAGCGCTCATTTACACAAAACGTAACCAATTTACAAAAAACGGTACGAAAGTTCCTTCAAGTTCGTTCATGTCAATTTCGTTTACGTAGAATACGATATACGACACACAAAGTGACATGAATCCCCTTAATTATTATTATTATTTCTTTATTAATTATAATTAAAATAACAAATTAATACAATTTACAAAGCACTAGCTGCCAGGGCTATCGGCTTTTATTTCATTTTAAATTTTGTTACAAATATTTAGAGTTTTTAAATACTGAAAAATTAAATTAATGTTGTTTTCTGTGGGGTGAGTCAGAGCATCTATAGGATTAGTGTTTTGAAAAAAGGATTGGCGTATTGAAGAAATGGAGTTACAGTTACTTAAGATGTGTACTATGGATATTGCTGTGTTATTGCAAAAAATGCACATTGGTTGTGGTTGTCTTTTTATTATATGTAGGTGGGTTAAGATTGTGTGTCCCAATCGGAGTCTCAGGTAGCATTTATTCATCAAGACTGAGGTTGTTGTTGGAAGTGAGATTGCAGTACGAGTTGTATTAAATTGTTTATAGCTATGGCTACAGTTAATCCATTGTGCTCTTACTGTTTTTAGAAATTCGTTGGAACCTTTTATTGAGATGGCTTTTTTAGTAAATGACATAAACGTTATAAGTGGGGCTTTTGTTGCAAGTTTTGCCGCGGCGTCAGCAAACTCATTTCCACGAATGCCAGCATGTCCAGGTATCCACATTAGTTTCACTTTCCTTTCCATTTTCATTATTAGTTGTCTAATAGAGCTTATAGCTTCGTTATTATTGTTGATGTTTTTTACAGATTTGAATAGCGAAAAACTGTCCGTACAAATAACGAATTTGGATTTGATTTTTTGAACCAATTGAAGACAAGATAGTACACCTTGAATTTCGGCTTCGAAAACTGTTGCGTTAGGAGGTAGTGATCCGTTTATAAGAGTTTCGCCGTTGTTGTTTACTATGGCAAATGCAACTCCATTTTGGCTTTTGGATCCGTCTGTGAACAGTGGTTTCCAATCTTCTGTAAGGAGGTTTATCGTATTCAAAAATGTTTGGTTGTAAGCATGATTCGTTGTGCTGTTTTTTGGAAGAACTGTAAGATCATTAATAAATGACTGTGTGGATAGTCTCCAAGGTGGTATGTTTAATTTTGGTGTTTTGGTTGCACTGATGTGAGGTAGTAAGTTTATGTGCGCGTGCATGATTTTTGATAAGCCTGATTCCATTGAGAGGTTCTTTTTTCGTCTTTTCATGAGTGCAATTTCTTTAAAAAGAATGTGCGATGAGTCGCAGTGAAGAATAGAAATAAGTCGGCTTCTTGAGTATTCAGATCTCTTCTCTAGTGAAAGGAAGCCTGCTTCGGCGAGAAGGTTTTCTATGGGTGTAGTCTTAAATGCTCGAAGGCTTCTTCTTATTGCAGTGTGGTAGGGAGTTTTAATGAGGTTTAGTGTAGATTTTGAACATTTTCCATAAATTTGCAGCCCGTAGTCGATTTTTGATAGAATTGTTGCTTTAGTAATTTTTAATAATGAGTTAGTGTGAATATTACTTTTATTTGATGAAAGATATTTAATAACATTAACCCTGGCAGCTAATTGTTTTCTTAAATCTAGACAGTGATTCTTAAAACTATTTTTACAGTCAAAGGTTAGACCTAATATTTTTAATGAGTTTACATTTTCTATGTTATTTCCATTAACAGACAAGTTAATTGGATTACAATTCTGTTTTCTGCAGACATGCAGATGTTTACATTTTTGTTGTGAAATTAAAGCGCCTGACTGTTCAGACCAATGATTTATAGTATTAAGTGCATCTGTGAGATGCCTGTTTATTTCATTAGTACCTTTCTTGTTGCATATGATATAAAGATCGTCTGCGTATAGACAGTGGAGTATGTTTTTGTTTGTCAGTAAGAGCCGACTTAAGTTGTCAAAAGCTAAGAGGAATAGGGTGACTGATAATGGGGATCCCTGTGGGATTCCATTAAATAGTGAAAATGTGGAAGATGTTGCGTTGTTTACCCTACAGCGAAATTTTCTGTTAGTCAGAAACGACTTTACATAGTTGTAAATGTTGGCTCCAATTTTTAATTCGTGTAGTTTTTTTAAAACCACATGTCCACCAATTTTGTCAAATGCTTTCTCAAAGTCGATCGATAATATTGAAATATGGTTTTTTGTAGAAAGATTTTTGCATATAAGATGGTCAATGTACATAAGGGCGTCAGTCGTGCTGGTGCCTGTTTTAAAGCCTACTTGGTTTGGTGTTAGAGACTTTGTAGAAGTAAGGAACCACACAAGTCTTTTTGAGATCATTTTTTTCCAGAACTTTACCTAGACAAGGAAGTAAAGATATAGGCCTGTAACTTGAAATTTCATCAATTGCTTTATGAGGTTTACGTATAGGAACAATTACTGCAGATTTGAAATTTTGTGGAATGATTCCTGTTCTGAGTATGTTGTTGTAGAGCGAGAGGATTCTCAACTTCATTTCTTGGGGACAGTTTTTTACCATTTGGTATGTAATTTTGTCGTAACCTGGAGTGTTGCCTGTCAATGTCCTTAAGCAAAATTCCATCTCGTTTATATTTAAGTCTTTATTTAAGTATCTGGCTTTATTGTTATCATAATCTGGACTAGGGAGTGATAAGATTGTGTCGAAAGAGTTTTTGAAGTTGGGAGAGAAGTTTTCAAACCGGGAGTTGTTGGAATAGAATTTTGCAAAATAGGATAGTATTATTTGCTGGTCATTGATGACAGTGTTATGTTGTTTTATAGCGTTTATTGAAAAAGGAGTGTATGTTCCAGTTAGTGTTCTTATTTTCTGCCAAATTAAAGTATTAGTGGAAGTCGGATTTAAAAGCGATGTAAGTTTTTCGAAGCTTTCTTTTTTCGCTTTTCTTTTTGCTTTGGTAAAGATTGCATTCTTCCTTCTATACGAGATTAAATTCTCAGTAGAAAAGGATCTACGAAAGGATTTCCAAGCTTGTTGTTTATCATTTCGTAATTTATTAAGGTTACTATTCCACCAAGGTACTTGTCGGGGAATATTTTTAGAAGCTGTAACTGGAATAGAGTTGTTTGCAGAGGAACGAATAATTTTTTGTATTTGAGCAGATTCCTTGTTAATGTTTGTTGTAATTGGAGAGTTATTAGTTCTGGTGCGTATTTCAGCTTGAAACTTTTCCCAATCGGCGTATTTGCAGTTGTATCTGCAGGGCTTACTGAAGGGATTTCTATGGGGGGGACAAAGAGTAACTTTTGTTGATATTGGGAAGTGATCACTGTTATGAAGGTCGTCTATTGTGGTCCAAGTTGTATTTGGAAGTAAACAAGGCGAGCAAAGAGTCAGGTCAATGTGTGTGAGAGTTCTGTGTGTTGAAAAGTGGGTTGGAGATCCATCGTTTAGTACTGCGATGTTAGATGTGAGGATAAAGTCTTCTATTATTTGACCAATTCTATTATAGGTTGATGAGCCCCAGAGGGGACTCCAACCGTTTAGGTCGCCTGCTAAGAGTATAGGAGTGTTAATGTTACTAGTAATATTGTGTAGATCAGATGTGGTTATTGATTGGTTTGGGGGAATATAAATAGATATTACTGTGATTGGATATTTAAGATTGACTTCTACTGCGACAAGTGAGATATTGGATTGAATGTCGATGAGTTTGTGAGGAGTATTTTTATGAACAAGAATACCTGAGCCTTGTTTAGCAGTATTGTTTTGTATAAAGTTATGGAAGTATCCAGCATATTGTTTAGGGGTATTTGGGCTATTGTTTGACTTAATGTGTGTTTCTTGGAGACAAAAGATATGAGGAGAGTGCTTTTTTAAAAGCAGTTCTAAGTCAATATAATTGTTATAATATCCTTTAATATTCCATTGCAGAATGTTAAGTATCATAATAGTTTAAATAATTTTTTATTTATTTTTTTTTTTTTTTCATTTATATTTTTGTTTTTTTTCATCATGACAGTTGCTGCTTGTTAAGAAAGAGCAATGCACATGATTAAGTGTCGTTATCGGAAGAATCTATTATCATTGTGTTATCATTGCTTATTACGCTTAGTGGAGAGTTTGAGTAATATTTTGTCGGAGATGGGAGTGTATTAGTAGGAGAGGGTTGAGAGTTCTGATAAGAGTCTGCATTCATATTTTTTGGAGAAGAATTTTTTGAACTTGATTGATTACTATATAGAGTGGTTTGGTGAGAATGAGTTATTTTGAAGTCAGTGTGAGAGAGTTGAGGGTTAAGAGTATTGGTTATGAGAGAAGAGGTTTTTGGTTTATTGAGTGATTGAGTGTTGAGTGATTGAGTGTTGAGTGATTGAAGTGCTTCAGAGGGCTTTTGGTTTGAGTTATTTTCGGAAGAAGTGGTTTGACGAGAAATTGCAGTGTGGAGATCGGTGTCAATAAATGGGTTGATGTTTGTTGTTGGATCTGTTTCTTTCGGTGAGAGATTATTCTTAGAATTTGTTGCTTCTTGTTTTCTTGTGTTTATTGAAAGTTTTGAATTTTTGTTTAAAGTTGAAGTTTTTGCGACTTCTGAGAAGGTTCTTGTTGGTTGCAAATTATATTGATATTGTTGTTTGTAAATACGGCGTGCTTCGAAAACACTGCATTTATTTTGAGTCTTAAGTTTTAAAACTTCCTTAGCTTGTTGGTACTTTGGGCAGTCATTGGAATAAGAGGTGTGGGATGCAAGGCAATTTGCGCACATAATTCTGTCACACTTGTTAGGATCGTGGGGGGGAAGATTGCAAGTACCGCAAACTGAGTCATTTTTGCACCATTTAGTTGTGTGTCCAATTATTTGGCAATTTTTGCACCGCATGGGGTTTGGAAAATATTCCTGTACTTTAACATTGTACCAGGCAATGTCAATTTGACTTGGAAGTTTAAATGCATTGAAAGTTAGCAATATTACGCCTGTTGGGGAGGATGTGTTGTTTTGCTTTTTAACAAATTTGTAAACATTTACGACACCTTGGTTTTTTAAGTCATCTAGAATTTCTTGTTCGGAGGTTGGAATCAGGTTACGGTCATATATAGTTCCTTTACATGTGTTTAATGATTCGTGCAGCGTGATTGAAACGGGGCACAGACCTCCAAAGTTTTTTGATTTCAAGAATTTGTCGGCGACTTTTTCGGATTTTGTAAGGATAAGGAGGCTGCCGTCACGTAGTATACTAACTTGTTCTAGTTCCGTACTAATACTGTCCAGAGCTTTCTTTTTTGCGAAAACGCTGAAAGACGAGTGGAAAACGTTTGGATCAGTAGATTTAACCGTCAAAAATTTTGGATTTTTTGCTGCAGTAAGCGGTTTATTCAAAGATGGAAATGACTCTTTAGTGTTGTTTAACTTATGTTTTTTTGCACTGGGATTGGAATCTAAAACCTCTTCAGAAAGTAATCTATACCGGTTCCCTTGAGGAACCGGCCGGTCTTTATTCATCACTCAAACTTTAATTATTATTATTATTATTGGTTGACTTACTAATTCCGAAGAATAAGAATAAACTAAAACAACAAAGTTATATATGTGTAAATGAACACAAGAAAACAGTGAGAAAGAGCAACTCGAAGAGAACTCGCAACTGAACACTTTGAAAGGCAGTCGATGACTGGACTCCGATTTTTAAAATAATTGGTTGGTGGGTATAAACCAAGCAGAGCCAATGCTTTTTTCACTGGTGAATGGCTCGTCACTGTCCTATTTATAGTTTGCGAGCTACACTCAAATGAATAAATTCTACTACTATTTTCAAACAAACGTGAAGACTCCGATTTTTAAAATAATTGGTTGGTGTGTATAAACCCAGCAGAGCCAATGCTTTTTCCACTGGCGAATGGCTCGTCACTGTCATATTTATAGTTTGCGAGCTACACTCAAATGAATAAATTCTACTACTATTTTCAAACAAACGTGAAGACTCCGATTTTTAAAATAATTGGTTGGTATGTATATACCAAGCAGAGCCAATGCTTTTTCCACTGGCGAATGGCTCGTCACTGTCCTATTTATAGTTTGCGATCTACACTCAAATGAATAAATTCTACTACTATTTTCAAACAAACGTAAAGACTTCGATTTTTAAAATAATTGGTTGGTGTGTATATACCAAGCAGAGCCAATGCTTTTTTCACTGGTGAAAGGCTCGTCACTGTCCTATTTATAGTTTGCGAGCTACACTCAAATGAATAAATTCTACTACTATTTTCAAACAAACGTGAAGACTCCGATTTTTAAAATAATTGGTTGGTGTGTATATACCAAGCAGAGCCAATGCTTTTTCCACTGGTGAATGGCTCGTCACTGTCCTATTTATAGTTTGCGAGCTACACTCAAATGAATAAATTCGACTACTATTTTCAAACAAACGTGAAGACTCCGATTTTTTAAATAATTGGTTGGTGTCTATATACCAAGCAGAGCCAATGCTTTTTTCACTGTGTGTATATACCAAGCAGAGCCAATGCTTTTTCCACTGGTGAATGGCTCGTCACTGTCCTATTTATAGTTTGCGAGCTACACTCAAATGAATAACTTCTACTACTATTTTCAAACAAACGTGAAGACTCCGAATTTTAAAATAATTGGTTGGTGTGTATAGACCAAGCAGAGCCAATGCTTTTTTCACTGGTGAATGGCTCGTCATGAATAAATGAATAAATTCTACTACTATTTTCAAACAAGCGTGAAGACTTCGATTTTTAAAAGAATTGGTTGGTGGGTATAAACCAAGCAGAGCCAATGTTTTTTCCACTGGTGAAAGGCTCGTCGCTGTCCTATTTATAGTTTGCGAGCTACACTCAAATGAATAAATTCTACTACTATTTTCAAACAAACGTGAAGACTCAGATTTTTAAAATAATTGGTTGGTGTGTATATACCAAGCAGAGCCAATGCTTTTTTCACTGGTGAATGGCTAGTCACTGTCCTATTTATAGTTTGCGAGCTACACTCAAATGAATAAATTCTACTACTATTTTCAAACAAACGTGAAGACTCAGATTTTTAAAATAATTGGTTGGTGTGTATATACCAAGCAGAGCCAATGCTTTTTTCACTGGTGAATGGCTCGTCACTGTCCTATTTATAGTTTGCGAGCTACACTCAAATGAATAAATTCTACTACTATTTTCAAACAAACGTGAAGACTCCGATTTTTAAAATAATTGGTTGGTGTGTATATACCAAGCAGAGCCAATGCTTTTTCCACTGGTGACTGGCTCGTCACTGTCCTATTTATAGTTTGCGAGCTACACTCAAATGAATAAATTCTACTACTATTTTCAAACAAACGTGAATACTCCGATTTTAAAATAATTGGTTGGTGTCTATATACCAAGCAGAGCCAATGCTTTTTTCACTGTGTTTATATACCAAGCAGAGCCAATGCTTTTTCCACTGGTGAATGGCTCGTCACTGTCCTATTTATAGTTTGCGAGCTACACTCAAATGAATAAATTCTACTACTATTTTCAAACAACCGTGAAGACTCCGAATTTTAAAATAATTGGTTGGTGTGTATAGACCAAGCAGAGCCAATGCTTTTTCACTGGTGAATGGCTCGTCATGAATAAATGAATAAATTCTACTACTATTTTCAAACAATTGTGAAGACTTCGATTTTTAAAAGAATTGGTTGGTGTGTATATACCAAGCAGAGCCAATGCTTTTTTCACTGGTGAAAGGCTCGTCACTGTCCTATTTATAGTTTGCGAGCTACACTCAAATGAATAAATTCTACTACTATTTTCAAACAAACGTGAAGACTCCGATTTTTAAAATAATTGGTTGGTGTGTATATACCAAGCAGAGCCAATGCTTTTTCCACTGGTGACTGGCTCGTCACTGTCCTATTTATAGTTTGCGAGCTACACTCAAATGAATAAATTCTACTACTATTTTCAAACAAACGTGAATACTCCGATTTTAAAATAATTGGTTGGTGTCTATATACCAAGCAGAGCCAATGCTTTTTTCACTGTGTTTATATACCAAGCAGAGCCAATGCTTTTTCCACTGGTGAATGGCTCGTCACTGTCCTATTTATAGTTTGCGAGCTACACTCAAATTAATAAATTCTACTACTATTTTCAAACAAACGTGAAGATATCAAATTGAAAATAATTGGTTGGTGTGTATATACCAACCTGTCACTCTCCTATTTATAGTTTGCGAGCTACACTCAAATGAATAAATTCTACTACTATTTTCAAACAAATGTGAAGACTCCGATTTTTAAAATAGTTGGTTGGTGTGTATAAACCAAGCAGAGCCAATGCTTTTTCCACTGGTGAATGGCTCGTCAGTGTCCTATTTATAGTTTGCGAGATACACTCAAATTAATAAATTCTACTACTATTTTCAAACAAACGTGAAGACTCCGATTTTTAAAATAATTGGTTGGTGTCTATATACCAAGCATAGCCAATGCTTTTTTCACTGGTGAATGGCTCGTCACTGTCCTATTTATAGTTTGCGAGCTACACTCAAATGAATAAATTCTACTACTATTTTCAAACTAACGTGAAGACTCCGATTTTTAAAATAATTGGTTGGTGTAATAATAATTGGAATCCCCTTAATATTTTTATTTAGAATATGAAAATTGTGACTGAGTGTTATCATCTGGTCATCATATGGAACATTTATTGTTTTTATCTGTTCACCTAAAGTTTGCATTGAATTGCCTGAAATGGTTGTAACTGTGCGTTTACTTTGTTTGTTAATTCTGTACTTTTGTTCTGTGTTTTTTAAAAAGCTTATCTGTGCGCCTGTGTCTACTAAAAGTGAAGTTACATTTTAACTGAAGGTTCGAGTTTAATACGAAGCACTGGCTCATCGTATCCTTCGCAAAAAGGAATTATAATTGAATTTGTTAATTTTTTGCTTGATGCGAATCGGCTTTTATGTGCATCCGGGGAGAAGCGCCGCTGATTTCTTTCCGTGCTATTTCGTTTTCCGATGTATAATTTACGTGATGAGTTTGATTGGGAGGATTGTATTGACCTCTGGATTGATTGTTTTCTCTAAACGGATTTGGATATTGTCTAAAAACTATTATTTTCTAAAATTCTGTGATTCTGGTGTTCTGTATATTCTTGCCTTGGCAATCTATACTCTGTACGTGTGATTTGACCGTTTGCAGTATGTACAAAATAAAGATTGCACTTCTTTCTTTATATTAGGATGTTGGTTTTGATAAGAATTTTGACTATTATAATTAGAGTGAACATGATTATTTTTGCGATAGGACGTATTTTTAGTGTGCCCTGACTTTTTACAATAATGGCATGTGGGTTTAAAAGGTGAGGTTTGGTATTGCGAATTTTTTTCCAGCCGTGCTGAATGCTCCTCGGCATACATGACGGCTTTCTTCAAGTCCCGCTCATTGTGAGATATAAGAATTAATCTTAAATTATGATTTCGCAAACCATCCTCCAATACCCGTATTTGCCAAGTGATCGTTCTCGCGTTTTAAATATGTGCCAACCGAAATTTCGCTAGTGCTAGAAAATGTAGCTGAATTAAGTGAGCAGTAATTTTCTAATTCGTTCGCTAGTGCTAGAAAATGTAGCTGAATTTAGTGAATGCAGCAGCTTTTCAATTCGTTCACCAAACTCCTTAACATTTTCTCTCAAATTTTGTCTAGCTGTCATAAGTTCGTTTTGAGCAGAGGCTCGGGTTTTTTTTTTTAAACTCATTCTCCAAATCTTGTACCAAATCATTCCATTTGGCAAAAGATTTAAATTGAATGAGCTCAAAAGCTGAGCCTTCTAGCCGTGTTTTTATGACCTCTAGTATGAATTTATGTTCTGCGTCGGTCTTCGCAGAGGAAAAGAGTATATTACAGCATGCAATAAATTTATTTAATTCGGCTGGGTTGCCGTTAAAAACCGGTACGATATTATAAATATCGTTTAACGAAAATTTAAGATCCATATTTAAATACTCAGGATCAGAATCCGCGTCAAAACAAAAAAAATTATCGAAAATGGTAAAGAAGCAAAGTTCTCTACTACCTTAGTCGCGTGTTGACGAGTAAAGGTAGTAGAGTTCTCTACAAAGTTCTCTACTACCTTCCTTTTTGTTCCTGGTGTTGTTGATGTGTTCTTGGTGTTGCCTCAGCCGATGGGTCAGGAGACTTCACGTCTTAAAGCTGGTTATCCTGGGCTTTTTTTCACTGTTTTTTGTTTTTATTCACAGTTTTTTTTTATTGTATTTCCTTTTCGTTGGTTTTTAGGGAGTTGTATCCCACCGCTGCCACCAATGTTGAGTTTAACGTCCGATGGTCTCCGTGCTTTCACGAGGAGAAGAGTGACCCTTGAACGGAAGAATCAAGACGTTTGTTTGTTTTTTGATTTACTTTTTATTTTTATTTATTTTATTTCAACAATGGCCCGCTGTCTTAGCGTAGCTGCGACCAAAGCCGATGCACCCAAAACGAGTCACTGTTTGGTGCAGATTTTGGTCCAGAGGCATAATTGGGCCATGTTTCTTCGAAAATAAGCAAGGAGTGGCCGTTACAGTCAATGGTCATCGTTATCGGGCCATGTTGAACAAATTTCAGTTCACAAAAATTGAAGAGTGAGGTGCCACACAGCCGAAGCTACACTCGATGTTTTGCGCCCTGTTTTTGCCAATATGTACTTTGAATGGCACTATTCTTTTCTCATGTAAAATCTGTTGCTAATTCCGAAAAAAAATTTTTTTGTTTTCTGTCACTCCGTTTTCGAGATATTGCCCACTGTAGGGTTTTCAACGAAAAAAAAAATTGGTTCCACTTAATTGCATATATCTCCAGAACCACCAACAGTAATCAAACAAATGATATATCAAATAAAAGCTTATAAAATTTCTTACAAACAATGCAAACATCATTTTTTTGTCGAGCTGTTAGTTTTGGCGGAATAAATTCAAATTTCGGGGATTTTTTTTTATTTTTCAGAAAAATTTCCAAAAAAAGACAAAATAGTTGCAAATTTCGTTAAGAAATCAAAATATTTTGTTTCTTTTGATATTTTTTACTAAAAGCCTTTATTTTTTCAAAAAAAAATAAGCTATTGTTGAAGAAAATCTATTGAGAAATGAAAAAGTTGTGTTTAATTGAACGAAAGAACCCAAATTGTGTGATTATCAATTTATGCATTTGGACTTTTTTTATTGCCATAAAAAAAAATTTGAATTAAAGGTTGTTGTAATAAAATCATATATTCTTAATTTTTATTGTTCTTTTAATAATTTACATTATTTAAATTGTATATAATTATTATTAATAATTTTTATTGTTCCCTTAAATCATTTGTATTGTTATTTACATTGTAAATGATTTTTATTTATCATTCAGAAATTAAAAATGATTAGAATTCTTGTGTTGTCGTTTATTTAATTCGGGATCGGTTTCTCTGATGAGAAATCAACAATAGTCGCCCATCATTCCTATGTCCCAAAATCCTTGGTACCGATTCTCAATTACTTTCATCTGTTGGTGGAATCTTTCCCATTGTTCATCGCTCTCGTCACCGAGATTCTTCGCTTTCTTTGTCTAACGCCTTTTCATAAGTCCAAGTTTGATGTGCAACGGTGGGAGAATTATGTTTTCCTTTTTGACGAGTGGAACGTTTTTGACGTTGCTCTCTGCAACTTTCGACTCAATTCTATCTGGCCAGTCCTTTTTGTAATAGTGGTGTTCACGTGCTCGACTATCCCACTTGCATACAAAATAGCAGTGCTTTGTGTAGCCACTCTGTAAACCACAAAGCATACAAACGACTTTGAGATCAGAACATATTTTCCAGTCGTGTTGTTCATATTTAATACATGTCAATAGCTTCGCCATTGTTTCGTACGTTTCCTTTTTGTTGACTGAATGTGCGATCGGAATCGATGGCTTTTTGTTTCCTATATGAAGTAATACCGCCTTCAAGCTCACTTTGCTGCCATCAATAAACAAACGCCACTCTTTGGGAATGTACGGCTGACCGAAGGTATTAAATAAGCCAGGAATGTCTACGCAATAGCAGATATTGTCATTCTTAGTAATGTCTATAGCAAACGGTTTTTCACGATTTCTGTAGTATGTCACCTTAACATCGGGTCTCAAAAAGTTGAATTGTTGCAAACGAGAGCCATGCAATTCCGATTTTTCCTTTGATAGTTCCAAATCTCTTATCCAATCATTCAGCTTCGCTTGCGCTAAAAGGTGATTTGTGTTTTCAGTTGTAATAGTACTACCACCTGTGGTTTTTTCCGACTCCACTGAATCTACGGATTTTCGATTGTTTTCACGTGTTGAATCGGGACAAGTAGGATATGGAACATCGTCAGAATGAGATACTGGCAATGAAACATTCGGGACAGTGGCGTATATCACTCGTTTGTGTTTTCTAACACCAGTCACTTTGGCCAGACAAAAATGGCAATCGTTTAGGTGGCAAAACGGTTGTCTCCAGATCATCGGAACATCGAATTTCATGTATCGTTTTTTACCCGAGCTCCATTCAGACAATATTAATTTTTACGATTGACACAAAATACTTGGCGTCCATGATCTACCAATGTTCTTAGCCGCAATACCAAAATAATGAAGATATGACATTTGTAGTAAATTCGTAAAATTTACTGGTTTTTTTTCCAAAGTAAGTTCACCGCACACGTAGCAGAAAATATCTGGGTCGTTTTTACAATGGAATTTTCGCAGTATTTTACTGATTTTATTTTTAAGTATATCTTATTTTTTATTTTTTCCTTTCGTTACAAATTGTGCGTCCGTTTGTTTGCCACGTTTTTCAGTATAATGCATGAATGTTTTTGCTTTTATACATCTCGAAAGTGCTGCAGGTACAGTAAAGGTAAGTAGGTCCACGACTCAGAGCGCGACCGCTGAAACTGTCAAAAAACCACAAAATAAGTATTCACATGGCATAATAAAAACAGGTAGGCTCTCTTTCTTATAGCCATAAGTGTCGAAATCAGACGTTTTGCTGTGACGGTTTGAATTGAACACAACTTTTTTATTTCTCAATAGATTTTGTTCAACAATAGCTTATGTTTTTGGAAAAATAAAGGCTCTTAGTAAAAAATATCAAAAGTAACAAAATATTTTGATTTCTTAACGAAATTGGCAACTATTTTGTTGTTTTTTTTGGAAATTTTTCTGAAAAATAAAAAAAATCCCCGATATTTGAATTAATTCCGCCAAAACTAACAGCTCGACCAAAAAATGATGTTTGCATTGTTTGTAAGAAATTTTATTAGCTTTTATTTGATATATCATTTGTTTGATTACTGTTGTTGGTTCTGGAGATATATGCAATTAAGTGGAACCAACTTTTTTTTTCGTTGAAAACCCTACAGTGGGCAATATCTCGAAAACCGAGTGACAGAAAACAAAAAAATTATTTTTCGGAATTAGCGACAGATTTTACATGAGAAAATGAAAGTGGCATTCAAAGTACAAACAACTTTTCATTATTTGTAAACCAGTGTTATCAGCCGCAGAGCTGATGTCGTTCGGCCACCTCGGAGTTGCGATTTGACACCGTTGGACTATTATTTGTGGGGTACCTCAAAGATAAGTGTTACGCTGACAAGGCAGAGACAATTGAAGCTTTAAAGGACAATATTCGTGAAGCCATTGGTGAAATATAGCTGCACACAATCGATAATGTGCTTTAAAATTGGACCAATCGTGAAGGCTACTACATGGCCAGCCGAGGCAGCCATTTGAATGAAATTTTTTTCCATTATTAACCGGAAGGATTGTACATTCAAATTAAAAAAGAAATTTGAGAAAATATTCAGTAGTTTTTTTTATAGTTTTTTCAAAAAAAATGTTATTTGGCTGACCCTTTATAATTTAATATATTGTATATCGTTTTATTTTAATTTTTAATAATTGGTTTTATTTTAATCATAAATATATTAATTATTTTATGATAATAAAAGCTTTGAAGGTAGCGTTAATCTTTGTTATTAAATCATGATATTTTACCATCCCTGCTCTATTTTAAAATTTTTTAATTGTCAATATCCTACTTTGGTGGCTGTGTATTAATTTTAAATCCTTATTTAAAAGTAATTTTAAAAGCTTTGCACACATAAACATTCTCAATCCACTGTTCGGGTGAGCTTGGAAACAAGAACATTGAAAGCTATTGTGTGTTGAAGCTGCACAAGAACTGAATTTATAAGCGCCGATTTCGATGCTTTTATTATCAAAAACTTATTTATATATTTAAGATGAAAATAAAACAAATTATTAAAATTTAAAATAATAAGATATCCAATATATCAAAGTAAATAAATAAATTATTAAATTTGACCAAGATTAATACGAAAAGTAAGAAAAGTTTAGAATTATTTTTTACTTTGTAGTGATTTTGAAGTAGGTTGGTTTTTTTTTTAAAGTTTTTATTTCTTCCTTTTTAGAGAATATGAGTTATTTTAAAAGAAGTGTGTAAACTACGTTAACACAATTATTTATGTTCTTAATTTTGAAAATGTTTTTTTCTGTCGTCTGTATTATTCTGTATTCCTTTATTTTTTTAATATATTTGCAGGAATTAATTTTATGTTATATTATTCTTATGGAAAATTTCAAATATGAAACTTTATTCTTAAAAATTTTGTTTTTCTTATTTCTATTTTGTTGGTTATTTTCAATTCCTGCCTCTTCTTTATAATTTATTATTTTTATTAAATAGTGACGCCCTTTTTCGAATGCCGCTTATGTACTTTTTTGATCATACTTTATCATAATTCAACCTTGCCCTGCACCAAATTTCTAGCCTACTTTCTTAATCGTGTTTTGTTATAATTCTGCCGACTCTTGCATCGTTTTCAGTACCCTAGTGTCAATTTTGACTGAGATATAGTGTTTTTGTCGATATTATTCGATAAACATTTTTTTTCTAATATTGCTACACCCCTTTGCCGAATAACGCCCACATTCTTGGCAGTAATTTGTTATACTTGTGCCTATCTCTGTTCTAAATTTTAGTATCCTAGTGTCAATTAAAGCGTGAGTGCACTTGAAACAGGTTTCAAGACATCTGTTTCTTTCACACAACAATCACTATCTTGCTCTCCGTAAACAAATCACTTGTGTGATTGCACATAAAACACATAAGTGCAAGTAAAAAAAGACCTAAGAATTTGTTGCAGTCAATGCAATGATGAATAGATGAATAGATGATTTGGATCATCTGAAAGTTTGAAAGAGATTTGGTTTCATTGATGGCTCATTTATTCAAATGTTATTTATTAATTATTTATTAATTTTATTTTTTTTATTAATTTATTCATTTATTCAAAATGATCATGTTGCCATGTTGTTAGTTTGGAATTATTTATTTTACTTATTTTATTTCAATTAATCAAACAAACTTAATTTATACAATTTATTTTGTTTGCTTATGTGGTGACTTTTGGAAAATTTAAATTATTTTTATTTATTGATATTTAGAAAATAATTCTGTACTGTCATTGTACTGTACTGTGAATTATAAATATTAAGAAATAATTTAATAAATAGTAGAAATAAAAAATAATCAGAAAAACACAGTTAAAAAGCAGTATCCACTGAAATAAATGGAAAATGCAAATCTCCATGTAGAAACCGCCTTTGTTTGTTCTTTTTATGTAAATACTGCTTTTTAGCTCGGTATGGCAGCTATATATTGTGTAGATACGACAGTTTTTGTATAGATATGACAATATGAGTAACTAAAATTGGTATTTAAGCAAAAACTAACTGTTTTTATTTTCCGATCTTAGAGACGAAGGATGACTGATTAAGAAAATACATTTAAATCAATTTTGGTTTTCATGCTAGATACGGCCTTCTTCCTTACGACGGCAGTGCATCTTTCTTAATAATTGTGAGGTTATGAGATCGAGCCTCAAAAATATTTACCAACTTTTCGCTTAGAACAATAAATAGCTTGCAATTATGGATGTTTTTTTTAAAAGTTGATATTTTCCGAAAAACTTAAATTTAATTCTGAAATATACAGTTTATTTATGAATTAATATATTAACTGCATATGATAATGACTTGATGACATATCATAATGACGGGAGAAAAAATTACTTGCCCAGAGCTTTGCCACTACGTTTTATGATATTTTGGCACCTTCCAATTTAATAGTGATTTGAATAGCAAAGTAAGTGTTTACATGAATGCCAAAATTTATGATTCACAAATACTGACAAAACAAAGTTATTCAAAATTATAAGAGCTTTTAAAAATGGAAGACAACAAAGTAAGAGCTGTTATTTATTTAGCATATTTAATGGTTGAAGAGGATCAACAAATTTGAAAAATGTTTGATTACATAATGCTGACTGTCAGTTTCATTGGAATAATTTTTTCTGAAAATTTCAAACGTATTCATAAAAAACCGTTTTCGGTTTCTGCCAGTTTCGGCCCTTTTAGCCAGTTTCGGTTATTCGGTATCAATATGGCCAAAACCGGATATTCGGTTCATTTATTTCAATCGTAGATGTGAGTTCACTTTTATAATGGCCATTTCATTTAAGAAAAAAGTGCAAGCAAAAGAACAATGTTTCTAATTGAAATGATATTTTTGTACTATTTCTAAAGTTTTGTAATTAATAATTGCAGTTGTTTGAAATTGTAAATATGGATGCACCTTTCCGCGGTGTTGGTGGTCGCAAAACTTCGCAGCCTGCAGGCTGCCATAAACTAATGACTTGTTCTGCTCCACAACAAAGGACATGCATACTTGTATAAATATTTATTTTGTATTTATATAATCACATATATGAAAATTAAAGAACTCAAATGATTTTCTGCTTTTCCTCTAATAAATTGTGGCTGTTTATTAACATCTTGTCGAAATTTGTAAGCTGATCATCAGCTGTTCGTTCGCAACAAAATATCTGTCAAAATTTTCACGCAACAAATAAATGGCTGTTGCCAGTGAAATTTCACGCAATCGAGCATAGTACTAGGCTTTAAATTTAAAAATGATCTCTTTATTTATTATTTTAAAGTTGAACTTCAATATTAAAAGAATATTTATCATATATAGGGTAATCCAGAAAATGGTCCACCAGAAATTTCAAAAATGTTCAAATAAAATATCTCTGAGCGCAGAAACAATTGCAATTCGAAATATATCACAGCCAGTGTATGAAGAATCTTAATAATAAAAAGTAAAGAAATTTTAGTTAAAATGAGGCCAAATGCATATTGTTGAAGTGATACTTCTTTGGCTGCGAGTAAAATTCAAAGTCTCTTATTCGTGATGCTTTGCTAACGTTTTCAATTAATATGAAAATTTTCAAAAAATTATTGTCCTTAAGAGGGAACTGAACCCGAACTTTCTTAACTGAGCATCACATAAGAGTCGGAAGCGCTGCCACTATGTCACGCAGGCACATGATAAACAGGCAAACAAAATGTAATTAATATTGAAAGCGTTTTGGTTCGAATCTAGTATATCACAGACACAAATCATGTCTTTTAATTTTCATCCTAAAAGTATACACGGGAAATTTATTTCTTGAAGGCAATAATCATCAAGATTATTCGAAGGCTCCGTCATCGAGTACTATGCAAATGCAATCTAGCATTCAAAAAGTGACAAAGTTGAGAAGACATTTGAAAGCAACTAAAACACCAGCTGAACGCGTTGTTAATATTGAATAAACAGAATATTATTCCATTTCGTATTAATTGAATTTATTTTCAGATACTTTCTCTCTCTATTTTACACCAAAATCTCTCATATTCTTATCTGTTTAAGTAGTTTCACTTCTGCCACGTGTACGTTGCTATACGCGAGTTTTTTTAAATTATCATTTTTAATCATGGAGAGCTTTTTAAACAGATTTATCTTAATTGAAAAACAGTTTCAAAGCGAAATGTGTTAAATATTTGAAGAAATGTGTCAGAGTATGACGTCCGACACGCAAGATTTTGGTGCCTCGGTAGTCGAGTGATTAGCGTGCTTGACTGCCAACTCAGAGGTTCCGGGTTCGAATCCCGGTCTAGGCATGGTCCTACGCTTTAACATTTCTTTAATTCTTTCCTCATTTCTAATCAACTGAAATAAAAAATTCATGAATATATCCGACTTTGGAAGTTGTAGTTAGTGGTTGACTACAATTGACTGAGGTAAAGGGATTCTAATTCGCATGTTGATATTGCGCTCCGCCACAAATACAACATTCTACACTTGCTTCTCTTGATTTCCTTTTCTCTCCTACTTACCTGAGAGAAAAGGTTTGACACCTGAAATCCTTGGTTTAAAGCTAACAAAAATATAAGCTTTTAACAAAAAATTAAAACAAATAAAATGTTTTTTAAAAAATTTTGCATGTAGACTTTCAGTTTCGGTTTCGGCCGAATATTACAGAAATGGCCGAATTTGGGTTTCGGACAAAATTTCGGTTTCGGTCGGACACTATTGGTAACTATAAGAGTGGATGCGTTTACACGATATCATTTCAGTAACAACAGCTAATGACATCTGCTCTTAATCATTTTTTTGTGACTCAAATAATGAGACAAAATAACGATATTTACACGATGTCACTTAAAAAATGACAAATCTGTAGCCCGTGTAGATGAGGCATAAATATATAAGAAAAAACATGAAATTAAGATTATGGTGAATAAAAATAAAAATCTCGGCGGCAAAAACAGCTTTAAAATGTTAATTTTCAGAAAAGTTGATATATTTGACTTCTTTCAGCCAACACTCCATGGTTATATTTTAGCATGTGGAATTAGAAATATTTTTTATTATTGACAACAAGACAATGGGTCTTCAATCACGTGTTCTGAGATACATTTTAAATTTCAAATCTCTAGCTCATCAGAATGTTGGTTAAAGAAAATTCCAAGATTAGAACGGGATAAGACATACAGGAAATAAAGCTAATGTTTCTTCCTCTAAGCTTAAAAAAAAAAAAATCTAATTTCTTAAATAATTCGTAGAATAATTTATGACATATTTGTTTATTCTAATTACAATTTAACGTTTATTATTTTTTGTTTTTGTTAAAATTACCATTTATTATTGTTTATAGATCGTTTTACTACGTTTCCTTGCACCTTAACAATTCAAATGATCTATTGCCATCTATTGCGTTTTACTGCCTTCTGACTCATTATGATATAATTGCATTGCTTGTGGTGTTCGCGAACTCAACCAAGTCGTTCATTGATTGCCGAGAGAAAGAAGCAGGTAGTGCATGTTGTTGTCTTGTTTTCGTTTGGAGTTGAGGAAACACAATTCAAAAATGTTTTGAGTGACAATCAATTGAGATCACTGCAATGAATCACAGTTGAAACAGATGAATAAGTTGAATAAGTTGAAACAGATGCACCCACGTAGGCCATTAGTGTCAATAGTATTCGAGATACAGTGTTTTTAATAATGCCACACCCCTTTGTCGAATAACGCACACTTTTTTATAAAAATTTGTAGAAATTGTGGCTACCGCTGTAATAAATTTCTGTACCCTAGTATCAATATTATGCGAGATACAGTAATTGTCTTATATTGCCACGCCCCTTTTTTCGAATAACGCCCACTTAAGTGACTGTAATTTTTAATATTTAAGCCTGCCCTTGTAATTTTACTGTGAATTTTATTGCCCTAGTGTCAAATTTACTGAGGTACAGTGTTTTTCTTATAGTGACACGCCCCTTTAGCGAATACCGCCCACTTTTATAGACGGAAACCTTCGCGTTTATAGTCTCTATATGTTGGAGCTATTACTATTGAATTATTATTATCACTATTAAAACTTAAATTACTTTTAGTTCTATTTTATTTTCGTTAATATCACTGTCAACAATAGCATTCTTAGTTTGCCATTTTGCTTTAATTTTAATCCAAAAAAATTCAAAAGTTTAAAAAAAGAACAAGAAGAGGTTAGATTTTTTTTATCGAAAAGCAACGTGGCTTATAACATTGTCTTAATTAGTATTCTATAAAATCAATAAAATTAGTTTTATAATCATACAACGTTTTGCATATCATGCTAAAATCAGTTTTCGGTTCATCACAAACACAAAGATTCTTACCTATCTGTTTGTGGTTTGATAATCGTCCGCGAACGAACATTTTGGTGCCTCCTCTGAGGAATCTTTGTTCAGAAGAAACCTCTATCTTTGAAACACATCTGAATCAACAAGTGCCGGCTACAACCTGTCTGGTGTCAATTTAAGCTAACCTCAACTGGACCGGCACGAGCTGCACACGAGATTGCGAACGTCACCTAACCTCAAAGTCGTGAAAAGGGTGAGTTTATTTTTATTTTATTGTATTGATATGTAGGTTTATCGAAGGCTATTAGAAGAAAAACTAAAAGATGGAACAAGTTCAAGAGCAGTTATCTCTTCTAACATCTGTGCAAAAATGCGAGCGTAACTTCAGAAAAGATTCGGTCTCCAGAAAAACTGAAGCATACTTCCAAGTACGCTTAGGAACCTTAACTTAATTTTGGGAGGAGTTTCGTATTAATCATCTCAATCTTATTAAGAAAAAGAACGATCGTGATGTTATGAAAAATTATTTTGACGCTGATGTGGAGAGCCAAATTGAGGAAGCATATATCGCAGCTGTGTCTTCCATTCGGGACGCGTGTGGAAAGGGGTACACACCTCCAACATCAGTGTCACCCGCGACCAATTCAAGCATAACTCCACCATCAGCATCAAAATCTGAAGTGGTTCTACCTGAGGTCAAATTACCTACTTTCAACGGCGATTACGTAGCCTGGCCCACTTTTAAAGAAATATTTGAAGCTAGAGTGCATAACAGCGAGCAGCTAAACGATGTTCAGAAGTTTTATTACCTCAAGGGCGCTCTTTCAACTGACGTATCTCAAGATATTGAGCATCTTAGCCTCGTTGCAGAAAATTACAAAACCGCATGGGATATGCTGAAAAATATCTTCGATAATAAGAGATTGTTGTTTTCGTATTACATGGATGCATTTGATCAGCAGCCCCCTGTGTCACGCAACGACGCATGTGCGATAAAACGTTTCACACAGACGTACCGCTCCTGCGTTACATCCATACAGAAATTAGGAGTACAGATCGATTGCTTATTACATGCTGAAAAAATTATCACCGGCTGTGCGAAGCGATATTGATCGCAAACAAAAAACGATACCCAACTTTTCTGAAGTGTGTGAGCATCTCGATGAGCACTACCAAATGATGATTATGTCATCGAACTCCCAGTCTACCAACAAATCATTGGCTGTTCAAGATACTCAGCGAAAGCAAGAACAGTCTATGGCTTCGAATAAAAGAATTACAAAATCGTTTCATGAAGTTAAAAAATGGTTTGCCCAATTTGCAGCAAAGCTGCTCATCCTGTGCGCGAATGCATTGTTTTTCAAATCATGAATTTAACTGATAAAAGGTCAGCAGTAGACAAGCATAAACTTTGATTTAATTGTTTCAACCTGTGCGGTGGCAGACATCATACTTTGATGCACAAAAATATAACAGCAAACTAATCTTCAACAACATCAATGCACATTGCGACGGCAAATGCTGAGGTTCCACTTGAGGACTCTATGATACCGAGCGCTGAAGCAGTAAGTGAAAAGCCTGTTAATTACGATGTCCTGTTGCCTGCCGCCATTGTTACAATGAACACCGTAGATGGGCATCCAATGAAATTTCGAGCATTCTTGGATCAAAGCTCGCAAGCATCATTTGTATCCGAGCGCACAGCACAGCTGCTGTGTCTCCCAAGAAAAAAAATACACATAAGCATAAGTGGCTTAGCTGAAATGACGATTGGAAGAGGCCACACATCGGTGACGCTTACTATAGAATCATCATTGAATGCTAAAGTTCGCTATAAGGTTAATGCATACGTTTTATGTAAAGTAAGCTCAGTGATGACTGACAATTCGTTGCCATATCAAGACTTGAATCATTTTAATGGCCAAGAGCTATCAGATCCCAAATTTTATGAGCCACAACAAGTCGATATGCTCCTATGTAGCGAATCTTCGACGAGATCATTCTCAGTGAAACTTATCGAGCAGCAATTGGATAGCCTATAGCGTAAGGTGCCACTTTAGGCTACATCGTGTCTGGAAAAATTTTTAATCTACCACCACAAAATGCAACAAGCATCAACACGCTAAAGACGCGTATCAATATCGATGAAATATTGCAAAGGTTCTGGTAACTGGAGGAGTTCCCTGATATCAAAGAAGAATCACATCAGGATCAGTGGTGTGAAGAATTCTACCGGCAAACACACAAGCGTTTGGAGAATGGGTGCTATCTAGTTCGTTTGCCCCTTTTATCAATCACTGAGCCTAAAGTAGTTATTGGTGCATCAAGACAAATCGCTCTAAAACGCTTCTTACTGCTCGAGCAGCGCCTTCAACAGGATTCATCACTCAAGAAAGTCTACCAGGAAACTATCGAAGAATATATCCGGTTGGGGCAATTGAAGCAGGTTACCACACCACAACATCATCATCAACAGCGACATGTGCAACAACAGCCTCAAGCAGTGAACGATTTGGAATCCTCATATACTTGTTGCTATTTATCTCATCATCCCATCGTAAAGGAATCTTCGTCTACGACAAAGGTTCGTATCGTCTTTGACGCGTCAGCTAAAACTAAGAACGGCAAGGCGCTTTATGATATTTTAGCTGTCGGTTCAGCTTTGCAAAACGATTTGGCAGCTGTACTCTCTAACTGTCGCTTCTTCGAGTTTGAATTCATGGCAGATGTCGAAAAAATGTTGCCCAATACCAACGACTTGTTTGGCGAGACGAACCCACCCAAGAAATAAAAGAGTTGTTTTGCTGCACGGTCATGTTTGGCACAGGGTCCGCTCCATTTACAGCGATTAGAACAATGCACCAGATAGCACAGGATGAAGCGAAGCAGTATCCTATGGCAGTTGATGTTTTTTTTTTTTTTTGGATTCGCCAAAGGAGTGAGAAATCTCATAAATACGTATAGCCCGTACTATACGCATGCACGACTTACATTCTAAAATCTATCCGGATCAACCGGAACAGACAGAATGCACCTACGTACTAAAACACACAACCAGTTGGCGAAGTATGAATTTCCACTAAGCACATTAATTGGCTTTTCAGCGGATCTTAAAAATTTTATACAAAAACACGAATTTAATATTTGAATTTAAAAAAGTAAACAACATCAAATAAGTAGTAAACTTTACATAAAACTCCAAAACAAAGAAACCAAAGTAACTATAAATAATATGAATATTAGTTAGTTTGCGGCCACTTAGTTTGCGGGAAAAGAGATTAAACTCTTAAACACCAAACCAATTCCAAATATAACGCAGATATATGTGTAAATATGTTCAAACATATATGTGTATATATATACGGGTCACTATATAATTTTGGAACACCGTGCTAATGTTATTAATTGGATATGTATTTGGGCCAACGCAGGCATAAACTTGCATGGAAAAGAGATAAACTCTTGCGCAACAAACTAAGTAACTAATAAGTCAAATGAATAAGAAAAATTTAAAATTTTAAGCAAACCTATGATATTCAATGGTGTTTACTTCATCAAACGCAATATTATAAAGGAAAAACAACTGAAACGGACTCGAATATATGGAATAACTTCAGCCAACATTTTAACAGAATATAACAATATTATTAACCTAGTTAATGTTTGAAACAAAATTCTAAAATGTATCAATTATTTAAATGTAAAATCATTTTCCGTTTCAAGGCATACACCGAATCACAAAAATTAATTAAGCTGAAGCTATTGTTGAAATCACTACACATACATCGTAAAGGGTCATGAAGGGCAAAATTTGAAGTGCACTGGCTCAACTTAAAAAGCACAAAATGTCTAGTTCCTCTTCTTGGGATTTTAAAGTTAAGAGATGAGAGGACATATTGTGAGTCAATTTCACCACAAAGTAATTTATATAGGAAGGTGACATTAAGCACCATCCTTCTGCTTCTCAGGGAAGGCAGTAAAATTTGCTTAATGCGGGTTTCATACGAAGGAAGAATAATATCTGGGTTCCAACGATGATGACGTAAAGCAAAAAGTAAAAACTGTTTTTGAACCGATTCTATTGCTTCAATGTGGACGTTATATTGAGGGTTCCATACTACGGAAGCATATTCAAGAATAGGTCTTACGAGAGATATATACAGTAATTTAGTAGTGAAGGCATCATTGAATTCTTTCGCCCATCTTTTAATGAAACCAAGAACACCTCTAGCCTTATTTACAGCCAAATTTACGTGGAGATTGAAGCGAAGTTTTGGATCCATAATTACACCAAGATCAACAAAACTATGAACAATTTCTAAGTGGATGTTATTTATAGTGTAATTTGTACTATGAGCAGTTCTACGTGAGAAGGTCATTGATTTTCATTTTTTTAAGTTAAGGTTTAATAGGTTGAAGTTTGAATGTTAACAAACATCAAATGCATGTTGATGACATATTGTCATGAAGGGACTCCATAGAAGGCGCTTTGCATTTGCAACAGCAAGTAATTGGTATGCTTCGAAGTGGAGGTTTCGAACTTTGGAAATTGGCACGCAACCATCCTATGCTTTTGGAGTGTATACCAAGCGAACATCAAGCAACAAAGGGTTTGCTTCACCTTAACTCAAGCTGCACCAAAAAGGCCTTAGGTATGTACTGGAACCCTGTTAATGATAATTTTCAGTTTAATCTCAACTTTGCAATGCCTTCTGCCACACATACCATTCGTTCTACTTTATCGACCATCGCTCGATTCGTTAAAATGGGTCAAACCCGTTATTATCACCGGCAAACTGATTATGCAAAATCTTTGGTCACAAACACTTGGATGGGATGACGCCATTCTAGAAGAAATTCAAAGGCCCTGGATCCAGTTTCAATGTGAGCTGCAACAGATATCCACGTTTAGTGGAGTGTCCCACGTTGGTTAAACACAACCATATCTGATCGCTCCAATGAGCTACATATTTTTTGTGACGTTTTCGACGTTGGCTTTTTCAGCAGTTGCCTAAATGGGTTTTCGATAATTCTGGCAAATATTGTACCAACATTTTGATGGCTAAGTCGAAGGTCATGCCTATCAGACAAAAGCTTACCATCCCGCGTGCTGAGTTATGTGCAGCTGTTTTAGCATCAGTTTTGTTTACTATGTTTTAGCATAGTTGTTTACCTACATCAATCAGCATTTGCGCTTAGACATCGACTTGTTACACACCGTATTCTGGACAGATTCAATGATAGCGTTGGGTTGGATTCGTGGTAAACCTAGTCGATGGAAGGTTTTCATAGCGAATCGCACTACAAAAATATTATCAGTGTCCACAAGGGACCAATGGCGTCACGTTACATCAAAAACAACCCTGCCGACTTTTCAAGTCGCGGACTTAGTCCAGAAAAGCTATCAAAATGGCATTTGTGGTGGAATGGACCAAAGTCACTAAGAGAAGCGGACACAACCCGTCCTGAAACAAGAATAGATGCTCAATCGGTGCTTATATCAGTAGAAGACGAGCTAAAACATTGTAGCGTAAACGTTATCTATATTGAGAAGCAATTTATCGGAAAAATAGTTGGAACCTTTTCGTCCCTATCACACCTTATTAGAGTCATCGCATATTGCAAACGTTTTAGTTTTAACTGTAGGCGCCAGCGAAATGATCGTCGTAATACCACTCTATTCGTAACTGAACTGAAACAAGGTCTCGCGAGCGTAGTGCGTATGATCTCCGGCTCGGCGGACGATTAAGAGAATCGTAACTATCAGCGTATGAAAAACACCCATTTATTTTACCATAAAAACATATCTTTACTGAATTAATTGTAAAACATAGCCACTTGGCAACACTTCACGGTGGCGCAACCTTAACGTTGAATCATATCAGAAAAAGATTTTGGATAATTAATGGGAGAAATGTAACCCGAACATTAATCCATCAATGTTTTACATGTTATAGACACAAACCAAAACTATCGCAGCAGCTGATGGGTGACCTGCCAGCTGAACGTGTGCGCCCAGCTAGAGCTTTCACTTCGGTTGGAGTGGATTACGCCGGGCCTCTTCCCATCTTACCATACAAGGGTCGCTTTATTCATTTGCCTTGCAACGAAAGCTGTCCACCTTGAACCTGTGGGAGATCTCTCCGCAGACTCATTTATTGGAGCACATAAGCGTTTTATCGCCAGGAGGGGACTATGTAAAGATCTCTTTAGCGATTGTGGCACTAATTTTGTAGGTGCAAACCGAAAGCTGCGCGCAAATAGGACTGCCTATAAAACTTATATCGATAAGTAAATTTTACCATTTCTTGTCGAACATCAGATTCAGTGGCACTTCATTCCCCCCTCTACCCCTCATTTCAGTGGTTCGTGGGAGGAAATCGATGAAGCATCACCTTAAAAGAACTATCGGTGAAAGGGTTTAACGTTCGAAGAATTATCAACTGTACTTGCACAAATTGAGTCATGCCTCAATTCAAGACCACTGTGCCCTTTGACGATTGACCCTGAAGACCTTTTGGTTTTGACACCCGGCCATTTTTTGACCGGAGATGCACTGTTTTCACCACCAGTTCCAGATATCGAAAAACTTAGTCTAATTGGTCGTTGGCGTCAATGGAGTCAATGGAGTGGCGAATATCTATCGCGTTTGCAGAAAAGGCCGAAATGGTTACAATCCAGACCAAATTTACAATCAAATGATATTGTATTGATCAAAGATGAGCGGGTATCTTGCAACTATTGGCCACTCGGACGAATAATCGAAACGCGCGAAGGAGCAGACGGTCTTGTGCGCGTAGTTACTTTGCGTACGCAAAATGGTATACTGAAGCTGCCATACCAATTTAAACCGCAATCATACACTTTAATTTCAATTTGCAACATTCACTCCTTTGTATAGCCTCCAATTCCGGAAGGTGGCCGAAGAATTGAATTACTGATTGAATTACTATTCTGATCATTCGGCGAAGATCATTCCGGGCCAGAATGTTGGAGCTATTACTATTGAATTATTATTTTCACTTTTAAAACTTAAATTACTTTCAGTTCTATTTTATTTTCGTTTCTATCAATGTCAACACTAGCATTCTTAATTTGACATTTTGCTTTAATTTGAATCCAAAAAAATTAAGAAGTCTAAAAAAAGAACAAGAAGAGGTTAGATTTTTTTTTATCGAAAAGCAACGTGGCTTATAACATTGTCTTAATTCATATTCTATAAAATCAATAAAATTAGTTTTATAATCATACAACGTGTGTTTTGCATATCTTGCTAAAAGCAGTTTTCGGTTCATCACAAACACAAAGATTCTTACCTATCTGTATGTGGTTTGATTATCGTCCGCGAACGAACACTATATGTTGACAAAAAAGTACGGCGATCGGGAAATTACTTTAGAAATAATCGATCTCAATACATTTACAAAAAAAAAAACATATAAACCAACGAACTTGAGAACATCCCCTTTTCTTTAAGTCGATTAATAAGTCTAGGAGGTCGAATAACGTCGCCATTTAGACTCCCCTGGCTCACATTCGACATTAGGTTTCTTAACCCTGCCCTTCGACCTTTTTACACTACTGGGCCGTCTTCGTTGGCCCTTTTTTTATCGTCTTTGGCTATATTTTTACCCTTTTTAAAGTATCAGACCGGTCTAAAATTTGTTTGGGGATTTAGGGACGTTTTATTCACTATTATAACTCGCGAGTTATCAATAACTTTCGAATTTTTGTATGGAAAACTTAAAAGTTATTCAAAACTCTCGAGTTATGAAAGTGAATAAAACGGCCCTTAGTGAACTATTCAACAAAATATTTAAACAGAGACTCGCTAGCCATATTCGTTCACCGAAAAACAAGCATTTTGGGATTAAAACTTCAAAACTTTCATAATAGATATATACCTTATATCTTCATTTATATGACTTCGAAAAATGTACCCAGATTTGGTTGCGTTCCAAAAAGAGCAATTATTTTTCAATCTGAAAATTTGGTAAAATTGAAAGCATCAAAAACAAAATAATGAAAAACTACTTATTTTGGCTTTACAAAAACTAAGTTTTTGACAATAAGCCTAAATCTGTCTATAAAAATAGTTGCATACAGCAATAAAATTGAATTTTTAACAAAAAATCATGTTTTTTACCAACTTTAAAAAATGAAAAAATTACTCCGACGTCGTCGGACTATTTTCGACAACGCGACGTCTACTAACGACTTTTGGGGGAACTTCCTTATACATGACAAGGTTTTTTTAGTAGGGATCCCTAATCGCTTCTCCCTCCCTTTTCCGAGATATAGCAATTCACAAAAGTCACTGTAGACGATATCGTTCAACGAAGACGGCGGAGGGTTAAAGACCCATTCAAGTTTTTTTAACGAAAAAACAATGCATTAAAAGATTTACTGTAAAGTGACTGTTTATTTTTAGTATTTTTTGTTTTTGCTTTATATTTACTTAATGTTTTAAGAACATTTTACTAATTTTTTTTGATAAAAAAATATAAATTAATATAACCAGAATCCGTAATTTATTAAAGCACCTGAAATATGCGGTGGACACCATTTTTCAGAGATTGTTCATCCAAAAAACAAAAAGAAAATATATAATTTTTGTTTAAGCTTTTAATCGACAATTTTTATTTAATTGACTTAAGACTTTCTGAGACTATTTTTACAATGTTATGCATTCGAAAAATGTAAAAAATAAAATTTATTTTTGGTTGCCAAAAAACTTTTTTGGGTCCTTTAAACTACATCGATGCCAACTTTACTTACACGTGCAACTTTCAGGACTGCACATTTTTATTATTGCAAGTGTTTATAACCGCGAAGTGGTAACAAATTAAGTAAACATATTTTTGAGTGATAAGCACAAACAATTTTTCAATTTTGACTTTTAAATATTCGTAACGCACGTCCCATCGACTGTTAAAATTTTGTTTTAATCAGATTGCTCTTTAAGTTTTAAAAAATAGTTTTGTGTCCTTTTGTATGAAGTTGCTTTGAAAAAGAAATAGTTTTTTGCCTCTCCTGAAAATTTTAAAATTTTGAGTTGTGGCACTTGTGAAGATCGTGTGCGATATAATTTTTTTACCGTTCAAATTAATTCTAACATTAAATTCAAACAAACATATAAAACTATAAATAAAATATAAACATAAAAAATCCTTGAAAATCCTCGAAAATCCGTGTGAAATTCTTAAAAATCCGTAGATTTACCTTATTTTGTCGCTGTTGTCCATTTATCTGTGCAAGGCTTAAATATCCGAAGAAATCCGGAATTTCAGTGTAGTTGGCATCACTGCACCAAACACGAGTCGCAGAGAGTGACGATGAGCATTTCATTTTAAGTTCTCTCTATTCGACAAAAGTGCTGTAAGCACAGAGAATAGCAAGAGGGCTATAGATTGAGCTATAGGGGCATTCCATCGTGACGTACACGACATTTGTACAACTTTTGCTATGTTTCAAAGAAGCTTGCTAAAAATGTAAGTACTTATGCATTATTCTTTTAATTATTTTAATAATTTAAGACCTCTTACACTTTTAGAAATAAGATTTAGCAAATTTCTCTTCATGGTTAAAAGAAAAAAAACGATCAAATGTTGTGTGACGTACCCGACAAAAAAAGTTTTAATGATATAAGGATTTATCACGAAAATTCAGCTAAACCGTAAATGCAAAAACAAAATATGGATATAATAATAAAAATATGCATTTTGAAGATAACTATACAAAGTCAAATTTGGAAATTAAACTTAAGAAAAATGTGAAAATGTATAAAAAGCAAGCGTGACGTACACGACATACTGTGTGACGTAAGCGACACGTACGAATTTAAACTATTTTATTGGTGTTTTTTACTTTGAATGTTGGTGTTTCGGCATTCATGCTGTATTCTTGAGTGTGAATTTCGTCTCCAATGTACTGCAGAATGTGAAAGTTTATACGTCTGTGATGAGTTGCATAGGCATCCATGGGGATTTCTCATTGACGTGTCACTTACATAAACTCTGTATCTCGGTTAATATTGACACTAGGGTACTGAAATTGAAATGATATGGGGGTGGAGAGATTCAGTACAACGCACGACGAAAAAGTGGGGTGTGGCACTTAAAAAAATTTATTTTTTTCGATTAATATTCTTACTAGGGTACTGAAATTCGGTAAAGGTGCAGGTAGAATTTTTACAAATCACGATTGAGAAAGTTGGTGGGACTCAACAAAGGGGCGTGTCACTATTAGAAAAACTCTGTAAGTTGGTTAATATTGTTCCAAGGATACCTATTTGGTACATTGATACATTTTTCAAAATATCTAAAACTGTCAAAGATTGAGATAAAAAATATATATTTTTGATAAAAAGTTTTCTGTTAAGTTTTTAAAAAGAGTTTTTCACCATATTAAAACCAATTTTGAAAATTTAAGAAAGGATAAAAAGTTACAGTCTCAAAATATGTTCAAATTTTAATATTTTTCAGCTTTGATGGGACATTTTTCGCAAACTCAAAAAGATAATTCAACTTTGGGTTCACAAATTTAAAAAACATATATTTTAAATATGAACATTTAAATACGATCGAAATCCGCCACCGCATTTAAAAGATATAGTGCCATTATTGAAAAAAAGACAAATTTTCAGATTTTTGCCTATAACTCCTAAGTTCGAACTGATGATGAAAAACGAATACCATTTTTAAAATCTGCGTTTAAAATTCATCTAGAATTGATAGCACTTTATTCTGCAACTTTTGTTGTTTTCCCATATTGTCCTTACGCAAAAACTTCCGTTTACTGTGTGACGTACGCGACAAAAAAATAACTGTTAATTTTTAAATACATTAAAAATTAAAAAGGCTGGAGATTCAGTAGTTTTACAATTATTGACACTTTGTCTGTTTAGTAGTGATTTGAAAAAATTCCACCTCCACTCTTACTCTAGTGATGACAATATATATCTTTTAAACGTGACGTACACGACATTAATTTGCCAATTATAATATAATCGATTTTAAACAAATGTAACTATTCCTTGGAGAAATAAAGGTTGTGATAGTAATAACACGATATGCGGTATTGAATAAAATCAATAACATAACAATTAGTTACGTATATAAAAGGCAAAATTGAGAAAAACTTTGAGTAAATTTTTAGCATTGTTCTCGTTGACGATATCATAAGTATATATACATATATATATTTATCATTGCAGTGATGAGCCAGAAAAAAGATATTGCACCATAAGGGACTTAACTCATGTAGGTTCACTGCCCCGTTGTTAAAAATTAGAAATTTTGCTTTTTTTTTTTGCTAAAATATAACGCTTTGCGTGGAATGCCCCTATAGATGAGCTATAGCTATATACAGCTAGAAATTGTGTATGTATGTGTGTGTAATTGGGTTCCTGAATAGTTTCTATTTACATTTGGACCCGGTAGGTGGCGCTTTAATCGGGTTCTAGGAAATTATTTTTAAACGGTTTATATTGAAATTTTTAATGTTTTTGTGTGGGTTTCTGAAAAGTTTAGAATTATCCCAGTAGGCAATGACAGACCTGCAGCCTACCGCTTTCGCTGCCTTAAAAAGGCCTTCTAGTAGCACTCTTTTAAAACTGCATGCAAAACCTATTCTTTCGATGAGGAGTGTTAGAGCACTGATGTAAGCAGGCCTGATTACACAACTTCATTAAGCATGGCAGTAAAAGTTATTTTTATGCACTCCTTCTCATACTATCTCTTACATGAAGCCTACATAGACTGCTCTTGAGTGATGATTAAATCGCTTCCCAAATTACAGCAAAAAGAAGCTGTATTTTTAATAACGAGGGGGAAATTTAACTTTAATATAAACTGGGGAGTAGCTATAAATAAATGTAAATAAATAAAAACTCGAAAGCGCTGCTCAAAAGAAAATAAAGAATAAGAGCCGCAGTTGCTCATTGAACACCGCTGTATCGGCACTTTACAGGGTGTTCACCGGTGGACCGAACATGCCGCCCGCCTTGAACGAGTGCAAGACGCTACCAGGAACCCTGCCCTGATAAGACCCATCCAAATATGGAGTTTTGGGCCAACGGCATGCTAAACCCAGCCGGGAGACTGCCAGGCTGCATTATTCGCGCGTAGACATCGACACCCAGAATGAGTCGCAGTGGAGCTCGCTTGTGAAAGTGAGGATCAGCCAGATTGATGTTCTGATAGCTCTGGGTGATCCTCTCGTCGATGTCTTTCGCCGGCGTGACGACCTCCAACCGGCGCTCAACCAGAGCCGTCGTGTGTACCTGGACGCTCGATCCATAACGACCTCGCAGCGCTAGCGTACATACCTCCCGACCATCTACCATGCTCGTTGGAAGCCTCCATCTTCTTACCAATTTGATGGCGATTTTGGTGTGAGGGAGGCACGCATCGAGGAGCGCCCGTTCCTGCACTAGGCCAGCATTAGCCCAGGTACTCACAACAGCTGTGGGGAGCAGCGAGACAACGTGTTGAAGGCTCGTCGTTGTTGGTCTTGTGGGGGGAGACCGCTTCGGGAATTGGTCCCTCGACGATGTCGCAAATGGAAGCATCGACTGCGGTCTCTTCTGGGAAGGGGACCGCTTCGGAAAGTGATCCCTCGAAGCCGACGCAGACGGTACAGTCAACTGCGGTCCCTTCCCAGATGAACTCTTCGATTCCACCCCAGACCTCGTTGCTTCGCGAGCAGCTGCGGATGTAGGCTGCAGTTTAGGCTGCTTTGCGCGAGAACGTCTTCCACGCCTTCTTGAATGGGCTCGACCTGTTCGGGTCCGAGTGTGCGGATGCAGCATGCTGTGGTGATCTTCACCGCTTTGACAGCATCTCACATCGCTCCGACAGTCCTTTCGCATATGAACGGCTGAAAGGCAGTTGGAACAGTAATAATGGAGTAGTACTGTTCTCAACCGCTCCTCCAGGTTCATAGCTATGAACCGCCGGCACGACATGAGATTATGCTCCATGGAGCACAAGCGACACTTTGGGATCATTTCGCTGCGCGTCACCACGGGGACCACACGGGACAGCACACTTCACACTGGTGGACTCGATGGCGAAGGAGCACTGGCTGCGGGGACTGGTGCACGCTCTCGCACCGTGTCTCGCTCAATGCCATCTCGGAGTCCGTCTGGAGAAGCATCTCTTCCAGCAGGTCACGCACGATGTTGGTGGTTGACATCCTGAAACGAGACGGAAAAGAAAAGAAAAAGAAAAGAAAAAAGAAAAGAAACATGTAAGAGAATAAAAATGGTGACGGAGCGTCGGCGGTATTGCGACCAGCTTCACTATAGGTCGTGTTATGCAACCTCTCCCGGTGCGGATGTCCGCAACACGGACTCTATTGTCGCTACCGACATAGGTTTTTAAAATTCGACCGATTCGCCATTCATTCGCGGGTAAATTATCATCTTTGACGATGACATTGATGTCTAATTGAGGAGTTTTCCATTTCGAACGCCGATGCATCTCTTTCAGGTATTCATTTTTCCATCGGTGGCAAAAGTGCTGATGCATCGCCTTGATTTTTTGCCAACGATTGACAAGAGTCAGAGGCTGATCAGTTATTTCTGGCTCCACTGGAGATAGCAGTGGGTCGCCGACCAAGAAATGACCTGGAGTAAGAGACTGAAATTCAGATTTTCGGACATGGCGGAAAGAGGCCTCAAATTAAGACACGCTTCGATTCGATTCAGTAAAGTTGAAAATTCCTCGAAAGTATACTTCATACTTCCGGCCATCTTTTTGAAATGCGTCTTAAAGCTTTTTACTCCAGCTTCCCATAAGCCTCCCATATGGGGAGCACCAGCTGGAATAAAGTGCCATGTAGTTTCTTGATGCGAATACTGGGATAGTATTGCATCATGTGACGCAGTTAAGAAGGCTTTGAAATCCTTTTTGAACGTGTTTGACGCTCCAACAAAGTTTGTACCGTTGTCGGAGTACACGTTAGCTGGACAGCCACGTCTCGCAGTGAATCGAGAGAAAGCTGCCAGAAAAGTAGCGGTCGATAGATCGCTGGTGGCTTCAAGATGAATTGCCTTAGTTGAAAAGCACACAAACAAACAAACATAGCCCTTACTTATTCGACAAGATCTACCAATGTAGCTTTTAATGTCGAATGGGCCTGCGAAGTCAATACCAGTCGCAGCAAATGGCCTTGAAATGACAGTTCGCTCAGCTGGCAGCGCAGCCATTATTTGTGTTCGTTAGCGTTTCATGTGGATTACACAAGTTTTGCAAATGTGCAAAGTTGATTTTATAAGGGTTTTAGCACGCGGGATCCAATATTGCATCCGAATAAGTTGAAGCACTAATTGATTCCCTCCATGAAGTGAGATCTCATGGACGAAACGTACTAAAAGGCGTGAAAAGTGGCAATTATATGGTAACATAATTGGATGCCTTTCACCATATGATAGGATTAATGAAGAGGCTAGCCGTCCACCAACACGCATTAACTTGTCGTTGTTCAACAATGGATTTAGAGCAAGAATGGGGCTCTTTACTCCAATTATCTGATTTGTTTTCAAACAGTGATATTCGTTTGGAAAAGCTACTTTTTGACATAAGAGTGCCAATCGTGTTTTCACAAATTTGATTTCTGCCGTTTCTAGGCATGTTGATTTTTTTGAAAAGGACACACGATACTTGGGTTGGGAGCGATGCAGAAAGCGAAACACGTGCGCTAACACTCTTAATCCACGCGATAACGAGGAAAACCGCTCTAAAATATCTTCATATTTCGAAAAATAGCAGCTTAACAGCTTTGCGCTCAAGCGAAGTTTCTAGAGCAGGAGGTTGCGTCATTCTTGGCCAAGCCGATCGTTCGAGCGAGAGCCAAGAAGGTCCATGCCACCAAAGAGTATTATCGACTAACTCTTGTGGCGTAACTCCACGCGTTGCTAAATCTGCAGGGTTCTCATGTGTGTCTGCATGAAACCAATTGTGAATTCCGACCTTCTCTGCCACCTTCGAAACTCTATTGGCTACGAAGGTCGTCCAGGAACAGGGGGGCTTACAAAGGTTCAGTGAAATAGCGCCCATTATTCATAATGAAATAAGAACCAAAATTTTGGGCTTTATTTCATTTTATTTGGGCGTTATTTCATTTTTTATTTTGGGCTTTATTTCATTATGATATAACGCCCAAAATAAAAAATGAAATAAGGTCCAAAATATTTTAAATGATTTGCTTTGAAAATATTTTGGGCGTTATTTCACTTTTGATTTGGGCGTTATTTCATTTATTTTGGGCTTTATTTCATTTTTTATTTTGGGCGTTATTTCATTTTTTATTTTGGGCGTTATGTCATTGGGCGTTATTTCACTGAACCGCTTACAAAGCCACGCAAGCACTATCCTCCAACTCCCAAAAACATGCGATCTGTTGATCGATCGCAACTTCACTATAATGGCTCAAACATGTTGTAAGGCTGGAGATTTCGTTACAAGGCATAGGGCCTGTGAAAATCCAGCCGAAAACTGTTTCTTGCGCCAAAAGTGATCCAAGAATATTGCGTTGAATGCCATCGAGAATGATGGCAGGGTACAAATCGCCACCGATAAGTACGTCAACTTGATCACTTCTGAAGAAGTGCGGGTCTGCCAGTTGTAAATCCGGCAAACTCTTGCACAAAGAAGGATCAATGAAGCATGACGGCAGATTCCCAGTTACGTGACAGCACAAATGCTGTAGCTTCTATTTGAAATTGCCTATTAATAAGCGAACTGAGAATTATTTCGCAAGCTTTCGTCACTTGCGCTGAAACTGCGTTATTAAGCCCCGAAACTTCAGCGCTTACGGCTCTTGTGGGTAACTTCAATAGCTTCTGCAATCTTTCAGATACGAACGTACCTTCAGAGCCAGAGTCGATCAGAGCTCTGGTTGTGTACGCTGATCCTAGGTGACATACGGTCACCATTGCTGTACCAAGCAATACGTGCTTGGTAGTGGTAGCGAAGCATGATTGAACGTCATTGCTAGTGGACTGTATTTGCGTAAAATGGGATTGTGTGTTAGAGCCCGGGGGGTTGGGTCGAGAGCTCGACCTACTTGAGTCTACACTCGAAGTAGGGGATTGGGGTGGAGTCGAGTCTCGATGCAAGAGAGTATTATGACGTTGTTTGCACATCACACACGAATACTGACTCTTGCACTCTTTCACCTCATGAGAATAGGCTAGGCAATTGAGGCAAAACTTATTTTTGCGAATCATTGCTAGCCGATTTTGAGTATCCATTCTCAGAAAACGGGGATAAAAGCGAAGTGCGTGCTGTTCGGTAGAGCACAGCTTACAATTTGCTGAAGTAATTTTAACTGGGTAGTTATTTAATTTTTTACCAGATGAATTGCTCTGGTTTGGTTTAGAGTTGGAGGAAGATGTGGTGAAGTTTTGTCTAGGTTTTGCGCCGCGAGAGCTGCGAATATCAGACACGGTTTCAAGAGTTTGAAACCGACTGGTGAGGAAGGAATCGAGATCAGTCCATTTCGGAATTTCGTTCTTATTCGAAATAGACTGCTCCCATAATGAGAGCGTGACCTCTGGCAATCTTGTCGAACATTGGTAAACAAAGATTGCATCCCAGTTATTGATATCAATGTTGTGCATTTTTAGAGCAAAAACACAACCATTGATATCTCTTTGTAGTTTTTTAAGTTCTGTGCCAGATTCTTTTGGCACATGGTGTAAATTAAATAATATTTTTAATTGGCTGTTGACCATGATACGCTTGTTTTCGTATCGGTCAGATAAATCTTGCCAAGCTTTTGCAAAACCATCATTGGTTAAAGGAGATTTTCGTACAATCTCTTTTGCTTCTCCCCGTGTTTTTTGATTTAAGAGGAATAACTTTTCCACTGACGTTAGCCGCGAGTTCATTATGTAAATGGCCGTAAACATGTCTCTGAAGGACGGCCATGAGAGGTAATCACCACTGAAAACCTCAGTATCGCATGGTGGCACAGGCATGCTGTGGCCCATGACTGCCGCCGGCTCTGAAGCAATTGTTTGCTTCGAGGGCTTATTCTGAGAAAACTCAGATATTCTTCCTGCTACCCGTATATAGGATTGATAGCAGGCGCGATACTTTTTTTTAATTGATTCAAGATCTGAACCGTCGTCATTGGACATTTTGTCCAAACAAGCATCATATGCGGCTTTAACTTTTCTCCACTGGGCTTTTAGCTCTTCACTTTGAGCCTCCAGGGAGAAAACGTCATGAGTTTCCACGGCATTAAAGTCCGTTTCAAACTCTACCAGCGCATCAGACAGACGAATAAATGCCTTTAAAGCGGACATTTTATTTTGTCTTGTAATAATTTAATTTTTGTAATAAATGATATACGTAAAAAAAAAACAGAAATCTATAAATATATAGACAAATGCGAACAACAACAAGTTATATAAATTTTTTTTTTTTTTTTTTTAATAAAATATATAATTATAAATAATATATATATATGTCTATATATATTGCAGTAAAACCCAAATAAAAACCAATTAATAAAAGAAAATTAAAATTATTTTGTTTAATTTATTTTATTTTATCAATAAACAGTGAAAACAATTTTTTTTTTTATAAATTTCTTTTTTATTTTTAATTTATTTAATTAATATATTTGATGAGTTGGAATAAGAACCCTCTAGGAATAGTTGAATTGTTGAATTGTAGAATTTTTCAATCTCAAGCGCGTTGAGATTGATACCGAAGAAATATATCAAATATGAAATGGAAGAGATATAAAAGGTCAGTTAGAGGTGGAGTTTTGGAATGGAATTTTATTGTTCTTACCAGCTTGATAGTTCGTTATAAAGTGTTCTTAAATCTAAGTAGCTAACTATGATTGAGCTTAAATATAAAAAGAAGAAAGCAAATGAAAGAAATAAGATGACATTTTCAGTTGGCGTGAAGCGCCATCTTAGGGTACGTAGAAGCGACAGTTTTTGGTATAAACATTGCCGCCCGCCTTGCAGTATTGCTGCAATTAAATTCGTAAACACAAAGTTATATAAATTCCAATAGAAGTACTTCAAAATATAATTCAGTAGTAATATTCAATATCTTAAGTAATAATTAAATTCATTATAAATATGAAAACTTAAAAATATAGTGCATTTGCATTTTATTCAGTCATTATTTTAGAGCTGGAAAGTGCGTGTAAGTAGGATTTTGTGTTTTTTTTTTTTTTTTTAATGAATTTAATGGTTTTAGTTTGCGCATGAACCTGAGAGAATATAACCGAATACGGTGTTTTGAGCTACAGGGAGACCATTATGGCTCGGTATTAACCCTGGCAGGAGAATTTTGGAATACAAATCCGCACCCAGTACCAAGGATATGGCACTGGAACGGAAAAAATGTGGATCTGCCAGTGTTATTTTATTTATTTTTTTGTTTATTTATTTTTTATTTATTTATTATAATGATACAACTTAGGACATTAAGATGAACTAATCTTATAAAACTGTCCTAACGATAAATGAGGCATGTGTCTTGAGTTTATTAAATTAAAATTATTAAACCTAACTTTAAATACATAATAATTTAACTAAACTTAACTTAAAATATAAGAAGAGTTATTCAAATACAAGTTTGTACAAGTATGAAGGTTGCTTTGTATATATAATTTTAGCGTTTTAAGGTCTAGGTGCTGGTCAAAAGTCCTGTTGAATATTACTTTGGCTAAGGAAGAAACATGATCAGTTCTCTTTAGGTTAAAGATGTACCTTGTAATGTTGTTAAATAATACTTTAAGCTTTTGTTTACTTTCTGAATCACAGTTTGCGAATAGTTCGCTGCCATATAGTAGAGTGGGAATAAGATAAGATTTTGCCAGTATCATTTTAATTTTGTAGGGTGTAAAAAATTGCGACGCCCACAGGGATCGTAGCATACCATACACTTTTCCAATAGTGGAGTTGATGTGATGTTTCCACGATAAAACTCCATCAAACAAGATTCCTAGATTCCTTGCACTGTGAACGTACTCAATTTCGGTTGAGTTCATAAGAACTCTCGGAAGATTTGTAGTATCAATTTGTTTCATAGATATAACTAAGCATTTCGATTTTAGAGGATTAAGACATAAACCATTTTTCTTTGTCCACTCATGAATGTCGCTCAGGTTACTGTTCAGTTTCGCTACGCAGTTGTTTATTTGGTCTCGGCTACAGCTAGTGTACAGCTGTATATCATCAGCGTATATGTGTATTTGACAGTTGCGTAGAGCATAGGGTAAATCATTGATATATAATATAAACAAAAGTGGACCCAAAATAGAGCCCTGTGGTACGCCTCTCGCAACAGGAAGTAAATTCGAAAATTTACTCTGTATATTTGAAGAAAGATGAACTGTCTGATGCCTATTTGTAAGGTATGAGTCAAATAGTTTAACAGCAGTCGAAGAAAAATTGTACATATATAGGAGTTTTGTGAGCAGAATTTTGTGATCTACTGAATCAAAGGCTTTAGAGTGATCAAGCAGTGTCAGAAAAGATATTTGATTCTCATCAAGTGACCTGCGAATATCTTCCGAAACGTCAATTAGTGCAGTTATGCAGCTGTGCTTCTGTCTAAAACCCGATTGCCGTTCTGAAATAATATTGTTTACTAAAAGGAACTTGTTTATTTGTTTTGCCATAAGAGACTCAAACACTTTGGACAAATAAGGCAATATCGCGATTGGGCGATAACTTTTATCTGATTTAAGCATGGGAATTATTTTAGCAATCTTCCAACATTTTGGAAACGAGGACGTCATTATTGCAGTGTTAAAAATATGTGTAATATATGGCAGCAATTTCGGTAGAAGGCCTTTGATAAATTCCGGATGAATTTCATCAATTCCACAAGCATTAGACCTTATTCTAAGAAAACTTTCTAATACATCTAGCACATCAACTCGACTAAAACAAAATAAACCTTTACCAAATTTTACTAAATTTTTACCTATACCAATATTACGAATTTCTTTCCATTTTTGCTTACTGCTTACTGCGTTGCTAAATTTCCTTTCATAGTATATGGCTTTAGCAGCTTTAACTTCCTTTACAACCTGCCTTCTTAAGTTTTTATATTCCTCTAGAAAGTAAGAGGTTTTAAATCTTCTCCAGCGTTTGTAAGCTACATCGCGTTTATCAATTAGAGTTTTAATTCGTTGGCTAAACCGTGGCTGTTGACCCTGCTTAATCGTTCTATTTTTTTCTGGTACATAGTCCTTAAACAGATTATGGACATTCCTTTGCAGAAATTCAACCTGGTCGTTTACAGAAGTCATACTTCGAATAGCATCCCAGTTAATAATGTCCATTTCAAGACCAAGTCCTTGATAGTCGATATTCTTAAAGTCACGGTAAGTAAAAGTAAGAGGTGGCTCATTAAGATTAATGTCATATGTCAGAAAAATAAGTTCGTGTTTGGAAAAGCATGGGACAGAGAGTTGGTCATATAGATTCATTTTCAGTCTATCAGAAATAAATCTAATAATGTACTGTTTGTCCTAGTGAAGTGTGTTGGTGTGGTGGTGTTTGCTGCATATAGACCTAATGATGTCATTTCATTGAGAAGTCCATCGTCATTTAAAATATTGCAATTAAAGTCTCCAGCAATAATTATGTTTTTATAATTTAAAGTCAGACCCTGAAGTTTAGCAAAGAATTGTTGCAAATCAATATTTCGATTGGGCCTATAGACGCAACCAATAAGAAGACTTAAAGTACCTTTAGCTATACTTAAGAACAGATATTCTATGGTGTTATTACGATCTGATCTGCTATGAAAGTCGCAAACTATACCTTCCCTAACATAGATTGCTACTCCCCCAGCATGGCCCTCTCTATCAGTGCGAAAAAGATTGTAACCACGAGCTTTAAATAAATTATCGTTCATTTCTGATACAAACCAAGTTTCTGACACAAAGATAATATCAACCCCTGAACCCTCAAATAAGAACCTGAACTCATCAATTTTCTTAACTAAGCTCTGAGCATTGATATGACAAGTTTTTAGACCAGACTGGACCTTACTTAGAATACGAATCATGTTGTAATTGCTATCAGTAGAACCCCCGCTGACATTAATTTGTGCGTTCATCTGTAAATTTCAAGAAGGCATTTGTATGAAAGATTAAGGTAGTAAAGTGCAAAAAATATTTTACAAAAGTGTTTTTATAAAAGTTACAATTTCTATTACCATCACTGTTACTTTTAAAGAAAGAATATAAAGAGAAATTATGAGTGGAATGAAAAGGTAAGTTTTTGAGATGAGTGAAAAATATAAAGAGAAATATGTGTAAATAAAGCTGTTTATATAACTTAAGATAGATTTTAAATACTAAGAGACAGATGCTGCGGAATCCTCTGCTCCAAAAAAAGAGTTCAGTTGCTGAAACGACTCAATTAGTGTGCCTCTTTCATTCTCCGCTCGCTTGATGTATACCAGGCCACGCATAGTAAACACAGCTGACAATCGTTTTTGTTTTTTATAGCGGATTGCCGCTCGCATAATCTCAAAATTTACCTTGGTCAAGCATTCATTTATGTATATTGGAGTTTTTGAGTCGAATCCAGCGTGTTCCTGTTCCTGTCCAGACAAAGAGAGTTCCTGTTAGTCCGCCTGAATCTAGAAATGGACTTTAAGACGAAGTTTTTGTCGTAGGGTGCTGCAAGTCGTATACGAATTGGTGGGCAGTCAGCATTGCTTTGTTTGTTGCTGTACTTCACGCGGTACGCACTCTTAACTTCAGGAGGAGTTATGCCAATTAAAGTGCAAATCGTATTAAATACACCCAATACGTCTTCCTGTGGACTATGGGGAATACCACAAATACGCAGGTCACAAGCAACAGCGGCATTATCCTGCTTGGCGAATTGCGACTTGAGCTCTGTAACCTCTGCCTGTAGATTAAGCAAATCCCTCGAAATCTTCATATCCATCATTTTAGAATGGTTCCGCAGTTCGGTAAACTCCATTTTAAATGGCTTCATATCCATGCATACATTTTCGACGGCTGCCACCCTTTTTTCAAATATTGATAGCGTCGATTTTATATTCATGTTGTGGAAAGCTGTTTTAACTTTGGAATCCATCGATTTTGGAGGAATGCGTTTCGTCAAGTGATCTTCTACTTTCATAATAGTTTCAATTTTAACATGACTATCAGAATGAGCGCGTATAACAATGGAACAAACAGCTTCGTCTCCGATTTTGGTGGTTGCAATCCTCAAAGACTGTACCATCGTAATGGAAATACGACTGACAGAAGTGCATGGATCAAGAAGTGCTCTTGCGGTGTGGAACCGCCCATCAACTTGAAGCTTTACTACAGCTGTTGGATACAGAGTTACTGCTCTTTGCAGCAGTGTGGAAGAAATCGTGGTTGGCAATTTTGGAGCAGCCGTAGAAAGGATTAGTCCATTTCTTTTTTGCGGAAGATCATGGATGTGTAGCAGCGTATGATGGTCTTGCTTACAGTAGTGGCAACCAGATTTAGAAATGCAGGAACCTTGAGAGTGCTTGTGCGCAAGACAGTTTGAGCAGTATTTGTTGAGGATAACTGCACGTAGACGTCTTTCAGTGTTCATCGTTAAGAACTTATTGCAATTCCGGAGTGCATGATAGCCCAAGCAAATTTTGCATTGGAATGATATTTTTGTTTGAGTCTTGTTCGTTTGATTTTTAATTTTTCGGTTGTTTGCATCTGCATGTATTTCCTTGCTGCTTACTTTTGGCATGATGGACACTAAAAGGATTTTAGCGTTTAGAATGTATTTGAGGAATATGTCAAAGAGAAGAGGAATTATTAATTGGATGGAAGAACGACGAGCTTGACTATAGGTCTGGTAATGGTACCACGGACAGTTAGTACATCAGCTACTCGAACTTTACTATCACTGCCTGGATAAACTTTTGTTACACGACCTAATCGCCATTCATTAGGAGGTAAATTTTCATCGCGGATAACGACCATGGAATTTATATTAAGATTTTCTTGTGGTCTTTACCACTTGTTTCGCTTATGCAGTTCTTTAAGATATTCATTTTTCCAGCGAGTACAAATGTGTTGTTGCAGAGCTTAAAGACGTTGCCAACGATTGATTATAGAAATAGATTTGTCATTTATAGTTGGTTCAATTGGAGCTAGAAGTGAACTGCCGATGAGGAAATGACCTGGAGTTAATGCAGAGATGTCAGTTGGATCTTCTGACATTGGAGAAAGCGGACGGGAATTAAGATATGCTTCGATTTTTGCAAGCAAAGTCGAAAATTCCTCAAAGGTGTACTTGAATGAACCAGCAACCTTTCGGAAGTGAGTTTTAAAAGATTTCACTCCAGCTTCCCATAATCCACCCATATGAGGAGCTCCAGGTGGAACGAAATGCCAGGTTAAGTTCTGATGACTGAAATTTGAAGATAATGTAGAACGTGAAACAGCGAGAAAATCGCGTATCAGTTCTTTTGAGGCACCTACAAATGTTGTGCCATTATCAGAATAGAGATCAATAGGACAGCCCCGTCTGGAGACGAAGCGACTGAACGCAGCAAGGAATGCTGGAGTTGTAAGAGCACTAGTAGCTTCTAAGTGAATGGCTTTCGTTGAAAAACAAACGAAGACACACACGTATCCCTTTGTTATCAGGCAGGCTCTACCTGTGTAGTTTTTGATTTCAAAGGGACCAGCAAAATCGAGACCTGTACAGGCAAATGGACGAGTTAAAGTTGTTCGTTCAGCAGGTAGAATACCCATTAATTGATTACGCAATTTTTGTTTGTAAATTAAGCATACCTTGCAGGCATTAATGGTGCTCTTTATCAATGTCTTTACCCGTGGTATCCAAAATTGTAATCTTATCAAATTCAAAACAAGTTGGTTACCTCCGTGTAGTGAGATATGGTGGGTAAATTGGACTAACAATCGCGAGAACTGAGAAGTATAAGGAAGAATAATAGGATGACGTTCATCGTACGACAATACTGGAGAGGAAACAAGTCTGCTTTTAACTCGGAGCACTCCTACACCATCAAGAAATGGATTCAAATTGAGTAAAGAACTGGAAGAGGAAATTGGATTGTTTTTTAATAAACAATGGTATTCATTAGGATATCCAACCTTTTGACAAAGAACAATGAGTTGATTTCTAGTACTTATCACTTCAGCACTAGTTATTTCGACAGAAACTTGACAAAATTATGCCTTTTTAATAGGATGTGTACGATTATAAAACCTGAATAAATATGAAATGACTCTTATAGCTTTAGGAAATGAGGAGAATCGTTCAAGAATATCGTCAAAGTGGTGGAAAAAATTGAAATTGGACTTTACTGATTTAATTTCTTCCTGCGTATCATAGCTTTAGTTTTGTGATAGCTTTGGCCAGATATCTTTGGATGTTCTTAGCCAACTTGGACCGTGCCACCACGAATCGTTCTCAACGAGTTCTTGCGGATGTAACCCTCGGCTTGCTATATCTGCGGGGTTGTTGGGTGAATCAACATGATACCAATGGCTTGCGCCAATACTTTGGAGTATTTTCGAAACCCTATTAGCTACAAATGTTTTCCATTGACATGGTGGTTTTTTAAGCCAAGCAAGTACAATTGTGGAGTCTGTCCAAAAGAATGAATTGAACTTGGTAACATTAAGCTGCGGAATAAGAGAATCGAACATTTCAGCTAAGAGAACAGCACCACATAATTCCAACTTTGGAATCGATAAAGTTTTCACTGGTGCGACTTTAGTTTTTGACATCAGTAAATGTGACGAAATAGGACCAGACTTTGGAATGACACGAACATATATTGTGGCAGCATAAGCTGTCTCAGGTGCATCACAAAATGAATGAATCTCAAGATCGCAGTCTGGGCTATAATCAATCCATCTCGGAATTTTGATGTAATTGATTTGTGGAAAGTTTTGAAGGAAATTTTGTCATGTTTGAAGCAAGTTGTCAGGCAAGTTTTCATCCCAGTCAATACGTGACAACCAAATTTGCTGCATAAGTATTTTAGCTAATACAATGCATGGAGCAAGCCAACCTGCAGGATCGAAAAGCTTAGCTATTTGTGATAGAACTTCCCGCTTTGTGAATTGGGACCTGGATAAAAGTGGCTGAGTAACGAAATAAAATGTATCTGAGGATGCGTTCCATCGCACACCCAAAGTTTTAGCAATGCTGCTATCATCGAGTTGAAGGAAATTTTCATGCAGAAGATGTTCTCGTAGAAAGCTTTCTAGTACATGTTTGGAATTCGATGTCCATTTGCGCAAATTGAACCCTACTGAACTAAGAGCACTTTTTAGTTCATCTCGGCAAAGAATGGTAGAATGCACATCATGCCCACCTGCAAGTACATCGTCAACATACATGGACGTACGTAAAATCTTGCTCGCTTGTGGGTACGATTGCTCAACATCGTCAGCCAGTTGGAGAAGAGTACGAATAGCTAAATACGGAGCACAATTTACACCAAATGTCACCGTTTTTAGCTCGAAGTCTTTTATTTCTTCTAACGGAGAATCTCGGAATAGAATTCTTTGGAATGGAGTATGGTTTGGATCCACTAGAATCTGACGATACATTTTTTTGATATCAGCGTTGAATACAAACTGATAAAAACGCCAATTGAGAATAAGAATAGTGAGATCAGTTTGCAAAACTGGGCCCACATGGAGTAAATCGTTTAAACTAGTTTGATTCGAAGACGGACTCGAAGCATTAAATACAACACGAACCTTTGTTGTAGAACTTTCTGCTTTGATAACTGCATGGTGAGGCAAGTAGTAGTGGAATGGAAAATTTGTGAAATTAGGATTGAAAACTCTTTTCATATGACCCTGTTCAATGTATTCTTGGACATCTTGGTCATACTGGGATTTCAACTTTGGATTTTTGCACAATCTAGATTCATTTCTAAGATATTGTGCTAGAGCTATGGATCGTGAATGGCCGACATTCAAAGTATTTGGAAAACTATCTTTGAACGGAAGTGATACAGTATAACGACCATCTTCACCTCGTTTTGTTGTACGTGAATAATTTTCTTCACAAAAACGATCTGAGTCTGATAGAAATGGTTTTTTGGGAAGATGCTCCACCTCCCAAAAACGAGAAATCTCTTTGTCTAGAGATACTTCTGTGTAATACGAGACAATATTGGACGGAGTTGACTCAGCTTGATTTCTCACTGGACCGGTTAGAATCCATCCGAAGATGGTTTCTTGAGCAATCAACGAGCCACAAATATGGTGTTGAATGCCTTCTAGCAAAATAGATGGAAATAGATCACCGCCTGTAAGTAAATCCATGTGTGAACTCTTGAAAAATTCAGTATCGGCCAATTTGAAATCTGGAAGATTCGCAAATACCTTTGGATCAATAGTGCACGTTGGAAGATTTCCAGTGAGATGTGGAAGAACTAGAGCAGTCGCCTCGATGGAAATCATTTGGTTGCTTGGCGAGCTTAGTAGAAATGAGCAAACCTTTTGGGATCTTGCTGAAATAGCGTTATTTAAGCCTGAAATTTGAGCTTGTATTGCTTGAAATGGAAGTTTGAGCAGCTTAAATAACCTCTCGGAAATAAAGGTTCCTTCTGATCCTGAATCAATTAGAGCTCGAGCAGTATAGATGGTACCTAAGTGCCGAATTTGCACTATTGCTGTACCCAAAAGAACTCCTTTTGACCCAGAAGCGAAGCAATTTTGTAGTGAAATGGTTCAGTATTAGTAGTGGACTGTATTTGTGTCGCATGTGCATGCTTTATATTGGAATTTGCGGAAGTGGAACTTTGAGGGTTGTGCGAGTAGTATTGCGAATTAATACTGGAAATATTTGCTGAATTGGAACTAGAAGGATTGGAATCTTTTATAAAAGAACGATGCAAAAGTGTGTTATGTCTTTTGCTACACGTAAAGCAATTAAATGCACTTTTACAATCTTTGACTGCATGAGCCCTGGCAAAACAATTGAGACAAAGCCCATATTTTTTTACGCATGATTATCTCTCATCAGAATTCATTTGTAAGAACCTAGGGCATTTTCGAATGGTATGCTGATCCTTAGCACAGATCTTGCATGGAGGATTAGCAACACTGGAGTGATAAGCATTTAATTGGCTTTGAGAACTTCGAGCCTTGTTTTTTGGCTCAAAGGGTTTTTGGCGGGAGGAGCCAGAAAACCTGATGTCAGATACTGTTTCCAGCGTTTGATAACGGCTGGTCAGGAAGGAATCTAACTCTTTCCATTTCGGGATGTCAGTTTTATTCTGTAAAGACTGTTCCCAAAGAGCTAGGGTTGAGTCTGGAAGTCGAGTGGAGCAGAGAAAGATGAAAATAGAATCCCAGTTTTGGATATTTATAGCATAAAGCTGAAGTGCGGAAATGCAACCGTTGATGTCGCGTTGGAGCTTTTTTATAGCACTACTGGACTCAGAGAATACTGATGGTAGACTAAAAAGGATTTTCAGTTGACTGTTAACGAGAATTCGTTTATTTTCAAACCGATCCTTTAAGTTATGCCACGCAATCGGAAAACCTTCATTGGTTAATGGGGCTTTCTTGACTATGTCTCTGGCTTCACCTCGCGTCTTTTGGCTTAGATGGAATAATTTTTCCACCGGACTTAAACGTGTATTGTTTACGTAAATAGCCGTGAACATATCACGGAATGAAGGCCAAGACAGATAGTCGCCACTGAAAATTTCTGTGTCGCAGGTGGGCAAATGGAAACCGCTCGATGAGAACGATGTTGCTGTTGCTGATGGAGCTGGAATTGGAGCTGTTAGTTGCTGGATATATTCACCCATTTTTGCAACGCAGTGAACATAAGTCTGGTATGTATTACGATACCGTGTCTTGACTGTTTCCAGATCAGCAACGTGTTCGTCTTCATCGCTAGACTGAAGTTCTTTAAGACACACTTGGTAGAATGTCTAACGTTAGCCCAAATAAATTTCATCTCTTCTCGATGCACTTCGAGAGAATGAGATGAAAATGAAGCAAATGATGACTCGTTAAAGTCAGCTTCGAATTCAACTATGTGGTCAGTAACTTGGATAAAAGAATCTAATGACGACATATTGATATACGATGAAATATTTATAAACAGGAGCAAAAAGTCAATGGTGAAATAAATAGGAGCAAGTGAAGTTTTGAAATTTGTTCTGGTGAAAATATTTCACTAAGAACAACCAAGAAATAGTTCGAAAATACTCTTCACAATATCAGCTTAGTTGTGTTCTTTGATCAAACGAGCCAAAGAAAACAATTGGAATTTGAGTGAAATATGACCAGGAATATATGAAATCATAAAAAGTTGAAATTAACTGTAAACAATATAATATAATAATGAAAAGGCGCGAAATAAATTTGAATCAGCGAAAGGACGTGTACATTTACTCACTAATCGAATAAAATCGGCAAATAATCAAAACAAGTTATTTTAAATAAATTATAAACTAGTAAGGTATCTCTTCGACTGGGCCGAAGTTAAAATACCCCCACGGCCGATTCTTAAAGGTAAAATAATCTTAAATTGGAGAGCTTTTTTTATGAGATTTTGAGAGATTTTATTATTTTTATGTGTCTAAAATACATACATATCAAATTGTTTTCCTACAGCTTAAATATAAGTCATTTTATAACGTTTTCAATTTTGGGGTTGTATGGGAGGTGGGCGTGTTAGTTTGTGTATCACGCCCATTTTTCTAACACACTTCAGTTTTGTCATGGAATACACGAATATCGAGTTTCCGTTTTGTACCTTTAATATTAGCCTCTTTATAGGGTTTTCAATTTTGGGGTTGTATGGGAGGGGGGCGTGTTAGTAAGTGGATGACGCCCATTTTTCTAACACACCTCAGTTTTGATATGGAATACTTAAATACCGAGTTTCCGTCTTGTAACTTTAATATTATCCTCTTTATAGATTTTTCAATTTTGGGGTTGTATGGGAGGTGGGCGTCTTTGTGGGTGGATGTTGCTCATTTTTCGTACACACCTTATTTTTGACATAGAATATACAAATACCGAATTTTAGTATTGTAGCTGTAATATTAGCCTCTTTAGAGAGTTTTCAATATTGGGGTTATATGGGAGGTAGGCGTAGTTTTCATGCGATTTAGCCCATTCTCGAACTTGATCTTAGTTTTTTAGAAAAAAGCTCAAATATCGAATTTCAGCACTATAGCTTCAAAATTACGGCTGTAATTGTGTCCACAGACAGACAGACAGACGGACAGACAGACGGACAGACGGACAGACAGACGGACATGGCTAAATCAACTCAGGTGGTCATGCTGATCAAGAAAATATATACTTTTCTATACCTAACACGCCTCCTTATGGGCGTTACACACGTCGTGACAAAATTAATATACCCCTTACGCAGTACGCGTGGGGGTATAAAAATGTAATAAGTTCGGTAATCGGTAAAAATTAACCAAAACAAATAATAAGATTGTGACAATAAAATGTAGAATCAATAATGCCTATGTAATGAGTAGATGGCTGTTAGTTGGAAAGTAATGACTTACAAATAGATGTAGTGCATAGGTAATGCCTTGGAAGAGGTAAGTAACTGGAACTTTATAATTTACCAAAGGAATGAAAGTAATGCGTTGGAATATGTAAGTAGTTGGAATGTAATACCTTAGCATAGGAATAAATGTAATGCGTAGGTAAGGCGTTGGAAAAGGTAAGTTATTGGAATGTAATACCTTGGCATAGGAATAAATGTAATGCGTAGGTAAGGCGTTGGAATAGGTAAGTTGTAGAAATGTAATACCTTGGCAAAGGCATAAATGTAATGCGTAGGTAAGGCGTTGTAAAAGGTAAGTACTTTGAACGTAATACTTTACCATAGAAATTGATATAATGTAGGTTATGTGTTACCAAATATTAGCAATACTGCTGTAATACCGTATCACAGAATTTAATGTAAATCGCAGATAATATATAACCAAATATTCGTATTAGTAATGTATTACATTAGCAGTACCTTAGAATTAAAAGTAATGCGTATGTAATCGGTTGGAAAAGTGATTGGAGTATAGTACTTGATCATAGAAATAATTGTATGAAATGTAATGTGTAGGTAATAGTAAGCAAAATATTAATAATTTGAATGTAATACCTTAGGATACCGTTAATGTAATGCGGTAGTAATGTCTAGCAAAAAACGCTTGCAATTGCATTTAATGCCTTAGCATACAATTAATGTAATGCGTAGGTAATGTGTAACAAATGTTTACAAATGCAACGTAATCCTTTAGCATACAATGTAATGTAATGTCTAGGTAACGTGTAACAAGCTATCCACCATTGCAATGTATTACGTTAGCATAGGCATAACTGTAATGCCTTGGTAATGTCTAACAAAATTTTAATAATTGCAAAACAGAGAATAAACGTAATATGTTGGTTATGTGTATGAATGGGTTAATATTCGCGATTCAAGTATCGAAATTTATGGAGTGATTTAGGTTTGACTATATTATTTTGTTGTTTGTTTAATCGTAAAAATCTTGCAGCTCCAGATGCGTTACGGAAAAAATGAGTAGAGGAAGGAATTATTAGTTTTCTTATTTTCTTTATTTTAAGTTATTTGTTCTTACCTTGGTGGTCTTTCACAAAGTGAACGATTAAGTCTTTAACACTTGTGCAGGGACCTAACAAGAAAATACATTTAAATTTAAGCTTAAAACTAAAAGAGCGGCAGATAAATAGTGGATCCTATTCTGTCAGCTGTTATGGTTGCCATCTGTGCCGGAATCGAGCTGATCTTATTTTGCCATAAACATCGCCGCCCGCCTTGCAGTATGGCTGCAAAAAAAGTCTTCAGAGGATCAACTTGAAATGAAACAAAATCTGATTAAAAACAGTTCATACGGATTATAATTAAAGATTGATAGAAGTTGTGAGTAAATATTCAACGAAAAAATACTTATAGTCTAAGGATAAGGCCATTTGCCTTTTAAATTCGTTCATTTCAATTAGTGTTATAAAGATGCATATAAAATATACGTAAGGATGTGGTTATATAAAACAGATGTGGTGCTTAAACAGCGCAGGATCCGGATAGGATCCATCCGAAAACAGTATTTTGGGCAACTGGAAGGCCGTTAGCGCTGGGCATCATTCCTGGAAGGATTATAGATCAGCACCTACGATAAAGGACAAAGGTGCTGACTTGTAGAACTTCGGATCAGCAAGAATAACGTTGTGGAACTTTTCTTTGATGGATTCTTTCATGGATTTAGTTGGCGTTCGCATAGTTATCCGGTTATCGACGCGTGCACTTGCTTCAATTTTCAAGTTGTCATCGTATGGAGATCGGATGGTGACACAACAAACCTTTTCTGTGCCGACCATTGTTGTCAATAGCTGCAATTTTTGGACTGTTGCAGTTGCGATGCGACTCATTGGGGTACAAGGATCCAGTAACGCACGGACATAATGGCATTTACCCTTGACTTCAAGCTGTATTACAGCTGATGGAAGCAAAGTTATTACATGCTGCGAAAGGATGGAAGCAACAGATGGTGGCGGCGGAGTTGTTTCAGGGGACACCTCCCGTCGAGGATTACGTAAACGTTCGTGCATATGGAGCAAGGTATGGTGTTTTCCTCGGCAGTAGTGACATCCTGATTGGCTGCGACAGGATCCACGGGAATGCTTGAGTGCCAAGCAGTTCGAGCAGTATCTGTGGAGAAGTACTTGGCGCATTCGCTTCTCGGTGTTCATGGCAAGAAACACTGTGCAAAACCGTAGCGCATGGTTCTCTTGACAAATGCGGCATGTGTACTGCTTTCTATTTGTATGACGAGTCAAGCTGTGGGTTTTATGACCTTTGGCATCTGTTTTCTTGGAGGCTCGTCTGTTGTTGCGCACATCATCGGTTCCGTTTGCCATATCGTCTAAATAAAAAAAATGTAGTGTAAAACGAGGGTATAAAAGAAATGATGGAAAAATATTTAGTTTGGAATAAATTGAAGTGTAGAAAGCAAGTCAGTTCACTGGAAGAATGACAAGCTTCACGATAGGTCGGGTTATGGTACCGCGTTCAGTTAAGACGTCAGCAACTCGGACTCGTTTGTCATTACCTTAATAGACCTTGGTAACACGACCGAGTCGCCATTCGTTCGGAGGGAGGTGGTCATCTTTTATAACAACTATATCATTTTCTTGCAGATTTGGTTCAGGCTTTTTCCATTTATTTCTTTTTTGAAGCTCTTTGAGATATTCATGTTTCCAGCGAGAACATAAATTCTGATGAATAGCTTTAAGTCGTTGCCATCGATTAATGATGGATATGGGTTGTTCCTGAATATCGGGTTCTAGTGGTGCTAGAATTGGCGTACCGATAAGGAAATGACCTGGAGTCAATGAGGAAAGGTCAGTTGGATTTTCTGACATCGGTGATAGAGGTCGAGAGTTTAAACATGCCTCAATTTTGGAAAGAAGTGTGGAGAACTCCTCAGAGGTATATTTAAAGGAACCTGCGATTTTCCGGAAATGCGTTTTGAAACTTTTAACGCCGGCCTCCCACAAGCCACCCATGTGGGAACTTCCAGGAGGAATGAAATGCCAGGACAGATTTTGACTACTATAAGTGGATACCAGCACTTCACGAGAAGCTCGGTTGAAATCTGTCGTTAATGCTTTTGAGGCGCCGACAAAATTTGTTCCATTGTCGGAATAGACGTGGAGTGGACAGCCACGTCTGGATACAAATCTTTTAAAGGCAGCTAGGAATGCAGGAGTGGACAAACTTGATGTCGCCTCAAGATGTATTGCTTTGGTAGAAAAGCAAACGAAAACACACACGTACCCTTTTGTTATAAGACATGCCCTGCCGGTGTACTTTTTAATATCAAATGGACCAGCAAAATCCATTCCGGTATGGGCAAACGGACGTGAAAGTACTGTACGTTCTGGAGGCAAGGAGCTCATCAGCTGACCTTGTACCTTTTTCTTGTGGATCACGCATACTTTACATTTGTGGATTTGTCTTTATAAGATTGTCTTTATAAGATTTTTAACCTTTGGAATCCAATATTGAAGTCGAATAAGACGGAGAACTAGTTGATTACCTCCGTGAAGTGAAATTTGGTGAGTAAATTGGACTATAAGACGTGACAAATTACAATCATATGGAAGTATAATTGGATGTCTTTCATCGTAAGAGAGTACTGGGGAGGAAACAAGTCTTCCACAAACTCTTAATAGACCCAAATCATCGACAAATGGGTTAAGATTTAAAATCTTGCTGGAAACTACGAGTGGTTCTTTTTTAGTAAGGCTTAAATACTCATCAGGGTACGCAACTTTCTGAGCAAGAATCATAAGTCGCGTTTTAACATGGTTTACTTCTCCAGAAGTAATAAGAATAGAATCTTCTTTGAAGTTAGAAGAATGCTTTGGATGCGTACGATAGAAAAATCGGAAAATATATGCAATAATTCTTATCGCTTTTGGAAATGAAGAAAAACGTTCGGTTATGTCTTCAAAGTTCAGAAAATAAGCAAAATTAGATTTGATGGGTTTCTTTTCAAGCTGAGTTTCAGAGGAATCCGTTTGGCTCGTGCTTGGCCAGTGAGAAGGTGCAAGTTGCAGCCAGCTAGGACCGTGCCACCACAGGTCGTTACCAACAAGATCCTGTGGAAGTAGCCCGCGGCTAGCCAAATCGGCTGGGTTAGAAGCGGAATCAACGTGGAACCAATTGCTTGAACCAACGCCTTGGACAATTTTTGACACTCTATTGGCCACGAAAGTTACCCAATGACATGGAGGCTTTCGAAGCCAAGCTAGAACAATAGTAGAATCTGTCCAAAAGAACATATTACACTTTTTAACTTCTAACTTCGGTAAAAGATGATCGACCATGTCAGATAATAGAGTTGCACCGCACAATTCGAGTCTGGGCAATGAAATGGTTTTTACGGGCGCTACTTTGGTTTTTGCTGCTAGTAAATTAGTGGAAATTAATGAATTCTGAACTATGCGAACATAAATGGCTGCTGCGTAGGCCTTCTCAGATGCATCGCAAAATGAATGGAGTTGGATATCGCAGTCAGGAGTATAATCAATCCACCTAGGAACTTGGATATTGTTTATGAATTTATAGTTAGCTATAAACGAGTGCCATTTCTAAAGGCAATTCTGAGATATAATCTCATCCCAATCAATTTTCTCCAGCCATATCTGCTGCATTAACATTTTAGCATAAACAATGCATGGAGCAAGCCAGCCAGCAGGATCAAATAACTTGGCAATTTCGGATAATACTTCACGTTTGGTGAAGTTATCATTGTAAGGAATGGGTTTAGTAATGAAATAAAAGGAATCTGAATGAGCATTCCAGCGTATTCCTAAAGTTTTGACGTGACTTGTGTCATCGAGTAGGAGAAAGTTTTCTTTGAGGAGGTCATCTCGAGGAAGACCTGTTAAAATATGTTGAGAATTTGATGTCCATTTTTTCAAAGAGAAACCAGCCGATTTCAACGACGCAATGAGCTCATCGCGAGCGTGAACTGCAGTTTTTATATCATGAGCTCCTGCGAGGGTGTCATCGACGTACATATTATGTCTTAGGATGTCACTTGCAAGTGGATATTGCTCTTTAACATCATCTGCCAACTGTAATAGGGTGCGAATAGCAAGGTAAGGAGCGCAATTAACTCCAAAAGTAACAGTTTGTAGCTCAAAATCTTGAATTTCGCTTTTCGGATTATCGCGAAATAAAATACGTTGAAATGACGTTTGACAGGGATCTATCAGGATTTGGCGATACATTTTTTCAATATCAGCATTGAACACAAACTGATAAAACCGCCATTTTAGTATTAGAAGTGTAAGGTCCGTTTGGAGAACTGGACCGGTGTGGAGGATATCATTAAGACTATTACCATTTGATGATGGATTGGAAGCATTGAACACAACACGAACCTTGGTTGTTGTGCTATCTAGCTTTATTACAGCGTGGTGTGGAAGGTAATAGTGCTTTGCAATGTATGAATTCTTTGGAGAAGCGACCATTTTCATATGGTCTAACTTTAAATATTCTTGGAGGACCTTATCGTATTCAGCTTTCAATTCTAAATTTTTGCAAAGTCGAGCTTCATTCCGAACAAACTGTGAGTTTGCGATGTGTCTGGAAAATCCTAGTTTTGGTAAATTCTGAAGTTCGTTTTTGAACGGTAAGGAAACTACATATCGACCATCCTCTCTTCTTTTCGTAGTTCGAATATAATTTTCTTCGCAAAAACGATCAGATTCGGTCATGTAGGGTTTTTGTGGAAGATCCTCCACCTCCCAAAAACGGGAAATTTGTTTGTCGAGTGCGACTTCGCTATAATACGAAACGACAGTGGATGGAGCTGCAGTCAATTTATCGAATATTGGACCTGACAAAATCCATCCAAAGATGGTTTCTTGCGCTAATAATGATCCCCAAATTCGATTCTTAACGCCGTCAAGAATTATAGATGGGAAGAGATCACAGCCTATTAAAAAATCAACTTGAGAACTTTTGAAAAAGTTCACATCAGCTAAACGGATATTTTGAAGTTGTGCTAAAATTGATGAATCTACAGAGCATGTCGGCAGATTCCCTGTGAGCTGCGGAAGAACTAGAGCTGTTGCTTCTATTTTAATTTCAGGCTGAATAGGAGAGCTCAGAATGAAGAAGCATGATTTTTGGACTTTACTGGATATAACTTGGTTAATGCCAGATACTTGAGCATTGACTGTGGAACATGGCAGTTTTAAAAGTTTGAATAAGCGCTCGGAAATGAATGTTCCTTCTGATCCAGAATCTAAGAGGGCCCTAGCAGTGTTAGTCGTACCTAGATGACAGATATTCACCATAGCGGTACCTAAGAGAATGCCCTTTGAATTGGATGCGAAACATGACTGAATATTGCTTATATGACCTGAATTGTCAGTGGACTGTAATTGTGTTAGATGTGAACGTTGAATTGTGCAATTTTTGCTTGAGCTTGGTTGCACGTATATGGAATGTGGAGTTAAATTGGATTGAATTGGAGTAAAAGAGCTGGAAGTGGTGGAAGAAACATCATTATGTAATAATGTATTGTGTCTTTTGTTGCAGGTATAACAACTATGAGTGCTCTTACAGTTTTTTATGGAATGAGCGCGAGCCAAACAATTAATGCAAAGTCCATGTTTCTTGACAATTGGCATTCTTTCGGAAGGATTCATTTCAAGAAAGCGTGGACATTGGCGGATTGTATGATGCTCTTTTACACATATTTTGCACGTAGGTGTTGCTACATTTGTGTGGTATGTATTAACTTTTCTAGCTACAGGAATAGATGGATTCGAAGCAAACTTTCTTGGAACTTGTGCCTTGAAACTCGTAGAGGATCGGATGTCTGCTACTGTTTCAAGTGTCTGATAGCGATTTGTGAGGAACGAATCAAGATTTTTCCAAACAGGAATATCTGTTTTATTTTGGATTGATTGCTCCCACAGAGCCAGTGTGGCATCAGGAAGACGGGAAGAACACAGGAACACAAATATTGCATCCCAATTATCGATAGCAATATCGTATAGTTGAAGGGCAGAAATACAACTATTTATGTCCCTTTGCAGTTTTTTTATCGCAGTTCCAGACTCAGAAGATACCACGGGAAGATTAAACAGTATGCGTAATTGACTGTTAACCAGGATCCGCTTGTTTTCAAAGCGATCCTTTAGATTTTTCCAAGCTGTTAAAAAGCCATCGTTTGTGAGTGGAGTCTTCTTTACGATGTCACGGGCTTCACCTCTAGTTTTCTGATTAAGGTGGAATAATTTTTCCACTGGACTTAATCGAGAATTATTGATGTAGATTGCCTGGAACATATCTCGGAATGACGGCCAGGATAAGTAATCGCCGCTGAAAACTTCGGTGTCGCATGGAGGAAGGTGAAAATTGCTGCTTGGAACCAGGTCTACGTTCGTTCTTAGATGGATGGATTGCTCATCTACACGTAATGTTAGTTGTTCATTGTATTCGCCCATATTAGAAACACAGCGTACATAAGTCTCGTAGGTGTTACGATAACGACCCTTCATCGTTTCAAGGTCCGGACTTTCATCATCGCTATGCTCATCTACGACCTCCTTCATACACGCTTCATACGCCAATTTGACTTTGGTCCAAATGGCCTTCATTTCCTCCCGATGCACTTCCAGAGAATGTCGGGAGAAGGCTGCTACTGGAACAGAATTGAAATCGGCTTCAAATTCTACGAGCGCATCGGTTAAGCGAATAAAATATCCAAGAGATGCCATTGTAATAAAAAACTTGCAGTATAATAGTTCTTATAAAAGCAACGGAATCAGGAGTCGACCGAAATCAGAAATGGAACGAGTGGAATCAGAAATGGAACAAATGGAATCAGAAATGAAATTTTTGGAAATAACAATAATTAAAGGATAAATATGTGGAACAATATTGAAATAAATTTAAATGTATCAGAAAAGAAGCAGATTGAAACAGTTCCCAGAAAAAATCAAAATAATTTTCAATCAAAAACTTATTTAAATAAAGAAAAAAAAAACAAATAAGAAAAACAGTTTATCGATCATCAGAAATGAAACAAGCAAGGATTTATATATTTTTTTTTTTTTTCAAAACTTATTTTAAAGATATCGACATTCAACTGTATCGATGAAGAAATGGAAGTAATCAGAAATGGATCTTTATTTGAGAAGAATATTTTTTTGTTTATTATATATCTCGAATTGAACAAGTTTTTGATGAAGAATCAAATCGGAATTTAAGCTGAATAAAGAAGTGGAACAAGTGGAAATGGAACCTTGAGCTACCCAAATTTTATTCGAAATATTTTTAAAAGCGTTAAATTTATCAAAAGTAATATGACAGAAAAATAATTGTTGCAAATTGAATTGAAGCTTAAATGACCTGGCTATGAGATGAATTGTTTGACTAGGCCTAATTAATCACCCAAATTTCAGGAATAACCGGCGCACGTTTTAATCGAAATCTTAATTAAATGAAAAAGATAAATTCACCACAAAAACCTCAATTCAAATGTAAGTCGCGATTTGGAAGTGCTGAAAAATTTAAATCTTACTTGCTGGAATAGTGGAAAGTTTATATGTTTTATATGGAAAATTTAAAATTAATTAATCAGTAAGTAATTAATTTATTTATTATATTAAATTTATTTAATTAATTAAATAATTGGAAAAAAATAGTAAATTTTGCTGTCCAATTTGCAATATATGTACAACGCTATTCTTATATAGTCGTTTATGTTGCTGGAATGCTTGTATATAAATTTTAAGCAATGTTGCTGTGTTTTAAACTTTGCTTAGTTCAACCTCTAAACATGGGTTGACAAAATTCAGACACTTGTACACAATGTTGTTCAAATGGAAAATGTTATTTAAAGATCTTCTTTAAAATTGAAGATTGCTAGCATTTGTTGAGAGCGTACGGAAAAAGTTTAAACATTATCTCTATGTATAAAATCTGTCTATCTATCTGTAAAACATTCAATTGTTGTTAACGTTGAAAAAGAGTTACAACAATATTGCTAAACAAGTGTGGCGGAAATGAACTTAAAAATTTTCTTTTTTATGTATCTAATCAGTGTTGCCAGTTTAGCGATTTTGTAGCTAGATTTAGCTTTTTTTTTCTCACTTAGCTACAAAAATTGTGTTTTAGCTCCTAGCTACTTTCTTTAGCTACTTTTTATTTTCCTTAGCTCTTTTTAGCTACAAAATATTTGTTTGAATTAAATATATTGCATTTAATTTTTTTACATTATACATATTTCACCGTGTGAAAGCTTCCATGTAAATGTGAAAGTAAAACGATAATTTAAATGTTATCGACAAGACTCACCTAGTGATGAAGAAACAGAAGTTGAATATGTATAAATTTTTCTTCTTATTTTATATTGTTATATATTTTATATTTTTTAAGTTATACTTAAAATATAAAATTTGTTTTTTGTTCTGTTTGTTGAAATGAATTTATTGTTTAATGTTTTATGAATTTTGTTTTTGTTTTTAAATTAAGTTTTTGTTTGTTTTTTTTTTTTTTTTAGTTTGAAAGTCCCTATTATTTTCTATATAAATTTAAAAAAATATACTTATGTATGTATTTTATAAATAAAAGTTTGAATATGTTATCATAAAAAAATTTATTCTTTTTCTTTTCTAAAATTTTTTAAGCTTTTTTTTAAGCTACTTTTTTAGCGGTTTTAGCTACTTTTAGCTACTTTTTTTATCAGTTTTAGCTACAACTTCAAAAAATTTCTGGCAACACTGTATCTAATACACGTTGCTTAGATCAAGAACATGGGAGAATTGTTGCTAAAGTTTAAAGAGAGTAACAACAATATTGCTGAACATATGTTTCGGAAAACCAGTTAAAAATGTTTCTTTTACGTTTATATACACGTTGCTTAGTTCAAACAATATTGAAGAATTATTGCTGAACCCAGAAGAGAATTGCAACAATGTTGCTGGTTGTTTTAATTTTCTCTTATACTATATGTAAACGTTGCCAAGATTTGTTGATAATAAAGCATAAGTAACTTATTATAAAGTTGATAATAAAGTAATGTTGCGAAACTTAATAACTTCACTTATCAACAATTTTAATCTTTGTTCTCTTTTAACTAAAGCTGTACTAACTTATTACGTGTGTTTAAACGAACCAAAAATGCGAGTATGCGTGTAGAAATGGACAAAATTAGGAAGTTGGTCTTTTATAAAAAGCGTAAGCGACACAAGATAATCTTAGCAACAGCTTAGAGAGAGATTTTAGGAGAACATCATACATGTGTGTGTGTGTATGTTAGTTGTTGAATTAGCGGCTTCTATTTAGTTGCTCGCTAAGATAATGACACATACAGTGGGTAAAATTCAACTTTTTCTGGACAAAATTTTAGTAGAAGACTAATGCACTTTAGTTGATACTAATGCGAAATGATGGCTTTAAATGAGAAAATATACATGTGGAAAATTATTGTATATATATATATACATAAATATATATATATTAATGTATATATATATATGTATATGATATAAGTATATATATACTTAATATACATAAAACGTATACGCTTAACAGCAACAAGTAACGCTTAACGGCAACAAGTAACGGAACTGCGTTTTCAGTTTTATGTTTTAAACACTTGTTGATTTCACATTAACTATTTTTGAACTTTTTCGCTTTTTAATTTTTTGTTGTTTTGTTAGTGATTTTTTTCTTTTTTCACATAATTTCTCGCATTTTGTACCACTGTCTTATATATCTTTGCACTGTAGACTTAAAGAAATAATAAAAAGAAAAGGCAAACGCACCTGTTAATCCGCTCTCTTGATATTTGGATGATGGAATCGTCTTTTTGATGGAATGGATGATGAAATGTTTCTTGGTTGGATCGTTGATGAAATGTTGCTTGGTTGGATCGTTGATGAAATGTTGCTTTTTTTTGTTTTCTATTCTGGAATCCGGCTTGATTGGACCAAATGTTTAATCGTAAAAATCTTGCAGCTCCAGATGCGTTACGGAAAAAATGAGTAGAGGAAGGAATTATTAGTTTTCTTATTTTCTTTATTTTAAGTTATTTGTTCTTACCTTGGTGGTCTTTCACAAAGTTTAAGTCTTTAACACTTGTGCAGGGACCTAACAAGAAAATACATTTAAATTTAAGCTTAAAACTAAAAGAGCGGCAGATAAATAGTGGATCCTATTCTGTCAGCTGTTATGGTTGCCATCTGTGCCGGAATCGAGCTGATCTTATTTTGCCATAAACATTGTTGTTTTTGTTGCCGCTCTTGATGGAAGTGTTTGTTGTTGTTGTTTATGTTGCCGATGTTGGTGGAAGTGTTTGTTGTTGTTGTTTTTGTTGTTTTTGTTTTATTATTATAAGTGAGGAAACTTAAATAAAAAAGTGAAAACAATTTTTTTTTTGTTTATATATAGATAAACGATGATTAAAAAAAATATATTCTAATTCTTGTGTATCTAACTAATGCTTATTTATTAATTATTAGCACAATTTTTATGCGTAGATCACTTGAACTTGTTTCAATTTAAAAAAAAAAGAGAACATAAACATTCAATATGTTGCGCAACTATGCTGTTTAACATGAACAATATTCGCAACGTTGGATGTTGCTAACAATAAGCACATGTGAATAAAGTGGAGACTTTCTACCGTTCTATGCTCAAATCTGTTATCAACATAGGTATGTTAACTTTAACAGAGATAATGACCACGGCACAAAGAATTTATACATATGGATATATGTGTATAGGTACATACCTTATATAAAGCGAAGAGAGGTCGAACGGTTATACATTTGACTATATAATATGCCCTTCAAATTCGACAAGTTCAAGATTGAACAACAACAATGTATGTTTTTTTATATATTGTGTGTTTTTTTTTTGTTTTTAGCATTTTTAGCAACTTTTTTTTTTATGTTCTATGAATATTTTTGATTGTGACTTTTTATATACAATTATATAAAATATGTTACACATAAGATATGAAATATATAAAATCACGTTTTTAATGAACGAATTTTTAATTTAGGGTTTTTTAGTAGATATTTTATAATTTCGAACTTTTTACTTGCTTTTTTGTTTTTTAAGGGATTTTTGCAAACTAATAAACCTTTTTTCTTTTATTTTCTTTGGATTGAACGAAATTTTTTTTAGAAGAAAAGAAAACACGGCACTCGTCGCGGAACTGGTTTTTTTTTAACATTTAACGCGCTACGTAAATCATGCACTGCTCTAATAAGACTGAATATAGAATAAATGCAAACGCACCTGAGAGACTGCTAACTGCTGGCTGCTGCACTTTGTAGAGATGATGTTTTTCTCTCGATCTGACCCTTTGATATCAAATTTATCCGGCTCGAAATGGATCAAATGATGAGTTGGAATAAGAACCCTCTAGGAATAGTTGAATTGTTGAATTGTAGAATTTTTCAATCTCAAGCGCGTTGAGATTGATTCCGAAGAAATATATCAAATATGAAATGGAAGAGATATAAAAGGTCAGTGAGAGGTGGAGTTTTGGAATGGAATTTTATTGTTCTTACCAGCTTGATAGTTCGTTATAAAGTGTTCTTAAATCTAAGTAGCTAACTATGATTGAGCTTAAATATAAAAAGAAGAAAGAAAATGAAAGAAATAAGATGACATTTTCAGTTGGCGTGAAGCGCCATCTTAGGGTACGTAGAAGCGACAGTTTTTGGTATAAACAATATTATTTCATTTTTTTTTTCTCTAATAAATTTGTGCTTGCAAAATATTGTGTCTTGCCCACAGTGCAATTTTCCTATGAAAATAGACTAAGTCAATTTTGATTGCAAATTGATGCCTTAGTCCCACTGTGCAGCTTATATACTTTTTCACTACAAGTATATGCAGCCGGCTAAAGAGCTGTGTATCAAGCGCAGCAGGCACGAGATGCAGTCTCAGCTTTGAACGCAAACAATTAAATTGAGTGCGTGAGAGAGTAAATACTTTTTAAACACAACTTGGGGTTGATTTAGCAAGCACAAAGCACGGTTCTGGCGTCGATCGCTGCGGACACCGCACAAAGAGGTATGCAAAAATTGTTGAACAAGAGTGCAGAAATGCTGCTGAGACTCTTGCTCCATACAATTTTTGCCTGTTTTTTGCTCCAAAAATATCAACTCAGCCCAGTGTGCTGATATTTGTGTTTTTGTAAGTTTTACAAAAAAACACAAGTTTGACTTTTTATTTAAAGTCAACCGTGAGCACAAAAACTTTTTTTTTTTTTTATATAAAGAAATAGACGAAAAATAATTCTTCGCAAGTATGTCTTAAGTTCAAGGAACCTTATTCATAAAGTTATATATATATGGTTTTCCCCCCAAATTTTTTGGTTAAAACCGATATATATCACTTTATATACAATATAAAACAGTAACTTGCACTTAAGAATTATTAGTTAAAAAAATTTTTTTTTTTTACTCAACGTTACCGAACCGTACCGCGCGCGAATGGCGAATTTTTTAAAACGAGAAAAAAACGTCACTTTCTCTTTTATTAATAATTATCTTATAAAAAGGGTAATATCAAAAATATAAAATTTATTGAAATAAAACATTGTACCTTATTTTTCTGCTTTTCAAAAAGTGTTGGTAAAGAAGTTGTTGTTGTTGCTGTTGTTGATGCCGCTGCTGTTGAAGCTGCTCGTGTTGATGGTACTGTTGATGTCGCTGGTGTTCAAACCGCTGGTGTTGATGATGTTGTTGATGATGAAGCTGCTGGTGTGGATGCACTTAATCTTTCTTTTTTTTTTTAAATTTATTTTAAAAGAAGCTTCTTTTTGAGTTCTTAATTTTGATTTCGTTGTTGTTTTTTTTTAAGAACTTTTTTTTCAACTTCACTTTACTTCACTTCAACACCTTTGTATATAATTGTGTTTATTGGTTTTTGTTCTTATTTTAAAAACTCGCGGCGGCTAGCGAATAATAATTTGAAATGTTTGATTTGTTTTTTTTATTTAAAAACCCGGCTCGCGATGGACCATGTATTTTTAATAACGAGGGGGAGTTTTAACTTTAATATAAACTGGGGAGTAGCTATAAATAAATGTTAATAAATAAAAACTCGAAAGGTTTCAAAAGAAGTTGTTCGACCGATGTCGTTTTTATTATTGAAAACTTATAAACTAACAAAGTTTTAAAAGAGCAGCGAGAAGCGCTGCTCAAAAGAAAATAAAGAATAAGAGCCGCAGTTGCTCATTGAACACCGCTGTATCGACACTTTACAGGTTGTTCACCGGTGGACCGAACAGAAACTTTCTCAAAAAAAATTTAAGCAAATTCATTAATAATTCGTGTATTTACATTTTAAGTAATATTACACAATGATATCATTTTTTCGGATTAAATTTTTTAAAAATGAACACTTACAGCATTTAGCACTTAGAACACTAGAGTTAAGAGCAAAAAGTAAATATATCGCTCGTTTTCTTCAATAATGTCTTACCTCAAAAAATGTGATTTTTTTTTTTAAGCGGTTTCACCTCTTGTATCGTGGCTTGGAAAATATTTCTGCACGATTAACTCAATTTTTAGGATTTTAAACAATAATGAAATAATTTTTTTCGACTACATGTCTTTTGAATGAACATTAAATGTAATGCAAATGGACTAGATATAAGCATTTAAAGAACTTCTAATTTATCAAAAGATTGTCCCAGTTTTGATACCCAAAACCTGAAAGGTCAGGGTATATTAACTTTGTGCAAACGTTTGTAACGCATAGAACGAAGTGAGTCCGGTATAGAAAAGTATATATATCCTTGATCAGCGTCACCTCATGAGTCGATTTATTCATGTCCGCCCGTCCGTCCGTCCGTTTTCCGTAAACACAGAGTAAGAAGACGGAGTTGAGATATTTGGATGAAACTTGGTACACATGATAACATAGACCCAAGAATATTTTTGAGAATATTTTTGAGAAGCACTACTGAATATTTTTGGAATCCGCCAACGAGCACGCCTACCTCCCATACAACGCAAAAATTGAAAACTGCATAAATAAGCTCATATTTAGCCTACAACAATAAAATTTATTGTGTATGTGTTCTGTATCAACACAAAGATGTCTTCGAAAAATGGGTGTCATCCGTTCACGGACACGCCCACCTCTCATACAACCCAAAAATTGAAACCGCAATAAATTAGCCTCTGTTTATTCTACAGAGATAAAATTTGACACATATGTTTTTATAGCAAAGCAAAGACGATTTTGAAAAATTTACATCATCCGCCCACGGACACGCCTACCTTCCATAGACCTCAAATATTGAAAACTGCATTAATAAGCTCTTAATGAGCCTATAACAATAAAATTTAGTGTGTATGTGTTTTGTATCATCACAAAGATGTCTTCGAAAAATGGGTGTCATCCGTTCACGGACACGCCCACCTCTCATACAACCCAAAAATTGAAAACGCAATAAATAAGTCTCTGTTTATTCTACAGGGATTAAATTTGGCACGTATGTTTTTTATGACAAAAAAAAAATTGTTTTGAAAAATGGACATAATCCGCCCACGGACACGCCTATCTCCCATACAACCCAAAAATTGAAAACACAATAAATAAGCCTCTGTTTAGCTTACAGAGATAAAGTTTGGCACATATGTTTTTATAACAAAACTAAGACGATTTTGAAAAATGAACATCATCCGCCCACGGACACGCCTACCTCCCATACAATAGAAATATTGAATCCGTCCCGAGTGCACGCCAAAATGAGGTGCAAATTTTGGCAAAAGAACTTTTTACCACATAATTTTTGATTTTTTTAATAAAAATAACACCCTTCAATGACTTCGGTTTTATATTTGAATATCAAGAGGGTGCAAAAGTGAATGAAAGTTTGTTTTACCATCACCAGGAATTCGTTTTTATTGAAACAAACTTTAACTGTAAGTTAAATTTTGTTCAATAAGGGTTGGATACCCTTTTGTTCATTGCTACACCGCAGCCTGTATGACAAGGGTGACCCTACCAGGAACCAGAAATGGTAAAGAAGCAAAGTTCTCTACTACCTTAGTCGCGTGTTGACGAGTAAAGGTAGTAGAGTTCTCTACAAAGTTCTCTACTACCTTCCTTTTTGTTCCTGGTGTTGTTGATGTGTTCTTGGTGTTGCCTCAGCCGATGGGTCAGGAGACTTCACGTCTTAAAGCTGGTTATCCTGGGCTTTTTTTCACTGTTTTTTGTTTTTATTCACAGTTTTTTTTTATTGTATTTCCTTTTCGTTGGTTTTTAGGGAGTTGTATCCCACCGCTGCCACCAATGTTGAGTTTAACGTCCGATGGTCTCCGTGCTTTCACGAGGAGAAGAGTGACCCTTGAACGGAAGAATCAAGACGTTTGTTTGTTTTTTGATTTACTTTTTATTTTTATTTATTTTATTTCAACAATGGCCCGCTGTCTTAGCGTAGCTGCGACCAAAGCCGATGCACCCAAAACGAGTCACTGTTTGGTGCAGATTTTGGTCCAGAGGCATAATTGGGCCATGTTTCTTCGAAAATAAGCAAGGAGTGGCCGTTACAGTCAATGGTCATCGTTATCGGGCCATGTTGAACAAATTTCAGTTCACAAAAATTGAAGAGTGAGGTGCCACACAGCCGAAGCTACACTCGATGTTTTGCGCCCTGTTTTTGCCAATATGTACTTTGAATGGCACTATTCTTTTCTCATGTAAAATCTGTTGCTAATTCCGAAAAAAAATTTTTTTGTTTTCTGTCACTCCGTTTTCGAGATATTGCCCACTGTAGGGTTTTCAACGAAAAAAAAAATTGGTTCCACTTAATTGCATATATCTCCAGAACCACCAACAGTAATCAAACAAATGATATATCAAATAAAAGCTTATAAAATTTCTTACAAACAATGCAAACATCATTTTTTTGTCGAGCTGTTAGTTTTGGCGGAATAAATTCAAATTTCGGGGATTTTTTTTTATTTTTCAGAAAAATTTCCAAAAAAAGACAAAATAGTTGCAAATTTCGTTAAGAAATCAAAATATTTTGTTTCTTTTGATATTTTTTACTAAAAGCCTTTATTTTTTCAAAAAAAAATAAGCTATTGTTGAAGAAAATCTATTGAGAAATGAAAAAGTTGTGTTTAATTGAACGAAAGAACCCAAATTGTGTGATTATCAATTTATGCATTTGGACTTTTTTTATTGCCATAAAAAAAAATTTGAATTAAAGGTTGTTGTAATAAAATCATATATTCTTAATTTTTATTGTTCTTTTAATAATTTACATTATTTAAATTGTATATAATTATTATTAATAATTTTTATTGTTCCCTTAAATCATTTGTATTGTTATTTACATTGTAAATGATTTTTATTTATCATTCAGAAATTAAAAATGATTAGAATTCTTGTGTTGTCGTTTATTTAATTCGGGATCGGTTTCTCTGATGAGAAATCAACAATAGTCGCCCATCATTCCTATGTCCCAAAATCCTTGGTACCGATTCTCAATTACTTTCATCTGTTGGTGGAATCTTTCCCATTGTTCATCGCTCTCGTCACCGAGATTCTTCGCTTTCTTTGTCTAACGCCTTTTCATAAGTCCAAGTTTGATGTGCAACGGTGGGAGAATTATGTTTTCCTTTTTGACGAGTGGAACGTTTTTGACGTTGCTCTCTGCAACTTTCGACTCAATTCTATCTGGCCAGTCCTTTTTGTAATAGTGGTGTTCACGTGCTCGACTATCCCACTTGCATACAAAATAGCAGTGCTTTGTGTAGCCACTCTGTAAACCACAAAGCATACAAACGACTTTGAGATCAGAACATATTTTCCAGTCGTGTTGTTCATATTTAATACATGTCAATAGCTTCGCCATTGTTTCGTACGTTTCCTTTTTGTTGACTGAATGTGCGATCGGAATCGATGGCTTTTTGTTTCCTATATGAAGTAATACCGCCTTCAAGCTCACTTTGCTGCCATCAATAAACAAACGCCACTCTTTGGGAATGTACGGCTGACCGAAGGTATTAAATAAGCCAGGAATGTCTACGCAATAGCAGATATTGTCATTCTTAGTAATGTCTATAGCAAACGGTTTTTCACGATTTCTGTAGTATGTCACCTTAACATCGGGTCTCAAAAAGTTGAATTGTTGCAAACGAGAGCCATGCAATTCCGATTTTTCCTTTGATAGTTCCAAATCTCTTATCCAATCATTCAGCTTCGCTTGCGCTAAAAGGTGATTTGTGTTTTCAGTTGTAATAGTACTACCACCTGTGGTTTTTTCCGACTCCACTGAATCTACGGATTTTCGATTGTTTTCACGTGTTGAATCGGGACAAGTAGGATATGGAACATCGTCAGAATGAGATACTGGCAATGAAACATTCGGGACAGTGGCGTATATCACTCGTTTGTGTTTTCTAACACCAGTCACTTTGGCCAGACAAAAATGGCAATCGTTTAGGTGGCAAAACGGTTGTCTCCAGATCATCGGAACATCGAATTTCATGTATCGTTTTTTACCCGAGCTCCATTCAGACAATATTAATTTTTACGATTGACACAAAATACTTGGCGTCCATGATCTACCAATGTTCTTAGCCGCAATACCAAAATAATGAAGATATGACATTTGTAGTAAATTCGTAAAATTTACTGGTTTTTTTTCCAAAGTAAGTTCACCGCACACGTAGCAGAAAATATCTGGGTCGTTTTTACAATGGAATTTTCGCAGTATTTTACTGATTTTATTTTTAAGTATATCTTATTTTTTATTTTTTCCTTTCGTTACAAATTGTGCGTCCGTTTGTTTGCCACGTTTTTCAGTATAATGCATGAATGTTTTTGCTTTTATACATCTCGAAAGTGCTGCAGGTACAGTAAAGGTAAGTAGGTCCACGACTCAGAGCGCGACCGCTGAAACTGTCAAAAAACCACAAAATAAGTATTCACATGGCATAATAAAAACAGGTAGGCTCTCTTTCTTATAGCCATAAGTGTCGAAATCAGACGTTTTGCTGTGACGGTTTGAATTGAACACAACTTTTTTATTTCTCAATAGATTTTGTTCAACAATAGCTTATGTTTTTGGAAAAATAAAGGCTCTTAGTAAAAAATATCAAAAGTAACAAAATATTTTGATTTCTTAACGAAATTGGCAACTATTTTGTTGTTTTTTTTGGAAATTTTTCTGAAAAATAAAAAAAATCCCCGATATTTGAATTAATTCCGCCAAAACTAACAGCTCGACCAAAAAATGATGTTTGCATTGTTTGTAAGAAATTTTATTAGCTTTTATTTGATATATCATTTGTTTGATTACTGTTGTTGGTTCTGGAGATATATGCAATTAAGTGGAACCAACTTTTTTTTTCGTTGAAAACCCTACAGTGGGCAATATCTCGAAAACCGAGTGACAGAAAACAAAAAAATTATTTTTCGGAATTAGCGACAGATTTTACATGAGAAAATGAAAGTGGCATTCAAAGTACAAACAACTTTTCATTATTTGTAAACCAGTGTTATCAGCCGCAGAGCTGATGTCGTTCGGCCACCTCGGAGTTGCGATTTGACACCGTTGGACTATTATTTGTGGGGTACCTCAAAGATAAGTGTTACGCTGACAAGGCAGAGACAATTGAAGCTTTAAAGGACAATATTCGTGAAGCCATTGGTGAAATATAGCTGCACACAATCGATAATGTGCTTTAAAATTGGACCAATCGTGAAGGCTACTACATGGCCAGCCGAGGCAGCCATTTGAATGAAATTTTTTTCCATTATTAACCGGAAGGATTGTACATTCAAATTAAAAAAGAAATTTGAGAAAATATTCAGTAGTTTTTTTTATAGTTTTTTCAAAAAAAATGTTATTTGGCTGACCCTTTATAATTTAATATATTGTATATCGTTTTATTTTAATTTTTAATAATTGGTTTTATTTTAATCATAAATATATTAATTATTTTATGATAATAAAAGCTTTGAAGGTAGCGTTAATCTTTGTTATTAAATCATGATATTTTACCATCCCTGCTCTATTTTAAAATTTTTTAATTGTCAATATCCTACTTTGGTGGCTGTGTATTAATTTTAAATCCTTATTTAAAAGTAATTTTAAAAGCTTTGCACACATAAACATTCTCAATCCACTGTTCGGGTGAGCTTGGAAACAAGAACATTGAAAGCTATTGTGTGTTGAAGCTGCACAAGAACTGAATTTATAAGCGCCGATTTCGATGCTTTTATTATCAAAAACTTATTTATATATTTAAGATGAAAATAAAACAAATTATTAAAATTTAAAATAATAAGATATCCAATATATCAAAGTAAATAAATAAATTATTAAATTTGACCAAGATTAATACGAAAAGTAAGAAAAGTTTAGAATTATTTTTTACTTTGTAGTGATTTTGAAGTAGGTTGGTTTTTTTTTTAAAGTTTTTATTTCTTCCTTTTTAGAGAATATGACTTATTTTAAAAGAAGTGTGTAAACTACGTTAACACAATTATTTATGTTCTTAATTTTGAAAATGTTTTTTTCTGTCGTCTGTATTATTCTGTATTCCTTTATTTTTTTAATATATTTGCAGGAATTAATTTTATGTTATATTATTCTTATGGAAAATTTCAAATATGAAACTTTATTCTTAAAAATTTTGTTTTTCTTATTTCTATTTTGTTGGTTATTTTCAATTCCTGCCTCTTCTTTATAATTTATTATTTTTATTAAATAGTGACGCCCTTTTTCGAATGCCGCTTATGTACTTTTTTGATCATACTTTATCATAATTCAACCTTGCCCTGCACCAAATTTCTAGCCTACTTTCTTAATCGTGTTTTGTTATAATTCTGCCGACTCTTGCATCGTTTTCAGTACCCTAGTGTCAATTTTGACTGAGATATAGTGTTTTTGTCGATATTATTCGATAAACATTTTTTTTCTAATATTGCTACACCCCTTTGCCGAATAACGCCCACATTCTTGGCAGTAATTTGTTATACTTGTGCCTATCTCTGTTCTAAATTTTAGTATCCTAGTGTCAATTAAAGCGTGAGTGCACTTGAAACAGGTTTCAAGACATCTGTTTCTTTCACACAACAATCACTATCTTGCTCTCCGTAAACAAATCACTTGTGTGATTGCACATAAAACACATAAGTGCAAGTAAAAAAAGACCTAAGAATTTGTTGCAGTCAATGCAATGATGAATAGATGAATAGATGATTTGGATCATCTGAAAGTTTGAAAGAGATTTGGTTTCATTGATGGCTCATTTATTCAAATGTTATTTATTAATTATTTATTAATTTTATTTTTTTTATTAATTTATTCATTTATTCAAAATGATCATGTTGCCATGTTGTTAGTTTGGAATTATTTATTTTACTTATTTTATTTCAATTAATCAAACAAACTTAATTTATACAATTTATTTTGTTTGCTTATGTGGTGACTTTTGGAAAATTTAAATTATTTTTATTTATTGATATTTAGAAAATAATTCTGTACTGTCATTGTACTGTACTGTGAATTATAAATATTAAGAAATAATTTAATAAATAGTAGAAATAAAAAATAATCAGAAAAACACAGTTAAAAAGCAGTATCCACTGAAATAAATGGAAAATGCAAATCTCCATGTAGAAACCGCCTTTGTTTGTTCTTTTTATGTAAATACTGCTTTTTAGCTCGGTATGGCAGCTATATATTGTGTAGATACGACAGTTTTTGTATAGATATGACAATATGAGTAACTAAAATTGGTATTTAAGCAAAAACTAACTGTTTTTATTTTCCGATCTTAGAGACGAAGGATGACTGATTAAGAAAATACATTTAAATCAATTTTGGTTTTCATGCTAGATACGGCCTTCTTCCTTACGACGGCAGTGCATCTTTCTTAATAATTGTGAGGTTATGAGATCGAGCCTCAAAAATATTTACCAACTTTTCGCTTAGAACAATAAATAGCTTGCAATTATGGATGTTTTTTTTAAAAGTTGATATTTTCCGAAAAACTTAAATTTAATTCTGAAATATACAGTTTATTTATGAATTAATATATTAACTGCATATGATAATGACTTGATGACATATCATAATGACGGGAGAAAAAATTACTTGCCCAGAGCTTTGCCACTACGTTTTATGATATTTTGGCACCTTCCAATTTAATAGTGATTTGAATAGCAAAGTAAGTGTTTACATGAATGCCAAAATTTATGATTCACAAATACTGACAAAACAAAGTTATTCAAAATTATAAGAGCTTTTAAAAATGGAAGACAACAAAGTAAGAGCTGTTATTTATTTAGCATATTTAATGGTTGAAGAGGATCAACAAATTTGAAAAATGTTTGATTACATAATGCTGACTGTCAGTTTCATTGGAATAATTTTTTCTGAAAATTTCAAACGTATTCATAAAAAACCGTTTTCGGTTTCTGCCAGTTTCGGCCCTTTTAGCCAGTTTCGGTTATTCGGTATCAATATGGCCAAAACCGGATATTCGGTTCATTTATTTCAATCGTAGATGTGAGTTCACTTTTATAATGGCCATTTCATTTAAGAAAAAAGTGCAAGCAAAAGAACAATGTTTCTAATTGAAATGATATTTTTGTACTATTTCTAAAGTTTTGTAATTAATAATTGCAGTTGTTTGAAATTGTAAATATGGATGCACCTTTCCGCGGTGTTGGTGGTCGCAAAACTTCGCAGCCTGCAGGCTGCCATAAACTAATGACTTGTTCTGCTCCACAACAAAGGACATGCATACTTGTATAAATATTTATTTTGTATTTATATAATCACATATATGAAAATTAAAGAACTCAAATGATTTTCTGCTTTTCCTCTAATAAATTGTGGCTGTTTATTAACATCTTGTCGAAATTTGTAAGCTGATCATCAGCTGTTCGTTCGCAACAAAATATCTGTCAAAATTTTCACGCAACAAATAAATGGCTGTTGCCAGTGAAATTTCACGCAATCGAGCATAGTACTAGGCTTTAAATTTAAAAATGATCTCTTTATTTATTATTTTAAAGTTGAACTTCAATATTAAAAGAATATTTATCATATATAGGGTAATCCAGAAAATGGTCCACCAGAAATTTCAAAAATGTTCAAATAAAATATCTCTGAGCGCAGAAACAATTGCAATTCGAAATATATCACAGCCAGTGTATGAAGAATCTTAATAATAAAAAGTAAAGAAATTTTAGTTAAAATGAGGCCAAATGCATATTGTTGAAGTGATACTTCTTTGGCTGCGAGTAAAATTCAAAGTCTCTTATTCGTGATGCTTTGCTAACGTTTTCAATTAATATGAAAATTTTCAAAAAATTATTGTCCTTAAGAGGGAACTGAACCCGAACTTTCTTAACTGAGCATCACATAAGAGTCGGAAGCGCTGCCACTATGTCACGCAGGCACATGATAAACAGGCAAACAAAATGTAATTAATATTGAAAGCGTTTTGGTTCGAATCTAGTATATCACAGACACAAATCATGTCTTTTAATTTTCATCCTAAAAGTATACACGGGAAATTTATTTCTTGAAGGCAATAATCATCAAGATTATTCGAAGGCTCCGTCATCGAGTACTATGCAAATGCAATCTAGCATTCAAAAAGTGACAAAGTTGAGAAGACATTTGAAAGCAACTAAAACACCAGCTGAACGCGTTGTTAATATTGAATAAACAGAATATTATTCCATTTCGTATTAATTGAATTTATTTTCAGATACTTTCTCTCTCTATTTTACACCAAAATCTCTCATATTCTTATCTGTTTAAGTAGTTTCACTTCTGCCACGTGTACGTTGCTATACGCGAGTTTTTTTAAATTATCATTTTTAATCATGGAGAGCTTTTTAAACAGATTTATCTTAATTGAAAAACAGTTTCAAAGCGAAATGTGTTAAATATTTGAAGAAATGTGTCAGAGTATGACGTCCGACACGCAAGATTTTGGTGCCTCGGTAGTCGAGTGATTAGCGTGCTTGACTGCCAACTCAGAGGTTCCGGGTTCGAATCCCGGTCTAGGCATGGTCCTACGCTTTAACATTTCTTTAATTCTTTCCTCATTTCTAATCAACTGAAATAAAAAATTCATGAATATATCCGACTTTGGAAGTTGTAGTTAGTGGTTGACTACAATTGACTGAGGTAAAGGGATTCTAATTCGCATGTTGATATTGCGCTCCGCCACAAATACAACATTCTACACTTGCTTCTCTTGATTTCCTTTTCTCTCCTACTTACCTGAGAGAAAAGGTTTGACACCTGAAATCCTTGGTTTAAAGCTAACAAAAATATAAGCTTTTAACAAAAAATTAAAACAAATAAAATGTTTTTTAAAAAATTTTGCATGTAGACTTTCAGTTTCGGTTTCGGCCGAATATTACAGAAATGGCCGAATTTGGGTTTCGGACAAAATTTCGGTTTCGGTCGGACACTATTGGCCACTATAAGAGTGGATGCGTTTACACGATGTCATTTCAGTAACAACAGCTAATGACATCTGCTCTTAATCATTTTTTTGTGACTCAAATAATGAGACAAAATAACGATATTTACACGATGTCACTTAAAAAATGACAAATCTGTAGCCCGTGTAGATGAGGCATAAATATATAAGAAAAAACATGAAATTAAGATTATGGTGAATAAAAATAAAAATCTCGGCGGCAAAAACAGCTTTAAAATGTTAATTTTCAGAAAAGTTGATATATTTGACTTCTTTCAGCCAACACTCCATGGTTATATTTTAGCATGTGGAATTAGAAATATTTTTTATTATTGACAACAAGACAATGGGTCTTCAATCACGTGTTCTGAGATACATTTTAAATTTCAAATCTCTAGCTCATCAGAATGTTGGTTAAAGAAAATTCCAAGATTAGAACGGGATAAGACATACAGGAAATAAAGCTAATGTTTCTTCCTCTAAGCTTAAAAAAAAAAAATCTAATTTCTTAAATAATTCGTAGAATAATTTATGACATATTTGTTTATTCTAATTACAATTTAACGTTTATTATTTTTTGTTTTTGTTAAAATTACCATTTATTATTGTTTATAGATCGTTTTACTACGTTTCCTTGCACCTTAACAATTCAAATGATCTATTGCCATCTATTGCGTTTTACTGCCTTCTGACTCATTATGATATAATTGCATTGCTTGTGGTGTTCGCGAACTCAACCAAGTCGTTCATTGATTGCCGAGAGAAAGAAGCAGGTAGTGCATGTTGTTGTCTTGTTTTCGTTTGGAGTTGAGGAAACACAATTCAAAAATGTTTTGAGTGACAATCAATTGAGATCACTGCAATGAATCACAGTTGAAACAGATGAATAAGTTGAATAAGTTGAAACAGATGCACCCACGTAGGCCATTAGTGTCAATAGTATTCGAGATACAGTGTTTTTAATAATGCCACACCCCTTTGTCGAATAACGCACACTTTTTTATAAAAATTTGTAGAAATTGTGGCTACCGCTGTAATAAATTTCTGTACCCTAGTATCAATATTATGCGAGATACAGTAATTGTCTTATATTGCCACGCCCCTTTTTTCGAATAACGCCCACTTAAGTGACTGTAATTTTTAATATTTAAGCCTGCCCTTGTAATTTTACTGTGAATTTTATTGCCCTAGTGTCAAATTTACTGAGGTACAGTGTTTTTCTTATAGTGACACGCCCCTTTAGCGAATACCGCCCACTTTTATAGACGGAAACCTTCGCGTTTATAGTCTCTATATGTTGGAGCTATTACTATTGAATTATTATTATCACTATTAAAACTTAAATTACTTTTAGTTCTATTTTATTTTCGTTAATATCACTGTCAACAATAGCATTCTTAGTTTGCCATTTTGCTTTAATTTTAATCCAAAAAAATTCAAAAGTTTAAAAAAAGAACAAGAAGAGGTTAGATTTTTTTTATCGAAAAGCAACGTGGCTTATAACATTGTCTTAATTAGTATTCTATAAAATCAATAAAATTAGTTTTATAATCATACAACGTTTTGCATATCATGCTAAAATCAGTTTTCGGTTCATCACAAACACAAAGATTCTTACCTATCTGTTTGTGGTTTGATAATCGTCCGCGAACGAACATTTTGGTGCCTCCTCTGAGGAATCTTTGTTCAGAAGAAACCTCTATCTTTGAAACACATCTGAATCAACAAGTGCCGGCTACAACCTGTCTGGTGTCAATTTAAGCTAACCTCAACTGGACCGGCACGAGCTGCACACGAGATTGCGAACGTCACCTAACCTCAAAGTCGTGAAAAGGGTGAGTTTATTTTTATTTTATTGTATTGATATGTAGGTTTATCGAAGGCTATTAGAAGAAAAACTAAAAGATGGAACAAGTTCAAGAGCAGTTATCTCTTCTAACATCTGTGCAAAAATGCGAGCGTAACTTCAGAAAAGATTCGGTCTCCAGAAAAACTGAAGCATACTTCCAAGTACGCTTAGGAACCTTAACTTAATTTTGGGAGGAGTTTCGTATTAATCATCTCAATCTTATTAAGAAAAAGAACGATCGTGATGTTATGAAAAATTATTTTGACGCTGATGTGGAGAGCCAAATTGAGGAAGCATATATCGCAGCTGTGTCTTCCATTCGGGACGCGTGTGGAAAGGGGTACACACCTCCAACATCAGTGTCACCCGCGACCAATTCAAGCATAACTCCACCATCAGCATCAAAATCTGAAGTGGTTCTACCTGAGGTCAAATTACCTACTTTCAACGGCGATTACGTAGCCTGGCCCACTTTTAAAGAAATATTTGAAGCTAGAGTGCATAACAGCGAGCAGCTAAACGATGTTCAGAAGTTTTATTACCTCAAGGGCGCTCTTTCAACTGACGTATCTCAAGATATTGAGCATCTTAGCCTCGTTGCAGAAAATTACAAAACCGCATGGGATATGCTGAAAAATATCTTCGATAATAAGAGATTGTTGTTTTCGTATTACATGGATGCATTTGATCAGCAGCCCCCTGTGTCACGCAACGACGCATGTGCGATAAAACGTTTCACACAGACGTACCGCTCCTGCGTTACATCCATACAGAAATTAGGAGTACAGATCGATTGCTTATTACATGCTGAAAAAATTATCACCGGCTGTGCGAAGCGATATTGATCGCAAACAAAAAACGATACCCAACTTTTCTGAAGTGTGTGAGCATCTCGATGAGCACTACCAAATGATGATTATGTCATCGAACTCCCAGTCTACCAACAAATCATTGGCTGTTCAAGATACTCAGCGAAAGCAAGAACAGTCTATGGCTTCGAATAAAAGAATTACAAAATCGTTTCATGAAGTTAAAAAATGGTTTGCCCAATTTGCAGCAAAGCTGCTCATCCTGTGCGCGAATGCATTGTTTTTCAAATCATGAATTTAACTGATAAAAGGTCAGCAGTAGACAAGCATAAACTTTGATTTAATTGTTTCAACCTGTGCGGTGGCAGACATCATACTTTGATGCACAAAAATATAACAGCAAACTAATCTTCAACAACATCAATGCACATTGCGACGGCAAATGCTGAGGTTCCACTTGAGGACTCTATGATACCGAGCGCTGAAGCAGTAAGTGAAAAGCCTGTTAATTACGATGTCCTGTTGCCTGCCGCCATTGTTACAATGAACACCGTAGATGGGCATCCAATGAAATTTCGAGCATTCTTGGATCAAAGCTCGCAAGCATCATTTGTATCCGAGCGCACAGCACAGCTGCTGTGTCTCCCAAGAAAAAAAATACACATAAGCATAAGTGGCTTAGCTGAAATGACGATTGGAAGAGGCCACACATCGGTGACGCTTACTATAGAATCATCATTGAATGCTAAAGTTCGCTATAAGGTTAATGCATACGTTTTATGTAAAGTAAGCTCAGTGATGACTGACAATTCGTTGCCATATCAAGACTTGAATCATTTTAATGGCCAAGAGCTATCAGATCCCAAATTTTATGAGCCACAACAAGTCGATATGCTCCTATGTAGCGAATCTTCGACGAGATCATTCTCAGTGAAACTTATCGAGCAGCAATTGGATAGCCTATAGCGTAAGGTGCCACTTTAGGCTACATCGTGTCTGGAAAAATTTTTAATCTACCACCACAAAATGCAACAAGCATCAACACGCTAAAGACGCGTATCAATATCGATGAAATATTGCAAAGGTTCTGGTAACTGGAGGAGTTCCCTGATATCAAAGAAGAATCACATCAGGATCAGTGGTGTGAAGAATTCTACCGGCAAACACACAAGCGTTTGGAGAATGGGTGCTATCTAGTTCGTTTGCCCCTTTTATCAATCACTGAGCCTAAAGTAGTTATTGGTGCATCAAGACAAATCGCTCTAAAACGCTTCTTACTGCTCGAGCAGCGCCTTCAACAGGATTCATCACTCAAGAAAGTCTACCAGGAAACTATCGAAGAATATATCCGGTTGGGGCAATTGAAGCAGGTTACCACACCACAACATCATCATCAACAGCGACATGTGCAACAACAGCCTCAAGCAGTGAACGATTTGGAATCCTCATATACTTGTTGCTATTTATCTCATCATCCCATCGTAAAGGAATCTTCGTCTACGACAAAGGTTCGTATCGTCTTTGACGCGTCAGCTAAAACTAAGAACGGCAAGGCGCTTTATGATATTTTAGCTGTCGGTTCAGCTTTGCAAAACGATTTGGCAGCTGTACTCTCTAACTGTCGCTTCTTCGAGTTTGAATTCATGGCAGATGTCGAAAAAATGTTGCCCAATACCAACGACTTGTTTGGCGAGACGAACCCACCCAAGAAATAAAAGAGTTGTTTTGCTGCACGGTCATGTTTGGCACAGGGTCCGCTCCATTTACAGCGATTAGAACAATGCACCAGATAGCACAGGATGAAGCGAAGCAGTATCCTATGGCAGTTGATGTTTTTTTTTTTTTTTGGATTCGCCAAAGGAGTGAGAAATCTCATAAATACGTATAGCCCGTACTATACGCATGCACGACTTACATTCTAAAATCTATCCGGATCAACCGGAACAGACAGAATGCACCTACGTACTAAAACACACAACCAGTTGGCGAAGTATGAATTTCCACTAAGCACATTAATTGGCTTTTCAGCGGATCTTAAAAATTTTATACAAAAACACGAATTTAATATTTGAATTTAAAAAAGTAAACAACATCAAATAAGTAGTAAACTTTACATAAAACTCCAAAACAAAGAAACCAAAGTAACTATAAATAATATGAATATTAGTTAGTTTGCGGCCACTTAGTTTGCGGGAAAAGAGATTAAACTCTTAAACACCAAACCAATTCCAAATATAACGCAGATATATGTGTAAATATGTTCAAACATATATGTGTATATATATACGGGTCACTATATAATTTTGGAACACCGTGCTAATGTTATTAATTGGATATGTATTTGGGCCAACGCAGGCATAAACTTGCATGGAAAAGAGATAAACTCTTGCGCAACAAACTAAGTAACTAATAAGTCAAATGAATAAGAAAAATTTAAAATTTTAAGCAAACCTATGATATTCAATGGTGTTTACTTCATCAAACGCAATATTATAAAGGAAAAACAACTGAAACGGACTCGAATATATGGAATAACTTCAGCCAACATTTTAACAGAATATAACAATATTATTAACCTAGTTAATGTTTGAAACAAAATTCTAAAATGTATCAATTATTTAAATGTAAAATCATTTTCCGTTTCAAGGCATACACCGAATCACAAAAATTAATTAAGCTGAAGCTATTGTTGAAATCACTACACATACATCGTAAAGGGTCATGAAGGGCAAAATTTGAAGTGCACTGGCTCAACTTAAAAAGCACAAAATGTCTAGTTCCTCTTCTTGGGATTTTAAAGTTAAGAGATGAGAGGACATATTGTGAGTCAATTTCACCACAAAGTAATTTATATAGGAAGGTGACATTAAGCACCATCCTTCTGCTTCTCAGGGAAGGCAGTAAAATTTGCTTAATGCGGGTTTCATACGAAGGAAGAATAATATCTGGGTTCCAACGATGATGACGTAAAGCAAAAAGTAAAAACTGTTTTTGAACCGATTCTATTGCTTCAATGTGGACGTTATATTGAGGGTTCCATACTACGGAAGCATATTCAAGAATAGGTCTTACGAGAGATATATACAGTAATTTAGTAGTGAAGGCATCATTGAATTCTTTCGCCCATCTTTTAATGAAACCAAGAACACCTCTAGCCTTATTTACAGCCAAATTTACGTGGAGATTGAAGCGAAGTTTTGGATCCATAATTACACCAAGATCAACAAAACTATGAACAATTTCTAAGTGGATGTTATTTATAGTGTAATTTGTACTATGAGCAGTTCTACGTGAGAAGGTCATTGATTTTCATTTTTTTAAGTTAAGGTTTAATAGGTTGAAGTTTGAATGTTAACAAACATCAAATGCATGTTGATGACATATTGTCATGAAGGGACTCCATAGAAGGCGCTTTGCATTTGCAACAGCAAGTAATTGGTATGCTTCGAAGTGGAGGTTTCGAACTTTGGAAATTGGCACGCAACCATCCTATGCTTTTGGAGTGTATACCAAGCGAACATCAAGCAACAAAGGGTTTGCTTCACCTTAACTCAAGCTGCACCAAAAAGGCCTTAGGTATGTACTGGAACCCTGTTAATGATAATTTTCAGTTTAATCTCAACTTTGCAATGCCTTCTGCCACACATACCATTCGTTCTACTTTATCGACCATCGCTCGATTCGTTAAAATGGGTCAAACCCGTTATTATCACCGGCAAACTGATTATGCAAAATCTTTGGTCACAAACACTTGGATGGGATGACGCCATTCTAGAAGAAATTCAAAGGCCCTGGATCCAGTTTCAATGTGAGCTGCAACAGATATCCACGTTTAGTGGAGTGTCCCACGTTGGTTAAACACAACCATATCTGATCGCTCCAATGAGCTACATATTTTTTGTGACGTTTTCGACGTTGGCTTTTTCAGCAGTTGCCTAAATGGGTTTTCGATAATTCTGGCAAATATTGTACCAACATTTTGATGGCTAAGTCGAAGGTCATGCCTATCAGACAAAAGCTTACCATCCCGCGTGCTGAGTTATGTGCAGCTGTTTTAGCATCAGTTTTGTTTACTATGTTTTAGCATAGTTGTTTACCTACATCAATCAGCATTTGCGCTTAGACATCGACTTGTTACACACCGTATTCTGGACAGATTCAATGATAGCGTTGGGTTGGATTCGTGGTAAACCTAGTCGATGGAAGGTTTTCATAGCGAATCGCACTACAAAAATATTATCAGTGTCCACAAGGGACCAATGGCGTCACGTTACATCAAAAACAACCCTGCCGACTTTTCAAGTCGCGGACTTAGTCCAGAAAAGCTATCAAAATGGCATTTGTGGTGGAATGGACCAAAGTCACTAAGAGAAGCGGACACAACCCGTCCTGAAACAAGAATAGATGCTCAATCGGTGCTTATATCAGTAGAAGACGAGCTAAAACATTGTAGCGTAAACGTTATCTATATTGAGAAGCAATTTATCGGAAAAATAGTTGGAACCTTTTCGTCCCTATCACACCTTATTAGAGTCATCGCATATTGCAAACGTTTTAGTTTTAACTGTAGGCGCCAGCGAAATGATCGTCGTAATACCACTCTATTCGTAACTGAACTGAAACAAGGTCTCGCGAGCGTAGTGCGTATGATCTCCGGCTCGGCGGACGATTAAGAGAATCGTAACTATCAGCGTATGAAAAACACCCATTTATTTTACCATAAAAACATATCTTTACTGAATTAATTGTAAAACATAGCCACTTGGCAACACTTCACGGTGGCGCAACCTTAACGTTGAATCATATCAGAAAAAGATTTTGGATAATTAATGGGAGAAATGTAACCCGAACATTAATCCATCAATGTTTTACATGTTATAGACACAAACCAAAACTATCGCAGCAGCTGATGGGTGACCTGCCAGCTGAACGTGTGCGCCCAGCTAGAGCTTTCACTTCGGTTGGAGTGGATTACGCCGGGCCTCTTCCCATCTTACCATACAAGGGTCGCTTTATTCATTTGCCTTGCAACGAAAGCTGTCCACCTTGAACCTGTGGGAGATCTCTCCGCAGACTCATTTATTGGAGCACATAAGCGTTTTATCGCCAGGAGGGGACTATGTAAAGATCTCTTTAGCGATTGTGGCACTAATTTTGTAGGTGCAAACCGAAAGCTGCGCGCAAATAGGACTGCCTATAAAACTTATATCGATAAGTAAATTTTACCATTTCTTGTCGAACATCAGATTCAGTGGCACTTCATTCCCCCCTCTACCCCTCATTTCAGTGGTTCGTGGGAGGAAATCGATGAAGCATCACCTTAAAAGAACTATCGGTGAAAGGGTTTAACGTTCGAAGAATTATCAACTGTACTTGCACAAATTGAGTCATGCCTCAATTCAAGACCACTGTGCCCTTTGACGATTGACCCTGAAGACCTTTTGGTTTTGACACCCGGCCATTTTTTGACCGGAGATGCACTGTTTTCACCACCAGTTCCAGATATCGAAAAACTTAGTCTAATTGGTCGTTGGCGTCAATGGAGTCAATGGAGTGGCGAATATCTATCGCGTTTGCAGAAAAGGCCGAAATGGTTACAATCCAGACCAAATTTACAATCAAATGATATTGTATTGATCAAAGATGAGCGGGTATCTTGCAACTATTGGCCACTCGGACGAATAATCGAAACGCGCGAAGGAGCAGACGGTCTTGTGCGCGTAGTTACTTTGCGTACGCAAAATGGTATACTGAAGCTGCCATACCAATTTAAACCGCAATCATACACTTTAATTTCAATTTGCAACATTCACTCCTTTGTATAGCCTCCAATTCCGGAAGGTGGCCGAAGAATTGAATTACTGATTGAATTACTATTCTGATCATTCGGCGAAGATCATTCCGGGCCAGAATGTTGGAGCTATTACTATTGAATTATTATTTTCACTTTTAAAACTTAAATTACTTTCAGTTCTATTTTATTTTCGTTTCTATCAATGTCAACACTAGCATTCTTAATTTGACATTTTGCTTTAATTTGAATCCAAAAAAATTAAGAAGTCTAAAAAAAGAACAAGAAGAGGTTAGATTTTTTTTTATCGAAAAGCAACGTGGCTTATAACATTGTCTTAATTCATATTCTATAAAATCAATAAAATTAGTTTTATAATCATACAACGTGTGTTTTGCATATCTTGCTAAAAGCAGTTTTCGGTTCATCACAAACACAAAGATTCTTACCTATCTGTATGTGGTTTGATTATCGTCCGCGAACGAACACTATATGTTGACAAAAAAGTACGGCGATCGGGAAATTACTTTAGAAATAATCGATCTCAATACATTTACAAAAAAAAAAACATATAAACCAACGAACTTGAGAACATCCCCTTTTCTTTAAGTCGATTAATAAGTCTAGGAGGTCGAATAACGTCGCCATTTAGACTCCCCTGGCTCACATTCGACATTAGGTTTCTTAACCCTGCCCTTCGACCTTTTTACACTACTGGGCCGTCTTCGTTGGCCCTTTTTTTATCGTCTTTGGCTATATTTTTACCCTTTTTAAAGTATCAGACCGGTCTAAAATTTGTTTGGGGATTTAGGGACGTTTTATTCACTATTATAACTCGCGAGTTATCAATAACTTTCGAATTTTTGTATGGAAAACTTAAAAGTTATTCAAAACTCTCGAGTTATGAAAGTGAATAAAACGGCCCTTAGTGAACTATTCAACAAAATATTTAAACAGAGACTCGCTAGCCATATTCGTTCACCGAAAAACAAGCATTTTGGGATTAAAACTTCAAAACTTTCATAATAGATATATACCTTATATCTTCATTTATATGACTTCGAAAAATGTACCCAGATTTGGTTGCGTTCCAAAAAGAGCAATTATTTTTCAATCTGAAAATTTGGTAAAATTGAAAGCATCAAAAACAAAATAATGAAAAACTACTTATTTTGGCTTTACAAAAACTAAGTTTTTGACAATAAGCCTAAATCTGTCTATAAAAATAGTTGCATACAGCAATAAAATTGAATTTTTAACAAAAAATCATGTTTTTTACCAACTTTAAAAAATGAAAAAATTACTCCGACGTCGTCGGACTATTTTCGACAACGCGACGTCTACTAACGACTTTTGGGGGAACTTCCTTATACATGACAAGGTTTTTTTAGTAGGGATCCCTAATCGCTTCTCCCTCCCTTTTCCGAGATATAGCAATTCACAAAAGTCACTGTAGACGATATCGTTCAACGAAGACGGCGGAGGGTTAAAGACCCATTCAAGTTTTTTTAACGAAAAAACAATGCATTAAAAGATTTACTGTAAAGTGACTGTTTATTTTTAGTATTTTTTGTTTTTGCTTTATATTTACTTAATGTTTTAAGAACATTTTACTAATTTTTTTTGATAAAAAAATATAAATTAATATAACCAGAATCCGTAATTTATTAAAGCACCTGAAATATGCGGTGGACACCATTTTTCAGAGATTGTTCATCCAAAAAACAAAAAGAAAATATATAATTTTTGTTTAAGCTTTTAATCGACAATTTTTATTTAATTGACTTAAGACTTTCTGAGACTATTTTTACAATGTTATGCATTCGAAAAATGTAAAAAATAAAATTTATTTTTGGTTGCCAAAAAACTTTTTTGGGTCCTTTAAACTACATCGATGCCAACTTTACTTACACGTGCAACTTTCAGGACTGCACATTTTTATTATTGCAAGTGTTTATAACCGCGAAGTGGTAACAAATTAAGTAAACATATTTTTGAGTGATAAGCACAAACAATTTTTCAATTTTGACTTTTAAATATTCGTAACGCACGTCCCATCGACTGTTAAAATTTTGTTTTAATCAGATTGCTCTTTAAGTTTTAAAAAATAGTTTTGTGTCCTTTTGTATGAAGTTGCTTTGAAAAAGAAATAGTTTTTTGCCTCTCCTGAAAATTTTAAAATTTTGAGTTGTGGCACTTGTGAAGATCGTGTGCGATATAATTTTTTTACCGTTCAAATTAATTCTAACATTAAATTCAAACAAACATATAAAACTATAAATAAAATATAAACATAAAAAATCCTTGAAAATCCTCGAAAATCCGTGTGAAATTCTTAAAAATCCGTAGATTTACCTTATTTTGTCGCTGTTGTCCATTTATCTGTGCAAGGCTTAAATATCCGAAGAAATCCGGAATTTCAGTGTAGTTGGCATCACTGCACCAAACACGAGTCGCAGAGAGTGACGATGAGCATTTCATTTTAAGTTCTCTCTATTCGACAAAAGTGCTGTAAGCACAGAGAATAGCAAGAGGGCTATAGATTGAGCTATAGGGGCATTCCATCGTGACGTACACGACATTTGTACAACTTTTGCTATGTTTCAAAGAAGCTTGCTAAAAATGTAAGTACTTATGCATTATTCTTTTAATTATTTTAATAATTTAAGACCTCTTACACTTTTAGAAATAAGATTTAGCAAATTTCTCTTCATGGTTAAAAGAAAAAAAACGATCAAATGTTGTGTGACGTACCCGACAAAAAAAGTTTTAATGATATAAGGATTTATCACGAAAATTCAGCTAAACCGTAAATGCAAAAACAAAATATGGATATAATAATAAAAATATGCATTTTGAAGATAACTATACAAAGTCAAATTTGGAAATTAAACTTAAGAAAAATGTGAAAATGTATAAAAAGCAAGCGTGACGTACACGACATACTGTGTGACGTAAGCGACACGTACGAATTTAAACTATTTTATTGGTGTTTTTTACTTTGAATGTTGGTGTTTCGGCATTCATGCTGTATTCTTGAGTGTGAATTTCGTCTCCAATGTACTGCAGAATGTGAAAGTTTATACGTCTGTGATGAGTTGCATAGGCATCCATGGGGATTTCTCATTGACGTGTCACTTACATAAACTCTGTATCTCGGTTAATATTGACACTAGGGTACTGAAATTGAAATGATATGGGGGTGGAGAGATTCAGTACAACGCACGACGAAAAAGTGGGGTGTGGCACTTAAAAAAATTTATTTTTTTCGATTAATATTCTTACTAGGGTACTGAAATTCGGTAAAGGTGCAGGTAGAATTTTTACAAATCACGATTGAGAAAGTTGGTGGGACTCAACAAAGGGGCGTGTCACTATTAGAAAAACTCTGTAAGTTGGTTAATATTGTTCCAAGGATACCTATTTGGTACATTGATACATTTTTCAAAATATCTAAAACTGTCAAAGATTGAGATAAAAAATATATATTTTTGATAAAAAGTTTTCTGTTAAGTTTTTAAAAAGAGTTTTTCACCATATTAAAACCAATTTTGAAAATTTAAGAAAGGATAAAAAGTTACAGTCTCAAAATATGTTCAAATTTTAATATTTTTCAGCTTTGATGGGACATTTTTCGCAAACTCAAAAAGATAATTCAACTTTGGGTTCACAAATTTAAAAAACATATATTTTAAATATGAACATTTAAATACGATCGAAATCCGCCACCGCATTTAAAAGATATAGTGCCATTATTGAAAAAAAGACAAATTTTCAGATTTTTGCCTATAACTCCTAAGTTCGAACTGATGATGAAAAACGAATACCATTTTTAAAATCTGCGTTTAAAATTCATCTAGAATTGATAGCACTTTATTCTGCAACTTTTGTTGTTTTCCCATATTGTCCTTACGCAAAAACTTCCGTTTACTGTGTGACGTACGCGACAAAAAAATAACTGTTAATTTTTAAATACATTAAAAATTAAAAAGGCTGGAGATTCAGTAGTTTTACAATTATTGACACTTTGTCTGTTTAGTAGTGATTTGAAAAAATTCCACCTCCACTCTTACTCTAGTGATGACAATATATATCTTTTAAACGTGACGTACACGACATTAATTTGCCAATTATAATATAATCGATTTTAAACAAATGTAACTATTCCTTGGAGAAATAAAGGTTGTGATAGTAATAACACGATATGCGGTATTGAATAAAATCAATAACATAACAATTAGTTACGTATATAAAAGGCAAAATTGAGAAAAACTTTGAGTAAATTTTTAGCATTGTTCTCGTTGACGATATCATAAGTATATATACATATATATATTTATCATTGCAGTGATGAGCCAGAAAAAAGATATTGCACCATAAGGGACTTAACTCATGTAGGTTCACTGCCCCGTTGTTAAAAATTAGAAATTTTGCTTTTTTTTTTTGCTAAAATATAACGCTTTGCGTGGAATGCCCCTATAGATGAGCTATAGCTATATACAGCTAGAAATTGTGTATGTATGTGTGTGTAATTGGGTTCCTGAATAGTTTCTATTTACATTTGGACCCGGTAGGTGGCGCTTTAATCGGGTTCTAGGAAATTATTTTTAAACGGTTTATATTGAAATTTTTAATGTTTTTGTGTGGGTTTCTGAAAAGTTTAGAATTATCCCAGTACGCAATGACAGACCTGCAGCCTACCGCTTTCGCTGCCTTAAAAAGGCCTTCTAGTAGCACTCTTTTAAAACTGCATGCAAAACCTATTCTTTCGATGAGGAGTGTTAGAGCACTGATGTAAGCAGGCCTGATTACACAACTTCATTAAGCATGGCAGTAAAAGTTATTTTTATGCACTCCTTCTCATACTATCTCTTACATGAAGCCTACATAGACTGCTCTTGAGTGATGATTAAATCGCTTCCCAAATTACAGCAAAAAGAAGCTGTATTTTTAATAACGAGGGGGAAATTTAACTTTAATATAAACTGGGGAGTAGCTATAAATAAATGTAAATAAATAAAAACTCGAAAGCGCTGCTCAAAAGAAAATAAAGAATAAGAGCCGCAGTTGCTCATTGAACACCGCTGTATCGGCACTTTACAGGGTGTTCACCGGTGGACCGAACATGCCGCCCGCCTTGAACGAGTGCAAGACGCTACCAGGAACCCTGCCCTGATAAGACCCATCCAAATATGGAGTTTTGGGCCAACGGCATGCTAAACCCAGCCGGGAGACTGCCAGGCTGCATTATTCGCGCGTAGACATCGACACCCAGAATGAGTCGCAGTGGAGCTCGCTTGTGAAAGTGAGGATCAGCCAGATTGATGTTCTGATAGCTCTGGGTGATCCTCTCGTCGATGTCTTTCGCCGGCGTGACGACCTCCAACCGGCGCTCAACCAGAGCCGTCGTGTGTACCTGGACGCTCGATCCATAACGACCTCGCAGCGCTAGCGTACATACCTCCCGACCATCTACCATGCTCGTTGGAAGCCTCCATCTTCTTACCAATTTGATGGCGATTTTGGTGTGAGGGAGGCACGCATCGAGGAGCGCCCGTTCCTGCACTAGGCCAGCATTAGCCCAGGTACTCACAACAGCTGTGGGGAGCAGCGAGACAACGTGTTGAAGGCTCGTCGTTGTTGGTCTTGTGGGGGGAGACCGCTTCGGGAATTGGTCCCTCGACGATGTCGCAAATGGAAGCATCGACTGCGGTCTCTTCTGGGAAGGGGACCGCTTCGGAAAGTGATCCCTCGAAGCCGACGCAGACGGTACAGTCAACTGCGGTCCCTTCCCAGATGAACTCTTCGATTCCACCCCAGACCTCGTTGCTTCGCGAGCAGCTGCGGATGTAGGCTGCAGTTTAGGCTGCTTTGCGCGAGAACGTCTTCCACGCCTTCTTGAATGGGCTCGACCTGTTCGGGTCCGAGTGTGCGGATGCAGCATGCTGTGGTGATCTTCACCGCTTTGACAGCATCTCACATCGCTCCGACAGTCCTTTCGCATATGAACGGCTGAAAGGCAGTTGGAACAGTAATAATGGAGTAGTACTGTTCTCAACCGCTCCTCCAGGTTCATAGCTATGAACCGCCGGCACGACATGAGATTATGCTCCATGGAGCACAAGCGACACTTTGGGATCATTTCGCTGCGCGTCACCACGGGGACCACACGGGACAGCACACTTCACACTGGTGGACTCGATGGCGAAGGAGCACTGGCTGCGGGGACTGGTGCACGCTCTCGCACCGTGTCTCGCTCAATGCCATCTCGGAGTCCGTCTGGAGAAGCATCTCTTCCAGCAGGTCACGCACGATGTTGGTGGTTGACATCCTGAAACGAGACGGAAAAGAAAAGAAAAAGAAAAGAAAAAAGAAAAGAAACATGTAAGAGAATAAAAATGGTGACGGAGCGTCGGCGGTATTGCGACCAGCTTCACTATAGGTCGTGTTATGCAACCTCTCCCGGTGCGGATGTCCGCAACACGGACTCTATTGTCGCTACCGACATAGGTTTTTAAAATTCGACCGATTCGCCATTCATTCGCGGGTAAATTATCATCTTTGACGATGACATTGATGTCTAATTGAGGAGTTTTCCATTTCGAACGCCGATGCATCTCTTTCAGGTATTCATTTTTCCATCGGTGGCAAAAGTGCTGATGCATCGCCTTGATTTTTTGCCAACGATTGACAAGAGTCAGAGGCTGATCAGTTATTTCTGGCTCCACTGGAGATAGCAGTGGGTCGCCGACCAAGAAATGACCTGGAGTAAGAGACTGAAATTCAGATTTTCGGACATGGCGGAAAGAGGCCTCAAATTAAGACACGCTTCGATTCGATTCAGTAAAGTTGAAAATTCCTCGAAAGTATACTTCATACTTCCGGCCATCTTTTTGAAATGCGTCTTAAAGCTTTTTACTCCAGCTTCCCATAAGCCTCCCATATGGGGAGCACCAGCTGGAATAAAGTGCCATGTAGTTTCTTGATGCGAATACTGGGATAGTATTGCATCATGTGACGCAGTTAAGAAGGCTTTGAAATCCTTTTTGAACGTGTTTGACGCTCCAACAAAGTTTGTACCGTTGTCGGAGTACACGTTAGCTGGACAGCCACGTCTCGCAGTGAATCGAGAGAAAGCTGCCAGAAAAGTAGCGGTCGATAGATCGCTGGTGGCTTCAAGATGAATTGCCTTAGTTGAAAAGCACACAAACAAACAAACATAGCCCTTACTTATTCGACAAGATCTACCAATGTAGCTTTTAATGTCGAATGGGCCTGCGAAGTCAATACCAGTCGCAGCAAATGGCCTTGAAATGACAGTTCGCTCAGCTGGCAGCGCAGCCATTATTTGTGTTCGTTAGCGTTTCATGTGGATTACACAAGTTTTGCAAATGTGCAAAGTTGATTTTATAAGGGTTTTAGCACGCGGGATCCAATATTGCATCCGAATAAGTTGAAGCACTAATTGATTCCCTCCATGAAGTGAGATCTCATGGACGAAACGTACTAAAAGGCGTGAAAAGTGGCAATTATATGGTAACATAATTGGATGCCTTTCACCATATGATAGGATTAATGAAGAGGCTAGCCGTCCACCAACACGCATTAACTTGTCGTTGTTCAACAATGGATTTAGAGCAAGAATGGGGCTCTTTACTCCAATTATCTGATTTGTTTTCAAACAGTGATATTCGTTTGGAAAAGCTACTTTTTGACATAAGAGTGCCAATCGTGTTTTCACAAATTTGATTTCTGCCGTTTCTAGGCATGTTGATTTTTTTGAAAAGGACACACGATACTTGGGTTGGGAGCGATGCAGAAAGCGAAACACGTGCGCTAACACTCTTAATCCACGCGATAACGAGGAAAACCGCTCTAAAATATCTTCATATTTCGAAAAATAGCAGCTTAACAGCTTTGCGCTCAAGCGAAGTTTCTAGAGCAGGAGGTTGCGTCATTCTTGGCCAAGCCGATCGTTCGAGCGAGAGCCAAGAAGGTCCATGCCACCAAAGAGTATTATCGACTAACTCTTGTGGCGTAACTCCACGCGTTGCTAAATCTGCAGGGTTCTCATGTGTGTCTGCATGAAACCAATTGTGAATTCCGACCTTCTCTGCCACCTTCGAAACTCTATTGGCTACGAAGGTCGTCCAGGAACAGGGGGGCTTACAAAGGTTCAGTGAAATAGCGCCCATTATTCATAATGAAATAAGAACCAAAATTTTGGGCTTTATTTCATTTTATTTGGGCGTTATTTCATTTTTTATTTTGGGCTTTATTTCATTATGATATAACGCCCAAAATAAAAAATGAAATAAGGTCCAAAATATTTTAAATGATTTGCTTTGAAAATATTTTGGGCGTTATTTCACTTTTGATTTGGGCGTTATTTCATTTATTTTGGGCTTTATTTCATTTTTTATTTTGGGCGTTATTTCATTTTTTATTTTGGGCGTTATGTCATTGGGCGTTATTTCACTGAACCGCTTACAAAGCCACGCAAGCACTATCCTCCAACTCCCAAAAACATGCGATCTGTTGATCGATCGCAACTTCACTATAATGGCTCAAACATGTTGTAAGGCTGGAGATTTCGTTACAAGGCATAGGGCCTGTGAAAATCCAGCCGAAAACTGTTTCTTGCGCCAAAAGTGATCCAAGAATATTGCGTTGAATGCCATCGAGAATGATGGCAGGGTACAAATCGCCACCGATAAGTACGTCAACTTGATCACTTCTGAAGAAGTGCGGGTCTGCCAGTTGTAAATCCGGCAAACTCTTGCACAAAGAAGGATCAATGAAGCATGACGGCAGATTCCCAGTTACGTGACAGCACAAATGCTGTAGCTTCTATTTGAAATTGCCTATTAATAAGCGAACTGAGAATTATTTCGCAAGCTTTCGTCACTTGCGCTGAAACTGCGTTATTAAGCCCCGAAACTTCAGCGCTTACGGCTCTTGTGGGTAACTTCAATAGCTTCTGCAATCTTTCAGATACGAACGTACCTTCAGAGCCAGAGTCGATCAGAGCTCTGGTTGTGTACGCTGATCCTAGGTGACATACGGTCACCATTGCTGTACCAAGCAATACGTGCTTGGTAGTGGTAGCGAAGCATGATTGAACGTCATTGCTAGTGGACTGTATTTGCGTAAAATGGGATTGTGTGTTAGAGCCCGGGGGGTTGGGTCGAGAGCTCGACCTACTTGAGTCTACACTCGAAGTAGGGGATTGGGGTGGAGTCGAGTCTCGATGCAAGAGAGTATTATGACGTTGTTTGCACATCACACACGAATACTGACTCTTGCACTCTTTCACCTCATGAGAATAGGCTAGGCAATTGAGGCAAAACTTATTTTTGCGAATCATTGCTAGCCGATTTTGAGTATCCATTCTCAGAAAACGGGGATAAAAGCGAAGTGCGTGCTGTTCGGTAGAGCACAGCTTACAATTTGCTGAAGTAATTTTAACTGGGTAGTTATTTAATTTTTTACCAGATGAATTGCTCTGGTTTGGTTTAGAGTTGGAGGAAGATGTGGTGAAGTTTTGTCTAGGTTTTGCGCCGCGAGAGCTGCGAATATCAGACACGGTTTCAAGAGTTTGAAACCGACTGGTGAGGAAGGAATCGAGATCAGTCCATTTCGGAATTTCGTTCTTATTCGAAATAGACTGCTCCCATAATGAGAGCGTGACCTCTGGCAATCTTGTCGAACATTGGTAAACAAAGATTGCATCCCAGTTATTGATATCAATGTTGTGCATTTTTAGAGCAAAAACACAACCATTGATATCTCTTTGTAGTTTTTTAAGTTCTGTGCCAGATTCTTTTGGCACATGGTGTAAATTAAATAATATTTTTAATTGGCTGTTGACCATGATACGCTTGTTTTCGTATCGGTCAGATAAATCTTGCCAAGCTTTTGCAAAACCATCATTGGTTAAAGGAGATTTTCGTACAATCTCTTTTGCTTCTCCCCGTGTTTTTTGATTTAAGAGGAATAACTTTTCCACTGACGTTAGCCGCGAGTTCATTATGTAAATGGCCGTAAACATGTCTCTGAAGGACGGCCATGAGAGGTAATCACCACTGAAAACCTCAGTATCGCATGGTGGCACAGGCATGCTGTGGCCCATGACTGCCGCCGGCTCTGAAGCAATTGTTTGCTTCGAGGGCTTATTCTGAGAAAACTCAGATATTCTTCCTGCTACCCGTATATAGGATTGATAGCAGGCGCGATACTTTTTTTTAATTGATTCAAGATCTGAACCGTCGTCATTGGACATTTTGTCCAAACAAGCATCATATGCGGCTTTAACTTTTCTCCACTGGGCTTTTAGCTCTTCACTTTGAGCCTCCAGGGAGAAAACGTCATGAGTTTCCACGGCATTAAAGTCCGTTTCAAACTCTACCAGCGCATCAGACAGACGAATAAATGCCTTTAAAGCGGACATTTTATTTTGTCTTGTAATAATTTAATTTTTGTAATAAATGATATACGTAAAAAAAAAACAGAAATCTATAAATATATAGACAAATGCGAACAACAACAAGTTATATAAATTTTTTTTTTTTTTTTTTTAATAAAATATATAATTATAAATAATATATATATATGTCTATATATATTGCAGTAAAACCCAAATAAAAACCAATTAATAAAAGAAAATTAAAATTATTTTGTTTAATTTATTTTATTTTATCAATAAACAGTGAAAACAATTTTTTTTTTTATAAATTTCTTTTTTATTTTTAATTTATTTAATTAATATATTTGATGAGTTGGAATAAGAACCCTCTAGGAATAGTTGAATTGTTGAATTGTAGAATTTTTCAATCTCAAGCGCGTTGAGATTGATACCGAAGAAATATATCAAATATGAAATGGAAGAGATATAAAAGGTCAGTTAGAGGTGGAGTTTTGGAATGGAATTTTATTGTTCTTACCAGCTTGATAGTTCGTTATAAAGTGTTCTTAAATCTAAGTAGCTAACTATGATTGAGCTTAAATATAAAAAGAAGAAAGCAAATGAAAGAAATAAGATGACATTTTCAGTTGGCGTGAAGCGCCATCTTAGGGTACGTAGAAGCGACAGTTTTTGGTATAAACATTGCCGCCCGCCTTGCAGTATTGCTGCAATTAAATTCGTAAACACAAAGTTATATAAATTCCAATAGAAGTACTTCAAAATATAATTCAGTAGTAATATTCAATATCTTAAGTAATAATTAAATTCATTATAAATATGAAAACTTAAAAATATAGTGCATTTGCATTTTATTCAGTCATTATTTTAGAGCTGGAAAGTGCGTGTAAGTAGGATTTTGTGTTTTTTTTTTTTTTTTTAATGAATTTAATGGTTTTAGTTTGCGCATGAACCTGAGAGAATATAACCGAATACGGTGTTTTGAGCTACAGGGAGACCATTATGGCTCGGTATTAACCCTGGCAGGAGAATTTTGGAATACAAATCCGCACCCAGTACCAAGGATATGGCACTGGAACGGAAAAAATGTGGATCTGCCAGTGTTATTTTATTTATTTTTTTGTTTATTTATTTTTTATTTATTTATTATAATGATACAACTTAGGACATTAAGATGAACTAATCTTATAAAACTGTCCTAACGATAAATGAGGCATGTGTCTTGAGTTTATTAAATTAAAATTATTAAACCTAACTTTAAATACATAATAATTTAACTAAACTTAACTTAAAATATAAGAAGAGTTATTCAAATACAAGTTTGTACAAGTATGAAGGTTGCTTTGTATATATAATTTTAGCGTTTTAAGGTCTAGGTGCTGGTCAAAAGTCCTGTTGAATATTACTTTGGCTAAGGAAGAAACATGATCAGTTCTCTTTAGGTTAAAGATGTACCTTGTAATGTTGTTAAATAATACTTTAAGCTTTTGTTTACTTTCTGAATCACAGTTTGCGAATAGTTCGCTGCCATATAGTAGAGTGGGAATAAGATAAGATTTTGCCAGTATCATTTTAATTTTGTAGGGTGTAAAAAATTGCGACGCCCACAGGGATCGTAGCATACCATACACTTTTCCAATAGTGGAGTTGATGTGATGTTTCCACGATAAAACTCCATCAAACAAGATTCCTAGATTCCTTGCACTGTGAACGTACTCAATTTCGGTTGAGTTCATAAGAACTCTCGGAAGATTTGTAGTATCAATTTGTTTCATAGATATAACTAAGCATTTCGATTTTAGAGGATTAAGACATAAACCATTTTTCTTTGTCCACTCATGAATGTCGCTCAGGTTACTGTTCAGTTTCGCTACGCAGTTGTTTATTTGGTCTCGGCTACAGCTAGTGTACAGCTGTATATCATCAGCGTATATGTGTATTTGACAGTTGCGTAGAGCATAGGGTAAATCATTGATATATAATATAAACAAAAGTGGACCCAAAATAGAGCCCTGTGGTACGCCTCTCGCAACAGGAAGTAAATTCGAAAATTTACTCTGTATATTTGAAGAAAGATGAACTGTCTGATGCCTATTTGTAAGGTATGAGTCAAATAGTTTAACAGCAGTCGAAGAAAAATTGTACATATATAGGAGTTTTGTGAGCAGAATTTTGTGATCTACTGAATCAAAGGCTTTAGAGTGATCAAGCAGTGTCAGAAAAGATATTTGATTCTCATCAAGTGACCTGCGAATATCTTCCGAAACGTCAATTAGTGCAGTTATGCAGCTGTGCTTCTGTCTAAAACCCGATTGCCGTTCTGAAATAATATTGTTTACTAAAAGGAACTTGTTTATTTGTTTTGCCATAAGAGACTCAAACACTTTGGACAAATAAGGCAATATCGCGATTGGGCGATAACTTTTATCTGATTTAAGCATGGGAATTATTTTAGCAATCTTCCAACATTTTGGAAACGAGGACGTCATTATTGCAGTGTTAAAAATATGTGTAATATATGGCAGCAATTTCGGTAGAAGGCCTTTGATAAATTCCGGATGAATTTCATCAATTCCACAAGCATTAGACCTTATTCTAAGAAAACTTTCTAATACATCTAGCACATCAACTCGACTAAAACAAAATAAACCTTTACCAAATTTTACTAAATTTTTACCTATACCAATATTACGAATTTCTTTCCATTTTTGCTTACTGCTTACTGCGTTGCTAAATTTCCTTTCATAGTATATGGCTTTAGCAGCTTTAACTTCCTTTACAACCTGCCTTCTTAAGTTTTTATATTCCTCTAGAAAGTAAGAGGTTTTAAATCTTCTCCAGCGTTTGTAAGCTACATCGCGTTTATCAATTAGAGTTTTAATTCGTTGGCTAAACCGTGGCTGTTGACCCTGCTTAATCGTTCTATTTTTTTCTGGTACATAGTCCTTAAACAGATTATGGACATTCCTTTGCAGAAATTCAACCTGGTCGTTTACAGAAGTCATACTTCGAATAGCATCCCAGTTAATAATGTCCATTTCAAGACCAAGTCCTTGATAGTCGATATTCTTAAAGTCACGGTAAGTAAAAGTAAGAGGTGGCTCATTAAGATTAATGTCATATGTCAGAAAAATAAGTTCGTGTTTGGAAAAGCATGGGACAGAGAGTTGGTCATATAGATTCATTTTCAGTCTATCAGAAATAAATCTAATAATGTACTGTTTGTCCTAGTGAAGTGTGTTGGTGTGGTGGTGTTTGCTGCATATAGACCTAATGATGTCATTTCATTGAGAAGTCCATCGTCATTTAAAATATTGCAATTAAAGTCTCCAGCAATAATTATGTTTTTATAATTTAAAGTCAGACCCTGAAGTTTAGCAAAGAATTGTTGCAAATCAATATTTCGATTGGGCCTATAGACGCAACCAATAAGAAGACTTAAAGTACCTTTAGCTATACTTAAGAACAGATATTCTATGGTGTTATTACGATCTGATCTGCTATGAAAGTCGCAAACTATACCTTCCCTAACATAGATTGCTACTCCCCCAGCATGGCCCTCTCTATCAGTGCGAAAAAGATTGTAACCACGAGCTTTAAATAAATTATCGTTCATTTCTGATACAAACCAAGTTTCTGACACAAAGATAATATCAACCCCTGAACCCTCAAATAAGAACCTGAACTCATCAATTTTCTTAACTAAGCTCTGAGCATTGATATGACAAGTTTTTAGACCAGACTGGACCTTACTTAGAATACGAATCATGTTGTAATTGCTATCAGTAGAACCCCCGCTGACATTAATTTGTGCGTTCATCTGTAAATTTCAAGAAGGCATTTGTATGAAAGATTAAGGTAGTAAAGTGCAAAAAATATTTTACAAAAGTGTTTTTATAAAAGTTACAATTTCTATTACCATCACTGTTACTTTTAAAGAAAGAATATAAAGAGAAATTATGAGTGGAATGAAAAGGTAAGTTTTTGAGATGAGTGAAAAATATAAAGAGAAATATGTGTAAATAAAGCTGTTTATATAACTTAAGATAGATTTTAAATACTAAGAGACAGATGCTGCGGAATCCTCTGCTCCAAAAAAAGAGTTCAGTTGCTGAAACGACTCAATTAGTGTGCCTCTTTCATTCTCCGCTCGCTTGATGTATACCAGGCCACGCATAGTAAACACAGCTGACAATCGTTTTTGTTTTTTATAGCGGATTGCCGCTCGCATAATCTCAAAATTTACCTTGGTCAAGCATTCATTTATGTATATTGGAGTTTTTGAGTCGAATCCAGCGTGTTCCTGTTCCTGTCCAGACAAAGAGAGTTCCTGTTAGTCCGCCTGAATCTAGAAATGGACTTTAAGACGAAGTTTTTGTCGTAGGGTGCTGCAAGTCGTATACGAATTGGTGGGCAGTCAGCATTGCTTTGTTTGTTGCTGTACTTCACGCGGTACGCACTCTTAACTTCAGGAGGAGTTATGCCAATTAAAGTGCAAATCGTATTAAATACACCCAATACGTCTTCCTGTGGACTATGGGGAATACCACAAATACGCAGGTCACAAGCAACAGCGGCATTATCCTGCTTGGCGAATTGCGACTTGAGCTCTGTAACCTCTGCCTGTAGATTAAGCAAATCCCTCGAAATCTTCATATCCATCATTTTAGAATGGTTCCGCAGTTCGGTAAACTCCATTTTAAATGGCTTCATATCCATGCATACATTTTCGACGGCTGCCACCCTTTTTTCAAATATTGATAGCGTCGATTTTATATTCATGTTGTGGAAAGCTGTTTTAACTTTGGAATCCATCGATTTTGGAGGAATGCGTTTCGTCAAGTGATCTTCTACTTTCATAATAGTTTCAATTTTAACATGACTATCAGAATGAGCGCGTATAACAATGGAACAAACAGCTTCGTCTCCGATTTTGGTGGTTGCAATCCTCAAAGACTGTACCATCGTAATGGAAATACGACTGACAGAAGTGCATGGATCAAGAAGTGCTCTTGCGGTGTGGAACCGCCCATCAACTTGAAGCTTTACTACAGCTGTTGGATACAGAGTTACTGCTCTTTGCAGCAGTGTGGAAGAAATCGTGGTTGGCAATTTTGGAGCAGCCGTAGAAAGGATTAGTCCATTTCTTTTTTGCGGAAGATCATGGATGTGTAGCAGCGTATGATGGTCTTGCTTACAGTAGTGGCAACCAGATTTAGAAATGCAGGAACCTTGAGAGTGCTTGTGCGCAAGACAGTTTGAGCAGTATTTGTTGAGGATAACTGCACGTAGACGTCTTTCAGTGTTCATCGTTAAGAACTTATTGCAATTCCGGAGTGCATGATAGCCCAAGCAAATTTTGCATTGGAATGATATTTTTGTTTGAGTCTTGTTCGTTTGATTTTTAATTTTTCGGTTGTTTGCATCTGCATGTATTTCCTTGCTGCTTACTTTTGGCATGATGGACACTAAAAGGATTTTAGCGTTTAGAATGTATTTGAGGAATATGTCAAAGAGAAGAGGAATTATTAATTGGATGGAAGAACGACGAGCTTGACTATAGGTCTGGTAATGGTACCACGGACAGTTAGTACATCAGCTACTCGAACTTTACTATCACTGCCTGGATAAACTTTTGTTACACGACCTAATCGCCATTCATTAGGAGGTAAATTTTCATCGCGGATAACGACCATGGAATTTATATTAAGATTTTCTTGTGGTCTTTACCACTTGTTTCGCTTATGCAGTTCTTTAAGATATTCATTTTTCCAGCGAGTACAAATGTGTTGTTGCAGAGCTTAAAGACGTTGCCAACGATTGATTATAGAAATAGATTTGTCATTTATAGTTGGTTCAATTGGAGCTAGAAGTGAACTGCCGATGAGGAAATGACCTGGAGTTAATGCAGAGATGTCAGTTGGATCTTCTGACATTGGAGAAAGCGGACGGGAATTAAGATATGCTTCGATTTTTGCAAGCAAAGTCGAAAATTCCTCAAAGGTGTACTTGAATGAACCAGCAACCTTTCGGAAGTGAGTTTTAAAAGATTTCACTCCAGCTTCCCATAATCCACCCATATGAGGAGCTCCAGGTGGAACGAAATGCCAGGTTAAGTTCTGATGACTGAAATTTGAAGATAATGTAGAACGTGAAACAGCGAGAAAATCGCGTATCAGTTCTTTTGAGGCACCTACAAATGTTGTGCCATTATCAGAATAGAGATCAATAGGACAGCCCCGTCTGGAGACGAAGCGACTGAACGCAGCAAGGAATGCTGGAGTTGTAAGAGCACTAGTAGCTTCTAAGTGAATGGCTTTCGTTGAAAAACAAACGAAGACACACACGTATCCCTTTGTTATCAGGCAGGCTCTACCTGTGTAGTTTTTGATTTCAAAGGGACCAGCAAAATCGAGACCTGTACAGGCAAATGGACGAGTTAAAGTTGTTCGTTCAGCAGGTAGAATACCCATTAATTGATTACGCAATTTTTGTTTGTAAATTAAGCATACCTTGCAGGCATTAATGGTGCTCTTTATCAATGTCTTTACCCGTGGTATCCAAAATTGTAATCTTATCAAATTCAAAACAAGTTGGTTACCTCCGTGTAGTGAGATATGGTGGGTAAATTGGACTAACAATCGCGAGAACTGAGAAGTATAAGGAAGAATAATAGGATGACGTTCATCGTACGACAATACTGGAGAGGAAACAAGTCTGCTTTTAACTCGGAGCACTCCTACACCATCAAGAAATGGATTCAAATTGAGTAAAGAACTGGAAGAGGAAATTGGATTGTTTTTTAATAAACAATGGTATTCATTAGGATATCCAACCTTTTGACAAAGAACAATGAGTTGATTTCTAGTACTTATCACTTCAGCACTAGTTATTTCGACAGAAACTTGACAAAATTATGCCTTTTTAATAGGATGTGTACGATTATAAAACCTGAATAAATATGAAATGACTCTTATAGCTTTAGGAAATGAGGAGAATCGTTCAAGAATATCGTCAAAGTGGTGGAAAAAATTGAAATTGGACTTTACTGATTTAATTTCTTCCTGCGTATCATAGCTTTAGTTTTGTGATAGCTTTGGCCAGATATCTTTGGATGTTCTTAGCCAACTTGGACCGTGCCACCACGAATCGTTCTCAACGAGTTCTTGCGGATGTAACCCTCGGCTTGCTATATCTGCGGGGTTGTTGGGTGAATCAACATGATACCAATGGCTTGCGCCAATACTTTGGAGTATTTTCGAAACCCTATTAGCTACAAATGTTTTCCATTGACATGGTGGTTTTTTAAGCCAAGCAAGTACAATTGTGGAGTCTGTCCAAAAGAATGAATTGAACTTGGTAACATTAAGCTGCGGAATAAGAGAATCGAACATTTCAGCTAAGAGAACAGCACCACATAATTCCAACTTTGGAATCGATAAAGTTTTCACTGGTGCGACTTTAGTTTTTGACATCAGTAAATGTGACGAAATAGGACCAGACTTTGGAATGACACGAACATATATTGTGGCAGCATAAGCTGTCTCAGGTGCATCACAAAATGAATGAATCTCAAGATCGCAGTCTGGGCTATAATCAATCCATCTCGGAATTTTGATGTAATTGATTTGTGGAAAGTTTTGAAGGAAATTTTGTCATGTTTGAAGCAAGTTGTCAGGCAAGTTTTCATCCCAGTCAATACGTGACAACCAAATTTGCTGCATAAGTATTTTAGCTAATACAATGCATGGAGCAAGCCAACCTGCAGGATCGAAAAGCTTAGCTATTTGTGATAGAACTTCCCGCTTTGTGAATTGGGACCTGGATAAAAGTGGCTGAGTAACGAAATAAAATGTATCTGAGGATGCGTTCCATCGCACACCCAAAGTTTTAGCAATGCTGCTATCATCGAGTTGAAGGAAATTTTCATGCAGAAGATGTTCTCGTAGAAAGCTTTCTAGTACATGTTTGGAATTCGATGTCCATTTGCGCAAATTGAACCCTACTGAACTAAGAGCACTTTTTAGTTCATCTCGGCAAAGAATGGTAGAATGCACATCATGCCCACCTGCAAGTACATCGTCAACATACATGGACGTACGTAAAATCTTGCTCGCTTGTGGGTACGATTGCTCAACATCGTCAGCCAGTTGGAGAAGAGTACGAATAGCTAAATACGGAGCACAATTTACACCAAATGTCACCGTTTTTAGCTCGAAGTCTTTTATTTCTTCTAACGGAGAATCTCGGAATAGAATTCTTTGGAATGGAGTATGGTTTGGATCCACTAGAATCTGACGATACATTTTTTTGATATCAGCGTTGAATACAAACTGATAAAAACGCCAATTGAGAATAAGAATAGTGAGATCAGTTTGCAAAACTGGGCCCACATGGAGTAAATCGTTTAAACTAGTTTGATTCGAAGACGGACTCGAAGCATTAAATACAACACGAACCTTTGTTGTAGAACTTTCTGCTTTGATAACTGCATGGTGAGGCAAGTAGTAGTGGAATGGAAAATTTGTGAAATTAGGATTGAAAACTCTTTTCATATGACCCTGTTCAATGTATTCTTGGACATCTTGGTCATACTGGGATTTCAACTTTGGATTTTTGCACAATCTAGATTCATTTCTAAGATATTGTGCTAGAGCTATGGATCGTGAATGGCCGACATTCAAAGTATTTGGAAAACTATCTTTGAACGGAAGTGATACAGTATAACGACCATCTTCACCTCGTTTTGTTGTACGTGAATAATTTTCTTCACAAAAACGATCTGAGTCTGATAGAAATGGTTTTTTGGGAAGATGCTCCACCTCCCAAAAACGAGAAATCTCTTTGTCTAGAGATACTTCTGTGTAATACGAGACAATATTGGACGGAGTTGACTCAGCTTGATTTCTCACTGGACCGGTTAGAATCCATCCGAAGATGGTTTCTTGAGCAATCAACGAGCCACAAATATGGTGTTGAATGCCTTCTAGCAAAATAGATGGAAATAGATCACCGCCTGTAAGTAAATCCATGTGTGAACTCTTGAAAAATTCAGTATCGGCCAATTTGAAATCTGGAAGATTCGCAAATACCTTTGGATCAATAGTGCACGTTGGAAGATTTCCAGTGAGATGTGGAAGAACTAGAGCAGTCGCCTCGATGGAAATCATTTGGTTGCTTGGCGAGCTTAGTAGAAATGAGCAAACCTTTTGGGATCTTGCTGAAATAGCGTTATTTAAGCCTGAAATTTGAGCTTGTATTGCTTGAAATGGAAGTTTGAGCAGCTTAAATAACCTCTCGGAAATAAAGGTTCCTTCTGATCCTGAATCAATTAGAGCTCGAGCAGTATAGATGGTACCTAAGTGCCGAATTTGCACTATTGCTGTACCCAAAAGAACTCCTTTTGACCCAGAAGCGAAGCAATTTTGTAGTGAAATGGTTCAGTATTAGTAGTGGACTGTATTTGTGTCGCATGTGCATGCTTTATATTGGAATTTGCGGAAGTGGAACTTTGAGGGTTGTGCGAGTAGTATTGCGAATTAATACTGGAAATATTTGCTGAATTGGAACTAGAAGGATTGGAATCTTTTATAAAAGAACGATGCAAAAGTGTGTTATGTCTTTTGCTACACGTAAAGCAATTAAATGCACTTTTACAATCTTTGACTGCATGAGCCCTGGCAAAACAATTGAGACAAAGCCCATATTTTTTTACGCATGATTATCTCTCATCAGAATTCATTTGTAAGAACCTAGGGCATTTTCGAATGGTATGCTGATCCTTAGCACAGATCTTGCATGGAGGATTAGCAACACTGGAGTGATAAGCATTTAATTGGCTTTGAGAACTTCGAGCCTTGTTTTTTGGCTCAAAGGGTTTTTGGCGGGAGGAGCCAGAAAACCTGATGTCAGATACTGTTTCCAGCGTTTGATAACGGCTGGTCAGGAAGGAATCTAACTCTTTCCATTTCGGGATGTCAGTTTTATTCTGTAAAGACTGTTCCCAAAGAGCTAGGGTTGAGTCTGGAAGTCGAGTGGAGCAGAGAAAGATGAAAATAGAATCCCAGTTTTGGATATTTATAGCATAAAGCTGAAGTGCGGAAATGCAACCGTTGATGTCGCGTTGGAGCTTTTTTATAGCACTACTGGACTCAGAGAATACTGATGGTAGACTAAAAAGGATTTTCAGTTGACTGTTAACGAGAATTCGTTTATTTTCAAACCGATCCTTTAAGTTATGCCACGCAATCGGAAAACCTTCATTGGTTAATGGGGCTTTCTTGACTATGTCTCTGGCTTCACCTCGCGTCTTTTGGCTTAGATGGAATAATTTTTCCACCGGACTTAAACGTGTATTGTTTACGTAAATAGCCGTGAACATATCACGGAATGAAGGCCAAGACAGATAGTCGCCACTGAAAATTTCTGTGTCGCAGGTGGGCAAATGGAAACCGCTCGATGAGAACGATGTTGCTGTTGCTGATGGAGCTGGAATTGGAGCTGTTAGTTGCTGGATATATTCACCCATTTTTGCAACGCAGTGAACATAAGTCTGGTATGTATTACGATACCGTGTCTTGACTGTTTCCAGATCAGCAACGTGTTCGTCTTCATCGCTAGACTGAAGTTCTTTAAGACACACTTGGTAGAATGTCTAACGTTAGCCCAAATAAATTTCATCTCTTCTCGATGCACTTCGAGAGAATGAGATGAAAATGAAGCAAATGATGACTCGTTAAAGTCAGCTTCGAATTCAACTATGTGGTCAGTAACTTGGATAAAAGAATCTAATGACGACATATTGATATACGATGAAATATTTATAAACAGGAGCAAAAAGTCAATGGTGAAATAAATAGGAGCAAGTGAAGTTTTGAAATTTGTTCTGGTGAAAATATTTCACTAAGAACAACCAAGAAATAGTTCGAAAATACTCTTCACAATATCAGCTTAGTTGTGTTCTTTGATCAAACGAGCCAAAGAAAACAATTGGAATTTGAGTGAAATATGACCAGGAATATATGAAATCATAAAAAGTTGAAATTAACTGTAAACAATATAATATAATAATGAAAAGGCGCGAAATAAATTTGAATCAGCGAAAGGACGTGTACATTTACTCACTAATCGAATAAAATCGGCAAATAATCAAAACAAGTTATTTTAAATAAATTATAAACTAGTAAGGTATCTCTTCGACTGGGCCGAAGTTAAAATACCCCCACGGCCGATTCTTAAAGGTAAAATAATCTTAAATTGGAGAGCTTTTTTTATGAGATTTTGAGAGATTTTATTATTTTTATGTGTCTAAAATACATACATATCAAATTGTTTTCCTACAGCTTAAATATAAGTCATTTTATAACGTTTTCAATTTTGGGGTTGTATGGGAGGTGGGCGTGTTAGTTTGTGTATCACGCCCATTTTTCTAACACACTTCAGTTTTGTCATGGAATACACGAATATCGAGTTTCCGTTTTGTACCTTTAATATTAGCCTCTTTATAGGGTTTTCAATTTTGGGGTTGTATGGGAGGGGGGCGTGTTAGTAAGTGGATGACGCCCATTTTTCTAACACACCTCAGTTTTGATATGGAATACTTAAATACCGAGTTTCCGTCTTGTAACTTTAATATTATCCTCTTTATAGATTTTTCAATTTTGGGGTTGTATGGGAGGTGGGCGTCTTTGTGGGTGGATGTTGCTCATTTTTCGTACACACCTTATTTTTGACATAGAATATACAAATACCGAATTTTAGTATTGTAGCTGTAATATTAGCCTCTTTAGAGAGTTTTCAATATTGGGGTTATATGGGAGGTAGGCGTAGTTTTCATGCGATTTAGCCCATTCTCGAATTTGATCTTAGTTTTTTAGAAAAAAGCTCAAATATCGAATTTCAGCACTATAGCTTCAAAATTACGGCTGTAATTGTGTCCACAGACAGACAGACAGACGGACAGACAGACGGACAGACGGACAGACAGACGGACATGGCTAAATCAACTCAGGTGGTCATGCTGATCAAGAAAATATATACTTTTCTATACCTAACACGCCTCCTTATGGGCGTTACACACGTCGTGACAAAATTAATATACCCCTTACGCAGTACGCGTGGGGGTATAAAAATGTAATAAGTTCGGTAATCGGTAAAAATTAACCAAAACAAATAATAAGATTGTGACAATAAAATGTAGAATCAATAATGCCTATGTAATGAGTAGATGGCTGTTAGTTGGAAAGTAATGACTTACAAATAGATGTAGTGCATAGGTAATGCCTTGGAAGAGGTAAGTAACTGGAACTTTATAATTTACCAAAGGAATGAAAGTAATGCGTTGGAATATGTAAGTAGTTGGAATGTAATACCTTAGCATAGGAATAAATGTAATGCGTAGGTAAGGCGTTGGAAAAGGTAAGTTATTGGAATGTAATACCTTGGCATAGGAATAAATGTAATGCGTAGGTAAGGCGTTGGAATAGGTAAGTTGTAGAAATGTAATACCTTGGCAAAGGCATAAATGTAATGCGTAGGTAAGGCGTTGTAAAAGGTAAGTACTTTGAACGTAATACTTTACCATAGAAATTGATATAATGTAGGTTATGTGTTACCAAATATTAGCAATACTGCTGTAATACCGTATCACAGAATTTAATGTAAATCGCAGATAATATATAACCAAATATTCGTATTAGTAATGTATTACATTAGCAGTACCTTAGAATTAAAAGTAATGCGTATGTAATCGGTTGGAAAAGTGATTGGAGTATAGTACTTGATCATAGAAATAATTGTATGAAATGTAATGTGTAGGTAATAGTAAGCAAAATATTAATAATTTGAATGTAATACCTTAGGATACCGTTAATGTAATGCGGTAGTAATGTCTAGCAAAAAACGCTTGCAATTGCATTTAATGCCTTAGCATACAATTAATGTAATGCGTAGGTAATGTGTAACAAATGTTTACAAATGCAACGTAATCCTTTAGCATACAATGTAATGTAATGTCTAGGTAACGTGTAACAAGCTATCCACCATTGCAATGTATTACGTTAGCATAGGCATAACTGTAATGCCTTGGTAATGTCTAACAAAATTTTAATAATTGCAAAACAGAGAATAAACGTAATATGTTGGTTATGTGTATGAATGGGTTAATATTCGCGATTCAAGTATCGAAATTTATGGAGTGATTTAGGTTTGACTATATTATTTTGTTGTTTGTTTAATCGTAAAAATCTTGCAGCTCCAGATGCGTTACGGAAAAAATGAGTAGAGGAAGGAATTATTAGTTTTCTTATTTTCTTTATTTTAAGTTATTTGTTCTTACCTTGGTGGTCTTTCACAAAGTGAACGATTAAGTCTTTAACACTTGTGCAGGGACCTAACAAGAAAATACATTTAAATTTAAGCTTAAAACTAAAAGAGCGGCAGATAAATAGTGGATCCTATTCTGTCAGCTGTTATGGTTGCCATCTGTGCCGGAATCGAGCTGATCTTATTTTGCCATAAACATCGCCGCCCGCCTTGCAGTATGGCTGCAAAAAAAGTCTTCAGAGGATCAACTTGAAATGAAACAAAATCTGATTAAAAACAGTTCATACGGATTATAATTAAAGATTGATAGAAGTTGTGAGTAAATATTCAACGAAAAAATACTTATAGTCTAAGGATAAGGCCATTTGCCTTTTAAATTCGTTCATTTCAATTAGTGTTATAAAGATGCATATAAAATATACGTAAGGATGTGGTTATATAAAACAGATGTGGTGCTTAAACAGCGCAGGATCCGGATAGGATCCATCCGAAAACAGTATTTTGGGCAACTGGAAGGCCGTTAGCGCTGGGCATCATTCCTGGAAGGATTATAGATCAGCACCTACGATAAAGGACAAAGGTGCTGACTTGTAGAACTTCGGATCAGCAAGAATAACGTTGTGGAACTTTTCTTTGATGGATTCTTTCATGGATTTAGTTGGCGTTCGCATAGTTATCCGGTTATCGACGCGTGCACTTGCTTCAATTTTCAAGTTGTCATCGTATGGAGATCGGATGGTGACACAACAAACCTTTTCTGTGCCGACCATTGTTGTCAATAGCTGCAATTTTTGGACTGTTGCAGTTGCGATGCGACTCATTGGGGTACAAGGATCCAGTAACGCACGGACATAATGGCATTTACCCTTGACTTCAAGCTGTATTACAGCTGATGGAAGCAAAGTTATTACATGCTGCGAAAGGATGGAAGCAACAGATGGTGGCGGCGGAGTTGTTTCAGGGGACACCTCCCGTCGAGGATTACGTAAACGTTCGTGCATATGGAGCAAGGTATGGTGTTTTCCTCGGCAGTAGTGACATCCTGATTGGCTGCGACAGGATCCACGGGAATGCTTGAGTGCCAAGCAGTTCGAGCAGTATCTGTGGAGAAGTACTTGGCGCATTCGCTTCTCGGTGTTCATGGCAAGAAACACTGTGCAAAACCGTAGCGCATGGTTCTCTTGACAAATGCGGCATGTGTACTGCTTTCTATTTGTATGACGAGTCAAGCTGTGGGTTTTATGACCTTTGGCATCTGTTTTCTTGGAGGCTCGTCTGTTGTTGCGCACATCATCGGTTCCGTTTGCCATATCGTCTAAATAAAAAAAATGTAGTGTAAAACGAGGGTATAAAAGAAATGATGGAAAAATATTTAGTTTGGAATAAATTGAAGTGTAGAAAGCAAGTCAGTTCACTGGAAGAATGACAAGCTTCACGATAGGTCGGGTTATGGTACCGCGTTCAGTTAAGACGTCAGCAACTCGGACTCGTTTGTCATTACCTTAATAGACCTTGGTAACACGACCGAGTCGCCATTCGTTCGGAGGGAGGTGGTCATCTTTTATAACAACTATATCATTTTCTTGCAGATTTGGTTCAGGCTTTTTCCATTTATTTCTTTTTTGAAGCTCTTTGAGATATTCATGTTTCCAGCGAGAACATAAATTCTGATGAATAGCTTTAAGTCGTTGCCATCGATTAATGATGGATATGGGTTGTTCCTGAATATCGGGTTCTAGTGGTGCTAGAATTGGCGTACCGATAAGGAAATGACCTGGAGTCAATGAGGAAAGGTCAGTTGGATTTTCTGACATCGGTGATAGAGGTCGAGAGTTTAAACATGCCTCAATTTTGGAAAGAAGTGTGGAGAACTCCTCAGAGGTATATTTAAAGGAACCTGCGATTTTCCGGAAATGCGTTTTGAAACTTTTAACGCCGGCCTCCCACAAGCCACCCATGTGGGAACTTCCAGGAGGAATGAAATGCCAGGACAGATTTTGACTACTATAAGTGGATACCAGCACTTCACGAGAAGCTCGGTTGAAATCTGTCGTTAATGCTTTTGAGGCGCCGACAAAATTTGTTCCATTGTCGGAATAGACGTGGAGTGGACAGCCACGTCTGGATACAAATCTTTTAAAGGCAGCTAGGAATGCAGGAGTGGACAAACTTGATGTCGCCTCAAGATGTATTGCTTTGGTAGAAAAGCAAACGAAAACACACACGTACCCTTTTGTTATAAGACATGCCCTGCCGGTGTACTTTTTAATATCAAATGGACCAGCAAAATCCATTCCGGTATGGGCAAACGGACGTGAAAGTACTGTACGTTCTGGAGGCAAGGAGCTCATCAGCTGACCTTGTACCTTTTTCTTGTGGATCACGCATACTTTACATTTGTGGATTTGTCTTTATAAGATTGTCTTTATAAGATTTTTAACCTTTGGAATCCAATATTGAAGTCGAATAAGACGGAGAACTAGTTGATTACCTCCGTGAAGTGAAATTTGGTGAGTAAATTGGACTATAAGACGTGACAAATTACAATCATATGGAAGTATAATTGGATGTCTTTCATCGTAAGAGAGTACTGGGGAGGAAACAAGTCTTCCACAAACTCTTAATAGACCCAAATCATCGACAAATGGGTTAAGATTTAAAATCTTGCTGGAAACTACGAGTGGTTCTTTTTTAGTAAGGCTTAAATACTCATCAGGGTACGCAACTTTCTGAGCAAGAATCATAAGTCGCGTTTTAACATGGTTTACTTCTCCAGAAGTAATAAGAATAGAATCTTCTTTGAAGTTAGAAGAATGCTTTGGATGCGTACGATAGAAAAATCGGAAAATATATGCAATAATTCTTATCGCTTTTGGAAATGAAGAAAAACGTTCGGTTATGTCTTCAAAGTTCAGAAAATAAGCAAAATTAGATTTGATGGGTTTCTTTTCAAGCTGAGTTTCAGAGGAATCCGTTTGGCTCGTGCTTGGCCAGTGAGAAGGTGCAAGTTGCAGCCAGCTAGGACCGTGCCACCACAGGTCGTTACCAACAAGATCCTGTGGAAGTAGCCCGCGGCTAGCCAAATCGGCTGGGTTAGAAGCGGAATCAACGTGGAACCAATTGCTTGAACCAACGCCTTGGACAATTTTTGACACTCTATTGGCCACGAAAGTTACCCAATGACATGGAGGCTTTCGAAGCCAAGCTAGAACAATAGTAGAATCTGTCCAAAAGAACATATTACACTTTTTAACTTCTAACTTCGGTAAAAGATGATCGACCATGTCAGATAATAGAGTTGCACCGCACAATTCGAGTCTGGGCAATGAAATGGTTTTTACGGGCGCTACTTTGGTTTTTGCTGCTAGTAAATTAGTGGAAATTAATGAATTCTGAACTATGCGAACATAAATGGCTGCTGCGTAGGCCTTCTCAGATGCATCGCAAAATGAATGGAGTTGGATATCGCAGTCAGGAGTATAATCAATCCACCTAGGAACTTGGATATTGTTTATGAATTTATAGTTAGCTATAAACGAGTGCCATTTCTAAAGGCAATTCTGAGATATAATCTCATCCCAATCAATTTTCTCCAGCCATATCTGCTGCATTAACATTTTAGCATAAACAATGCATGGAGCAAGCCAGCCAGCAGGATCAAATAACTTGGCAATTTCGGATAATACTTCACGTTTGGTGAAGTTATCATTGTAAGGAATGGGTTTAGTAATGAAATAAAAGGAATCTGAATGAGCATTCCAGCGTATTCCTAAAGTTTTGACGTGACTTGTGTCATCGAGTAGGAGAAAGTTTTCTTTGAGGAGGTCATCTCGAGGAAGACCTGTTAAAATATGTTGAGAATTTGATGTCCATTTTTTCAAAGAGAAACCAGCCGATTTCAACGACGCAATGAGCTCATCGCGAGCGTGAACTGCAGTTTTTATATCATGAGCTCCTGCGAGGGTGTCATCGACGTACATATTATGTCTTAGGATGTCACTTGCAAGTGGATATTGCTCTTTAACATCATCTGCCAACTGTAATAGGGTGCGAATAGCAAGGTAAGGAGCGCAATTAACTCCAAAAGTAACAGTTTGTAGCTCAAAATCTTGAATTTCGCTTTTCGGATTATCGCGAAATAAAATACGTTGAAATGACGTTTGACAGGGATCTATCAGGATTTGGCGATACATTTTTTCAATATCAGCATTGAACACAAACTGATAAAACCGCCATTTTAGTATTAGAAGTGTAAGGTCCGTTTGGAGAACTGGACCGGTGTGGAGGATATCATTAAGACTATTACCATTTGATGATGGATTGGAAGCATTGAACACAACACGAACCTTGGTTGTTGTGCTATCTAGCTTTATTACAGCGTGGTGTGGAAGGTAATAGTGCTTTGCAATGTATGAATTCTTTGGAGAAGCGACCATTTTCATATGGTCTAACTTTAAATATTCTTGGAGGACCTTATCGTATTCAGCTTTCAATTCTAAATTTTTGCAAAGTCGAGCTTCATTCCGAACAAACTGTGAGTTTGCGATGTGTCTGGAAAATCCTAGTTTTGGTAAATTCTGAAGTTCGTTTTTGAACGGTAAGGAAACTACATATCGACCATCCTCTCTTCTTTTCGTAGTTCGAATATAATTTTCTTCGCAAAAACGATCAGATTCGGTCATGTAGGGTTTTTGTGGAAGATCCTCCACCTCCCAAAAACGGGAAATTTGTTTGTCGAGTGCGACTTCGCTATAATACGAAACGACAGTGGATGGAGCTGCAGTCAATTTATCGAATATTGGACCTGACAAAATCCATCCAAAGATGGTTTCTTGCGCTAATAATGATCCCCAAATTCGATTCTTAACGCCGTCAAGAATTATAGATGGGAAGAGATCACAGCCTATTAAAAAATCAACTTGAGAACTTTTGAAAAAGTTCACATCAGCTAAACGGATATTTTGAAGTTGTGCTAAAATTGATGAATCTACAGAGCATGTCGGCAGATTCCCTGTGAGCTGCGGAAGAACTAGAGCTGTTGCTTCTATTTTAATTTCAGGCTGAATAGGAGAGCTCAGAATGAAGAAGCATGATTTTTGGACTTTACTGGATATAACTTGGTTAATGCCAGATACTTGAGCATTGACTGTGGAACATGGCAGTTTTAAAAGTTTGAATAAGCGCTCGGAAATGAATGTTCCTTCTGATCCAGAATCTAAGAGGGCCCTAGCAGTGTAAGTCGTACCTAGATGACAGATATTCACCATAGCGGTACCTAAGAGAATGCCCTTTGAATTGGATGCGAAACATGACTGAATATTGCTTATATGACCTGAATTGTCAGTGGACTGTAATTGTGTTAGATGTGAACGTTGAATTGTGCAATTTTTGCTTGAGCTTGGTTGCACGTATATGGAATGTGGAGTTAAATTGGATTGAATTGGAGTAAAAGAGCTGGAAGTGGTGGAAGAAACATCATTATGTAATAATGTATTGTGTCTTTTGTTGCAGGTATAACAACTATGAGTGCTCTTACAGTTTTTTATGGAATGAGCGCGAGCCAAACAATTAATGCAAAGTCCATGTTTCTTGACAATTGGCATTCTTTCGGAAGGATTCATTTCAAGAAAGCGTGGACATTGGCGGATTGTATGATGCTCTTTTACACATATTTTGCACGTAGGTGTTGCTACATTTGTGTGGTATGTATTAACTTTTCTAGCTACAGGAATAGATGGATTCGAAGCAAACTTTCTTGGAACTTGTGCCTTGAAACTCGTAGAGGATCGGATGTCTGCTACTGTTTCAAGTGTCTGATAGCGATTTGTGAGGAACGAATCAAGATTTTTCCAAACAGGAATATCTGTTTTATTTTGGATTGATTGCTCCCACAGAGCCAGTGTGGCATCAGGAAGACGGGAAGAACACAGGAACACAAATATTGCATCCCAATTATCGATAGCAATATCGTATAGTTGAAGGGCAGAAATACAACTATTTATGTCCCTTTGCAGTTTTTTTATCGCAGTTCCAGACTCAGAAGATACCACGGGAAGATTAAACAGTATGCGTAATTGACTGTTAACCAGGATCCGCTTGTTTTCAAAGCGATCCTTTAGATTTTTCCAAGCTGTTAAAAAGCCATCGTTTGTGAGTGGAGTCTTCTTTACGATGTCACGGGCTTCACCTCTAGTTTTCTGATTAAGGTGGAATAATTTTTCCACTGGACTTAATCGAGAATTATTGATGTAGATTGCCTGGAACATATCTCGGAATGACGGCCAGGATAAGTAATCGCCGCTGAAAACTTCGGTGTCGCATGGAGGAAGGTGAAAATTGCTGCTTGGAACCAGGTCTACGTTCGTTCTTAGATGGATGGATTGCTCATCTACACGTAATGTTAGTTGTTCATTGTATTCGCCCATATTAGAAACACAGCGTACATAAGTCTCGTAGGTGTTACGATAACGACCCTTCATCGTTTCAAGGTCCGGACTTTCATCATCGCTATGCTCATCTACGACCTCCTTCATACACGCTTCATACGCCAATTTGACTTTGGTCCAAATGGCCTTCATTTCCTCCCGATGCACTTCCAGAGAATGTCGGGAGAAGGCTGCTACTGGAACAGAATTGAAATCGGCTTCAAATTCTACGAGCGCATCGGTTAAGCGAATAAAATATCCAAGAGATGCCATTGTAATAAAAAACTTGCAGTATAATAGTTCTTATAAAAGCAACGGAATCAGGAGTCGACCGAAATCAGAAATGGAACGAGTGGAATCAGAAATGGAACAAATGGAATCAGAAATGAAATTTTTGGAAATAACAATAATTAAAGGATAAATATGTGGAACAATATTGAAATAAATTTAAATGTATCAGAAAAGAAGCAGATTGAAACAGTTCCCAGAAAAAATCAAAATAATTTTCAATCAAAAACTTATTTAAATAAAGAAAAAAAAAACAAATAAGAAAAACAGTTTATCGATCATCAGAAATGAAACAAGCAAGGATTTATATATTTTTTTTTTTTTTCAAAACTTATTTTAAAGATATCGACATTCAACTGTATCGATGAAGAAATGGAAGTAATCAGAAATGGATCTTTATTTGAGAAGAATATTTTTTTGTTTATTATATATCTCGAATTGAACAAGTTTTTGATGAAGAATCAAATCGGAATTTAAGCTGAATAAAGAAGTGGAACAAGTGGAAATGGAACCTTGAGCTACCCAAATTTTATTCGAAATATTTTTAAAAGCGTTAAATTTATCAAAAGTAATATGACAGAAAAATAATTGTTGCAAATTGAATTGAAGCTTAAATGACCTGGCTATGAGATGAATTGTTTGACTAGGCCTAATTAATCACCCAAATTTCAGGAATAACCGGCGCACGTTTTAATCGAAATCTTAATTAAATGAAAAAGATAAATTCACCACAAAAACCTCAATTCAAATGTAAGTCGCGATTTGGAAGTGCTGAAAAATTTAAATCTTACTTGCTGGAATAGTGGAAAGTTTATATGTTTTATATGGAAAATTTAAAATTAATTAATCAGTAAGTAATTAATTTATTTATTATATTAAATTTATTTAATTAATTAAATAATTGGAAAAAAATAGTAAATTTTGCTGTCCAATTTGCAATATATGTACAACGCTATTCTTATATAGTCGTTTATGTTGCTGGAATGCTTGTATATAAATTTTAAGCAATGTTGCTGTGTTTTAAACTTTGCTTAGTTCAACCTCTAAACATGGGTTGACAAAATTCAGACACTTGTACACAATGTTGTTCAAATGGAAAATGTTATTTAAAGATCTTCTTTAAAATTGAAGATTGCTAGCATTTGTTGAGAGCGTACGGAAAAAGTTTAAACATTATCTCTATGTATAAAATCTGTCTATCTATCTGTAAAACATTCAATTGTTGTTAACGTTGAAAAAGAGTTACAACAATATTGCTAAACAAGTGTGGCGGAAATGAACTTAAAAATTTTCTTTTTTATGTATCTAATCAGTGTTGCCAGTTTAGCGATTTTGTAGCTAGATTTAGCTTTTTTTTTCTCACTTAGCTACAAAAATTGTGTTTTAGCTCCTAGCTACTTTCTTTAGCTACTTTTTATTTTCCTTAGCTCTTTTTAGCTACAAAATATTTGTTTGAATTAAATATATTGCATTTAATTTTTTTACATTATACATATTTCACCGTGTGAAAGCTTCCATGTAAATGTGAAAGTAAAACGATAATTTAAATGTTATCGACAAGACTCACCTAGTGATGAAGAAACAGAAGTTGAATATGTATAAATTTTTCTTCTTATTTTATATTGTTATATATTTTATATTTTTTAAGTTATACTTAAAATATAAAATTTGTTTTTTGTTCTGTTTGTTGAAATGAATTTATTGTTTAATGTTTTATGAATTTTGTTTTTGTTTTTAAATTAAGTTTTTGTTTGTTTTTTTTTTTTTTTTAGTTTGAAAGTCCCTATTATTTTCTATATAAATTTAAAAAAATATACTTATGTATGTATTTTATAAATAAAAGTTTGAATATGTTATCATAAAAAAATTTATTCTTTTTCTTTTCTAAAATTTTTTAAGCTTTTTTTTAAGCTACTTTTTTAGCGGTTTTAGCTACTTTTAGCTACTTTTTTTATCAGTTTTAGCTACAACTTCAAAAAATTTCTGGCAACACTGTATCTAATACACGTTGCTTAGATCAAGAACATGGGAGAATTGTTGCTAAAGTTTAAAGAGAGTAACAACAATATTGCTGAACATATGTTTCGGAAAACCAGTTAAAAATGTTTCTTTTACGTTTATATACACGTTGCTTAGTTCAAACAATATTGAAGAATTATTGCTGAACCCAGAAGAGAATTGCAACAATGTTGCTGGTTGTTTTAATTTTCTCTTATACTATATGTAAACGTTGCCAAGATTTGTTGATAATAAAGCATAAGTAACTTATTATAAAGTTGATAATAAAGTAATGTTGCGAAACTTAATAACTTCACTTATCAACAATTTTAATCTTTGTTCTCTTTTAACTAAAGCTGTACTAACTTATTACGTGTGTTTAAACGAACCAAAAATGCGAGTATGCGTGTAGAAATGGACAAAATTAGGAAGTTGGTCTTTTATAAAAAGCGTAAGCGACACAAGATAATCTTAGCAACAGCTTAGAGAGAGATTTTAGGAGAACATCATACATGTGTGTGTGTGTATGTTAGTTGTTGAATTAGCGGCTTCTATTTAGTTGCTCGCTAAGATAATGACACATACAGTGGGTAAAATTCAACTTTTTCTGGACAAAATTTTAGTAGAAGACTAATGCACTTTAGTTGATACTAATGCGAAATGATGGCTTTAAATGAGAAAATATACATGTGGAAAATTATTGTATATATATATATACATAAATATATATATATTAATGTATATATATATATGTATATGATATAAGTATATATATACTTAATATACATAAAACGTATACGCTTAACAGCAACAAGTAACGCTTAACGGCAACAAGTAACGGAACTGCGTTTTCAGTTTTATGTTTTAAACACTTGTTGATTTCACATTAACTATTTTTGAACTTTTTCGCTTTTTAATTTTTTGTTGTTTTGTTAGTGATTTTTTTCTTTTTTCACATAATTTCTCGCATTTTGTACCACTGTCTTATATATCTTTGCACTGTAGACTTAAAGAAATAATAAAAAGAAAAGGCAAACGCACCTGTTAATCCGCTCTCTTGATATTTGGATGATGGAATCGTCTTTTTGATGGAATGGATGATGAAATGTTTCTTGGTTGGATCGTTGATGAAATGTTGCTTGGTTGGATCGTTGATGAAATGTTGCTTTTTTTTGTTTTCTATTCTGGAATCCGGCTTGATTGGACCAAATGTTTAATCGTAAAAATCTTGCAGCTCCAGATGCGTTACGGAAAAAATGAGTAGAGGAAGGAATTATTAGTTTTCTTATTTTCTTTATTTTAAGTTATTTGTTCTTACCTTGGTGGTCTTTCACAAAGTTTAAGTCTTTAACACTTGTGCAGGGACCTAACAAGAAAATACATTTAAATTTAAGCTTAAAACTAAAAGAGCGGCAGATAAATAGTGGATCCTATTCTGTCAGCTGTTATGGTTGCCATCTGTGCCGGAATCGAGCTGATCTTATTTTGCCATAAACATTGTTGTTTTTGTTGCCGCTCTTGATGGAAGTGTTTGTTGTTGTTGTTTATGTTGCCGATGTTGGTGGAAGTGTTTGTTGTTGTTGTTTTTGTTGTTTTTGTTTTATTATTATAAGTGAGGAAACTTAAATAAAAAAGTGAAAACAATTTTTTTTTTGTTTATATATAGATAAACGATGATTAAAAAAAATATATTCTAATTCTTGTGTATCTAACTAATGCTTATTTATTAATTATTAGCACAATTTTTATGCGTAGATCACTTGAACTTGTTTCAATTTAAAAAAAAAAGAGAACATAAACATTCAATATGTTGCGCAACTATGCTGTTTAACATGAACAATATTCGCAACGTTGGATGTTGCTAACAATAAGCACATGTGAATAAAGTGGAGACTTTCTACCGTTCTATGCTCAAATCTGTTATCAACATAGGTATGTTAACTTTAACAGAGATAATGACCACGGCACAAAGAATTTATACATATGGATATATGTGTATAGGTACATACCTTATATAAAGCGAAGAGAGGTCGAACGGTTATACATTTGACTATATAATATGCCCTTCAAATTCGACAAGTTCAAGATTGAACAACAACAATGTATGTTTTTTTATATATTGTGTGTTTTTTTTTTGTTTTTAGCATTTTTAGCAACTTTTTTTTTTATGTTCTATGAATATTTTTGATTGTGACTTTTTATATACAATTATATAAAATATGTTACACATAAGATATGAAATATATAAAATCACGTTTTTAATGAACGAATTTTTAATTTAGGGTTTTTTAGTAGATATTTTATAATTTCGAACTTTTTACTTGCTTTTTTGTTTTTTAAGGGATTTTTGCAAACTAATAAACCTTTTTTCTTTTATTTTCTTTGGATTGAACGAAATTTTTTTTAGAAGAAAAGAAAACACGGCACTCGTCGCGGAACTGGTTTTTTTTTAACATTTAACGCGCTACGTAAATCATGCACTGCTCTAATAAGACTGAATATAGAATAAATGCAAACGCACCTGAGAGACTGCTAACTGCTGGCTGCTGCACTTTGTAGAGATGATGTTTTTCTCTCGATCTGACCCTTTGATATCAAATTTATCCGGCTCGAAATGGATCAAATGATGAGTTGGAATAAGAACCCTCTAGGAATAGTTGAATTGTTGAATTGTAGAATTTTTCAATCTCAAGCGCGTTGAGATTGATTCCGAAGAAATATATCAAATATGAAATGGAAGAGATATAAAAGGTCAGTGAGAGGTGGAGTTTTGGAATGGAATTTTATTGTTCTTACCAGCTTGATAGTTCGTTATAAAGTGTTCTTAAATCTAAGTAGCTAACTATGATTGAGCTTAAATATAAAAAGAAGAAAGAAAATGAAAGAAATAAGATGACATTTTCAGTTGGCGTGAAGCGCCATCTTAGGGTACGTAGAAGCGACAGTTTTTGGTATAAACAATATTATTTCATTTTTTTTTTCTCTAATAAATTTGTGCTTGCAAAATATTGTGTCTTGCCCACAGTGCAATTTTCCTATGAAAATAGACTAAGTCAATTTTGATTGCAAATTGATGCCTTAGTCCCACTGTGCAGCTTATATACTTTTTCACTACAAGTATATGCAGCCGGCTAAAGAGCTGTGTATCAAGCGCAGCAGGCACGAGATGCAGTCTCAGCTTTGAACGCAAACAATTAAATTGAGTGCGTGAGAGAGTAAATACTTTTTAAACACAACTTGGGGTTGATTTAGCAAGCACAAAGCACGGTTCTGGCGTCGATCGCTGCGGACACCGCACAAAGAGGTATGCAAAAATTGTTGAACAAGAGTGCAGAAATGCTGCTGAGACTCTTGCTCCATACAATTTTTGCCTGTTTTTTGCTCCAAAAATATCAACTCAGCCCAGTGTGCTGATATTTGTGTTTTTGTAAGTTTTACAAAAAAACACAAGTTTGACTTTTTATTTAAAGTCAACCGTGAGCACAAAAACTTTTTTTTTTTTTTATATAAAGAAATAGACGAAAAATAATTCTTCGCAAGTATGTCTTAAGTTCAAGGAACCTTATTCATAAAGTTATATATATATGGTTTTCCCCCCAAATTTTTTGGTTAAAACCGATATATATCACTTTATATACAATATAAAACAGTAACTTGCACTTAAGAATTATTAGTTAAAAAAATTTTTTTTTTTTACTCAACGTTACCGAACCGTACCGCGCGCGAATGGCGAATTTTTTAAAACGAGAAAAAAACGTCACTTTCTCTTTTATTAATAATTATCTTATAAAAAGGGTAATATCAAAAATATAAAATTTATTGAAATAAAACATTGTACCTTATTTTTCTGCTTTTCAAAAAGTGTTGGTAAAGAAGTTGTTGTTGTTGCTGTTGTTGATGCCGCTGCTGTTGAAGCTGCTCGTGTTGATGGTACTGTTGATGTCGCTGGTGTTCAAACCGCTGGTGTTGATGATGTTGTTGATGATGAAGCTGCTGGTGTGGATGCACTTAATCTTTCTTTTTTTTTTTAAATTTATTTTAAAAGAAGCTTCTTTTTGAGTTCTTAATTTTGATTTCGTTGTTGTTTTTTTTTAAGAACTTTTTTTTCAACTTCACTTTACTTCACTTCAACACCTTTGTATATAATTGTGTTTATTGGTTTTTGTTCTTATTTTAAAAACTCGCGGCGGCTAGCGAATAATAATTTGAAATGTTTGATTTGTTTTTTTTATTTAAAAACCCGGCTCGCGATGGACCATGTATTTTTAATAACGAGGGGGAGTTTTAACTTTAATATAAACTGGGGAGTAGCTATAAATAAATGTTAATAAATAAAAACTCGAAAGGTTTCAAAAGAAGTTGTTCGACCGATGTCGTTTTTATTATTGAAAACTTATAAACTAACAAAGTTTTAAAAGAGCAGCGAGAAGCGCTGCTCAAAAGAAAATAAAGAATAAGAGCCGCAGTTGCTCATTGAACACCGCTGTATCGACACTTTACAGGTTGTTCACCGGTGGACCGAACAGAAACTTTCTCAAAAAAAATTTAAGCAAATTCATTAATAATTCGTGTATTTACATTTTAAGTAATATTACACAATGATATCATTTTTTCGGATTAAATTTTTTAAAAATGAACACTTACAGCATTTAGCACTTAGAACACTAGAGTTAAGAGCAAAAAGTAAATATATCGCTCGTTTTCTTCAATAATGTCTTACCTCAAAAAATGTGATTTTTTTTTTTAAGCGGTTTCACCTCTTGTATCGTGGCTTGGAAAATATTTCTGCACGATTAACTCAATTTTTAGGATTTTAAACAATAATGAAATAATTTTTTTCGACTACATGTCTTTTGAATGAACATTAAATGTAATGCAAATGGACTAGATATAAGCATTTAAAGAACTTCTAATTTATCAAAAGATTGTCCCAGTTTTGATACCCAAAACCTGAAAGGTCAGGGTATATTAACTTTGTGCAAACGTTTGTAACGCATAGAACGAAGTGAGTCCGGTATAGAAAAGTATATATATCCTTGATCAGCGTCACCTCATGAGTCGATTTATTCATGTCCGCCCGTCCGTCCGTCCGTTTTCCGTAAACACAGAGTAAGAAGACGGAGTTGAGATATTTGGATGAAACTTGGTACACATGATAACATAGACCCAAGAATATTTTTGAGAATATTTTTGAGAAGCACTACTGAATATTTTTGGAATCCGCCAACGAGCACGCCTACCTCCCATACAACGCAAAAATTGAAAACTGCATAAATAAGCTCATATTTAGCCTACAACAATAAAATTTATTGTGTATGTGTTCTGTATCAACACAAAGATGTCTTCGAAAAATGGGTGTCATCCGTTCACGGACACGCCCACCTCTCATACAACCCAAAAATTGAAACCGCAATAAATTAGCCTCTGTTTATTCTACAGAGATAAAATTTGACACATATGTTTTTATAGCAAAGCAAAGACGATTTTGAAAAATTTACATCATCCGCCCACGGACACGCCTACCTTCCATAGACCTCAAATATTGAAAACTGCATTAATAAGCTCTTAATGAGCCTATAACAATAAAATTTAGTGTGTATGTGTTTTGTATCATCACAAAGATGTCTTCGAAAAATGGGTGTCATCCGTTCACGGACACGCCCACCTCTCATACAACCCAAAAATTGAAAACGCAATAAATAAGTCTCTGTTTATTCTACAGGGATTAAATTTGGCACGTATGTTTTTTATGACAAAAAAAAAATTGTTTTGAAAAATGGACATAATCCGCCCACGGACACGCCTATCTCCCATACAACCCAAAAATTGAAAACACAATAAATAAGCCTCTGTTTAGCTTACAGAGATAAAGTTTGGCACATATGTTTTTATAACAAAACTAAGACGATTTTGAAAAATGAACATCATCCGCCCACGGACACGCCTACCTCCCATACAATAGAAATATTGAATCCGTCCCGAGTGCACGCCAAAATGAGGTGCAAATTTTGGCAAAAGAACTTTTTACCACATAATTTTTGATTTTTTTAATAAAAATAACACCCTTCAATGACTTCGGTTTTATATTTGAATATCAAGAGGGTGCAAAAGTGAATGAAAGTTTGTTTTACCATCACCAGGAATTCGTTTTTATTGAAACAAACTTTAACTGTAAGTTAAATTTTGTTCAATAAGGGTTGGATACCCTTTTGTTCATTGCTACACCGCAGCCTGTATGACAAGGGTGACCCTACCAGGAACCAGAAATGGTAAAGAAGCAAAGTTCTCTACTACCTTAGTCGCGTGTTGACGAGTAAAGGTAGTAGAGTTCTCTACAAAGTTCTCTACTACCTTCCTTTTTGTTCCTGGTGTTGTTGATGTGTTCTTGGTGTTGCCTCAGCCGATGGGTCAGGAGACTTCACGTCTTAAAGCTGGTTATCCTGGGCTTTTTTTCACTGTTTTTTGTTTTTATTCACAGTTTTTTTTTATTGTATTTCCTTTTCGTTGGTTTTTAGGGAGTTGTATCCCACCGCTGCCACCAATGTTGAGTTTAACGTCCGATGGTCTCCGTGCTTTCACGAGGAGAAGAGTGACCCTTGAACGGAAGAATCAAGACGTTTGTTTGTTTTTTGATTTACTTTTTATTTTTATTTATTTTATTTCAACAATGGCCCGCTGTCTTAGCGTAGCTGCGACCAAAGCCGATGCACCCAAAACGAGTCACTGTTTGGTGCAGATTTTGGTCCAGAGGCATAATTGGGCCATGTTTCTTCGAAAATAAGCAAGGAGTGGCCGTTACAGTCAATGGTCATCGTTATCGGGCCATGTTGAACAAATTTCAGTTCACAAAAATTGAAGAGTGAGGTGCCACACAGCCGAAGCTACACTCGATGTTTTGCGCCCTGTTTTTGCCAATATGTACTTTGAATGGCACTATTCTTTTCTCATGTAAAATCTGTTGCTAATTCCGAAAAAAAATTTTTTTGTTTTCTGTCACTCCGTTTTCGAGATATTGCCCACTGTAGGGTTTTCAACGAAAAAAAAAATTGGTTCCACTTAATTGCATATATCTCCAGAACCACCAACAGTAATCAAACAAATGATATATCAAATAAAAGCTTATAAAATTTCTTACAAACAATGCAAACATCATTTTTTTGTCGAGCTGTTAGTTTTGGCGGAATAAATTCAAATTTCGGGGATTTTTTTTTATTTTTCAGAAAAATTTCCAAAAAAAGACAAAATAGTTGCAAATTTCGTTAAGAAATCAAAATATTTTGTTTCTTTTGATATTTTTTACTAAAAGCCTTTATTTTTTCAAAAAAAAATAAGCTATTGTTGAAGAAAATCTATTGAGAAATGAAAAAGTTGTGTTTAATTGAACGAAAGAACCCAAATTGTGTGATTATCAATTTATGCATTTGGACTTTTTTTATTGCCATAAAAAAAAATTTGAATTAAAGGTTGTTGTAATAAAATCATATATTCTTAATTTTTATTGTTCTTTTAATAATTTACATTATTTAAATTGTATATAATTATTATTAATAATTTTTATTGTTCCCTTAAATCATTTGTATTGTTATTTACATTGTAAATGATTTTTATTTATCATTCAGAAATTAAAAATGATTAGAATTCTTGTGTTGTCGTTTATTTAATTCGGGATCGGTTTCTCTGATGAGAAATCAACAATAGTCGCCCATCATTCCTATGTCCCAAAATCCTTGGTACCGATTCTCAATTACTTTCATCTGTTGGTGGAATCTTTCCCATTGTTCATCGCTCTCGTCACCGAGATTCTTCGCTTTCTTTGTCTAACGCCTTTTCATAAGTCCAAGTTTGATGTGCAACGGTGGGAGAATTATGTTTTCCTTTTTGACGAGTGGAACGTTTTTGACGTTGCTCTCTGCAACTTTCGACTCAATTCTATCTGGCCAGTCCTTTTTGTAATAGTGGTGTTCACGTGCTCGACTATCCCACTTGCATACAAAATAGCAGTGCTTTGTGTAGCCACTCTGTAAACCACAAAGCATACAAACGACTTTGAGATCAGAACATATTTTCCAGTCGTGTTGTTCATATTTAATACATGTCAATAGCTTCGCCATTGTTTCGTACGTTTCCTTTTTGTTGACTGAATGTGCGATCGGAATCGATGGCTTTTTGTTTCCTATATGAAGTAATACCGCCTTCAAGCTCACTTTGCTGCCATCAATAAACAAACGCCACTCTTTGGGAATGTACGGCTGACCGAAGGTATTAAATAAGCCAGGAATGTCTACGCAATAGCAGATATTGTCATTCTTAGTAATGTCTATAGCAAACGGTTTTTCACGATTTCTGTAGTATGTCACCTTAACATCGGGTCTCAAAAAGTTGAATTGTTGCAAACGAGAGCCATGCAATTCCGATTTTTCCTTTGATAGTTCCAAATCTCTTATCCAATCATTCAGCTTCGCTTGCGCTAAAAGGTGATTTGTGTTTTCAGTTGTAATAGTACTACCACCTGTGGTTTTTTCCGACTCCACTGAATCTACGGATTTTCGATTGTTTTCACGTGTTGAATCGGGACAAGTAGGATATGGAACATCGTCAGAATGAGATACTGGCAATGAAACATTCGGGACAGTGGCGTATATCACTCGTTTGTGTTTTCTAACACCAGTCACTTTGGCCAGACAAAAATGGCAATCGTTTAGGTGGCAAAACGGTTGTCTCCAGATCATCGGAACATCGAATTTCATGTATCGTTTTTTACCCGAGCTCCATTCAGACAATATTAATTTTTACGATTGACACAAAATACTTGGCGTCCATGATCTACCAATGTTCTTAGCCGCAATACCAAAATAATGAAGATATGACATTTGTAGTAAATTCGTAAAATTTACTGGTTTTTTTTCCAAAGTAAGTTCACCGCACACGTAGCAGAAAATATCTGGGTCGTTTTTACAATGGAATTTTCGCAGTATTTTACTGATTTTATTTTTAAGTATATCTTATTTTTTATTTTTTCCTTTCGTTACAAATTGTGCGTCCGTTTGTTTGCCACGTTTTTCAGTATAATGCATGAATGTTTTTGCTTTTATACATCTCGAAAGTGCTGCAGGTACAGTAAAGGTAAGTAGGTCCACGACTCAGAGCGCGACCGCTGAAACTGTCAAAAAACCACAAAATAAGTATTCACATGGCATAATAAAAACAGGTAGGCTCTCTTTCTTATAGCCATAAGTGTCGAAATCAGACGTTTTGCTGTGACGGTTTGAATTGAACACAACTTTTTTATTTCTCAATAGATTTTGTTCAACAATAGCTTATGTTTTTGGAAAAATAAAGGCTCTTAGTAAAAAATATCAAAAGTAACAAAATATTTTGATTTCTTAACGAAATTGGCAACTATTTTGTTGTTTTTTTTGGAAATTTTTCTGAAAAATAAAAAAAATCCCCGATATTTGAATTAATTCCGCCAAAACTAACAGCTCGACCAAAAAATGATGTTTGCATTGTTTGTAAGAAATTTTATTAGCTTTTATTTGATATATCATTTGTTTGATTACTGTTGTTGGTTCTGGAGATATATGCAATTAAGTGGAACCAACTTTTTTTTTCGTTGAAAACCCTACAGTGGGCAATATCTCGAAAACCGAGTGACAGAAAACAAAAAAATTATTTTTCGGAATTAGCGACAGATTTTACATGAGAAAATGAAAGTGGCATTCAAAGTACAAACAACTTTTCATTATTTGTAAACCAGTGTTATCAGCCGCAGAGCTGATGTCGTTCGGCCACCTCGGAGTTGCGATTTGACACCGTTGGACTATTATTTGTGGGGTACCTCAAAGATAAGTGTTACGCTGACAAGGCAGAGACAATTGAAGCTTTAAAGGACAATATTCGTGAAGCCATTGGTGAAATATAGCTGCACACAATCGATAATGTGCTTTAAAATTGGACCAATCGTGAAGGCTACTACATGGCCAGCCGAGGCAGCCATTTGAATGAAATTTTTTTCCATTATTAACCGGAAGGATTGTACATTCAAATTAAAAAAGAAATTTGAGAAAATATTCAGTAGTTTTTTTTATAGTTTTTTCAAAAAAAATGTTATTTGGCTGACCCTTTATAATTTAATATATTGTATATCGTTTTATTTTAATTTTTAATAATTGGTTTTATTTTAATCATAAATATATTAATTATTTTATGATAATAAAAGCTTTGAAGGTAGCGTTAATCTTTGTTATTAAATCATGATATTTTACCATCCCTGCTCTATTTTAAAATTTTTTAATTGTCAATATCCTACTTTGGTGGCTGTGTATTAATTTTAAATCCTTATTTAAAAGTAATTTTAAAAGCTTTGCACACATAAACATTCTCAATCCACTGTTCGGGTGAGCTTGGAAACAAGAACATTGAAAGCTATTGTGTGTTGAAGCTGCACAAGAACTGAATTTATAAGCGCCGATTTCGATGCTTTTATTATCAAAAACTTATTTATATATTTAAGATGAAAATAAAACAAATTATTAAAATTTAAAATAATAAGATATCCAATATATCAAAGTAAATAAATAAATTATTAAATTTGACCAAGATTAATACGAAAAGTAAGAAAAGTTTAGAATTATTTTTTACTTTGTAGTGATTTTGAAGTAGGTTGGTTTTTTTTTTAAAGTTTTTATTTCTTCCTTTTTAGAGAATATGACTTATTTTAAAAGAAGTGTGTAAACTACGTTAACACAATTATTTATGTTCTTAATTTTGAAAATGTTTTTTTCTGTCGTCTGTATTATTCTGTATTCCTTTATTTTTTTAATATATTTGCAGGAATTAATTTTATGTTATATTATTCTTATGGAAAATTTCAAATATGAAACTTTATTCTTAAAAATTTTGTTTTTCTTATTTCTATTTTGTTGGTTATTTTCAATTCCTGCCTCTTCTTTATAATTTATTATTTTTATTAAATAGTGACGCCCTTTTTCGAATGCCGCTTATGTACTTTTTTGATCATACTTTATCATAATTCAACCTTGCCCTGCACCAAATTTCTAGCCTACTTTCTTAATCGTGTTTTGTTATAATTCTGCCGACTCTTGCATCGTTTTCAGTACCCTAGTGTCAATTTTGACTGAGATATAGTGTTTTTGTCGATATTATTCGATAAACATTTTTTTTCTAATATTGCTACACCCCTTTGCCGAATAACGCCCACATTCTTGGCAGTAATTTGTTATACTTGTGCCTATCTCTGTTCTAAATTTTAGTATCCTAGTGTCAATTAAAGCGTGAGTGCACTTGAAACAGGTTTCAAGACATCTGTTTCTTTCACACAACAATCACTATCTTGCTCTCCGTAAACAAATCACTTGTGTGATTGCACATAAAACACATAAGTGCAAGTAAAAAAAGACCTAAGAATTTGTTGCAGTCAATGCAATGATGAATAGATGAATAGATGATTTGGATCATCTGAAAGTTTGAAAGAGATTTGGTTTCATTGATGGCTCATTTATTCAAATGTTATTTATTAATTATTTATTAATTTTATTTTTTTTATTAATTTATTCATTTATTCAAAATGATCATGTTGCCATGTTGTTAGTTTGGAATTATTTATTTTACTTATTTTATTTCAATTAATCAAACAAACTTAATTTATACAATTTATTTTGTTTGCTTATGTGGTGACTTTTGGAAAATTTAAATTATTTTTATTTATTGATATTTAGAAAATAATTCTGTACTGTCATTGTACTGTACTGTGAATTATAAATATTAAGAAATAATTTAATAAATAGTAGAAATAAAAAATAATCAGAAAAACACAGTTAAAAAGCAGTATCCACTGAAATAAATGGAAAATGCAAATCTCCATGTAGAAACCGCCTTTGTTTGTTCTTTTTATGTAAATACTGCTTTTTAGCTCGGTATGGCAGCTATATATTGTGTAGATACGACAGTTTTTGTATAGATATGACAATATGAGTAACTAAAATTGGTATTTAAGCAAAAACTAACTGTTTTTATTTTCCGATCTTAGAGACGAAGGATGACTGATTAAGAAAATACATTTAAATCAATTTTGGTTTTCATGCTAGATACGGCCTTCTTCCTTACGACGGCAGTGCATCTTTCTTAATAATTGTGAGGTTATGAGATCGAGCCTCAAAAATATTTACCAACTTTTCGCTTAGAACAATAAATAGCTTGCAATTATGGATGTTTTTTTTAAAAGTTGATATTTTCCGAAAAACTTAAATTTAATTCTGAAATATACAGTTTATTTATGAATTAATATATTAACTGCATATGATAATGACTTGATGACATATCATAATGACGGGAGAAAAAATTACTTGCCCAGAGCTTTGCCACTACGTTTTATGATATTTTGGCACCTTCCAATTTAATAGTGATTTGAATAGCAAAGTAAGTGTTTACATGAATGCCAAAATTTATGATTCACAAATACTGACAAAACAAAGTTATTCAAAATTATAAGAGCTTTTAAAAATGGAAGACAACAAAGTAAGAGCTGTTATTTATTTAGCATATTTAATGGTTGAAGAGGATCAACAAATTTGAAAAATGTTTGATTACATAATGCTGACTGTCAGTTTCATTGGAATAATTTTTTCTGAAAATTTCAAACGTATTCATAAAAAACCGTTTTCGGTTTCTGCCAGTTTCGGCCCTTTTAGCCAGTTTCGGTTATTCGGTATCAATATGGCCAAAACCGGATATTCGGTTCATTTATTTCAATCGTAGATGTGAGTTCACTTTTATAATGGCCATTTCATTTAAGAAAAAAGTGCAAGCAAAAGAACAATGTTTCTAATTGAAATGATATTTTTGTACTATTTCTAAAGTTTTGTAATTAATAATTGCAGTTGTTTGAAATTGTAAATATGGATGCACCTTTCCGCGGTGTTGGTGGTCGCAAAACTTCGCAGCCTGCAGGCTGCCATAAACTAATGACTTGTTCTGCTCCACAACAAAGGACATGCATACTTGTATAAATATTTATTTTGTATTTATATAATCACATATATGAAAATTAAAGAACTCAAATGATTTTCTGCTTTTCCTCTAATAAATTGTGGCTGTTTATTAACATCTTGTCGAAATTTGTAAGCTGATCATCAGCTGTTCGTTCGCAACAAAATATCTGTCAAAATTTTCACGCAACAAATAAATGGCTGTTGCCAGTGAAATTTCACGCAATCGAGCATAGTACTAGGCTTTAAATTTAAAAATGATCTCTTTATTTATTATTTTAAAGTTGAACTTCAATATTAAAAGAATATTTATCATATATAGGGTAATCCAGAAAATGGTCCACCAGAAATTTCAAAAATGTTCAAATAAAATATCTCTGAGCGCAGAAACAATTGCAATTCGAAATATATCACAGCCAGTGTATGAAGAATCTTAATAATAAAAAGTAAAGAAATTTTAGTTAAAATGAGGCCAAATGCATATTGTTGAAGTGATACTTCTTTGGCTGCGAGTAAAATTCAAAGTCTCTTATTCGTGATGCTTTGCTAACGTTTTCAATTAATATGAAAATTTTCAAAAAATTATTGTCCTTAAGAGGGAACTGAACCCGAACTTTCTTAACTGAGCATCACATAAGAGTCGGAAGCGCTGCCACTATGTCACGCAGGCACATGATAAACAGGCAAACAAAATGTAATTAATATTGAAAGCGTTTTGGTTCGAATCTAGTATATCACAGACACAAATCATGTCTTTTAATTTTCATCCTAAAAGTATACACGGGAAATTTATTTCTTGAAGGCAATAATCATCAAGATTATTCGAAGGCTCCGTCATCGAGTACTATGCAAATGCAATCTAGCATTCAAAAAGTGACAAAGTTGAGAAGACATTTGAAAGCAACTAAAACACCAGCTGAACGCGTTGTTAATATTGAATAAACAGAATATTATTCCATTTCGTATTAATTGAATTTATTTTCAGATACTTTCTCTCTCTATTTTACACCAAAATCTCTCATATTCTTATCTGTTTAAGTAGTTTCACTTCTGCCACGTGTACGTTGCTATACGCGAGTTTTTTTAAATTATCATTTTTAATCATGGAGAGCTTTTTAAACAGATTTATCTTAATTGAAAAACAGTTTCAAAGCGAAATGTGTTAAATATTTGAAGAAATGTGTCAGAGTATGACGTCCGACACGCAAGATTTTGGTGCCTCGGTAGTCGAGTGATTAGCGTGCTTGACTGCCAACTCAGAGGTTCCGGGTTCGAATCCCGGTCTAGGCATGGTCCTACGCTTTAACATTTCTTTAATTCTTTCCTCATTTCTAATCAACTGAAATAAAAAATTCATGAATATATCCGACTTTGGAAGTTGTAGTTAGTGGTTGACTACAATTGACTGAGGTAAAGGGATTCTAATTCGCATGTTGATATTGCGCTCCGCCACAAATACAACATTCTACACTTGCTTCTCTTGATTTCCTTTTCTCTCCTACTTACCTGAGAGAAAAGGTTTGACACCTGAAATCCTTGGTTTAAAGCTAACAAAAATATAAGCTTTTAACAAAAAATTAAAACAAATAAAATGTTTTTTAAAAAATTTTGCATGTAGACTTTCAGTTTCGGTTTCGGCCGAATATTACAGAAATGGCCGAATTTGGGTTTCGGACAAAATTTCGGTTTCGGTCGGACACTATTGGCCACTATAAGAGTGGATGCGTTTACACGATGTCATTTCAGTAACAACAGCTAATGACATCTGCTCTTAATCATTTTTTTGTGACTCAAATAATGAGACAAAATAACGATATTTACACGATGTCACTTAAAAAATGACAAATCTGTAGCCCGTGTAGATGAGGCATAAATATATAAGAAAAAACATGAAATTAAGATTATGGTGAATAAAAATAAAAATCTCGGCGGCAAAAACAGCTTTAAAATGTTAATTTTCAGAAAAGTTGATATATTTGACTTCTTTCAGCCAACACTCCATGGTTATATTTTAGCATGTGGAATTAGAAATATTTTTTATTATTGACAACAAGACAATGGGTCTTCAATCACGTGTTCTGAGATACATTTTAAATTTCAAATCTCTAGCTCATCAGAATGTTGGTTAAAGAAAATTCCAAGATTAGAACGGGATAAGACATACAGGAAATAAAGCTAATGTTTCTTCCTCTAAGCTTAAAAAAAAAAAATCTAATTTCTTAAATAATTCGTAGAATAATTTATGACATATTTGTTTATTCTAATTACAATTTAACGTTTATTATTTTTTGTTTTTGTTAAAATTACCATTTATTATTGTTTATAGATCGTTTTACTACGTTTCCTTGCACCTTAACAATTCAAATGATCTATTGCCATCTATTGCGTTTTACTGCCTTCTGACTCATTATGATATAATTGCATTGCTTGTGGTGTTCGCGAACTCAACCAAGTCGTTCATTGATTGCCGAGAGAAAGAAGCAGGTAGTGCATGTTGTTGTCTTGTTTTCGTTTGGAGTTGAGGAAACACAATTCAAAAATGTTTTGAGTGACAATCAATTGAGATCACTGCAATGAATCACAGTTGAAACAGATGAATAAGTTGAATAAGTTGAAACAGATGCACCCACGTAGGCCATTAGTGTCAATAGTATTCGAGATACAGTGTTTTTAATAATGCCACACCCCTTTGTCGAATAACGCACACTTTTTTATAAAAATTTGTAGAAATTGTGGCTACCGCTGTAATAAATTTCTGTACCCTAGTATCAATATTATGCGAGATACAGTAATTGTCTTATATTGCCACGCCCCTTTTTTCGAATAACGCCCACTTAAGTGACTGTAATTTTTAATATTTAAGCCTGCCCTTGTAATTTTACTGTGAATTTTATTGCCCTAGTGTCAAATTTACTGAGGTACAGTGTTTTTCTTATAGTGACACGCCCCTTTAGCGAATACCGCCCACTTTTATAGACGGAAACCTTCGCGTTTATAGTCTCTATATGTTGGAGCTATTACTATTGAATTATTATTATCACTATTAAAACTTAAATTACTTTTAGTTCTATTTTATTTTCGTTAATATCACTGTCAACAATAGCATTCTTAGTTTGCCATTTTGCTTTAATTTTAATCCAAAAAAATTCAAAAGTTTAAAAAAAGAACAAGAAGAGGTTAGATTTTTTTTATCGAAAAGCAACGTGGCTTATAACATTGTCTTAATTAGTATTCTATAAAATCAATAAAATTAGTTTTATAATCATACAACGTTTTGCATATCATGCTAAAATCAGTTTTCGGTTCATCACAAACACAAAGATTCTTACCTATCTGTTTGTGGTTTGATAATCGTCCGCGAACGAACATTTTGGTGCCTCCTCTGAGGAATCTTTGTTCAGAAGAAACCTCTATCTTTGAAACACATCTGAATCAACAAGTGCCGGCTACAACCTGTCTGGTGTCAATTTAAGCTAACCTCAACTGGACCGGCACGAGCTGCACACGAGATTGCGAACGTCACCTAACCTCAAAGTCGTGAAAAGGGTGAGTTTATTTTTATTTTATTGTATTGATATGTAGGTTTATCGAAGGCTATTAGAAGAAAAACTAAAAGATGGAACAAGTTCAAGAGCAGTTATCTCTTCTAACATCTGTGCAAAAATGCGAGCGTAACTTCAGAAAAGATTCGGTCTCCAGAAAAACTGAAGCATACTTCCAAGTACGCTTAGGAACCTTAACTTAATTTTGGGAGGAGTTTCGTATTAATCATCTCAATCTTATTAAGAAAAAGAACGATCGTGATGTTATGAAAAATTATTTTGACGCTGATGTGGAGAGCCAAATTGAGGAAGCATATATCGCAGCTGTGTCTTCCATTCGGGACGCGTGTGGAAAGGGGTACACACCTCCAACATCAGTGTCACCCGCGACCAATTCAAGCATAACTCCACCATCAGCATCAAAATCTGAAGTGGTTCTACCTGAGGTCAAATTACCTACTTTCAACGGCGATTACGTAGCCTGGCCCACTTTTAAAGAAATATTTGAAGCTAGAGTGCATAACAGCGAGCAGCTAAACGATGTTCAGAAGTTTTATTACCTCAAGGGCGCTCTTTCAACTGACGTATCTCAAGATATTGAGCATCTTAGCCTCGTTGCAGAAAATTACAAAACCGCATGGGATATGCTGAAAAATATCTTCGATAATAAGAGATTGTTGTTTTCGTATTACATGGATGCATTTGATCAGCAGCCCCCTGTGTCACGCAACGACGCATGTGCGATAAAACGTTTCACACAGACGTACCGCTCCTGCGTTACATCCATACAGAAATTAGGAGTACAGATCGATTGCTTATTACATGCTGAAAAAATTATCACCGGCTGTGCGAAGCGATATTGATCGCAAACAAAAAACGATACCCAACTTTTCTGAAGTGTGTGAGCATCTCGATGAGCACTACCAAATGATGATTATGTCATCGAACTCCCAGTCTACCAACAAATCATTGGCTGTTCAAGATACTCAGCGAAAGCAAGAACAGTCTATGGCTTCGAATAAAAGAATTACAAAATCGTTTCATGAAGTTAAAAAATGGTTTGCCCAATTTGCAGCAAAGCTGCTCATCCTGTGCGCGAATGCATTGTTTTTCAAATCATGAATTTAACTGATAAAAGGTCAGCAGTAGACAAGCATAAACTTTGATTTAATTGTTTCAACCTGTGCGGTGGCAGACATCATACTTTGATGCACAAAAATATAACAGCAAACTAATCTTCAACAACATCAATGCACATTGCGACGGCAAATGCTGAGGTTCCACTTGAGGACTCTATGATACCGAGCGCTGAAGCAGTAAGTGAAAAGCCTGTTAATTACGATGTCCTGTTGCCTGCCGCCATTGTTACAATGAACACCGTAGATGGGCATCCAATGAAATTTCGAGCATTCTTGGATCAAAGCTCGCAAGCATCATTTGTATCCGAGCGCACAGCACAGCTGCTGTGTCTCCCAAGAAAAAAAATACACATAAGCATAAGTGGCTTAGCTGAAATGACGATTGGAAGAGGCCACACATCGGTGACGCTTACTATAGAATCATCATTGAATGCTAAAGTTCGCTATAAGGTTAATGCATACGTTTTATGTAAAGTAAGCTCAGTGATGACTGACAATTCGTTGCCATATCAAGACTTGAATCATTTTAATGGCCAAGAGCTATCAGATCCCAAATTTTATGAGCCACAACAAGTCGATATGCTCCTATGTAGCGAATCTTCGACGAGATCATTCTCAGTGAAACTTATCGAGCAGCAATTGGATAGCCTATAGCGTAAGGTGCCACTTTAGGCTACATCGTGTCTGGAAAAATTTTTAATCTACCACCACAAAATGCAACAAGCATCAACACGCTAAAGACGCGTATCAATATCGATGAAATATTGCAAAGGTTCTGGTAACTGGAGGAGTTCCCTGATATCAAAGAAGAATCACATCAGGATCAGTGGTGTGAAGAATTCTACCGGCAAACACACAAGCGTTTGGAGAATGGGTGCTATCTAGTTCGTTTGCCCCTTTTATCAATCACTGAGCCTAAAGTAGTTATTGGTGCATCAAGACAAATCGCTCTAAAACGCTTCTTACTGCTCGAGCAGCGCCTTCAACAGGATTCATCACTCAAGAAAGTCTACCAGGAAACTATCGAAGAATATATCCGGTTGGGGCAATTGAAGCAGGTTACCACACCACAACATCATCATCAACAGCGACATGTGCAACAACAGCCTCAAGCAGTGAACGATTTGGAATCCTCATATACTTGTTGCTATTTATCTCATCATCCCATCGTAAAGGAATCTTCGTCTACGACAAAGGTTCGTATCGTCTTTGACGCGTCAGCTAAAACTAAGAACGGCAAGGCGCTTTATGATATTTTAGCTGTCGGTTCAGCTTTGCAAAACGATTTGGCAGCTGTACTCTCTAACTGTCGCTTCTTCGAGTTTGAATTCATGGCAGATGTCGAAAAAATGTTGCCCAATACCAACGACTTGTTTGGCGAGACGAACCCACCCAAGAAATAAAAGAGTTGTTTTGCTGCACGGTCATGTTTGGCACAGGGTCCGCTCCATTTACAGCGATTAGAACAATGCACCAGATAGCACAGGATGAAGCGAAGCAGTATCCTATGGCAGTTGATGTTTTTTTTTTTTTTTGGATTCGCCAAAGGAGTGAGAAATCTCATAAATACGTATAGCCCGTACTATACGCATGCACGACTTACATTCTAAAATCTATCCGGATCAACCGGAACAGACAGAATGCACCTACGTACTAAAACACACAACCAGTTGGCGAAGTATGAATTTCCACTAAGCACATTAATTGGCTTTTCAGCGGATCTTAAAAATTTTATACAAAAACACGAATTTAATATTTGAATTTAAAAAAGTAAACAACATCAAATAAGTAGTAAACTTTACATAAAACTCCAAAACAAAGAAACCAAAGTAACTATAAATAATATGAATATTAGTTAGTTTGCGGCCACTTAGTTTGCGGGAAAAGAGATTAAACTCTTAAACACCAAACCAATTCCAAATATAACGCAGATATATGTGTAAATATGTTCAAACATATATGTGTATATATATACGGGTCACTATATAATTTTGGAACACCGTGCTAATGTTATTAATTGGATATGTATTTGGGCCAACGCAGGCATAAACTTGCATGGAAAAGAGATAAACTCTTGCGCAACAAACTAAGTAACTAATAAGTCAAATGAATAAGAAAAATTTAAAATTTTAAGCAAACCTATGATATTCAATGGTGTTTACTTCATCAAACGCAATATTATAAAGGAAAAACAACTGAAACGGACTCGAATATATGGAATAACTTCAGCCAACATTTTAACAGAATATAACAATATTATTAACCTAGTTAATGTTTGAAACAAAATTCTAAAATGTATCAATTATTTAAATGTAAAATCATTTTCCGTTTCAAGGCATACACCGAATCACAAAAATTAATTAAGCTGAAGCTATTGTTGAAATCACTACACATACATCGTAAAGGGTCATGAAGGGCAAAATTTGAAGTGCACTGGCTCAACTTAAAAAGCACAAAATGTCTAGTTCCTCTTCTTGGGATTTTAAAGTTAAGAGATGAGAGGACATATTGTGAGTCAATTTCACCACAAAGTAATTTATATAGGAAGGTGACATTAAGCACCATCCTTCTGCTTCTCAGGGAAGGCAGTAAAATTTGCTTAATGCGGGTTTCATACGAAGGAAGAATAATATCTGGGTTCCAACGATGATGACGTAAAGCAAAAAGTAAAAACTGTTTTTGAACCGATTCTATTGCTTCAATGTGGACGTTATATTGAGGGTTCCATACTACGGAAGCATATTCAAGAATAGGTCTTACGAGAGATATATACAGTAATTTAGTAGTGAAGGCATCATTGAATTCTTTCGCCCATCTTTTAATGAAACCAAGAACACCTCTAGCCTTATTTACAGCCAAATTTACGTGGAGATTGAAGCGAAGTTTTGGATCCATAATTACACCAAGATCAACAAAACTATGAACAATTTCTAAGTGGATGTTATTTATAGTGTAATTTGTACTATGAGCAGTTCTACGTGAGAAGGTCATTGATTTTCATTTTTTTAAGTTAAGGTTTAATAGGTTGAAGTTTGAATGTTAACAAACATCAAATGCATGTTGATGACATATTGTCATGAAGGGACTCCATAGAAGGCGCTTTGCATTTGCAACAGCAAGTAATTGGTATGCTTCGAAGTGGAGGTTTCGAACTTTGGAAATTGGCACGCAACCATCCTATGCTTTTGGAGTGTATACCAAGCGAACATCAAGCAACAAAGGGTTTGCTTCACCTTAACTCAAGCTGCACCAAAAAGGCCTTAGGTATGTACTGGAACCCTGTTAATGATAATTTTCAGTTTAATCTCAACTTTGCAATGCCTTCTGCCACACATACCATTCGTTCTACTTTATCGACCATCGCTCGATTCGTTAAAATGGGTCAAACCCGTTATTATCACCGGCAAACTGATTATGCAAAATCTTTGGTCACAAACACTTGGATGGGATGACGCCATTCTAGAAGAAATTCAAAGGCCCTGGATCCAGTTTCAATGTGAGCTGCAACAGATATCCACGTTTAGTGGAGTGTCCCACGTTGGTTAAACACAACCATATCTGATCGCTCCAATGAGCTACATATTTTTTGTGACGTTTTCGACGTTGGCTTTTTCAGCAGTTGCCTAAATGGGTTTTCGATAATTCTGGCAAATATTGTACCAACATTTTGATGGCTAAGTCGAAGGTCATGCCTATCAGACAAAAGCTTACCATCCCGCGTGCTGAGTTATGTGCAGCTGTTTTAGCATCAGTTTTGTTTACTATGTTTTAGCATAGTTGTTTACCTACATCAATCAGCATTTGCGCTTAGACATCGACTTGTTACACACCGTATTCTGGACAGATTCAATGATAGCGTTGGGTTGGATTCGTGGTAAACCTAGTCGATGGAAGGTTTTCATAGCGAATCGCACTACAAAAATATTATCAGTGTCCACAAGGGACCAATGGCGTCACGTTACATCAAAAACAACCCTGCCGACTTTTCAAGTCGCGGACTTAGTCCAGAAAAGCTATCAAAATGGCATTTGTGGTGGAATGGACCAAAGTCACTAAGAGAAGCGGACACAACCCGTCCTGAAACAAGAATAGATGCTCAATCGGTGCTTATATCAGTAGAAGACGAGCTAAAACATTGTAGCGTAAACGTTATCTATATTGAGAAGCAATTTATCGGAAAAATAGTTGGAACCTTTTCGTCCCTATCACACCTTATTAGAGTCATCGCATATTGCAAACGTTTTAGTTTTAACTGTAGGCGCCAGCGAAATGATCGTCGTAATACCACTCTATTCGTAACTGAACTGAAACAAGGTCTCGCGAGCGTAGTGCGTATGATCTCCGGCTCGGCGGACGATTAAGAGAATCGTAACTATCAGCGTATGAAAAACACCCATTTATTTTACCATAAAAACATATCTTTACTGAATTAATTGTAAAACATAGCCACTTGGCAACACTTCACGGTGGCGCAACCTTAACGTTGAATCATATCAGAAAAAGATTTTGGATAATTAATGGGAGAAATGTAACCCGAACATTAATCCATCAATGTTTTACATGTTATAGACACAAACCAAAACTATCGCAGCAGCTGATGGGTGACCTGCCAGCTGAACGTGTGCGCCCAGCTAGAGCTTTCACTTCGGTTGGAGTGGATTACGCCGGGCCTCTTCCCATCTTACCATACAAGGGTCGCTTTATTCATTTGCCTTGCAACGAAAGCTGTCCACCTTGAACCTGTGGGAGATCTCTCCGCAGACTCATTTATTGGAGCACATAAGCGTTTTATCGCCAGGAGGGGACTATGTAAAGATCTCTTTAGCGATTGTGGCACTAATTTTGTAGGTGCAAACCGAAAGCTGCGCGCAAATAGGACTGCCTATAAAACTTATATCGATAAGTAAATTTTACCATTTCTTGTCGAACATCAGATTCAGTGGCACTTCATTCCCCCCTCTACCCCTCATTTCAGTGGTTCGTGGGAGGAAATCGATGAAGCATCACCTTAAAAGAACTATCGGTGAAAGGGTTTAACGTTCGAAGAATTATCAACTGTACTTGCACAAATTGAGTCATGCCTCAATTCAAGACCACTGTGCCCTTTGACGATTGACCCTGAAGACCTTTTGGTTTTGACACCCGGCCATTTTTTGACCGGAGATGCACTGTTTTCACCACCAGTTCCAGATATCGAAAAACTTAGTCTAATTGGTCGTTGGCGTCAATGGAGTCAATGGAGTGGCGAATATCTATCGCGTTTGCAGAAAAGGCCGAAATGGTTACAATCCAGACCAAATTTACAATCAAATGATATTGTATTGATCAAAGATGAGCGGGTATCTTGCAACTATTGGCCACTCGGACGAATAATCGAAACGCGCGAAGGAGCAGACGGTCTTGTGCGCGTAGTTACTTTGCGTACGCAAAATGGTATACTGAAGCTGCCATACCAATTTAAACCGCAATCATACACTTTAATTTCAATTTGCAACATTCACTCCTTTGTATAGCCTCCAATTCCGGAAGGTGGCCGAAGAATTGAATTACTGATTGAATTACTATTCTGATCATTCGGCGAAGATCATTCCGGGCCAGAATGTTGGAGCTATTACTATTGAATTATTATTTTCACTTTTAAAACTTAAATTACTTTCAGTTCTATTTTATTTTCGTTTCTATCAATGTCAACACTAGCATTCTTAATTTGACATTTTGCTTTAATTTGAATCCAAAAAAATTAAGAAGTCTAAAAAAAGAACAAGAAGAGGTTAGATTTTTTTTTATCGAAAAGCAACGTGGCTTATAACATTGTCTTAATTCATATTCTATAAAATCAATAAAATTAGTTTTATAATCATACAACGTGTGTTTTGCATATCTTGCTAAAAGCAGTTTTCGGTTCATCACAAACACAAAGATTCTTACCTATCTGTATGTGGTTTGATTATCGTCCGCGAACGAACACTATATGTTGACAAAAAAGTACGGCGATCGGGAAATTACTTTAGAAATAATCGATCTCAATACATTTACAAAAAAAAAAACATATAAACCAACGAACTTGAGAACATCCCCTTTTCTTTAAGTCGATTAATAAGTCTAGGAGGTCGAATAACGTCGCCATTTAGACTCCCCTGGCTCACATTCGACATTAGGTTTCTTAACCCTGCCCTTCGACCTTTTTACACTACTGGGCCGTCTTCGTTGGCCCTTTTTTTATCGTCTTTGGCTATATTTTTACCCTTTTTAAAGTATCAGACCGGTCTAAAATTTGTTTGGGGATTTAGGGACGTTTTATTCACTATTATAACTCGCGAGTTATCAATAACTTTCGAATTTTTGTATGGAAAACTTAAAAGTTATTCAAAACTCTCGAGTTATGAAAGTGAATAAAACGGCCCTTAGTGAACTATTCAACAAAATATTTAAACAGAGACTCGCTAGCCATATTCGTTCACCGAAAAACAAGCATTTTGGGATTAAAACTTCAAAACTTTCATAATAGATATATACCTTATATCTTCATTTATATGACTTCGAAAAATGTACCCAGATTTGGTTGCGTTCCAAAAAGAGCAATTATTTTTCAATCTGAAAATTTGGTAAAATTGAAAGCATCAAAAACAAAATAATGAAAAACTACTTATTTTGGCTTTACAAAAACTAAGTTTTTGACAATAAGCCTAAATCTGTCTATAAAAATAGTTGCATACAGCAATAAAATTGAATTTTTAACAAAAAATCATGTTTTTTACCAACTTTAAAAAATGAAAAAATTACTCCGACGTCGTCGGACTATTTTCGACAACGCGACGTCTACTAACGACTTTTGGGGGAACTTCCTTATACATGACAAGGTTTTTTTAGTAGGGATCCCTAATCGCTTCTCCCTCCCTTTTCCGAGATATAGCAATTCACAAAAGTCACTGTAGACGATATCGTTCAACGAAGACGGCGGAGGGTTAAAGACCCATTCAAGTTTTTTTAACGAAAAAACAATGCATTAAAAGATTTACTGTAAAGTGACTGTTTATTTTTAGTATTTTTTGTTTTTGCTTTATATTTACTTAATGTTTTAAGAACATTTTACTAATTTTTTTTGATAAAAAAATATAAATTAATATAACCAGAATCCGTAATTTATTAAAGCACCTGAAATATGCGGTGGACACCATTTTTCAGAGATTGTTCATCCAAAAAACAAAAAGAAAATATATAATTTTTGTTTAAGCTTTTAATCGACAATTTTTATTTAATTGACTTAAGACTTTCTGAGACTATTTTTACAATGTTATGCATTCGAAAAATGTAAAAAATAAAATTTATTTTTGGTTGCCAAAAAACTTTTTTGGGTCCTTTAAACTACATCGATGCCAACTTTACTTACACGTGCAACTTTCAGGACTGCACATTTTTATTATTGCAAGTGTTTATAACCGCGAAGTGGTAACAAATTAAGTAAACATATTTTTGAGTGATAAGCACAAACAATTTTTCAATTTTGACTTTTAAATATTCGTAACGCACGTCCCATCGACTGTTAAAATTTTGTTTTAATCAGATTGCTCTTTAAGTTTTAAAAAATAGTTTTGTGTCCTTTTGTATGAAGTTGCTTTGAAAAAGAAATAGTTTTTTGCCTCTCCTGAAAATTTTAAAATTTTGAGTTGTGGCACTTGTGAAGATCGTGTGCGATATAATTTTTTTACCGTTCAAATTAATTCTAACATTAAATTCAAACAAACATATAAAACTATAAATAAAATATAAACATAAAAAATCCTTGAAAATCCTCGAAAATCCGTGTGAAATTCTTAAAAATCCGTAGATTTACCTTATTTTGTCGCTGTTGTCCATTTATCTGTGCAAGGCTTAAATATCCGAAGAAATCCGGAATTTCAGTGTAGTTGGCATCACTGCACCAAACACGAGTCGCAGAGAGTGACGATGAGCATTTCATTTTAAGTTCTCTCTATTCGACAAAAGTGCTGTAAGCACAGAGAATAGCAAGAGGGCTATAGATTGAGCTATAGGGGCATTCCATCGTGACGTACACGACATTTGTACAACTTTTGCTATGTTTCAAAGAAGCTTGCTAAAAATGTAAGTACTTATGCATTATTCTTTTAATTATTTTAATAATTTAAGACCTCTTACACTTTTAGAAATAAGATTTAGCAAATTTCTCTTCATGGTTAAAAGAAAAAAAACGATCAAATGTTGTGTGACGTACCCGACAAAAAAAGTTTTAATGATATAAGGATTTATCACGAAAATTCAGCTAAACCGTAAATGCAAAAACAAAATATGGATATAATAATAAAAATATGCATTTTGAAGATAACTATACAAAGTCAAATTTGGAAATTAAACTTAAGAAAAATGTGAAAATGTATAAAAAGCAAGCGTGACGTACACGACATACTGTGTGACGTAAGCGACACGTACGAATTTAAACTATTTTATTGGTGTTTTTTACTTTGAATGTTGGTGTTTCGGCATTCATGCTGTATTCTTGAGTGTGAATTTCGTCTCCAATGTACTGCAGAATGTGAAAGTTTATACGTCTGTGATGAGTTGCATAGGCATCCATGGGGATTTCTCATTGACGTGTCACTTACATAAACTCTGTATCTCGGTTAATATTGACACTAGGGTACTGAAATTGAAATGATATGGGGGTGGAGAGATTCAGTACAACGCACGACGAAAAAGTGGGGTGTGGCACTTAAAAAAATTTATTTTTTTCGATTAATATTCTTACTAGGGTACTGAAATTCGGTAAAGGTGCAGGTAGAATTTTTACAAATCACGATTGAGAAAGTTGGTGGGACTCAACAAAGGGGCGTGTCACTATTAGAAAAACTCTGTAAGTTGGTTAATATTGTTCCAAGGATACCTATTTGGTACATTGATACATTTTTCAAAATATCTAAAACTGTCAAAGATTGAGATAAAAAATATATATTTTTGATAAAAAGTTTTCTGTTAAGTTTTTAAAAAGAGTTTTTCACCATATTAAAACCAATTTTGAAAATTTAAGAAAGGATAAAAAGTTACAGTCTCAAAATATGTTCAAATTTTAATATTTTTCAGCTTTGATGGGACATTTTTCGCAAACTCAAAAAGATAATTCAACTTTGGGTTCACAAATTTAAAAAACATATATTTTAAATATGAACATTTAAATACGATCGAAATCCGCCACCGCATTTAAAAGATATAGTGCCATTATTGAAAAAAAGACAAATTTTCAGATTTTTGCCTATAACTCCTAAGTTCGAACTGATGATGAAAAACGAATACCATTTTTAAAATCTGCGTTTAAAATTCATCTAGAATTGATAGCACTTTATTCTGCAACTTTTGTTGTTTTCCCATATTGTCCTTACGCAAAAACTTCCGTTTACTGTGTGACGTACGCGACAAAAAAATAACTGTTAATTTTTAAATACATTAAAAATTAAAAAGGCTGGAGATTCAGTAGTTTTACAATTATTGACACTTTGTCTGTTTAGTAGTGATTTGAAAAAATTCCACCTCCACTCTTACTCTAGTGATGACAATATATATCTTTTAAACGTGACGTACACGACATTAATTTGCCAATTATAATATAATCGATTTTAAACAAATGTAACTATTCCTTGGAGAAATAAAGGTTGTGATAGTAATAACACGATATGCGGTATTGAATAAAATCAATAACATAACAATTAGTTACGTATATAAAAGGCAAAATTGAGAAAAACTTTGAGTAAATTTTTAGCATTGTTCTCGTTGACGATATCATAAGTATATATACATATATATATTTATCATTGCAGTGATGAGCCAGAAAAAAGATATTGCACCATAAGGGACTTAACTCATGTAGGTTCACTGCCCCGTTGTTAAAAATTAGAAATTTTGCTTTTTTTTTTTGCTAAAATATAACGCTTTGCGTGGAATGCCCCTATAGATGAGCTATAGCTATATACAGCTAGAAATTGTGTATGTATGTGTGTGTAATTGGGTTCCTGAATAGTTTCTATTTACATTTGGACCCGGTAGGTGGCGCTTTAATCGGGTTCTAGGAAATTATTTTTAAACGGTTTATATTGAAATTTTTAATGTTTTTGTGTGGGTTTCTGAAAAGTTTAGAATTATCCCAGTAGGCAATGACAGACCTGCAGCCTACCGCTTTCGCTGCCTTAAAAAGGCCTTCTAGTAGCACTCTTTTAAAACTGCATGCAAAACCTATTCTTTCGATGAGGAGTGTTAGAGCACTGATGTAAGCAGGCCTGATTACACAACTTCATTAAGCATGGCAGTAAAAGTTATTTTTATGCACTCCTTCTCATACTATCTCTTACATGAAGCCTACATAGACTGCTCTTGAGTGATGATTAAATCGCTTCCCAAATTACAGCAAAAAGAAGCTGTATTTTTAATAACGAGGGGGAAATTTAACTTTAATATAAACTGGGGAGTAGCTATAAATAAATGTAAATAAATAAAAACTCGAAAGCGCTGCTCAAAAGAAAATAAAGAATAAGAGCCGCAGTTGCTCATTGAACACCGCTGTATCGGCACTTTACAGGGTGTTCACCGGTGGACCGAACATGCCGCCCGCCTTGAACGAGTGCAAGACGCTACCAGGAACCCTGCCCTGATAAGACCCATCCAAATATGGAGTTTTGGGCCAACGGCATGCTAAACCCAGCCGGGAGACTGCCAGGCTGCATTATTCGCGCGTAGACATCGACACCCAGAATGAGTCGCAGTGGAGCTCGCTTGTGAAAGTGAGGATCAGCCAGATTGATGTTCTGATAGCTCTGGGTGATCCTCTCGTCGATGTCTTTCGCCGGCGTGACGACCTCCAACCGGCGCTCAACCAGAGCCGTCGTGTGTACCTGGACGCTCGATCCATAACGACCTCGCAGCGCTAGCGTACATACCTCCCGACCATCTACCATGCTCGTTGGAAGCCTCCATCTTCTTACCAATTTGATGGCGATTTTGGTGTGAGGGAGGCACGCATCGAGGAGCGCCCGTTCCTGCACTAGGCCAGCATTAGCCCAGGTACTCACAACAGCTGTGGGGAGCAGCGAGACAACGTGTTGAAGGCTCGTCGTTGTTGGTCTTGTGGGGGGAGACCGCTTCGGGAATTGGTCCCTCGACGATGTCGCAAATGGAAGCATCGACTGCGGTCTCTTCTGGGAAGGGGACCGCTTCGGAAAGTGATCCCTCGAAGCCGACGCAGACGGTACAGTCAACTGCGGTCCCTTCCCAGATGAACTCTTCGATTCCACCCCAGACCTCGTTGCTTCGCGAGCAGCTGCGGATGTAGGCTGCAGTTTAGGCTGCTTTGCGCGAGAACGTCTTCCACGCCTTCTTGAATGGGCTCGACCTGTTCGGGTCCGAGTGTGCGGATGCAGCATGCTGTGGTGATCTTCACCGCTTTGACAGCATCTCACATCGCTCCGACAGTCCTTTCGCATATGAACGGCTGAAAGGCAGTTGGAACAGTAATAATGGAGTAGTACTGTTCTCAACCGCTCCTCCAGGTTCATAGCTATGAACCGCCGGCACGACATGAGATTATGCTCCATGGAGCACAAGCGACACTTTGGGATCATTTCGCTGCGCGTCACCACGGGGACCACACGGGACAGCACACTTCACACTGGTGGACTCGATGGCGAAGGAGCACTGGCTGCGGGGACTGGTGCACGCTCTCGCACCGTGTCTCGCTCAATGCCATCTCGGAGTCCGTCTGGAGAAGCATCTCTTCCAGCAGGTCACGCACGATGTTGGTGGTTGACATCCTGAAACGAGACGGAAAAGAAAAGAAAAAGAAAAGAAAAAAGAAAAGAAACATGTAAGAGAATAAAAATGGTGACGGAGCGTCGGCGGTATTGCGACCAGCTTCACTATAGGTCGTGTTATGCAACCTCTCCCGGTGCGGATGTCCGCAACACGGACTCTATTGTCGCTACCGACATAGGTTTTTAAAATTCGACCGATTCGCCATTCATTCGCGGGTAAATTATCATCTTTGACGATGACATTGATGTCTAATTGAGGAGTTTTCCATTTCGAACGCCGATGCATCTCTTTCAGGTATTCATTTTTCCATCGGTGGCAAAAGTGCTGATGCATCGCCTTGATTTTTTGCCAACGATTGACAAGAGTCAGAGGCTGATCAGTTATTTCTGGCTCCACTGGAGATAGCAGTGGGTCGCCGACCAAGAAATGACCTGGAGTAAGAGACTGAAATTCAGATTTTCGGACATGGCGGAAAGAGGCCTCAAATTAAGACACGCTTCGATTCGATTCAGTAAAGTTGAAAATTCCTCGAAAGTATACTTCATACTTCCGGCCATCTTTTTGAAATGCGTCTTAAAGCTTTTTACTCCAGCTTCCCATAAGCCTCCCATATGGGGAGCACCAGCTGGAATAAAGTGCCATGTAGTTTCTTGATGCGAATACTGGGATAGTATTGCATCATGTGACGCAGTTAAGAAGGCTTTGAAATCCTTTTTGAACGTGTTTGACGCTCCAACAAAGTTTGTACCGTTGTCGGAGTACACGTTAGCTGGACAGCCACGTCTCGCAGTGAATCGAGAGAAAGCTGCCAGAAAAGTAGCGGTCGATAGATCGCTGGTGGCTTCAAGATGAATTGCCTTAGTTGAAAAGCACACAAACAAACAAACATAGCCCTTACTTATTCGACAAGATCTACCAATGTAGCTTTTAATGTCGAATGGGCCTGCGAAGTCAATACCAGTCGCAGCAAATGGCCTTGAAATGACAGTTCGCTCAGCTGGCAGCGCAGCCATTATTTGTGTTCGTTAGCGTTTCATGTGGATTACACAAGTTTTGCAAATGTGCAAAGTTGATTTTATAAGGGTTTTAGCACGCGGGATCCAATATTGCATCCGAATAAGTTGAAGCACTAATTGATTCCCTCCATGAAGTGAGATCTCATGGACGAAACGTACTAAAAGGCGTGAAAAGTGGCAATTATATGGTAACATAATTGGATGCCTTTCACCATATGATAGGATTAATGAAGAGGCTAGCCGTCCACCAACACGCATTAACTTGTCGTTGTTCAACAATGGATTTAGAGCAAGAATGGGGCTCTTTACTCCAATTATCTGATTTGTTTTCAAACAGTGATATTCGTTTGGAAAAGCTACTTTTTGACATAAGAGTGCCAATCGTGTTTTCACAAATTTGATTTCTGCCGTTTCTAGGCATGTTGATTTTTTTGAAAAGGACACACGATACTTGGGTTGGGAGCGATGCAGAAAGCGAAACACGTGCGCTAACACTCTTAATCCACGCGATAACGAGGAAAACCGCTCTAAAATATCTTCATATTTCGAAAAATAGCAGCTTAACAGCTTTGCGCTCAAGCGAAGTTTCTAGAGCAGGAGGTTGCGTCATTCTTGGCCAAGCCGATCGTTCGAGCGAGAGCCAAGAAGGTCCATGCCACCAAAGAGTATTATCGACTAACTCTTGTGGCGTAACTCCACGCGTTGCTAAATCTGCAGGGTTCTCATGTGTGTCTGCATGAAACCAATTGTGAATTCCGACCTTCTCTGCCACCTTCGAAACTCTATTGGCTACGAAGGTCGTCCAGGAACAGGGGGGCTTACAAAGGTTCAGTGAAATAGCGCCCATTATTCATAATGAAATAAGAACCAAAATTTTGGGCTTTATTTCATTTTATTTGGGCGTTATTTCATTTTTTATTTTGGGCTTTATTTCATTATGATATAACGCCCAAAATAAAAAATGAAATAAGGTCCAAAATATTTTAAATGATTTGCTTTGAAAATATTTTGGGCGTTATTTCACTTTTGATTTGGGCGTTATTTCATTTATTTTGGGCTTTATTTCATTTTTTATTTTGGGCGTTATTTCATTTTTTATTTTGGGCGTTATGTCATTGGGCGTTATTTCACTGAACCGCTTACAAAGCCACGCAAGCACTCTCCTCCAACTCCCAAAAACATGCGATCTGTTGATCGATCGCAACTTCACTATAATGGCTCAAACATGTTGTAAGGCTGGAGATTTCGTTACAAGGCATAGGGCCTGTGAAAATCCAGCCGAAAACTGTTTCTTGCGCCAAAAGTGATCCAAGAATATTGCGTTGAATGCCATCGAGAATGATGGCAGGGTACAAATCGCCACCGATAAGTACGTCAACTTGATCACTTCTGAAGAAGTGCGGGTCTGCCAGTTGTAAATCCGGCAAACTCTTGCACAAAGAAGGATCAATGAAGCATGACGGCAGATTCCCAGTTACGTGACAGCACAAATGCTGTAGCTTCTATTTGAAATTGCCTATTAATAAGCGAACTGAGAATTATTTCGCAAGCTTTCGTCACTTGCGCTGAAACTGCGTTATTAAGCCCCGAAACTTCAGCGCTTACGGCTCTTGTGGGTAACTTCAATAGCTTCTGCAATCTTTCAGATACGAACGTACCTTCAGAGCCAGAGTCGATCAGAGCTCTGGTTGTGTACGCTGATCCTAGGTGACATACGGTCACCATTGCTGTACCAAGCAATACGTGCTTGGTAGTGGTAGCGAAGCATGATTGAACGTCATTGCTAGTGGACTGTATTTGCGTAAAATGGGATTGTGTGTTAGAGCCCGGGGGGTTGGGTCGAGAGCTCGACCTACTTGAGTCTACACTCGAAGTAGGGGATTGGGGTGGAGTCGAGTCTCGATGCAAGAGAGTATTATGACGTTGTTTGCACATCACACACGAATACTGACTCTTGCACTCTTTCACCTCATGAGAATAGGCTAGGCAATTGAGGCAAAACTTATTTTTGCGAATCATTGCTAGCCGATTTTGAGTATCCATTCTCAGAAAACGGGGATAAAAGCGAAGTGCGTGCTGTTCGGTAGAGCACAGCTTACAATTTGCTGAAGTAATTTTAACTGGGTAGTTATTTAATTTTTTACCAGATGAATTGCTCTGGTTTGGTTTAGAGTTGGAGGAAGATGTGGTGAAGTTTTGTCTAGGTTTTGCGCCGCGAGAGCTGCGAATATCAGACACGGTTTCAAGAGTTTGAAACCGACTGGTGAGGAAGGAATCGAGATCAGTCCATTTCGGAATTTCGTTCTTATTCGAAATAGACTGCTCCCATAATGAGAGCGTGACCTCTGGCAATCTTGTCGAACATTGGTAAACAAAGATTGCATCCCAGTTATTGATATCAATGTTGTGCATTTTTAGAGCAAAAACACAACCATTGATATCTCTTTGTAGTTTTTTAAGTTCTGTGCCAGATTCTTTTGGCACATGGTGTAAATTAAATAATATTTTTAATTGGCTGTTGACCATGATACGCTTGTTTTCGTATCGGTCAGATAAATCTTGCCAAGCTTTTGCAAAACCATCATTGGTTAAAGGAGATTTTCGTACAATCTCTTTTGCTTCTCCCCGTGTTTTTTGATTTAAGAGGAATAACTTTTCCACTGACGTTAGCCGCGAGTTCATTATGTAAATGGCCGTAAACATGTCTCTGAAGGACGGCCATGAGAGGTAATCACCACTGAAAACCTCAGTATCGCATGGTGGCACAGGCATGCTGTGGCCCATGACTGCCGCCGGCTCTGAAGCAATTGTTTGCTTCGAGGGCTTATTCTGAGAAAACTCAGATATTCTTCCTGCTACCCGTATATAGGATTGATAGCAGGCGCGATACTTTTTTTTAATTGATTCAAGATCTGAACCGTCGTCATTGGACATTTTGTCCAAACAAGCATCATATGCGGCTTTAACTTTTCTCCACTGGGCTTTTAGCTCTTCACTTTGAGCCTCCAGGGAGAAAACGTCATGAGTTTCCACGGCATTAAAGTCCGTTTCAAACTCTACCAGCGCATCAGACAGACGAATAAATGCCTTTAAAGCGGACATTTTATTTTGTCTTGTAATAATTTAATTTTTGTAATAAATGATATACGTAAAAAAAAAACAGAAATCTATAAATATATAGACAAATGCGAACAACAACAAGTTATATAAATTTTTTTTTTTTTTTTTTTAATAAAATATATAATTATAAATAATATATATATATGTCTATATATATTGCAGTAAAACCCAAATAAAAACCAATTAATAAAAGAAAATTAAAATTATTTTGTTTAATTTATTTTATTTTATCAATAAACAGTGAAAACAATTTTTTTTTTTATAAATTTCTTTTTTATTTTTAATTTATTTAATTAATATATTTGATGAGTTGGAATAAGAACCCTCTAGGAATAGTTGAATTGTTGAATTGTAGAATTTTTCAATCTCAAGCGCGTTGAGATTGATACCGAAGAAATATATCAAATATGAAATGGAAGAGATATAAAAGGTCAGTTAGAGGTGGAGTTTTGGAATGGAATTTTATTGTTCTTACCAGCTTGATAGTTCGTTATAAAGTGTTCTTAAATCTAAGTAGCTAACTATGATTGAGCTTAAATATAAAAAGAAGAAAGCAAATGAAAGAAATAAGATGACATTTTCAGTTGGCGTGAAGCGCCATCTTAGGGTACGTAGAAGCGACAGTTTTTGGTATAAACATTGCCGCCCGCCTTGCAGTATTGCTGCAATTAAATTCGTAAACACAAAGTTATATAAATTCCAATAGAAGTACTTCAAAATATAATTCAGTAGTAATATTCAATATCTTAAGTAATAATTAAATTCATTATAAATATGAAAACTTAAAAATATAGTGCATTTGCATTTTATTCAGTCATTATTTTAGAGCTGGAAAGTGCGTGTAAGTAGGATTTTGTGTTTTTTTTTTTTTTTTTAATGAATTTAATGGTTTTAGTTTGCGCATGAACCTGAGAGAATATAACCGAATACGGTGTTTTGAGCTACAGGGAGACCATTATGGCTCGGTATTAACCCTGGCAGGAGAATTTTGGAATACAAATCCGCACCCAGTACCAAGGATATGGCACTGGAACGGAAAAAATGTGGATCTGCCAGTGTTATTTTATTTATTTTTTTGTTTATTTATTTTTTATTTATTTATTATAATGATACAACTTAGGACATTAAGATGAACTAATCTTATAAAACTGTCCTAACGATAAATGAGGCATGTGTCTTGAGTTTATTAAATTAAAATTATTAAACCTAACTTTAAATACATAATAATTTAACTAAACTTAACTTAAAATATAAGAAGAGTTATTCAAATACAAGTTTGTACAAGTATGAAGGTTGCTTTGTATATATAATTTTAGCGTTTTAAGGTCTAGGTGCTGGTCAAAAGTCCTGTTGAATATTACTTTGGCTAAGGAAGAAACATGATCAGTTCTCTTTAGGTTAAAGATGTACCTTGTAATGTTGTTAAATAATACTTTAAGCTTTTGTTTACTTTCTGAATCACAGTTTGCGAATAGTTCGCTGCCATATAGTAGAGTGGGAATAAGATAAGATTTTGCCAGTATCATTTTAATTTTGTAGGGTGTAAAAAATTGCGACGCCCACAGGGATCGTAGCATACCATACACTTTTCCAATAGTGGAGTTGATGTGATGTTTCCACGATAAAACTCCATCAAACAAGATTCCTAGATTCCTTGCACTGTGAACGTACTCAATTTCGGTTGAGTTCATAAGAACTCTCGGAAGATTTGTAGTATCAATTTGTTTCATAGATATAACTAAGCATTTCGATTTTAGAGGATTAAGACATAAACCATTTTTCTTTGTCCACTCATGAATGTCGCTCAGGTTACTGTTCAGTTTCGCTACGCAGTTGTTTATTTGGTCTCGGCTACAGCTAGTGTACAGCTGTATATCATCAGCGTATATGTGTATTTGACAGTTGCGTAGAGCATAGGGTAAATCATTGATATATAATATAAACAAAAGTGGACCCAAAATAGAGCCCTGTGGTACGCCTCTCGCAACAGGAAGTAAATTCGAAAATTTACTCTGTATATTTGAAGAAAGATGAACTGTCTGATGCCTATTTGTAAGGTATGAGTCAAATAGTTTAACAGCAGTCGAAGAAAAATTGTACATATATAGGAGTTTTGTGAGCAGAATTTTGTGATCTACTGAATCAAAGGCTTTAGAGTGATCAAGCAGTGTCAGAAAAGATATTTGATTCTCATCAAGTGACCTGCGAATATCTTCCGAAACGTCAATTAGTGCAGTTATGCAGCTGTGCTTCTGTCTAAAACCCGATTGCCGTTCTGAAATAATATTGTTTACTAAAAGGAACTTGTTTATTTGTTTTGCCATAAGAGACTCAAACACTTTGGACAAATAAGGCAATATCGCGATTGGGCGATAACTTTTATCTGATTTAAGCATGGGAATTATTTTAGCAATCTTCCAACATTTTGGAAACGAGGACGTCATTATTGCAGTGTTAAAAATATGTGTAATATATGGCAGCAATTTCGGTAGAAGGCCTTTGATAAATTCCGGATGAATTTCATCAATTCCACAAGCATTAGACCTTATTCTAAGAAAACTTTCTAATACATCTAGCACATCAACTCGACTAAAACAAAATAAACCTTTACCAAATTTTACTAAATTTTTACCTATACCAATATTACGAATTTCTTTCCATTTTTGCTTACTGCTTACTGCGTTGCTAAATTTCCTTTCATAGTATATGGCTTTAGCAGCTTTAACTTCCTTTACAACCTGCCTTCTTAAGTTTTTATATTCCTCTAGAAAGTAAGAGGTTTTAAATCTTCTCCAGCGTTTGTAAGCTACATCGCGTTTATCAATTAGAGTTTTAATTCGTTGGCTAAACCGTGGCTGTTGACCCTGCTTAATCGTTCTATTTTTTTCTGGTACATAGTCCTTAAACAGATTATGGACATTCCTTTGCAGAAATTCAACCTGGTCGTTTACAGAAGTCATACTTCGAATAGCATCCCAGTTAATAATGTCCATTTCAAGACCAAGTCCTTGATAGTCGATATTCTTAAAGTCACGGTAAGTAAAAGTAAGAGGTGGCTCATTAAGATTAATGTCATATGTCAGAAAAATAAGTTCGTGTTTGGAAAAGCATGGGACAGAGAGTTGGTCATATAGATTCATTTTCAGTCTATCAGAAATAAATCTAATAATGTACTGTTTGTCCTAGTGAAGTGTGTTGGTGTGGTGGTGTTTGCTGCATATAGACCTAATGATGTCATTTCATTGAGAAGTCCATCGTCATTTAAAATATTGCAATTAAAGTCTCCAGCAATAATTATGTTTTTATAATTTAAAGTCAGACCCTGAAGTTTAGCAAAGAATTGTTGCAAATCAATATTTCGATTGGGCCTATAGACGCAACCAATAAGAAGACTTAAAGTACCTTTAGCTATACTTAAGAACAGATATTCTATGGTGTTATTACGATCTGATCTGCTATGAAAGTCGCAAACTATACCTTCCCTAACATAGATTGCTACTCCCCCAGCATGGCCCTCTCTATCAGTGCGAAAAAGATTGTAACCACGAGCTTTAAATAAATTATCGTTCATTTCTGATACAAACCAAGTTTCTGACACAAAGATAATATCAACCCCTGAACCCTCAAATAAGAACCTGAACTCATCAATTTTCTTAACTAAGCTCTGAGCATTGATATGACAAGTTTTTAGACCAGACTGGACCTTACTTAGAATACGAATCATGTTGTAATTGCTATCAGTAGAACCCCCGCTGACATTAATTTGTGCGTTCATCTGTAAATTTCAAGAAGGCATTTGTATGAAAGATTAAGGTAGTAAAGTGCAAAAAATATTTTACAAAAGTGTTTTTATAAAAGTTACAATTTCTATTACCATCACTGTTACTTTTAAAGAAAGAATATAAAGAGAAATTATGAGTGGAATGAAAAGGTAAGTTTTTGAGATGAGTGAAAAATATAAAGAGAAATATGTGTAAATAAAGCTGTTTATATAACTTAAGATAGATTTTAAATACTAAGAGACAGATGCTGCGGAATCCTCTGCTCCAAAAAAAGAGTTCAGTTGCTGAAACGACTCAATTAGTGTGCCTCTTTCATTCTCCGCTCGCTTGATGTATACCAGGCCACGCATAGTAAACACAGCTGACAATCGTTTTTGTTTTTTATAGCGGATTGCCGCTCGCATAATCTCAAAATTTACCTTGGTCAAGCATTCATTTATGTATATTGGAGTTTTTGAGTCGAATCCAGCGTGTTCCTGTTCCTGTCCAGACAAAGAGAGTTCCTGTTAGTCCGCCTGAATCTAGAAATGGACTTTAAGACGAAGTTTTTGTCGTAGGGTGCTGCAAGTCGTATACGAATTGGTGGGCAGTCAGCATTGCTTTGTTTGTTGCTGTACTTCACGCGGTACGCACTCTTAACTTCAGGAGGAGTTATGCCAATTAAAGTGCAAATCGTATTAAATACACCCAATACGTCTTCCTGTGGACTATGGGGAATACCACAAATACGCAGGTCACAAGCAACAGCGGCATTATCCTGCTTGGCGAATTGCGACTTGAGCTCTGTAACCTCTGCCTGTAGATTAAGCAAATCCCTCGAAATCTTCATATCCATCATTTTAGAATGGTTCCGCAGTTCGGTAAACTCCATTTTAAATGGCTTCATATCCATGCATACATTTTCGACGGCTGCCACCCTTTTTTCAAATATTGATAGCGTCGATTTTATATTCATGTTGTGGAAAGCTGTTTTAACTTTGGAATCCATCGATTTTGGAGGAATGCGTTTCGTCAAGTGATCTTCTACTTTCATAATAGTTTCAATTTTAACATGACTATCAGAATGAGCGCGTATAACAATGGAACAAACAGCTTCGTCTCCGATTTTGGTGGTTGCAATCCTCAAAGACTGTACCATCGTAATGGAAATACGACTGACAGAAGTGCATGGATCAAGAAGTGCTCTTGCGGTGTGGAACCGCCCATCAACTTGAAGCTTTACTACAGCTGTTGGATACAGAGTTACTGCTCTTTGCAGCAGTGTGGAAGAAATCGTGGTTGGCAATTTTGGAGCAGCCGTAGAAAGGATTAGTCCATTTCTTTTTTGCGGAAGATCATGGATGTGTAGCAGCGTATGATGGTCTTGCTTACAGTAGTGGCAACCAGATTTAGAAATGCAGGAACCTTGAGAGTGCTTGTGCGCAAGACAGTTTGAGCAGTATTTGTTGAGGATAACTGCACGTAGACGTCTTTCAGTGTTCATCGTTAAGAACTTATTGCAATTCCGGAGTGCATGATAGCCCAAGCAAATTTTGCATTGGAATGATATTTTTGTTTGAGTCTTGTTCGTTTGATTTTTAATTTTTCGGTTGTTTGCATCTGCATGTATTTCCTTGCTGCTTACTTTTGGCATGATGGACACTAAAAGGATTTTAGCGTTTAGAATGTATTTGAGGAATATGTCAAAGAGAAGAGGAATTATTAATTGGATGGAAGAACGACGAGCTTGACTATAGGTCTGGTAATGGTACCACGGACAGTTAGTACATCAGCTACTCGAACTTTACTATCACTGCCTGGATAAACTTTTGTTACACGACCTAATCGCCATTCATTAGGAGGTAAATTTTCATCGCGGATAACGACCATGGAATTTATATTAAGATTTTCTTGTGGTCTTTACCACTTGTTTCGCTTATGCAGTTCTTTAAGATATTCATTTTTCCAGCGAGTACAAATGTGTTGTTGCAGAGCTTAAAGACGTTGCCAACGATTGATTATAGAAATAGATTTGTCATTTATAGTTGGTTCAATTGGAGCTAGAAGTGAACTGCCGATGAGGAAATGACCTGGAGTTAATGCAGAGATGTCAGTTGGATCTTCTGACATTGGAGAAAGCGGACGGGAATTAAGATATGCTTCGATTTTTGCAAGCAAAGTCGAAAATTCCTCAAAGGTGTACTTGAATGAACCAGCAACCTTTCGGAAGTGAGTTTTAAAAGATTTCACTCCAGCTTCCCATAATCCACCCATATGAGGAGCTCCAGGTGGAACGAAATGCCAGGTTAAGTTCTGATGACTGAAATTTGAAGATAATGTAGAACGTGAAACAGCGAGAAAATCGCGTATCAGTTCTTTTGAGGCACCTACAAATGTTGTGCCATTATCAGAATAGAGATCAATAGGACAGCCCCGTCTGGAGACGAAGCGACTGAACGCAGCAAGGAATGCTGGAGTTGTAAGAGCACTAGTAGCTTCTAAGTGAATGGCTTTCGTTGAAAAACAAACGAAGACACACACGTATCCCTTTGTTATCAGGCAGGCTCTACCTGTGTAGTTTTTGATTTCAAAGGGACCAGCAAAATCGAGACCTGTACAGGCAAATGGACGAGTTAAAGTTGTTCGTTCAGCAGGTAGAATACCCATTAATTGATTACGCAATTTTTGTTTGTAAATTAAGCATACCTTGCAGGCATTAATGGTGCTCTTTATCAATGTCTTTACCCGTGGTATCCAAAATTGTAATCTTATCAAATTCAAAACAAGTTGGTTACCTCCGTGTAGTGAGATATGGTGGGTAAATTGGACTAACAATCGCGAGAACTGAGAAGTATAAGGAAGAATAATAGGATGACGTTCATCGTACGACAATACTGGAGAGGAAACAAGTCTGCTTTTAACTCGGAGCACTCCTACACCATCAAGAAATGGATTCAAATTGAGTAAAGAACTGGAAGAGGAAATTGGATTGTTTTTTAATAAACAATGGTATTCATTAGGATATCCAACCTTTTGACAAAGAACAATGAGTTGATTTCTAGTACTTATCACTTCAGCACTAGTTATTTCGACAGAAACTTGACAAAATTATGCCTTTTTAATAGGATGTGTACGATTATAAAACCTGAATAAATATGAAATGACTCTTATAGCTTTAGGAAATGAGGAGAATCGTTCAAGAATATCGTCAAAGTGGTGGAAAAAATTGAAATTGGACTTTACTGATTTAATTTCTTCCTGCGTATCATAGCTTTAGTTTTGTGATAGCTTTGGCCAGATATCTTTGGATGTTCTTAGCCAACTTGGACCGTGCCACCACGAATCGTTCTCAACGAGTTCTTGCGGATGTAACCCTCGGCTTGCTATATCTGCGGGGTTGTTGGGTGAATCAACATGATACCAATGGCTTGCGCCAATACTTTGGAGTATTTTCGAAACCCTATTAGCTACAAATGTTTTCCATTGACATGGTGGTTTTTTAAGCCAAGCAAGTACAATTGTGGAGTCTGTCCAAAAGAATGAATTGAACTTGGTAACATTAAGCTGCGGAATAAGAGAATCGAACATTTCAGCTAAGAGAACAGCACCACATAATTCCAACTTTGGAATCGATAAAGTTTTCACTGGTGCGACTTTAGTTTTTGACATCAGTAAATGTGACGAAATAGGACCAGACTTTGGAATGACACGAACATATATTGTGGCAGCATAAGCTGTCTCAGGTGCATCACAAAATGAATGAATCTCAAGATCGCAGTCTGGGCTATAATCAATCCATCTCGGAATTTTGATGTAATTGATTTGTGGAAAGTTTTGAAGGAAATTTTGTCATGTTTGAAGCAAGTTGTCAGGCAAGTTTTCATCCCAGTCAATACGTGACAACCAAATTTGCTGCATAAGTATTTTAGCTAATACAATGCATGGAGCAAGCCAACCTGCAGGATCGAAAAGCTTAGCTATTTGTGATAGAACTTCCCGCTTTGTGAATTGGGACCTGGATAAAAGTGGCTGAGTAACGAAATAAAATGTATCTGAGGATGCGTTCCATCGCACACCCAAAGTTTTAGCAATGCTGCTATCATCGAGTTGAAGGAAATTTTCATGCAGAAGATGTTCTCGTAGAAAGCTTTCTAGTACATGTTTGGAATTCGATGTCCATTTGCGCAAATTGAACCCTACTGAACTAAGAGCACTTTTTAGTTCATCTCGGCAAAGAATGGTAGAATGCACATCATGCCCACCTGCAAGTACATCGTCAACATACATGGACGTACGTAAAATCTTGCTCGCTTGTGGGTACGATTGCTCAACATCGTCAGCCAGTTGGAGAAGAGTACGAATAGCTAAATACGGAGCACAATTTACACCAAATGTCACCGTTTTTAGCTCGAAGTCTTTTATTTCTTCTAACGGAGAATCTCGGAATAGAATTCTTTGGAATGGAGTATGGTTTGGATCCACTAGAATCTGACGATACATTTTTTTGATATCAGCGTTGAATACAAACTGATAAAAACGCCAATTGAGAATAAGAATAGTGAGATCAGTTTGCAAAACTGGGCCCACATGGAGTAAATCGTTTAAACTAGTTTGATTCGAAGACGGACTCGAAGCATTAAATACAACACGAACCTTTGTTGTAGAACTTTCTGCTTTGATAACTGCATGGTGAGGCAAGTAGTAGTGGAATGGAAAATTTGTGAAATTAGGATTGAAAACTCTTTTCATATGACCCTGTTCAATGTATTCTTGGACATCTTGGTCATACTGGGATTTCAACTTTGGATTTTTGCACAATCTAGATTCATTTCTAAGATATTGTGCTAGAGCTATGGATCGTGAATGGCCGACATTCAAAGTATTTGGAAAACTATCTTTGAACGGAAGTGATACAGTATAACGACCATCTTCACCTCGTTTTGTTGTACGTGAATAATTTTCTTCACAAAAACGATCTGAGTCTGATAGAAATGGTTTTTTGGGAAGATGCTCCACCTCCCAAAAACGAGAAATCTCTTTGTCTAGAGATACTTCTGTGTAATACGAGACAATATTGGACGGAGTTGACTCAGCTTGATTTCTCACTGGACCGGTTAGAATCCATCCGAAGATGGTTTCTTGAGCAATCAACGAGCCACAAATATGGTGTTGAATGCCTTCTAGCAAAATAGATGGAAATAGATCACCGCCTGTAAGTAAATCCATGTGTGAACTCTTGAAAAATTCAGTATCGGCCAATTTGAAATCTGGAAGATTCGCAAATACCTTTGGATCAATAGTGCACGTTGGAAGATTTCCAGTGAGATGTGGAAGAACTAGAGCAGTCGCCTCGATGGAAATCATTTGGTTGCTTGGCGAGCTTAGTAGAAATGAGCAAACCTTTTGGGATCTTGCTGAAATAGCGTTATTTAAGCCTGAAATTTGAGCTTGTATTGCTTGAAATGGAAGTTTGAGCAGCTTAAATAACCTCTCGGAAATAAAGGTTCCTTCTGATCCTGAATCAATTAGAGCTCGAGCAGTATAGATGGTACCTAAGTGCCGAATTTGCACTATTGCTGTACCCAAAAGAACTCCTTTTGACCCAGAAGCGAAGCAATTTTGTAGTGAAATGGTTCAGTATTAGTAGTGGACTGTATTTGTGTCGCATGTGCATGCTTTATATTGGAATTTGCGGAAGTGGAACTTTGAGGGTTGTGCGAGTAGTATTGCGAATTAATACTGGAAATATTTGCTGAATTGGAACTAGAAGGATTGGAATCTTTTATAAAAGAACGATGCAAAAGTGTGTTATGTCTTTTGCTACACGTAAAGCAATTAAATGCACTTTTACAATCTTTGACTGCATGAGCCCTGGCAAAACAATTGAGACAAAGCCCATATTTTTTTACGCATGATTATCTCTCATCAGAATTCATTTGTAAGAACCTAGGGCATTTTCGAATGGTATGCTGATCCTTAGCACAGATCTTGCATGGAGGATTAGCAACACTGGAGTGATAAGCATTTAATTGGCTTTGAGAACTTCGAGCCTTGTTTTTTGGCTCAAAGGGTTTTTGGCGGGAGGAGCCAGAAAACCTGATGTCAGATACTGTTTCCAGCGTTTGATAACGGCTGGTCAGGAAGGAATCTAACTCTTTCCATTTCGGGATGTCAGTTTTATTCTGTAAAGACTGTTCCCAAAGAGCTAGGGTTGAGTCTGGAAGTCGAGTGGAGCAGAGAAAGATGAAAATAGAATCCCAGTTTTGGATATTTATAGCATAAAGCTGAAGTGCGGAAATGCAACCGTTGATGTCGCGTTGGAGCTTTTTTATAGCACTACTGGACTCAGAGAATACTGATGGTAGACTAAAAAGGATTTTCAGTTGACTGTTAACGAGAATTCGTTTATTTTCAAACCGATCCTTTAAGTTATGCCACGCAATCGGAAAACCTTCATTGGTTAATGGGGCTTTCTTGACTATGTCTCTGGCTTCACCTCGCGTCTTTTGGCTTAGATGGAATAATTTTTCCACCGGACTTAAACGTGTATTGTTTACGTAAATAGCCGTGAACATATCACGGAATGAAGGCCAAGACAGATAGTCGCCACTGAAAATTTCTGTGTCGCAGGTGGGCAAATGGAAACCGCTCGATGAGAACGATGTTGCTGTTGCTGATGGAGCTGGAATTGGAGCTGTTAGTTGCTGGATATATTCACCCATTTTTGCAACGCAGTGAACATAAGTCTGGTATGTATTACGATACCGTGTCTTGACTGTTTCCAGATCAGCAACGTGTTCGTCTTCATCGCTAGACTGAAGTTCTTTAAGACACACTTGGTAGAATGTCTTAACGTTAGCCCAAATAAATTTCATCTCTTCTCGATGCACTTCGAGAGAATGAGATGAAAATGAAGCAAATGATGACTCGTTAAAGTCAGCTTCGAATTCAACTATGTGGTCAGTAACTTGGATAAAAGAATCTAATGACGACATATTGATATACGATGAAATATTTATAAACAGGAGCAAAAAGTCAATGGTGAAATAAATAGGAGCAAGTGAAGTTTTGAAATTTGTTCTGGTGAAAATATTTCACTAAGAACAACCAAGAAATAGTTCGAAAATACTCTTCACAATATCAGCTTAGTTGTGTTCTTTGATCAAACGAGCCAAAGAAAACAATTGGAATTTGAGTGAAATATGACCAGGAATATATGAAATCATAAAAAGTTGAAATTAACTGTAAACAATATAATATAATAATGAAAAGGCGCGAAATAAATTTGAATCAGCGAAAGGACGTGTACATTTACTCACTAATCGAATAAAATCGGCAAATAATCAAAACAAGTTATTTTAAATAAATTATAAACTAGTAAGGTATCTCTTCGACTGGGCCGAAGTTAAAATACCCCCACGGCCGATTCTTAAAGGTAAAATAATCTTAAATTGGAGAGCTTTTTTTATGAGATTTTGAGAGATTTTATTATTTTTATGTGTCTAAAATACATACATATCAAATTGTTTTCCTACAGCTTAAATATAAGTCATTTTATAACGTTTTCAATTTTGGGGTTGTATGGGAGGTGGGCGTGTTAGTTTGTGTATCACGCCCATTTTTCTAACACACTTCAGTTTTGTCATGGAATACACGAATATCGAGTTTCCGTTTTGTACCTTTAATATTAGCCTCTTTATAGGGTTTTCAATTTTGGGGTTGTATGGGAGGGGGGCGTGTTAGTAAGTGGATGACGCCCATTTTTCTAACACACCTCAGTTTTGATATGGAATACTTAAATACCGAGTTTCCGTCTTGTAACTTTAATATTATCCTCTTTATAGATTTTTCAATTTTGGGGTTGTATGGGAGGTGGGCGTCTTTGTGGGTGGATGTTGCTCATTTTTCGTACACACCTTATTTTTGACATAGAATATACAAATACCGAATTTTAGTATTGTAGCTGTAATATTAGCCTCTTTAGAGAGTTTTCAATATTGGGGTTATATGGGAGGTAGGCGTAGTTTTCATGCGATTTAGCCCATTCTCGAACTTGATCTTAGTTTTTTAGAAAAAAGCTCAAATATCGAATTTCAGCACTATAGCTTCAAAATTACGGCTGTAATTGTGTCCACAGACAGACAGACAGACGTACAGACAGACGGACAGACGGACAGACAGACGGACATGGCTAAATCAACTCAGGTGGTCATGCTGATCAAGAAAATATATACTTTTCTATACCTAACACGCCTCCTTATGGGCGTTACACACGTCGTGACAAAATTAATATACCCCTTACGCAGTACGCGTGGGGGTATAAAAATGTAATAAGTTCGGTAATCGGTAAAAATTAACCAAAACAAATAATAAGATTGTGACAATAAAATGTAGAATCAATAATGCCTATGTAATGAGTAGATGGCTGTTAGTTGGAAAGTAATGACTTACAAATAGATGTAGTGCATAGGTAATGCCTTGGAAGAGGTAAGTAACTGGAACTTTATAATTTACCAAAGGAATGAAAGTAATGCGTTGGAATATGTAAGTAGTTGGAATGTAATACCTTAGCATAGGAATAAATGTAATGCGTAGGTAAGGCGTTGGAAAAGGTAAGTTATTGGAATGTAATACCTTGGCATAGGAATAAATGTAATGCGTAGGTAAGGCGTTGGAATAGGTAAGTTGTAGAAATGTAATACCTTGGCAAAGGCATAAATGTAATGCGTAGGTAAGGCGTTGTAAAAGGTAAGTACTTTGAACGTAATACTTTACCATAGAAATTGATATAATGTAGGTTATGTGTTACCAAATATTAGCAATACTGCTGTAATACCGTATCACAGAATTTAATGTAAATCGCAGATAATATATAACCAAATATTCGTATTAGTAATGTATTACATTAGCAGTACCTTAGAATTAAAAGTAATGCGTATGTAATCGGTTGGAAAAGTGATTGGAGTATAGTACTTGATCATAGAAATAATTGTATGAAATGTAATGTGTAGGTAATAGTAAGCAAAATATTAATAATTTGAATGTAATACCTTAGGATACCGTTAATGTAATGCGGTAGTAATGTCTAGCAAAAAACGCTTGCAATTGCATTTAATGCCTTAGCATACAATTAATGTAATGCGTAGGTAATGTGTAACAAATGTTTACAAATGCAACGTAATCCTTTAGCATACAATGTAATGTAATGTCTAGGTAACGTGTAACAAGCTATCCACCATTGCAATGTATTACGTTAGCATAGGCATAACTGTAATGCCTTGGTAATGTCTAACAAAATTTTAATAATTGCAAAACAGAGAATAAACGTAATATGTTGGTTATGTGTATGAATGGGTTAATATTCGCGATTCAAGTATCGAAATTTATGGAGTGATTTAGGTTTGACTATATTATTTTGTTGTTTGTTTAATCGTAAAAATCTTGCAGCTCCAGATGCGTTACGGAAAAAATGAGTAGAGGAAGGAATTATTAGTTTTCTTATTTTCTTTATTTTAAGTTATTTGTTCTTACCTTGGTGGTCTTTCACAAAGTGAACGATTAAGTCTTTAACACTTGTGCAGGGACCTAACAAGAAAATACATTTAAATTTAAGCTTAAAACTAAAAGAGCGGCAGATAAATAGTGGATCCTATTCTGTCAGCTGTTATGGTTGCCATCTGTGCCGGAATCGAGCTGATCTTATTTTGCCATAAACATCGCCGCCCGCCTTGCAGTATGGCTGCAAAAAAAGTCTTCAGAGGATCAACTTGAAATGAAACAAAATCTGATTAAAAACAGTTCATACGGATTATAATTAAAGATTGATAGAAGTTGTGAGTAAATATTCAACGAAAAAATACTTATAGTCTAAGGATAAGGCCATTTGCCTTTTAAATTCGTTCATTTCAATTAGTGTTATAAAGATGCATATAAAATATACGTAAGGATGTGGTTATATAAAACAGATGTGGTGCTTAAACAGCGCAGGATCCGGATAGGATCCATCCGAAAACAGTATTTTGGGCAACTGGAAGGCCGTTAGCGCTGGGCATCATTCCTGGAAGGATTATAGATCAGCACCTACGATAAAGGACAAAGGTGCTGACTTGTAGAACTTCGGATCAGCAAGAATAACGTTGTGGAACTTTTCTTTGATGGATTCTTTCATGGATTTAGTTGGCGTTCGCATAGTTATCCGGTTATCGACGCGTGCACTTGCTTCAATTTTCAAGTTGTCATCGTATGGAGATCGGATGGTGACACAACAAACCTTTTCTGTGCCGACCATTGTTGTCAATAGCTGCAATTTTTGGACTGTTGCAGTTGCGATGCGACTCATTGGGGTACAAGGATCCAGTAACGCACGGACATAATGGCATTTACCCTTGACTTCAAGCTGTATTACAGCTGATGGAAGCAAAGTTATTACATGCTGCGAAAGGATGGAAGCAACAGATGGTGGCGGCGGAGTTGTTTCAGGGGACACCTCCCGTCGAGGATTACGTAAACGTTCGTGCATATGGAGCAAGGTATGGTGTTTTCCTCGGCAGTAGTGACATCCTGATTGGCTGCGACAGGATCCACGGGAATGCTTGAGTGCCAAGCAGTTCGAGCAGTATCTGTGGAGAAGTACTTGGCGCATTCGCTTCTCGGTGTTCATGGCAAGAAACACTGTGCAAAACCGTAGCGCATGGTTCTCTTGACAAATGCGGCATGTGTACTGCTTTCTATTTGTATGACGAGTCAAGCTGTGGGTTTTATGACCTTTGGCATCTGTTTTCTTGGAGGCTCGTCTGTTGTTGCGCACATCATCGGTTCCGTTTGCCATATCGTCTAAATAAAAAAAATGTAGTGTAAAACGAGGGTATAAAAGAAATGATGGAAAAATATTTAGTTTGGAATAAATTGAAGTGTAGAAAGCAAGTCAGTTCACTGGAAGAATGACAAGCTTCACGATAGGTCGGGTTATGGTACCGCGTTCAGTTAAGACGTCAGCAACTCGGACTCGTTTGTCATTACCTTAATAGACCTTGGTAACACGACCGAGTCGCCATTCGTTCGGAGGGAGGTGGTCATCTTTTATAACAACTATATCATTTTCTTGCAGATTTGGTTCAGGCTTTTTATTCTTTATTTATTTCTTTTTTGAAGCTCTTTGAGATATTCATGTTTCCAGCGAGAACATAAATTCTGATGAATAGCTTTAAGTCGTTGCCATCGATTAATGATGGATATGGGTTGTTCCTGAATATCGGGTTCTAGTGGTGCTAGAATTGGCGTACCGATAAGGAAATGACCTGGAGTCAATGAGGAAAGGTCAGTTGGATTTTCTGACATCGGTGATAGAGGTCGAGAGTTTAAACATGCCTCAATTTTGGAAAGAAGTGTGGAGAACTCCTCAGAGGTATATTTAAAGGAACCTGCGATTTTCCGGAAATGCGTTTTGAAACTTTTAACGCCGGCCTCCCACAAGCCACCCATGTGGGAACTTCCAGGAGGAATGAAATGCCAGGACAGATTTTGACTACTATAAGTGGATACCAGCACTTCACGAGAAGCTCGGTTGAAATCTGTCGTTAATGCTTTTGAGGCGCCGACAAAATTTGTTCCATTGTCGGAATAGACGTGGAGTGGACAGCCACGTCTGGATACAAATCTTTTAAAGGCAGCTAGGAATGCAGGAGTGGACAAACTTGATGTCGCCTCAAGATGTATTGCTTTGGTAGAAAAGCAAACGAAAACACACACGTACCCTTTTGTTATAAGACATGCCCTGCCGGTGTACTTTTTAATATCAAATGGACCAGCAAAATCCATTCCGGTATGGGCAAACGGACGTGAAAGTACTGTACGTTCTGGAGGCAAGGAGCTCATCAGCTGACCTTGTACCTTTTTCTTGTGGATCACGCATACTTTACATTTGTGGATTTGTCTTTATAAGATTGTCTTTATAAGATTTTTAACCTTTGGAATCCAATATTGAAGTCGAATAAGACGGAGAACTAGTTGATTACCTCCGTGAAGTGAAATTTGGTGAGTAAATTGGACTATAAGACGTGACAAATTACAATCATATGGAAGTATAATTGGATGTCTTTCATCGTAAGAGAGTACTGGGGAGGAAACAAGTCTTCCACAAACTCTTAATAGACCCAAATCATCGACAAATGGGTTAAGATTTAAAATCTTGCTGGAAACTACGAGTGGTTCTTTTTTAGTAAGGCTTAAATACTCATCAGGGTACGCAACTTTCTGAGCAAGAATCATAAGTCGCGTTTTAACATGGTTTACTTCTCCAGAAGTAATAAGAATAGAATCTTCTTTGAAGTTAGAAGAATGCTTTGGATGCGTACGATAGAAAAATCGGAAAATATATGCAATAATTCTTATCGCTTTTGGAAATGAAGAAAAACGTTCGGTTATGTCTTCAAAGTTCAGAAAATAAGCAAAATTAGATTTGATGGGTTTCTTTTCAAGCTGAGTTTCAGAGGAATCCGTTTGGCTCGTGCTTGGCCAGTGAGAAGGTGCAAGTTGCAGCCAGCTAGGACCGTGCCACCACAGGTCGTTACCAACAAGATCCTGTGGAAGTAGCCCGCGGCTAGCCAAATCGGCTGGGTTAGAAGCGGAATCAACGTGGAACCAATTGCTTGAACCAACGCCTTGGACAATTTTTGACACTCTATTGGCCACGAAAGTTACCCAATGACATGGAGGCTTTCGAAGCCAAGCTAGAACAATAGTAGAATCTGTCCAAAAGAACATATTACACTTTTTAACTTCTAACTTCGGTAAAAGATGATCGACCATGTCAGATAATAGAGTTGCACCGCACAATTCGAGTCTGGGCAATGAAATGGTTTTTACGGGCGCTACTTTGGTTTTTGCTGCTAGTAAATTAGTGGAAATTAATGAATTCTGAACTATGCGAACATAAATGGCTGCTGCGTAGGCCTTCTCAGATGCATCGCAAAATGAATGGAGTTGGATATCGCAGTCAGGAGTATAATCAATCCACCTAGGAACTTGGATATTGTTTATGAATTTATAGTTAGCTATAAACGAGTGCCATTTCTAAAGGCAATTCTGAGATATAATCTCATCCCAATCAATTTTCTCCAGCCATATCTGCTGCATTAACATTTTAGCATAAACAATGCATGGAGCAAGCCAGCCAGCAGGATCAAATAACTTGGCAATTTCGGATAATACTTCACGTTTGGTGAAGTTATCATTGTAAGGAATGGGTTTAGTAATGAAATAAAAGGAATCTGAATGAGCATTCCAGCGTATTCCTAAAGTTTTGACGTGACTTGTGTCATCGAGTAGGAGAAAGTTTTCTTTGAGGAGGTCATCTCGAGGAAGACCTGTTAAAATATGTTGAGAATTTGATGTCCATTTTTTCAAAGAGAAACCAGCCGATTTCAACGACGCAATGAGCTCATCGCGAGCGTGAACTGCAGTTTTTATATCATGAGCTCCTGCGAGGGTGTCATCGACGTACATATTATGTCTTAGGATGTCACTTGCAAGTGGATATTGCTCTTTAACATCATCTGCCAACTGTAATAGGGTGCGAATAGCAAGGTAAGGAGCGCAATTAACTCCAAAAGTAACAGTTTGTAGCTCAAAATCTTGAATTTCGCTTTTCGGATTATCGCGAAATAAAATACGTTGAAATGACGTTTGACAGGGATCTATCAGGATTTGGCGATACATTTTTTCAATATCAGCATTGAACACAAACTGATAAAACCGCCATTTTAGTATTAGAAGTGTAAGGTCCGTTTGGAGAACTGGACCGGTGTGGAGGATATCATTAAGACTATTACCATTTGATGATGGATTGGAAGCATTGAACACAACACGAACCTTGGTTGTTGTGCTATCTAGCTTTATTACAGCGTGGTGTGGAAGGTAATAGTGCTTTGCAATGTATGAATTCTTTGGAGAAGCGACCATTTTCATATGGTCTAACTTTAAATATTCTTGGAGGACCTTATCGTATTCAGCTTTCAATTCTAAATTTTTGCAAAGTCGAGCTTCATTCCGAACAAACTGTGAGTTTGCGATGTGTCTGGAAAATCCTAGTTTTGGTAAATTCTGAAGTTCGTTTTTGAACGGTAAGGAAACTACATATCGACCATCCTCTCTTCTTTTCGTAGTTCGAATATAATTTTCTTCGCAAAAACGATCAGATTCGGTCATGTAGGGTTTTTGTGGAAGATCCTCCACCTCCCAAAAACGGGAAATTTGTTTGTCGAGTGCGACTTCGCTATAATACGAAACGACAGTGGATGGAGCTGCAGTCAATTTATCGAATATTGGACCTGACAAAATCCATCCAAAGATGGTTTCTTGCGCTAATAATGATCCCCAAATTCGATTCTTAACGCCGTCAAGAATTATAGATGGGAAGAGATCACAGCCTATTAAAAAATCAACTTGAGAACTTTTGAAAAAGTTCACATCAGCTAAACGGATATTTTGAAGTTGTGCTAAAATTGATGAATCTACAGAGCATGTCGGCAGATTCCCTGTGAGCTGCGGAAGAACTAGAGCTGTTGCTTCTATTTTAATTTCAGGCTGAATAGGAGAGCTCAGAATGAAGAAGCATGATTTTTGGACTTTACTGGATATAACTTGGTTAATGCCAGATACTTGAGCATTGACTGTGGAACATGGCAGTTTTAAAAGTTTGAATAAGCGCTCGGAAATGAATGTTCCTTCTGATCCAGAATCTAAGAGGGCCCTAGCAGTGTAAGTCGTACCTAGATGACAGATATTCACCATAGCGGTACCTAAGAGAATGCCCTTTGAATTGGATGCGAAACATGACTGAATATTGCTTATATGACCTGAATTGTCAGTGGACTGTAATTGTGTTAGATGTGAACGTTGAATTGTGCAATTTTTGCTTGAGCTTGGTTGCACGTATATGGAATGTGGAGTTAAATTGGATTGAATTGGAGTAAAAGAGCTGGAAGTGGTGGAAGAAACATCATTATGTAATAATGTATTGTGTCTTTTGTTGCAGGTATAACAACTATGAGTGCTCTTACAGTTTTTTATGGAATGAGCGCGAGCCAAACAATTAATGCAAAGTCCATGTTTCTTGACAATTGGCATTCTTTCGGAAGGATTCATTTCAAGAAAGCGTGGACATTGGCGGATTGTATGATGCTCTTTTACACATATTTTGCACGTAGGTGTTGCTACATTTGTGTGGTATGTATTAACTTTTCTAGCTACAGGAATAGATGGATTCGAAGCAAACTTTCTTGGAACTTGTGCCTTGAAACTCGTAGAGGATCGGATGTCTGCTACTGTTTCAAGTGTCTGATAGCGATTTGTGAGGAACGAATCAAGATTTTTCCAAACAGGAATATCTGTTTTATTTTGGATTGATTGCTCCCACAGAGCCAGTGTGGCATCAGGAAGACGGGAAGAACACAGGAACACAAATATTGCATCCCAATTATCGATAGCAATATCGTATAGTTGAAGGGCAGAAATACAACTATTTATGTCCCTTTGCAGTTTTTTTATCGCAGTTCCAGACTCAGAAGATACCACGGGAAGATTAAACAGTATGCGTAATTGACTGTTAACCAGGATCCGCTTGTTTTCAAAGCGATCCTTTAGATTTTTCCAAGCTGTTAAAAAGCCATCGTTTGTGAGTGGAGTCTTCTTTACGATGTCACGGGCTTCACCTCTAGTTTTCTGATTAAGGTGGAATAATTTTTCCACTGGACTTAATCGAGAATTATTGATGTAGATTGCCTGGAACATATCTCGGAATGACGGCCAGGATAAGTAATCGCCGCTGAAAACTTCGGTGTCGCATGGAGGAAGGTGAAAATTGCTGCTTGGAACCAGGTCTACGTTCGTTCTTAGATGGATGGATTGCTCATCTACACGTAATGTTAGTTGTTCATTGTATTCGCCCATATTAGAAACACAGCGTACATAAGTCTCGTAGGTGTTACGATAACGACCCTTCATCGTTTCAAGGTCCGGACTTTCATCATCGCTATGCTCATCTACGACCTCCTTCATACACGCTTCATACGCCAATTTGACTTTGGTCCAAATGGCCTTCATTTCCTCCCGATGCACTTCCAGAGAATGTCGGGAGAAGGCTGCTACTGGAACAGAATTGAAATCGGCTTCAAATTCTACGAGCGCATCGGTTAAGCGAATAAAATATCCAAGAGATGCCATTGTAATAAAAAACTTGCAGTATAATAGTTCTTATAAAAGCAACGGAATCAGGAGTCGACCGAAATCAGAAATGGAACGAGTGGAATCAGAAATGGAACAAATGGAATCAGAAATGAAATTTTTGGAAATAACAATAATTAAAGGATAAATATGTGGAACAATATTGAAATAAATTTAAATGTATCAGAAAAGAAGCAGATTGAAACAGTTCCCAGAAAAAATCAAAATAATTTTCAATCAAAAACTTATTTAAATAAAGAAAAAAAAAACAAATAAGAAAAACAGTTTATCGATCATCAGAAATGAAACAAGCAAGGATTTATATATTTTTTTTTTTTTTCAAAACTTATTTTAAAGATATCGACATTCAACTGTATCGATGAAGAAATGGAAGTAATCAGAAATGGATCTTTATTTGAGAAGAATATTTTTTTGTTTATTATATATCTCGAATTGAACAAGTTTTTGATGAAGAATCAAATCGGAATTTAAGCTGAATAAAGAAGTGGAACAAGTGGAAATGGAACCTTGAGCTACCCAAATTTTATTCGAAATATTTTTAAAAGCGTTAAATTTATCAAAAGTAATATGACAGAAAAATAATTGTTGCAAATTGAATTGAAGCTTAAATGACCTGGCTATGAGATGAATTGTTTGACTAGGCCTAATTAATCACCCAAATTTCAGGAATAACCGGCGCACGTTTTAATCGAAATCTTAATTAAATGAAAAAGATAAATTCACCACAAAAACCTCAATTCAAATGTAAGTCGCGATTTGGAAGTGCTGAAAAATTTAAATCTTACTTGCTGGAATAGTGGAAAGTTTATATGTTTTATATGGAAAATTTAAAATTAATTAATCAGTAAGTAATTAATTTATTTATTATATTAAATTTATTTAATTAATTAAATAATTGGAAAAAAATAGTAAATTTTGCTGTCCAATTTGCAATATATGTACAACGCTATTCTTATATAGTCGTTTATGTTGCTGGAATGCTTGTATATAAATTTTAAGCAATGTTGCTGTGTTTTAAACTTTGCTTAGTTCAACCTCTAAACATGGGTTGACAAAATTCAGACACTTGTACACAATGTTGTTCAAATGGAAAATGTTATTTAAAGATCTTCTTTAAAATTGAAGATTGCTAGCATTTGTTGAGAGCGTACGGAAAAAGTTTAAACATTATCTCTATGTATAAAATCTGTCTATCTATCTGTAAAACATTCAATTGTTGTTAACGTTGAAAAAGAGTTACAACAATATTGCTAAACAAGTGTGGCGGAAATGAACTTAAAAATTTTCTTTTTTATGTATCTAATCAGTGTTGCCAGTTTAGCGATTTTGTAGCTAGATTTAGCTTTTTTTTTCTCACTTAGCTACAAAAATTGTGTTTTAGCTCCTAGCTACTTTCTTTAGCTACTTTTTATTTTCCTTAGCTCTTTTTAGCTACAAAATATTTGTTTGAATTAAATATATTGCATTTAATTTTTTTACATTATACATATTTCACCGTGTGAAAGCTTCCATGTAAATGTGAAAGTAAAACGATAATTTAAATGTTATCGACAAGACTCACCTAGTGATGAAGAAACAGAAGTTGAATATGTATAAATTTTTCTTCTTATTTTATATTGTTATATATTTTATATTTTTTAAGTTATACTTAAAATATAAAATTTGTTTTTTGTTCTGTTTGTTGAAATGAATTTATTGTTTAATGTTTTATGAATTTTGTTTTTGTTTTTAAATTAAGTTTTTGTTTGTTTTTTTTTTTTTTTTAGTTTGAAAGTCCCTATTATTTTCTATATAAATTTAAAAAAATATACTTATGTATGTATTTTATAAATAAAAGTTTGAATATGTTATCATAAAAAAATTTATTCTTTTTCTTTTCTAAAATTTTTTAAGCTTTTTTTTAAGCTACTTTTTTAGCGGTTTTAGCTACTTTTAGCTACTTTTTTTATCAGTTTTAGCTACAACTTCAAAAAATTTCTGGCAACACTGTATCTAATACACGTTGCTTAGATCAAGAACATGGGAGAATTGTTGCTAAAGTTTAAAGAGAGTAACAACAATATTGCTGAACATATGTTTCGGAAAACCAGTTAAAAATGTTTCTTTTACGTTTATATACACGTTGCTTAGTTCAAACAATATTGAAGAATTATTGCTGAACCCAGAAGAGAATTGCAACAATGTTGCTGGTTGTTTTAATTTTCTCTTATACTATATGTAAACGTTGCCAAGATTTGTTGATAATAAAGCATAAGTAACTTATTATAAAGTTGATAATAAAGTAATGTTGCGAAACTTAATAACTTCACTTATCAACAATTTTAATCTTTGTTCTCTTTTAACTAAAGCTGTACTAACTTATTACGTGTGTTTAAACGAACCAAAAATGCGAGTATGCGTGTAGAAATGGACAAAATTAGGAAGTTGGTCTTTTATAAAAAGCGTAAGCGACACAAGATAATCTTAGCAACAGCTTAGAGAGAGATTTTAGGAGAACATCATACATGTGTGTGTGTGTATGTTAGTTGTTGAATTAGCGGCTTCTATTTAGTTGCTCGCTAAGATAATGACACATACAGTGGGTAAAATTCAACTTTTTCTGGACAAAATTTTAGTAGAAGACTAATGCACTTTAGTTGATACTAATGCGAAATGATGGCTTTAAATGAGAAAATATACATGTGGAAAATTATTGTATATATATATATACATAAATATATATATATTAATGTATATATATATATGTATATGATATAAGTATATATATACTTAATATACATAAAACGTATACGCTTAACAGCAACAAGTAACGCTTAACGGCAACAAGTAACGGAACTGCGTTTTCAGTTTTATGTTTTAAACACTTGTTGATTTCACATTAACTATTTTTGAACTTTTTCGCTTTTTAATTTTTTGTTGTTTTGTTAGTGATTTTTTTCTTTTTTCACATAATTTCTCGCATTTTGTACCACTGTCTTATATATCTTTGCACTGTAGACTTAAAGAAATAATAAAAAGAAAAGGCAAACGCACCTGTTAATCCGCTCTCTTGATATTTGGATGATGGAATCGTCTTTTTGATGGAATGGATGATGAAATGTTTCTTGGTTGGATCGTTGATGAAATGTTGCTTGGTTGGATCGTTGATGAAATGTTGCTTTTTTTTGTTTTCTATTCTGGAATCCGGCTTGATTGGACCAAATGTTTAATCGTAAAAATCTTGCAGCTCCAGATGCGTTACGGAAAAAATGAGTAGAGGAAGGAATTATTAGTTTTCTTATTTTCTTTATTTTAAGTTATTTGTTCTTACCTTGGTGGTCTTTCACAAAGTTTAAGTCTTTAACACTTGTGCAGGGACCTAACAAGAAAATACATTTAAATTTAAGCTTAAAACTAAAAGAGCGGCAGATAAATAGTGGATCCTATTCTGTCAGCTGTTATGGTTGCCATCTGTGCCGGAATCGAGCTGATCTTATTTTGCCATAAACATTGTTGTTTTTGTTGCCGCTCTTGATGGAAGTGTTTGTTGTTGTTGTTTATGTTGCCGATGTTGGTGGAAGTGTTTGTTGTTGTTGTTTTTGTTGTTTTTGTTTTATTATTATAAGTGAGGAAACTTAAATAAAAAAGTGAAAACAATTTTTTTTTTGTTTATATATAGATAAACGATGATTAAAAAAAATATATTCTAATTCTTGTGTATCTAACTAATGCTTATTTATTAATTATTAGCACAATTTTTATGCGTAGATCACTTGAACTTGTTTCAATTTAAAAAAAAAAGAGAACATAAACATTCAATATGTTGCGCAACTATGCTGTTTAACATGAACAATATTCGCAACGTTGGATGTTGCTAACAATAAGCACATGTGAATAAAGTGGAGACTTTCTACCGTTCTATGCTCAAATCTGTTATCAACATAGGTATGTTAACTTTAACAGAGATAATGACCACGGCACAAAGAATTTATACATATGGATATATGTGTATAGGTACATACCTTATATAAAGCGAAGAGAGGTCGAACGGTTATACATTTGACTATATAATATGCCCTTCAAATTCGACAAGTTCAAGATTGAACAACAACAATGTATGTTTTTTTATATATTGTGTGTTTTTTTTTTGTTTTTAGCATTTTTAGCAACTTTTTTTTTTATGTTCTATGAATATTTTTGATTGTGACTTTTTATATACAATTATATAAAATATGTTACACATAAGATATGAAATATATAAAATCACGTTTTTAATGAACGAATTTTTAATTTAGGGTTTTTTAGTAGATATTTTATAATTTCGAACTTTTTACTTGCTTTTTTGTTTTTTAAGGGATTTTTGCAAACTAATAAACCTTTTTTCTTTTATTTTCTTTGGATTGAACGAAATTTTTTTTAGAAGAAAAGAAAACACGGCACTCGTCGCGGAACTGGTTTTTTTTTAACATTTAACGCGCTACGTAAATCATGCACTGCTCTAATAAGACTGAATATAGAATAAATGCAAACGCACCTGAGAGACTGCTAACTGCTGGCTGCTGCACTTTGTAGAGATGATGTTTTTCTCTCGATCTGACCCTTTGATATCAAATTTATCCGGCTCGAAATGGATCAAATGATGAGTTGGAATAAGAACCCTCTAGGAATAGTTGAATTGTTGAATTGTAGAATTTTTCAATCTCAAGCGCGTTGAGATTGATTCCGAAGAAATATATCAAATATGAAATGGAAGAGATATAAAAGGTCAGTGAGAGGTGGAGTTTTGGAATGGAATTTTATTGTTCTTACCAGCTTGATAGTTCGTTATAAAGTGTTCTTAAATCTAAGTAGCTAACTATGATTGAGCTTAAATATAAAAAGAAGAAAGAAAATGAAAGAAATAAGATGACATTTTCAGTTGGCGTGAAGCGCCATCTTAGGGTACGTAGAAGCGACAGTTTTTGGTATAAACAATATTATTTCATTTTTTTTTTCTCTAATAAATTTGTGCTTGCAAAATATTGTGTCTTGCCCACAGTGCAATTTTCCTATGAAAATAGACTAAGTCAATTTTGATTGCAAATTGATGCCTTAGTCCCACTGTGCAGCTTATATACTTTTTCACTACAAGTATATGCAGCCGGCTAAAGAGCTGTGTATCAAGCGCAGCAGGCACGAGATGCAGTCTCAGCTTTGAACGCAAACAATTAAATTGAGTGCGTGAGAGAGTAAATACTTTTTAAACACAACTTGGGGTTGATTTAGCAAGCACAAAGCACGGTTCTGGCGTCGATCGCTGCGGACACCGCACAAAGAGGTATGCAAAAATTGTTGAACAAGAGTGCAGAAATGCTGCTGAGACTCTTGCTCCATACAATTTTTGCCTGTTTTTTGCTCCAAAAATATCAACTCAGCCCAGTGTGCTGATATTTGTGTTTTTGTAAGTTTTACAAAAAAACACAAGTTTGACTTTTTATTTAAAGTCAACCGTGAGCACAAAAACTTTTTTTTTTTTTTTATATAAAGAAATAGACGAAAAATAATTCTTCGCAAGTATGTCTTAAGTTCAAGGAACCTTATTCATAAAGTTATATATATATGGTTTTCCCCCCAAATTTTTTGGTTAAAACCGATATATATCACTTTATATACAATATAAAACAGTAACTTGCACTTAAGAATTATTAGTTAAAAAAATTTTTTTTTTTTACTCAACGTTACCGAACCGTACCGCGCGCGAATGGCGAATTTTTTAAAACGAGAAAAAAACGTCACTTTCTCTTTTATTAATAATTATCTTATAAAAAGGGTAATATCAAAAATATAAAATTTATTGAAATAAAACATTGTACCTTATTTTTCTGCTTTTCAAAAAGTGTTGGTAAAGAAGTTGTTGTTGTTGCTGTTGTTGATGCCGCTGCTGTTGAAGCTGCTCGTGTTGATGGTACTGTTGATGTCGCTGGTGTTCAAACCGCTGGTGTTGATGATGTTGTTGATGATGAAGCTGCTGGTGTGGATGCACTTAATCTTTCTTTTTTTTTTTAAATTTATTTTAAAAGAAGCTTCTTTTTGAGTTCTTAATTTTGATTTCGTTGTTGTTTTTTTTTAAGAACTTTTTTTTCAACTTCACTTTACTTCACTTCAACACCTTTGTATATAATTGTGTTTATTGGTTTTTGTTCTTATTTTAAAAACTCGCGGCGGCTAGCGAATAATAATTTGAAATGTTTGATTTGTTTTTTTTATTTAAAAACCCGGCTCGCGATGGACCATGTATTTTTAATAACGAGGGGGAGTTTTAACTTTAATATAAACTGGGGAGTAGCTATAAATAAATGTTAATAAATAAAAACTCGAAAGGTTTCAAAAGAAGTTGTTCGACCGATGTCGTTTTTATTATTGAAAACTTATAAACTAACAAAGTTTTAAAAGAGCAGCGAGAAGCGCTGCTCAAAAGAAAATAAAGAATAAGAGCCGCAGTTGCTCATTGAACACCGCTGTATCGACACTTTACAGGTTGTTCACCGGTGGACCGAACAGAAACTTTCTCAAAAAAAATTTAAGCAAATTCATTAATAATTCGTGTATTTACATTTTAAGTAATATTACACAATGATATCATTTTTTCGGATTAAATTTTTTAAAAATGAACACTTACAGCATTTAGCACTTAGAACACTAGAGTTAAGAGCAAAAAGTAAATATATCGCTCGTTTTCTTCAATAATGTCTTACCTCAAAAAATGTGATTTTTTTTTTTAAGCGGTTTCACCTCTTGTATCGTGGCTTGGAAAATATTTCTGCACGATTAACTCAATTTTTAGGATTTTAAACAATAATGAAATAATTTTTTTCGACTACATGTCTTTTGAATGAACATTAAATGTAATGCAAATGGACTAGATATAAGCATTTAAAGAACTTCTAATTTATCAAAAGATTGTCCCAGTTTTGATACCCAAAACCTGAAAGGTCAGGGTATATTAACTTTGTGCAAACGTTTGTAACGCATAGAACGAAGTGAGTCCGGTATAGAAAAGTATATATATCCTTGATCAGCGTCACCTCATGAGTCGATTTATTCATGTCCGCCCGTCCGTCCGTCCGTTTTCCGTAAACACAGAGTAAGAAGACGGAGTTGAGATATTTGGATGAAACTTGGTACACATGATAACATAGACCCAAGAATATTTTTGAGAATATTTTTGAGAAGCACTACTGAATATTTTTGGAATCCGCCAACGAGCACGCCTACCTCCCATACAACGCAAAAATTGAAAACTGCATAAATAAGCTGATATTTAGCCTACAACAATAAAATTTATTGTGTATGTGTTCTGTATCAACACAAAGATGTCTTCGAAAAATGGGTGTCATCCGTTCACGGACACGCCCACCTCTCATACAACCCAAAAATTGAAACCGCAATAAATTAGCCTCTGTTTATTCTACAGAGATAAAATTTGACACATATGTTTTTATAGCAAAGCAAAGACGATTTTGAAAAATTTACATCATCCGCCCACGGACACGCCTACCTTCCATAGACCTCAAATATTGAAAACTGCATTAATAAGCTCTTAATGAGCCTATAACAATAAAATTTAGTGTGTATGTGTTTTGTATCATCACAAAGATGTCTTCGAAAAATGGGTGTCATCCGTTCACGGACACGCCCACCTCTCATACAACCCAAAAATTGAAAACGCAATAAATAAGTCTCTGTTTATTCTACAGGGATTAAATTTGGCACGTATGTTTTTTATGACAAAAAAAAAATTGTTTTGAAAAATGGACATAATCCGCCCACGGACACGCCTATCTCCCATACAACCCAAAAATTGAAAACACAATAAATAAGCCTCTGTTTAGCTTACAGAGATAAAGTTTGGCACATATGTTTTTATAACAAAACTAAGACGATTTTGAAAAATGAACATCATCCGCCCACGGACACGCCTACCTCCCATACAATAGAAATATTGAATCCGTCCCGAGTGCACGCCAAAATGAGGTGCAAATTTTGGCAAAAGAACTTTTTACCACATAATTTTTGATTTTTTTAATAAAAATAACACCCTTCAATGACTTCGGTTTTATATTTGAATATCAAGAGGGTGCAAAAGTGAATGAAAGTTTGTTTTACCATCACCAGGAATTCGTTTTTATTGAAACAAACTTTAACTGTAAGTTAAATTTTGTTCAATAAGGGTTGGATACCCTTTTGTTCATTGCTACACCGCAGCCTGTATGACAAGGGTGACCCTACCAGGAACCAGAGCTCCCGTAATCATAGCCTGTTGTGTCATGGCAACCTAAGCCCCTACACCACGCCAAGGTATCTATCCAGGAAGGGGTTTATTTTTGATAGATTGTTCTTAAGATTCTAAGCGCGAACTTATTTCGAGGGTTTTTTCTGACTAATGTGTTAATGAAACAACTAGAATTAGAATTATTAAATGAATACATTTGATAGATACACAGTCAGGATGTGAACCTACGTCTCCTGCATGCCAGTCTAGCACACTTCCACTGACCTTTTGGTTACGATAAGTTGACTGTAGAAAAACATTTTCAAAACTGCTCAACTTAAATATTGACAGAAAATCTTGACAAAAACGTGAATTTTCTATAAAATTCTTGTTAAACCGTTTTCAGTTAAGTTAATATGTTAAAACGTTCATTGCTGTTTCTAAAACATTTCGTTTTACTTTTGTATTTTATAATGTACGTTTTTATTTTTGTAAGGCGTAAAATGATTTTGATAATATTCATTTTAGCCTACTTTATTATTGTAAAACGTTCGTTGTTTTTTCTAAAACGTTTCGTTTTACTTTAATATTTTAAAATATGCGTTCTCATGTATGTATGGCGTGGAATGTTTTTGAAATATTCATTTTACCTTACTTTATCATAGTAAAACATTCGTTTTTGTTTTTAAAACGTTTTATTTTACTTTTGTATTTTAAAGGAAGTATTTTCAATTTTGCATAGCGAAGAATGTTTTTAAAATAAACATTTTACTAACCGTTTTTAAGTGTGTGTTTTACTTTTTTTTGTTTTCTCAGTGTCCTTTTCCAATTGTTTATGGAATCAGTATGAAGGAAGTTATGATACAATTAAATTTATATTGGGGGTGGCAAAATATGAACAGCGGGTTTGTTTTGTCTTAGAAGTTTTTACAATAGGAACATTGTGCTCCTCTTAGGGCCAGTTTTTCAGTGCGGGTTTAAACACTAGTCAAATTAAACCGAGGTTAACTCACCAAAATTGGACGTTTAAGCACGGTTTAATAAAAAAAAACACATCATATGATAATTTAAGTCAATTCAACTTAAACGAATGGTACAATATCTAGTTAAACATAGTTTTAACGTCCTTTTTTGGTGAGTTAAGCTTGGTTTAATTTGACTCGAGTTTAAACCCGCACTGGAAAACTGGCCCTAAGGGGTATTTTCATTTTATAATGGGCATTTTAAAATGAGCTTCTAAAACTTTCGTTTGATTTTCTATAATAAACATTTTAACATGAGTTTTTAAAACGTTCGTTTGATATTTTAAAATGAACATTTTAAAAATTGCTTGTATTTCTTCTATCTGCGCTAATCTGAGCTTAAAATTTTAATCCATTGCAAGATTTATTTTTTATTTTGATTTATTATTAATTTTTGACACTAGTGCTTGCAACTTTGTGTTGCATGTATTTAGCATTTATATGCTACATGTTTTAGGTGTTGCATATTTGCAGCAACGCACAATGGTCCCACTGACCACTATTGCTGGCCAAAACCTACTTTTTTCACACTCTGTTATTGTTTTATTGTTATTGTAATCTTATAGTCAATACTTCAAAACAAACAAACATGCACTTTGTTTTTGTAAATACTAATTTACCGTTTAACCGCAAGCCATCAAAGTTGAGGTTTCTGAGTAGCATTGTAAATGCAATTGCGTGCGCGTTTTTTTAAGGTTTTTAAAATATCGTTCTTTCTTAAAAGAAAAAGTTTAAAAAAAAAGTAATATATGGAAAATAACAGTGATAGTAAGTAATTAAATTTTTATGTGTGTAACTTTTAAATAAATATCTGGTGCTCTGATATTTATCAGTTGTTTTAGGTAACCTATAATATTTTGGTGTTTCTTTAACTGTTAAGTTTGTTTGGACTTGCAAAATTTTGCCCAAGTTTGCCCAGCCTAAAACAAAAAAAAAATAATAATTTGGGATGTAATAAACCTGATTTATTATGTTTCGAATTGCGATTTTTTGCGATTTTTAAGAAAAACATATTTTTCCAGATCACTCCAGATCCAGGTGCTTCAAAAATTCTGAGCTTTTTCAAGTTTGGCAAAACAAGAATGCCAAAGATAAAAAACAAGCCTGTATTATGAACTATGTGCTTGAAAAAATTGACGATGAAAATATTGATGATGTATTTTTAGCATATTTATCAGAAAAAGTGCGCAAAATGTGCCAAAAGTTGATGGTAAAATGGGAAAAGTGCCATAGGAGACTAGACGTTTTTCAAGTGCGTAGTTCTGCGTGGCTTACTTCCACAACAGTATTTAAAATGCCGAAAGAAGTAGCCAAGGAAGAAAACGAAGTTGAAACAAATCCAGAAGAAGCAAGTTCATCAGGAGCCGGGCGTCCACGACTGGCATTTCCTGAAAAATCAGATCGTGGTAAAAGAAGGGAAGCAGCGGAACTTTCGGCATCTATAGGTAACGAGACGAACCTTCTGGTTCAAGCAGCAGCAACATCAGCTCGTAAGCAAGGAAGAGTGGATTTGGCCGCCGTTCTTAAAGAAACGATGGAAAGCCCAACAAGACCTTCTAAAATTAAAAAAATATGCTACCAACACCAAAAAACACCGATTGCAGCTTCAGAAGAGGAGGCATTAGCGTTTCTTCTTGAAAACAATTTTACAAAGCAGCAATATTGCAATATACGTACTGAAAGCAAGCAAAAAAATGCAGATATTTTTCCATCTTACAAGAAGGTTCTTGCTTCGAAAAGTAAGTGCAGACCTGAGGGTGTGACAGTAAGCGAAAGAATTGCAAAAGTTCCATTGCAAATGCTATTAAACCACACTGCAACGAGGATAATTGAGATGCAAAATGAAGTTATTATAGCAGTAATGAATTCTGATAAAAGTAACTGCATAACAACGGAATTGATTTTAAGTTATGGATTCGATAGCAGCTCCGGTCAAGCTCAATTTAAACAAAACTTTCTTGAGCCAAGCACATCTCGTAATGCAGATTCGTCACTTTTGGCAACTACTGTAATTCCCTTAAGACTTTTACATAGCTCAGGAAAGCCCCTTTGGAATAATAGAACTCCGCAATCGACAAGGTTTTGTCGGCCATTAAAACTAGAGTACGTTAAAGAAACAATTGAAGTTATTAAAAATGAAGACGCTGACTTAAAAATACAAATTGAAGAGCTAGAAAAATTGCAGATAAAACTCGCAGAAGATAAGACAGTTGAAATATCTTTCAGATTGTTCCTAACGGTTATCGACGGAAAAGTTTTGAATGCTCTAACCGGAACGAAATCGTATCAAGCGTGTCCTATATGTGGTGCGACTCCAAAGGATTTCCTGAGTATTACAAAATATAACTCTGAAAAATTTAAGCCCATCGATAGCAACTTGAAGTATGGCATTAGTCCTTTGCACTGCTGGATTCGATTTTTTGAATTCGTATTACACTTAGGCTACAAATGTGGTTTACAAAAATGGCAGATAAGGTCTGATGAAGATAAAAAAATAGTTTCAATAAAAAAATATGAAATTCAAAATGCTTTTTGGACGGAGCTTGGCCTACGCGTGGATCTCCCAAAAATTGGTGGTTTTGGTACCACGAACGACGGTAATACTTCTCGTCGTGCATTTATAAAATATGACATATTTTCAAAAATTACTGGAGTTGATGAAGAATTAATATTCCGTCTTAAAACAATATTAATAAGTTTATCATGTCAGTTCCCTATGAATTTAGAGAAGTTTGAAATATACTGCTTTCAAACGGCTGAGCATATTCAAAATAAATACCCTTGGCTACCCATGACAGCTACTATTCACAAAGTGCTTATTCACTCCAAACAAATAATGCAAAACACAATACTTCCAGTTGGCTGTTTTGGTGAGGACGCTGCTGAATCGCGGCATAAATTTTATAAAGCTGATAGATTACATCACGCCCGCAAAACTAGTCGCTCTCATAACCTTTTTGATGTCTTTAATAGAGCAATGGACTCTTCAGATCCACTTATATCATCTTTGCGTTTAAGTACACGCGTACACAAAAGGAAACGTTTAACACTTCCACCAGAAGTTATCAGTTTATTAAGTTGTGAGGATCCCTCTGAAGCTTATATGCTTCAGCAGCAAGAAGACCTTAATGAAAGTACAGATGACGATGATGAAGAAGTTAGTGAAGAGGAAAATATAATTTTGGATAATGAATTGGATATTATATAATTACACTTTAATTCAAATTTAAAATGAATTTTAGAAAACTTGTTTTATACAATTTATTTATTTAACTAAAAGGGTTGAATGGGTTAAGGTTTCAAATTAAAATTTCAGAAAATAAAGTCTCATTGGAAAGCAAAATGTCTTACGAGTCTAAAAAACAAGGTCTAAAGTAGTCGTTGCTGATTTAAATTTTAACACCAAATTTCGAAATCCTTAAACAGTTATCGAAAATGGAGTTATCGAATATACCGTACGCTATATTGAAGTCGTCATTAAAAATTTTTAAATTTTGATATCAAATTCGAAATCAGCGACCCCAAAAACTCCTTTTCACTTCGTTTCATACGGATACAATGAAATTTTTAAATTTCGGAAGCCATATTAAATCCGCCATTTTGAATTCTTAATTTCTGATATCAAATTCAAAATCCGCGAACCCAAAAACCCCCTTATAGACACTTTCAGAATTTTGGCCAACAAAAGTGCTCAGCGAGCCCATTGTGCAACGTAGCAAGTGCAAACGTGTGTATTTTGTGAGTGTAGTGCACTGAAGTTATGTTGTTTAAATTCAATATATTATGCAATAAGATTGCAGCTTCATTTTTGGTACCACTTGTGGCAGTATTGTCCTCTGCTCATTTTTTTAATAGTTCTACGTATTCTTCCAGTTCATCGACAATAACGCCAATCGCATGCGTTCTGGCATTTTTTAACATTTCTCATCGTAATATTGAACGTGAGAAAATGGAATATATGTTATCAATTATTCCAAAACACGTTTCAACGATTGGATCTTGCTTAGATGCAGTAACTCCCACTAAATTGAATTTATGGTTTGGTTCTGGGAGGGGTCCGCAAAAAAGTAATGACCTGTCATACGCTTAGTTAAGAACAGACATACTTCAAGTGCTCACATAAACATTCACATACATACATAACACAAACACTGTGCTAAAAATTACTTTTTTATAAAGTTTGTTTTCAAAAATAAAATTTTTATATATCAGTTATGGAAATATTTCATTTATTTATTTATTTATTTATTTATTTATTTATTTATTTATTTATTTATTTATTTATTTATTTATTTATTTATTTATTTATTTATTTCGTCAAGCAGAGGACAATATCTCTTATAGACTACTTAGATAATATTAAGCATTATTTACAACAAATTAATGAATGAGAGATTATGCATTACAGACATAGAATAATAACATTAAATGTAAGAAAACAATGAAATTACAGTGATTGACACATATTAAAATTATCAGTTACAAAATAGATAAAAAGAATTAAGATATATTGGATATAATAATTTTATAGAGGATGAGAACTAAGAATTAATTATCAAGAAATTAGATAAAGACGATTGACGGCTATACCCTTAGGTGACACGGAAGATTCGTAGAAGACTGAGATTAATTTTAAATTGAGCTCTTGAGATTGAATCGAATAAGTCAATCATTGGTAAGATCCTATTCACTTCAATAATGCAGCGCGTAATTGGCTCATTTCGAGCATATTCCGATCTGTGAAAGGGAACGCGAAAGAAAAACTGGCTACGAAGGTGCCGGGGCGGGGTTACAAAATCCAGCTTACAGAGTAATGTTGGGCATTGGATATAGTGAAGAACCAGGTCACGGATAAATGTAACTGACTGCATCTTGCGTCTAGATTCAAGGGAACAGATGTCAATTAAGGCACATCTGGTAGAGTATTGTAACGGCTGCTGGAGGTTCCAATTAAGTTTTGAGATCACATATCTTGTGAATTTTCTTTGGACTCTTTCAATTCTCAGCGTTTGGGTGAGAGAGGTTGGGTTCCATAAGACTGAGCAGTATTCAAGATGAGGCCGAACTAACGAGCAAAACAACGATTTGAGGGTGTAGGGATCATTAAAATCATCTGAGTTTCTAATAAGGAATGCAAGCATTGAGTTAGATTTATTAATAATGAAGTTTAGATGGTCTTTGAAGTTAAGGCGAGGGTCTAGCAGGATACCTAGATCCTTCTTCGAGCTTACTCGTTCAAGTAGACAAGAGTTGATAAAATATGAACTATTTAATGAAATGGATAACCTACAGAAAGAGAGGCATTGGCATTTGCAAATGTTGAGTGGCAATTTGTTCAGCTCGCACCAAGTAAAAATTGAGTCTAAGTCCGTTTGAAGCAGACTAACATCCCCATTCGATCTAATTGACCGAAAAAGTTTTAGGTCATCGGCAAAAAGAAGGCATTGGGAGTGTCGTATGACCCTGGGAAGGTCATTGATGAAAATTAAGAATAGAAGGGGCCCCAGATGACTGCCTTGGGGAACCCCGGAGGTAACTTCAAAGGAATAAGATAAGCAATTGTTTACCCTTACTGATTGGCGGCGGTTAGATAAGTATGATTGAAACCAACATAGCAGGTTTGAGTGAAAACCAAGGGAGGCGAGTTTAAATATTGGGTGTTTGTGGGAGACTTTGTCGAATGCCTTAGCAAAATCAGTAAAGATAACATCAGTTTGAAGACCTTTTTCAAAATTGGTGATTATACTGTTGCAAAAGAGTACCAAGTTCGTCAACGTTGATTTACCAGCTAAGAACCCATGTTGTTCTGGAGATATGACATTTTTTACGTAAAAAGTCGTTTTATTATATATGATTTTATCAAATACTTTAGGTATAGCAGACAGTTTGCATATAGGTCTGTAATTTACTATATCTTGTTTCGGACCAGATTTATGGATTGGAACGATGTAAGAATGCTTCCAAGTGTCTAAAAAGCAGCCAGTTGACAAAGATTTGCGAAAAATCTTGAAGATAGGTGTCGCCAGGGCTAGGGTACAATTTTTTAACATGATTTGAGGTAGACCATCAGGCCCTGGTATGAGGCTATTCTTAAGGCTTGCTAGAGCAGTTACAATATCATCTATTGAGAAAAAGAGGTCGCCTAATTCTAAGGTAGAATCAGAAGGGCGACTACATAGTACTGGATCAGAGCTAGAAATAGGGGACTAAACTGATTTAAAAATAGTCAGCAAACAGACTGCATATTGTTTCAATGTTGTCAGAAGTTGTGCCAAGATAAGACATAGAGCTCGGTAAACCGTTCGATTTCCTTTTGTTATTAATATAGGTCCAAAAATATTTACTATTATCCTTGAGAGTTTGTTCGGTAGAGAAAATAAAAGAACTATAAAGGAACTTATTGAGAATAGCAAACTGATTCTGAAGGGACAAGTAGGTTGATTTCAGATTCAAATTAGATTTATCATGCCTATAGCGCTTATAGGCTTTATTTTTTTATTTTTTAAATTGGACAGCCTCTTATTAAACCAAGGGGGGTTTCTATTGCTGAAAGTCTGTTTCATTGGCACGAATCGAGTAATCGAATCTTTCAAAATTGAAGAGAAGATATCATAGGCAACTGATGATCATGTATACGAGTGATAAAGTCCCACGAAGTCGACAATAAATGTTCATTTAATGCATCAAAGTTTGCGTTTTTGAAGTCGAATTCAAGTTCACGGTTTGTAACTAGATTTTGGTATTTGTAGAGTGAAAATTAAAAAAAAAGTGGAACATGGTGGTTAGTACTATTAAAAATTTGAGAAACGGGTATGTCTAGAGTTACTAGAAATTCTTTATCTACGAATACCAGGTCAAGAGTACGGTTTAAATCATTTCTTGAACCATTTATTTGAATTAAGTCATATTGGAATTATTGAATTGAATTAAGAATATTACCTTCACCCTTTTATGAGCATTAAAAGGGTGAAGGTAATATTCATTGACAACAGGCTTCCAGGTTATGTTACCCAGGTTGAAATCTCCAGCGTACACAACGTGTTGCACGTAGGATAAATTCTCGAGTATAGGACGGCAGTAATCAAAGTGAGCATTATAAAGTTCAACAGAACTATTAGGTGGAATGTAACTGACTATAAGAATAAGCTCGAAGTTGTCAGACAAAGTAAGTTTAATAATAATTTGGTCAATATCTAAAGCAGAGGTGCACATAGGAGCTTCGGGGAGCCGTCGGCTTTCACAGACAAGTCGTGTGTGCGAAGCTGCCGAACTTCTTCGACGATAGCATTGAATCAGTTTGCGTTCGATCTTCACGGAGTAAGCATCTTATGCGCAAATTGTTATGTTGAATTTTTGTCTTGTACACACATACTTAGACAAAAATGTTGCGTTTGTGTTGGAAGCTCTGCCAACGCTGTGCATCACTGATCTAAAGCCACTGACTGAGCTGCACCATTGTGTGGGTGCAATTGTTCACATGGGAATGCGTTTTTGATCGCGATCAAAACCCCACCCCCACGTGACAAACCAGTAATTTCAGAGCTACGGTCTTTCCGATACACACTGTATGAGGAGCCATTAAACAGCTCTGAAGTGTAATGATGCTCAGTCAACCAGGTTTCCGTAAATAATATAAAGTCATATTCGAGTGAGCACGAATAAATAAAAAATTGATTAATTTTAGTTCTCATACCTCCAATATTCTGGTAATACAATGAAAACTTAATGTTAGCCGCAGCAATCGAAGTTGAAGTTGAAGTTGAGACCTCGTCTAGTCGTTTTTTAGAGAGGATGATGAGTTCCGTGATGAGCGTCTGTGGTTCTGATAATATCTTGGTCTCGATATGAATTCCTGCACCAAGGTTCCAATTGGCCACAGACTATTCGGTAAAATATGATCGAAATCCACGTTGTGCACCATTACTTTAAAAGAAGATATTTCTCGTTCCGCACGGGAAGATATCTTGTAGCAGATAATAGGTGCTGCAGGAGTTGGTATTATACTGTTAATGTGAGCCAAGACGTCATCGGCTGATGTTGACGGTGATAGTCTGGAGATAAAAATCGTCTTACGAGGCGGTCTTTGGACGGCGACTAGGTTAATAGTAGGTGGAGTAATCCGGGACCTTTCACTCGTAGAAGCTGATAACTCAGAGTAATGAGGAGGAGACGTTACTAGAGCCGAAGAGTGGTTGACAACAGCAGAGGCCATATCGTTCATATCCTGAATTATAGGAGTGCAGATCAAGGTGGTGACATCTGGCACATTAGGAGAATGATGTGCATTAGCTGGCACAATAGTAGATCGATGTGCACCGGCAGAAAAAAATTCTGCAGAACCAGTAGGCAGACTTAGATCACTAGTATTAGGCGCTGTGTTTACAGGGTCGCGGCTATGAGCCGAAGTGTCTATTGAAGCAACTACTGATGATGTGCTTCTAGGTTGGATAGTTTTAGTTTTGGCGCTTTGTTTGGCATGTGATGATCTTGTAGTTGCACCAGTTTTACCACCGGTGTCGGTTTGAGCTGATACTTTAGAAGTAGGTGCAATCGATGAAATATGCTGACTCACTAAATCACAAAGATTGTCGAGGTCCGATGAATATTTAGTCAGGGTGTCCATAGTTAGAGTAAAGTCACCCTTCATTTTCGCGACAAATGAACGGCAACCTAACAGCTTTTCAAAAATGGAGGCACTCGAGTAGCTTCTGCAACTGCTGCAGAGCCATTGCAGGCCAGGTGTAGAACATCGCAGTGCTTCGCCTACACGAGATGGAAGATCGACACATTTAGCATGGAAAGTATTTTTGCATCCATTGCAAGTGATAAACGCGTCGTAAGTGCTCCATTCTGATTTACAGATTCTACAGGCAGCCATTGCCATGAAACTGAGGTTAAGTTGATACCGCAAAGGAAACTGTTGAGAACTCGATAAAATTCCAATAATATGAAAGAATCTGATAATCATCTGGATTCCAAGTGAATAGATGAGATGTTAGGTCCAGTCTTGATTGAATTTAGACATAAGACACGAAATAAAATTTAATAAAATAACAATTAGCAGCGCAACGTTAAAAATTAGATGTTGACACGACAGAGTTGCCAGATTGATTTTTTGATTTCGTAATATAAAGTTCAAAAAATTAATTTGTACATAAAAATATTAACATAAAAATGGGTTTTAATACGACCACATAAAAACCATACTGGCGATCCAACCATAACACCGGCCAAAGCAAACACCCACGACAACGACGATATATTTGAGAATCGACAAAAATCTGTTGCAAAACACCATCAACAATAACAACAGTTCCCATACAAGCCGCAAAAGAAGAAGCAACATCATTACAACCATTACCACTGCAAACGCTACCAAAAATCACAACAGTTGTTTCCAGAACACCGCTAAGAACAACAAAAACAGCACGTTCCAACCACTAAATTATTTATAAATAGAGATCATCAACATTACAAAAAATACAACAAAAGTTTGCTTGCGACATATGTCCAAACAAAATATTCAAGTCATAAAACAGTCTGGCCCGTCATTTGCGTGTTGAGTGCAACAAAGATCCGCAGCAGTATTACACAATTTGTCGAACTCGCTTTTACTATCGCGGTACGCTGAAACTGCATGTGGAGCGTTGAGAAATGAAAAAGTTGTGTTTAATTGAACGAAATCACCCAAATTGTGTCTTTATCAATTTATGCATTTGGACTTTTTTTATTGCCATAAAAAAAAAAATGAGAATTAAAGGTTGTTGTAATAAAATCATATATTCTTAATTTTTATTGTTCTTTTAATAATTTACATTCTTTTTACATTATTTAAAATGGTATATAATTATTATATATAATTTTTATTGTTTCCTTAAATCATTTTTATTGGTATTTACATTGTAAATAATTTTTATTTATCATTCAGAAATTCAAAATGATTAGAAATCTTGTTTTGTCGGTTATTTAATTTGGGATCGGTTTCTCTGATGAAAAACCAACAATAGTCACTCATCATTCCTTCGTCCCAAAATCCTTGGTACCGATTCTCAATTGCTTTCATCTGTTGTTGGAATCTTTCCCCATGTTCATCGCTCTCGTCACCGAGATTCTTCGGAAAAAAATTCAAATGGGAGTGCAGAAAGTGAATTTTCAGAGACATATTTACGCCCATCTTTTTATAGTTCTTGAGCAACTCGTTGACTATTTTCTCGTAAGATTCACTTTTATTGTTCCCGAGGAAGCTAGAAACAGTCGTCTATTGAAGATCGTTTAACACCTTTTTTATTTGCGGTCCAACGAAAACACCTTCTTTTATCTTGGCATCAGAAAGATTGTGAAAAATCGTTTTCAAATATGTGAATGCTTCGCTTTCTTTGTCTAACGCCTTGACAAAGTTTTCATAAGTTTTTCAGCGGTGGGAGAATTATGTTTTCCTTTTTGACGAGTGGAACGTTTTTGACGTTGCTCTCTCCAACTTTCGACTCAATTCTTTCTGGCCAGTCCTTTTTGTAATAGTGGTGTTCACGTGCTCGACTATCCCACTTGCAGAGAAAACAGTAGTATTTTGTGTAGCCACTTTGTAAACCACAAAGCATACCAACGACTTTGAGATCAGAACATATTTTCCAGTCGTGTTGTTCATATTTAATACATGTCAATAGCTTCGCCATTGTTTCGTACGTTTCCTTTTTGTTGACTGCATGTGCGATCGGAATCGATGACTTTTTGTTTCCTATATGAAGTAATACTGCCTTCAACCTCACGTTGCTTCCATCAATAAAAAAACGCCACTCTTTGGAAATGTACGGCTGACCGAAGGTATTAAATAAGCCAGGAATGTCTACGCAATAGCAGATATTGTCATTCTTAGTAATGTGTATAGCAAACGGTTTTTTACGATTTCTGCAGTATGTCACCTTAACATCGGGTTTCAAAAAGTTGAATTGTTGCATACGAGAAGCATGCAATTCGGATTTTTCCTTTGACAGTTCCAAATCTCTTATCCAATCATTCAGCTGCGCTTGGGATAAAAGGTGAGTTGTGCTTTCAGTTGTAATAGTACTAGCACCTGTGGTTCCTTGCGACTCCACTGAATCTACGGATTTTCTATTGTTTTCACATGTTGAATCGGGACAAGTAGGATATGGAATATCGTCAGAATGAGATACTGGCAATGAAACAGTCGGGACAGTGGCGTATATCACTCTTTTGTGTTTTCCAACACCAGTCACTTTGGCCGGACAAAAATAGCAATCGTTTAGATGGCAAAACGGTTGTCTCCAGATCATCGGAACATCGAATTTCATTTATCGTTTTTTACCCGAGCTTCATTCAGACAATATTAATTTGCACGATTGACACAAAATACTTGGCGTCCATGATTTACCAATGTTCTTAGCCGCAATACCAAAATAATGAAGATATGACATTTGCAGTAAATTCATAAAATTGACTGGTTTCTTTTCGAAAGTAAGTTCACCGCACACGTAGCAGAAAATATCTGGGTCGTTTTTACACTGGAATTTTCGCAGTCTTTTACTCATTTTATTTTGAAGTATATCTTATTTTTTTTTTTTTCTTTCGTTACAAATTGTGCGTCCGTTTGTTTGCCACGTTTTTTAGTAAAATGCATGAATGTTTTTGCTTTTGTACATCTCGAAAGTGCTGCAGATATGGTACAATAAAAGGTAGGTAGGTCCACGACTCAGAGCGCGACCGAAAAACTGTCAAAAAACACAAAATAAGTATTCACATGGCATAATAAAATCAGGTAGGCTCTCTTTCTTATAGCCATAAGTGTCGAAATCAGACTTTTTGCTGTGACGGTTTCGACGATTGCACTCTCAGTCGTGAGCCTACCTGTTTTTATAGTAGCGTGTTTGTTCTTATCTTTTCTTTCGCAAAACTCTTGACTTGATTCCTATGAACAATAAATATGAAAAATAAAAAATTATAGTACAATAACCCAATTTATTTATATCACAATAAAATTTGTAAAAAAAACATAACTTGGGTGCTTTCGTTCCATTGAACACAACTTTTTCATTTCTCAATAGATTTTCTTCAACAATAGCTTATTTTTTTTGAAAAAATAAAGGCTTTTAGAAAAAATATCAAAAGTAACAAAATATTTTGATTTCTTAACGAAATTTGCAACTATTTTGTCTTTTTTTGGAAATTTGTCTGAAAAATAAAAAAAATCCCCGAAATTTGAATTTATTCCGCCAAAACTAAAAGCTCTACCAAAAAATGATATATGCAATTAAGTGGAACCAACTTTTTTTTTTCGCTGAAAACCCTACAGCGGGCAATATCTCGAAAACGGAGTGACAGAAAAAAAAAGTTTTTTTTCGGAATTAGCGACCGATTTTAAATGAGAAAAGGATAGTGGCATTCAAAGTACATATTGGCTGTAAACCAGTGTAATTGGTGCAGAGTTTTTATCAAAATATGGACTTTCAATTAATCTGAAACATAAACGTCTAATAGACCCTTTTACAAATTTAACAATTAAGACAATAGCAGCATACACCGAAACATCATTACCAAAACTATTTACACATGACAACAAATATACACAATTACTCAAAAAGTTTCCTGCACTACTCACAGAACCAGACTACACCGCCCCTGTCAGACATCAAACAGTACATCACATTGTGACCGAAAGACAGCTACCTTTCGCAAGACCACGACGCCTAGACTTATCAAAATTGAATGTAGCTAAACGCGAATTCGACTTTTTAGTCAAATCTGGAATATGCAGACCTTCCAATTCTAAAACTTACTCTACACTTGGTACCGAAACGAGAACCCAACGACTGGAGACCATGTGGCGACTACAGAAGACTCAACACAATTACAGTACCTGATCGCTACCCATTACCACACATACACGATTTCTCTATAAACCTACATAACACTTGCATTTACTCAAAGCTCTATTTAGTCAGGGCCTATCACCAAATTCCCATGGCTCCTGAAGACATACACAAGACAGCAATCACTACACCTTTTGGAATGTTTGAGTTCCTCCGTATGCCATTTGGTTTGAATAACTCAGCGCAGACATTTCAAAGGTTCATTCATGAAGTCCTATACGGACTAGATTTTATCTTTGTATATTTAGACGACATATTGATAGCTAGTCAGACAGAAGAACAACATTTCGAACATATAAGACAAGTTTTAAAAAGACTCGACAATTACGGTTTAAACAAGTAATAAACCTAACAAGTGTATTTTTGGAAGCCATAACATTGATTTCCTCAGCTACAACATTTCAAAACACGGTATACAACTATCATATACAAGAACGAATACAGTACATACAAGACTATCCACAACCAATTACAGTTAAACACATGCAAAAATTCAAAGGTATGACGAATTACTACCATAGATGCATTCCGAAACTTGCACACATGCTAGGTCCAATTTATGACATGGTCACCGTAGCATCAAAAACAAAACATAAACAATTACTCTGGACTGACACTACACTAAATGCCTTCGCAACAATCAAAAATAGTTTTGCAAAGCAAACGCTACTTAACCATGTTAATAGCAAGGCAAAACTATAGATTTCTGTCGACGCATCAAACACCGCAGTCGGTGGCGTGTAGAAACAACAACGCAATGATACTCTTGAACCTTTAGCGTTTTTCTCTAAAAAACTTTCAGAAACAGAAACCAAATACAGCACAATCGATCGCGAATTGCTTGCCATATATTTGATAATTAAATACTTCAGACATCACCTCGAAGGTAACAATTTTACAATATTTACGGATTACAAACCGTTAACCAATGCATTTAACTCAAAAACAGAACGCAGTCCAAGACAAACAAGACACCTTGAATACATTTCACAATTTACAAATAACATCAGACACATCAAAGGTACAGATAACGCAGTAGCTGATGCACCCGATCTTGACTTGAAACAATTATACAATGATCAATTGATTGACTCAGAACTTAAAGACATTGCTGACAAAACTATATATAAGTTTAAAAAAATTGAAATTCCATTTTTATTTCACATCCAGGAACGAGAGCTACTACACGGTTAAAAATTTTGGACTAGTTTTTAATCCAAACTTTGGTTTAAAGGAATTTTTAATCCAAAAAGTACTATTTTTTATTCCATACTTTAGTTTAATTTGTTTTTAATCCAAAAAAGTTTAAGTTTAAGACTATTTTTGGACTACAAATTTACATTAAGGCAGTATTTTCAGGAATAAGTATTTATGTTACCTAAGATTGAAAACTGCTACTACTACGAAATTTACGCTAAATATAATTGTTAATGTTGTTATAGCATCCGAAGTTTATTTTTAATTAAATGAAACTAATTGTTTATTAAAATCTGAACCAAAATATTATTATATTTATTATTACATTAAGCGGTGTTATATAATACATAATAAGGGTATTCATTAGGGCGGGTCGATTTAAAAATCGCTCAATGCTCTGTGAAAATCGTATTCTAGGGATCAAAATAAGAAACTTTGCCGAAGGAACCATACCTCTAAAACGAATTCTGATGTCCCCCAATTTGGGTCGATCTTTTGGGTAGCGGCAAATTTTGAAAAATCCCACTTTGACCCATTTAGAGTGCTCCAATCGAGTCCAAATGTATGACCGACCCCCACTAACTTTGGAGGCCCGACCCACCCATGCCAGTGGCACACCCCCTGGAACCCCCTGTGGGGTTCCCCATTCAAACATTTAAAAAAAACACCATTTTTGGCCTTTACATGAAAAATCAGCTATGTTTTTTCTTTATTTTTATTTATTTATTTATAATAATATTTATTATTTATTTATAATAACATCTATTTTTTCCCTTTTGAAATTTATTTAGACAGAACGTATGTAAATGAAAAAATTACTTTAAGTTAGTTATAGAAAAGAAACTACAAAAATTATTGTTTGAAGTCTTTTTTACTTTCAAGTCTGGGCAATTTCGCACGGCTCTCTAATGTCGTCGCCATAACAGCCACTACATTTTCCGGTATTACCCGATTGGAAACGCTAGCTAGCAATTGAACATGTCGTTCCGTTTCTTGTATGTGTGATTGAATTTTTGGATCATTAAACGGTGGATCATCTTGATTTAAATATTCTTTTAATGTATCGTACGGAATGCTTCGCGTGAATGGTGGTTCAAGTACGTTATTTATGTCATTCATATTGATCATTTCCGTGTAACTTGTGCAATTAAACTTTACATCTGGTTTTTTATAAGCTCTAAGTTGCGTTGGGTCGTCAACATCTGTTCGATAGCGTAGAATTATGTTGATAGGACAGTCGCGCTTTTCTTTGCTATCATCAAACAACATTGATAACAAGATATTTTCCGAATGCGCATAATATGAATTCTCTGTAATTACTTGATTGACAATTTTGCGTAAACGAGGTTCTAGAAATCGTGACCAACTAATGAAGTTGAAAAATAATGCACTGCCGTACACGACAGAGCTTTAATACTTGATATTGAAGTTCATTGGCACATAACATTTAATTATAAATTCAACCAAAATTCTTAAATTTGCATCTGGATTTTCCATTGTCACATATAATCGTAATAATCTAGCGGCCTTGGTGAGCCACCGAGAATGTACAATTTTCCCTGGTTTGATGTTAGCCAGATCCACCGAAACCACGCCTCTAGAAATTGCATGGGCCATGTCGTATAAGTACTTCGAATCGGTGGAAAATTCAATTTTTTTCTGGAGCGGGGGCATATTTTGCAACTCAATTTTCTGGAAGCCGTCCACCACCTGAAAATGTATAATAATAAAATAATTAAAAATGGTTGACAATTATAATAATAAGTGATAGCAATAACTTACCGGAAGAGTTTCACAAGTTTCGATTTGACGGCTCAGTTTTCCGGTTGCCGATCTTGGTCCAGTGCTGGTTGGTTTATCCAAAGCTTCAAACAAATGCCGAAACGGAAGTTCGTTGAAGTGTAGAAGGCAAACGAACCAATGCAATGGTCTTTTTAACAGGAATTCGAATCGTCGTATAATTCCACCGTGTGGGCCAGTGTTTGTTGGCTCACCGTCAGTGCATATTCCAATTAATGCATCCGTGATATATTTTTACCGTTGAAAAAATCATTTAATTTGGTTGTTTTGTATTCAGCGGTTTCATGTTCCAGTCTTACGTAACCAATCAATTCAGAATTGGGTTCTCTCAAAATAACAGGTGGTTCTTTTACCATCCTAGTATTAGCTGTCGTTAAAGTATCATCTCTTCTGCCATCGAATGAAAACGCTAACAAATTGGTATGATCTAACCGTTTGCGAACAACTTCTTGTCTGCATTTCTCTTTTTCTCTGCAAACTTTCGATTTATTCATGATGAGAGGTTTGCCATGCTTATCTTTCATTTTAAAATCTTGGAAAAGAGCGGTTCCCAATGCCGATGCTACTCTATCAGGCACACCAAATCTGTCACATACCACGGCAAAGTTAAAACAATCGTATCTCTCTGTGTATTGTGAACTTGTGCTTCTATCCATATCTTCTTGAACCGGTGGCGGTGCGTATGTTGAGTCATTGGTATCTTGGTATGTTGGCATTGATGACATAGACGTTGCTCCTGGCTCTTCAGTTTCCATCACAACTGCATCCATTGTTAGTCTTCTCTGATTATGTTGATCGTGCATGAACTCTTTGAGACGCAGCCGCATGCACATGGAGCTGCCTTCAAATCGCATATACATGTTCCAATGCAAAAAATTGTTTCCAGAGATTTTACATACTCTGTAAATTGTTGGGTTTTGTTTCTTCTCTTGATTTGATCTTGATACTTGTCAAGCAATTTATTCAATTTATTAAATACACTTTTTTCAGCATTATTTCCATACCAAGTTTTTCCCAAATTCCATTCAACTTATCTTGTACTTGAATTGTGAATGATTTATGGTAAAACTTTTTTTGTTCTGTTTTAGCACGTTCGCTTAAGTAAAAATAATATCTCAAGATATCCAGATGGTTTGGTATATTAAGATCAGTCAAATCAGTAGACACACCAAAAACAGTAACATCGTGCGTATATGACTCATTGTGTTTTCGATAGTTGTTGTTGCTTCATCTTGCGGTGTAGATGATGGTGGATTCATTGTAAAGTTTTTGATTTGAAATGGTCAACTTCACTTATTATTTTTTTTTAAATATTTTTTTATCTGCAATTAGCACTTCACACTTTGAGTTCTTCACAACGACTTAACGCATTCACAAAAACTGTTGCGTTATATATGGTCTACGAGACGAGGTAATAAGAATGAAATGGTAATTTCAATTCTACCTGCTGTGTCTTGTGGTGGCTTAAAAACGCACACAAGCAATTTTCCGATTTGCAATTGTGGCAATGTGGCACAGTAATACCTTCATTTTTTAAAAGGGTTGAATAAATTTCTAAAGAGAAAAAACTCCAAAAAGAAAAAAACATAGGCATTTCGCTGAGTTTTCCATGTAAAGTGCCAAAACTGGCGATTTTTTGAAATGTTTGTATGGGGAACCCCCAGGGGGTTTCAGGGGGTGTGCCACTGGCATGGGTGGGTCGGGCCTCCAAAGTTAGTGCGGGTCGGTCATACATTTGGACTCGATTGGAGCACTCTAAATGGGTCAAAGTGGGATTTTTCAGAATTTGCCCCTACTCAAAAGTTCGAACCAAATTGGGGGACATCATAATTCGTTTTAGAGGTATGGTTCCTTCGGCAAAGTTTCTTATTTTGATCCCTAGAATACGATTTTAACAGAGCAATGGGCGATTGTTTTGCCTCCCCACAAATCGACCCGGCCTAATGTGTACCCTAGACCGTCTCGCCTTGCAGCCAAAAAAAAAAAAAAAATACCGCCGCACACCAGCTTATCTGAAGCATTATTGAAGGACATTTCGAAAAACAGTTATTTTTTTTGACCGAACGTAGTGGTCGCGCATCGACATATTTATTTATAACTTAGGTATTTACCGTCCGATCTTAAAGAATGATATGTTTTTGTTTTTGTCTCAGGAATACCTAGCTTTTGTCTCTAGGAATCATTGACCTCAACTCTATTAAAACATTTAAGAAATATTAAACATTTTTTTTTAATATTTTTGCAAATTTTTAAAATTTTTCGTCATATCGTATTATTTTTATAAAATATCCAACGAAAAAGTAATTACAACGAGAAAAAATACCAGCCTCGTCATGGCTAGGTGGTGGAATTTCCACTCTATCATCGTCGATTGGTGGTGTCAGACTGCATTCTCCAAGGGCGGAATTGTTGATATCGTCGCCTGCAAGCAGATTGCAAAAATGCTGTCTCCATAATTTCAATGCGCACTGCGTATCTGTAACCAGATCACCATTTTGATCTCTAGAAGTGGATGCTCCACGCTTGAAACCTTGGGTTAGACGCTTAACCTGCTGGTAGAATTTTCGAGCATCCTTCTTGCCCTGGTACATTTAAATTTTTTCTCGCTCACGCTTTTCCTGCTCTCTTTTCTTATGTCTGAAAAGGCATCTCACTCCCTTCCTCTATTTGCAGCGTCTTTTTATATGCGGCGTATTTTGCTGCTGTCGACACTCCTGGGCCCTATTGCACCAACAACTTTTCACTTTTCACTTTGCAACTTATCGTAATATTTGATAATTTTGTGTTGCACGAAACAAAAATTTGATAATTTTGTTTTTGAGTTATGAAAAGTGAAAAGTACTCAATTTAAAAATTTTTGTTTTCCCAAATTGGATAAGTGAAAAGTGATAAGTTTTATTTTGAAAAGTGATAAATTTGTCAAAATTGTATAGAAATGAAAAGTTTTTGTTGCACCAAAAAATTATTGAAAACTTATCAAATAAAATTTTGATAAGTTTTCATTATGGAAAACTTATTCATGGAAAAAAAACCTTAACGAACGGTTCCTTTTTGTTCGGTTCGAGAGAGCGCAATCTTTATTCGGCTTTATTCGAATTCAGCTCTTCTACGTAAACACAAGCACAATCACTACCACGCAGAAGCAAGAGAGCGGAATAAAATTTTAGGAATTGTGCTGTTTGATCCAAAAACATTATTTGCTTTGTTGTGCTTTTTGATCATGATCAAAAAACCGAACCTTATGTCCGCTCTCTTTCTTATGCGTAGATTTTGCTTGTGTTTGAGTCGAAGAGCCAAATGTGGAATAGAGAGAGAAAAATGTTTAAGTGCGCGCGATTTTATGCGGTACTTTTAAGGTACGTTTTTTTCCCATTTTCTGATATAAAATACCATATCCACACTATGCAAAACACCTATCGGTCTAATTGTGAAGTTTTCTGTATGAAGAACATAAGACTGATAGGTCTAAAAGATTTTGGATTACTTTCCAAGCTAATGCCAAACTAGGCAGGTATTTTGCTACCAATTTTCTCCATGCTACAGATAGATTGCAGCAAAAGAGCTGAAAAAGTACCATTTACATCATCTGGCTTAAAGGAGTTTATAGCCCAATTACCTCTATTTTTAAGATTTATCCGTCTCTTAAGAAAAAAGGGTTAGGATAAGAGTAAGGCCACCCTAATTTCTCATATATTGGGCTATCAAAGGATTATGCTCTGACGATTGAAATTTTCTGAAGGTGACAACTCAAAGACACATGCCTTTATAGAACCACAAAAGGTCCTGATTGATTGCTACTTCTAAGGATTGTGGTTTTTTCAAGACATGCCGCCAAAATAAAATGAAATTTGCTGAATTGTTTTAAATAAATAGTTTTGAACGAGTTGTGTTAAATTATTTGTACCTTCTTCTTATTTTTCTTCTTCACCAAACAATCAGTTCTTTTCCAGAGTTATTTTCATAACATATTTCACGTACAAAAATATTTTTCAATTGTTTGATAAATAAATTTATTTGAAAAGTTTTTAAAAATGTTGGTGCAACGCTTATCACTTACACTTTTCAAAAACAAGATAAGTTGAAAAGTGAAAATGAGTGAAATCCAAATTTTGGTATAGAAAAAACTTATCACTTACACTTAGCAGAAAAAAACTTATTTGAAAAGTTGAAAAGTGATAAGTGATAAGTAGTTGGTGCAATAAGGCCCTGGTCATACCAATGGTTGCGAGGTTATGGGCGCCGAAATGACTTCTTCAGCCAATGACTTCTTCAGCAGCAGTGCGCTTGGAGTGGAATATATGCGCCCAAAGTCCGCCAGCGTCGTCGAGGCAATAGTAAGGTTGGTTGAGCTTAACCGAGAGTCGAGTGGAGTAGGCCTCGGCGGTCCGTTGTGATAGCAGCTTATCGACATTTAGCTTTCGTTGCACACCTGTGCGTACATTCCTCGCATTGCACAATCGCATGCAGATCTTGGCTGCAACAAGATAATGGTCGGAGTCAATATTGACCCCCGGAAATGTGCGCACATCCAGAACACTTGTAGCGTGCCTTCCGTCGATCACAACATGATCAATTTGGTTTCGCGTTTTTTGATCCGGGGACAGCCAGGTTGCCTTATGGATATCGAAGTGTTGGAATCTGGTGCTACTAACTGCCATGTTTGGCGCCGCGGCGAAGTCGATCGAAATATGTATATAATGTATAATTACAAAAGTTTTTGTGTGAGTTGAACATGGTTTTAAAATGAAAAATTTGATAATTTATACAAAAACGATAACGCTAAAATTCATAAAGCACAACTTTGTAAAATTAACCAAACTCAAAGTATGGCTTGAAGCTAAAAACGAAAATAACACAAACACTGCGAACAAGTGAAATGCAAATAGCTATCAATCCCAAAAACTTCGGCAAACCTTGGGCATTAACAGTCCGATTTTAAGGAATAGTCCATTTTAATTTGTAGTTTTTAACATTAAAAAACAAACTATCAGAAAGTTTAAAGTGAAAAAACTGTTTCTAAAAAAACCTACATTAAATATTGTATAGAGCTACTTTTCAAATGCTCATTGAAATATCTGTGACATATAAATTGAAATTGGGTATATTTCACGATTTGATAATATATGTTAGTGTTCAATCCGATTTTATTTGAGCAAAAAAAAATTTATAAAAATGTCTTTTTCTATTAGTGAATTTAATAACAACAAATTGCCAACAGAGCGCGAAGTAATTAATTTTTATACCCTAAAACTGTAAGGTGAGCGTATATTAACTTTATGCAAACGTTTGTAACGCATAGAACGAAGCGAGTCCGGTATAGAAGAGTATATATATTCTAGATCAGCGTCACTTCGTGAGTTGAGCTATTCATGTCCGTCCGTCCGTCCGTCCGTCTGTGTGTTGTCCGTAAACACAGGATAAGAAGGAGTAAAGATAATTGGATGAAACTTGGTACACATAGTCACATGCACCCAAAGATTTGCACTATTGAATATTTTTGGAATCCACCCACGGACACGCCTACCTCCCATACAACGCAAAAATTTAAAACTGCATAACTCAGCTCATAATAAGCCTACAGCAATAAAATTTGAAATGTATGTGTTTGATACAAACACAAAGATGTCTTCGAAAAATGGACGTCATCCGCTCACGGACACGCCCACCTCCCATACAACCCAAAAATTGAAAACGCAATAAATAAGCCTCTGTTTAACCTACAGAACTGAAATTTGGCACGTATGTTTTTTATGACAAGACAAAAAAGGTTTTGAAAAATGGACGTCATCCGTTCATGGACACGCCTACCTCCTATACAACCCAAAAAGTTTAAAACTCAATAAATAAGGTTATGTTTGTCATAGAGAAATTAAATTTGAACATTTGTCGAATACAGCCTTTTGCTTCTTGACGTGCTGCTAAAAATTAGTTTATTATTTAAAATTATTAAAAAATTTTATTAAAATCACTGCATTTGCATGGAATGTTTCTGTTAATGCCGCACTTGCAACGCAAAATAAAAAAACAATCTGTTCCACTGATTTATGTTGCGTCTTTATGTACTTTTAGCAATATTATAGTTAGCATTCATAAGCTTATTTAAACGTTTACGAATACCTGATTCAGATATAATAAGAATGCCCGCGCGTTTCCACAAAAAGCTTATCTTTCTCACAGCGTCTTGTTGAAATGCACTCAACTTTCGATTTCGATCACTGTTATGCTGCATATATAATAAACAAGTAAAGAAAGTCTAAAGTCGGTCTCGGCCGACTATTAAATACCCTAAACCTACTTTTCAAACACAAAAAAATTTTAATTGTAAATGGGCGTCTCCGTGGGCGGATGAAGAAGCCTATATTTTATATGCATTTAAATGTTGATGAAAAATTTACACATACCAAGTTTTATTCCTGCAGCTCACGGTTAATGCCTTTATTGTGCTTTCGCTATGGGAGGTGGGCGTGTTCATGGACGGATTACTCCCAATTTTTGAACACACCTTAGTTTTGGTATAAAATACATACATACCAAATTTAATTTCTCTATGACAAACATAACCTTATATATTGAGTTTTAAACTTTTTGGGTTGTATGGGAGGTAGGCGTGTACGTGAACGGATGACGTACATTTTTCAAAACCTTTTTTGTCTTGTCATAAAAATCATACGTGCCAAATTTCAGCTCTGTAGGTTAAACAGAGGCTTATTTATTGCGTTTTCAATTTTTGGGTTGTATGGGAGGTGGGCGTGTCCGTGAGCGGATGACGTCCATTTTTCGAAGACATCTTTGTGTTTGTATCAAACACATACATTTCAAATTTTATTGTTGTAGGCTTATTATGAGCTGAGTTATGCAGTTTTAAATTATTGCATTGTATGGGAGGTAGGCGTGTCCGTGGGCGAATGATGTCCATTTTTCAAAACCGTCTTTGTTTTGTTATAAAAACATATGTGCTAAATTTAAGCTCTGTAGGTTAAACATAGGTGGTGGGCGTGTCCGTGAGCAGATGACGTCCATTTTTCGAAGACATCTTTGTGTTTGTATACAACACATACATATCAAATTTTATTGCTGTAGGCTTATTATGAGCTGAGTTATGCAGTTTTAAATTTTTGCGTTGTATGGGAGGTAGGCGTGTCCGTGGGTGGATTCCAAAAATATTCAATAGTGCAAACCTTGGGTGCATGTGACTATGTGTACCAAGTTTCATCCAATTATCTTTACTCCTTCTTATCCTGTGTTTACGGACAACACACAGACGGATGGACGGACGGACGGACATAAATAGCTCAACTCACGAAGTGACGCTGATCTAGAATATATATACTCTTCTATACCGGACTCGCTTCGTTCTATGCGTTACAAACGTTTGCACAAAGTTAATATACGCTCACCTTTCAGGTTTAGGGTATAAAAATTAATTACTTCGCGCTCTGTTGGCAATTTGTTGTTATTAAATTCACTAATAGAAAAAGATATTTTTATAAATTTTTTTTTGCTCAAATAAAATCGGATTGAACACTAACATATATTATCAAATCGTGAAATATACCCAATTTCAATTTATATGTCACAGATATTTCAATGAGCATTTGAAAAGTAGCTCTATACAATATTTAATGTAGGTTTTTTTAGAAACAGTTTTTTCACTTTAAACTTTCTGATAGTTTGTTTTTTAATGTTAAAAACTACAAATTAAAATGGACTATTCCTTAAAATCGGACTGTTAATGCCCAAGGTTTGCCGAAGTTTTTGGGATTGATAGCTATTTGCATTTCACTTGTTCGCAGTGTTTGTGTTATTTTCGTTTTTAGCTTCAAGCCATACTTTGAGTTTGGTTAATTTTACAAAGTTGTGCTTTATGAATTTTAGCGTTATCGTTTTTGTATAAATTATCAAATTTTTCATTTTAAAACCATGTTCAACTCACACAAAAACTTTTGCAATTATACATAATATACATATTTCGATCGACTTCGCCGCGGCGCGAAACATGGCAGTTAGTAGCACCAGATTCCAACACCTCGATATCCAAAAGGCAACCTGGCTGTCTCTGGATCAAAAAACGCGAAACCAAATTGATCATGTTGTAATCGACGGAATGCACGCTTCAAGTGTACTGGATGTGCGCACATTTCTGGGGGTCAATATTGACTCCGACCATTATCTTGTTGCAGCCAAGATCCGCATGCGATTGTGCAATGCGAGGAATGTACGCACAGGTGTGCAACGAAAGCTAAATGTCGATAAGCTGCTATCACAACGGACCGCCGAGGCCTACTCCACTCGACTCTTGGTTAAGCTCAACCAACCTTACTATTGCCTCGACGACGCTGGCGGACTTTGGGCGCATATATCCCACTCCAAGCGCACTGCTGCTGAAGAAGTCATTGTTTTTCGGCGCCCATAACCTCGCAACCATTGGTATGACCAGGAGTGTCGACAGCAGCAAAATACGCCGCATATAAAAAGACGCTGCAAATAGCTGCAACGCGTCAAGAAGCAACAGGCTGTATTCGACAAATGTTCGGTCCAGAAGTAGACAATTTTATAAATTTTGAAAGTGAATCATACTCTTATATGCTCAATTGGTCAAAATTCAAATTGACTGAGCCACCTTGCCTACAGTTCTTCACGCAACACCAACTTGAAATATTACAATACTCAAATGACATAATCGAAATAACAGATAAAATAAACAACTTAATTTGATATTTTTCTTTACTAAACTTAATTATTTTCACAGGCTATCTATGCCATTCTCAAAATACTGAGTGCTTTGTTCATGTAGTACATGAATCTGCCATTGCTGTCACCGAGAGCCGAGAGCTCGAGAGCCGCCAGAAATACAGTCAACTTGAATCACGTCGTAATTTCATCGCTTAAAAATCGATGAATTTAATATGTGAAAAGTTTCTTAGCAAAATAATAAAATGGGTTTTTAATCAACACTTTTCCCACTATAAAATGCTGTGTTTTTTTTTAATTTTTTTTTGGAAAAGTTTAATGGTTTTTTGATTGTATTACTTAATTGTATTTCTTAAGAATTGTGCATGAGGATGGTAGATTCGGATGAGAACGTTTTCGGTGGATATTTTGTAAAAATAATACAATATGACAAAAAATTTAAAAATTTACCCTCTTAAGTACCTCCGCGCTTAACTACCCAACCCTCTTGAGTACCTCCAATCTTTATACTTTAATTATAATTTTACCTTGTATTTTCATACAGTGGCTCAAAGTAATAATGGAACAAACTTAAAAATTTCATTGAAATCCAAATTTAAGTTATTTTGATGGTTCAACTAGCAAGTTTTTATATATTTTCAAAAAAGGATTATGTGGTTTATATAAAATAATCAAAAGAATAATGAATTAACTGTTCGTTGATTTAAAAAAAATAAACAACAAAATTAATAACGAAAACAAACATCAAAGTAATAATGGAACACGACGTTTATTTATAAAATTATAAGCAAAATAATTTTAAAAAATACAGAGTAAATATTTAGTTGGTAAGCCCTTCTGTAAGACCTTCTGCGCACGCTCCGACTGAAGAAAAAGATGACGGAACCAAACAAAGTTTTTACGAGCGCCATGAAGATGCATACGAGCGCTGCCCCCGTCATGACATAAAAATCGTGCTTGGTGACTTCAACGCTAAGGTGGGTAAGGAAAACATATTTGGTCCAACAGTCGGAAAGTTCAGCCTCCACGACAACACATCCGATAACGGAATGAGTCGTTAGTAGCACTGGATCAAGCATCTTAATATTCATAAGGCCATCTGGCCGTCCCCTGGTCAAAAAACATGTAACCAAATTGATCACGTTTTGATTGATGAAAGGCACTCTTCCAGTGTACTAGACGTACGCACGATGCGTGGTGCTAACATAGACTCGGATCATTATCTTGTCGCAGCCAAGATCCGCACACGTCGGTGCTAAAAATGCTCGCAATCCTACACAAAGAAAGCTAGATGTCGAAACGCTGCAGTCAAAACGGACGGTCGAAGCCTTCGCTACTCTACTCTCATTCCTGCTTCAAGAAAACACTCCTCCGATCGACGATACATGCGGACAGTGGACGCACATATCCCACTCGAAAAGACCATCGAAAAACAAATCGACACGCACCATCTCTTTGTCGATTTCAAAGCCGCCTTCGTCAGTCCAATTAGGAGTCACCTATACTCCATCATGTCTGAATTTGGTATTCCTGCGAAGCTAATACGTCTTTGCAGGATGACAATGAACAACACCAGCAGCGCAGTGAAAATCGGGAAGGACGTCTCCCTTCCGTTCGATACCAAGCGAGGTTTCAGACAAGGTGATTCATTATCGTGCGACTTCTTTAATATAGTAATGGAGAAGATCATCCGAGCTGCTGACCTGAGACGCAGCGTCACAATTTTCTAAAAGAGTGTTAAGCTGCTGGCGTATGCTGATGATATTGACATCATTGAGCAAAATACGCGCGAAGTCAGTGCAGCATTCTCCAGGCTAGAAGAAAGTCGAGTCGAATGGGCCTTGCAGTGAACGCAGATAGCGTTTTGGAAACCACGTCACTGTTGACAACACCCCCTTTAAGGTAATGAAGAACTTTGTTTACCTGGGATCCAGTATTAACTCCTCCAACGATATCAGTATTGAGATTAAACGAAGGATAACTCTTGCCAACAGGTGTTATTTAGGGCTCAGTAGGCAATTGAGAAGCAGAGCTCTCTCTCGACGAACAAAACTGACGCTCTATAAGTCAATAATCATGCCCGTCATATTATACGCATCACAAACCTGGACGTTGAGCAGCTCTGATGAAAGGACTTTGGGAGCGTTCGAGAGAAAAATCCTTCGCAAGATCTATGGTCCAATCTGCATCAATGGCGAGTACCGAATACGATGAAACCACGAGTTGTATGAGCTATATGCCGACATCGATATAGTCAAGCGTATTAAAATAGAGCGGTTTTGCTGGCCAGGTCATGTCGAGAGAATGAACGACGAAGCTCCAGCGAAAAAATATTGGATTCGGTACCCAGCGGTGGCCAACGCAGACGAGGAAGACCGCATCTCCGTTGGAAAGACCAGGCATTGTATAACCTGACAACGCTTGGAGTTTCCAACTGGTGCCAACAAGAGCACGACAAAAGAAGCTGGCGCAAATTCTTAGACCAGGCCAAAACCGACCAACGGTTGTAAGCGTCATCTAAGTAAGTAAGTAAGTAAGTAAGCCCTTCTGTTTAATAACCGCTTCCAAATTATTTGGCTTTGTTGACCAGTTTTCGACAGTAGGACGGCTCCATATTCTTCCACTCCTCAATAAGGGCTGTTTTTGGCTGATCACGAGTAGAAATTGTGTGATTTTTCAATTTTCCTTGGGGTTACTCCATGTGAGCTCAATATGATTGAGGTCTGCAAAGCAGGTTGGAGTTTCCAAACATGTGGTCAATTATTAAGAAGTCAGCTTTTTATATGTTAGGCCTTTTGCCTCGGATAATTTTCTTGGTAAAATGAAAATCAATCAATCAATGCCCAACTTTCTGACACTTTCATTCAAATTATTGTTCAATATATTAATGTATAAGTGTTGGTCCATAATACCATCGATGATGTTAAGCTGTCCAGGACCTGCAGCTGACATGGCACCCTTAAGCACTATTGAACCCATATCGTGCTTTATTGTAGGGCGAAGGTTGTTTTTCTCAAGTTTTATATTTACCTTTCTTTATTGAGTTCATTGACTGAGTTGAAAAGAGGTTCATGACCTCTGGTTTCAAAAGAGTATACTAGAACAGTAGTGCATACATAAACCCAATGCGAACCAATGGTTACATTGCTGCTAAAGCGAACCAATCAGTTCGTGCAAAACAAAAGCAATCCAAGCATAAACAACGAAACAAAAACAAAGAAAGCAGCAGGCACATATGAGCATTATGATGATTGATTTTCTTATATAAAAAAATGCATTTTTCTTCTTATATTTTAAAAAAAACTTTAACTCTAGTAGTAGAAATGCTAATAACTTTATTTATCTACCATTTAGTAGAACAAATTACATGGCTACTGCTCCCTTAAACCGCATGAGTTCCTCTGTTAACAAATGTACATTTTTTGATGTTAGTTTGTCAAAAGGTCAACTCAAAAGTAGATTGAAAGCTATTGTGTAATTAGATCTGTGTTTGTGTATGTATGGTTATTTGTTATGTCCTGTGTTGTCCCTGAGCCCAATCCATTCTGTGGTGGGTAAATTTTTCCCACATTAATTTGTTTGGAGCCACTGGAATTCATGTCATTGAAATATTTCAATGAGATCTGGATTGTGGCTTCAAATAGATTAATGCTGAGAATGTGCGAAAAAGCTGTAGTAGCTGAACTCTATTGTTATTGCATGTTATATTTTACTATTTTGTGACTTTAATATAATAGTGACAAAATCCAAAATTAGATATTCATTCAAAAAAAAAAACAAATTGGCCATTTCAGCCCTTGAAAGGACTTTGACCGAGCTTCTTATGATCAATTGTGTTGTGTGTGTTATTAAATGTTTGCACACAATTGACCGAGAACTGGACCTACATGTTTTATGCCGACTCCGAACGGCTCATGTTCTCAAGAAACTTAACATGGCATTATTTACTCTCTGAGGTTTGCCATTGTCTGCAGAGAGGTGGTGACCGATCAGAAAAATTTTTTATTGAAAAAACTTTTTCGCCGCGGCTGGGGATCGAACCCGGGCTCTCGAGCATGCTAAGCCACACACTTAACCTGCATGCCACGGACACCACGGACAGATATTCATTCAGTGCAGGATATATCTGATAGTTTAGTATATATAATATCTGTGAACGATAAGTATTAAAGGCTGTGGGTATACCCTAAAGTATTAGCCAAAAAGTTGCCTAATGACCTTGAAAAAATCTGTTAAAACGACCCCATACAAACCGCGCTGTAAGACGTAATTCTACGTCAAAAATGTTAAAAAGTTTTTTATGTGTCGCCATTTGCACCACAGAACGAACTGGAGCAGGGGACGTCACCACGTTGCGTCAGCGCTATGGATATTTATATCGTTCACTTCTATGTCATATTTTAATTTATTCAAAAAGACAAATATCTAAATGAATCTCTCAATCATAACATGCAGAAATGTTCACATAAAAGTAAAATTAAATATATCTAAAAAAGTTTGAAATTTATTAAAAAAAAAACTTGTAATCAAGAATACCTGTTTTTACGATAACTGTTGTACTAATTATTAAAATAACCACATAGACAGAGAGCTTGTGAATGCTTTTTATGCGTGCATAAAGAAATTTAAAAATAAGTTAATTTTTACTGCATTTTGTAAAGTAAGACTTCGTGTTGCGTGAACGCAACGCTGCACAGTGTGAAATTTTCGCATTCTAGCGAAACTTAATTCCAAATCTTACTGATCTGCATCCACTATAACCTAATTTAACAGGAAATAGCATTTTTTTGATAAAGCAATGCAAATTTTGGTTTTTTTCTATTTCCTTAGCAAATAAGGATATAAGTGAATAAAGACTCTCAAGGATTGTTTCAACAAATAATATACCAAAAATCTTAGCGTTTTAAATATTCTGTAATAATTAAAGTATCCTTTGCTTAAAGCATACATTGTAATATTTATGTGTTTAATTTGCATTGTTTAATATTATAATAATTGATGTGTATTAAATAGTCTTTAATCGTTATCTGATAAGCTTTTCTCAGATACAAAAATTGAAAGTATTATGTTAAGAGGGCCAAAAAAAGCACGAGATTACCTATGTCTCTGGTTTTAAAATAATCAAAGAAACAGGAAATGAAAAAATAGATAGTCTACACGTGTCTATAATTTTACAACTCTGTCCAAAGTGCAAGTATGCTTATATTGTTTCTTTATTTTAACCTGAATTTACGCGTAAATTGTAAATATTTTAGATATCAAATACTTAACCTTTTATACAATCAAAATGAATTAGAAACAAGAATGTTCAATAAAGTGTTACAAGACATTAAAAACTACGTATTTGATTTTTTGATAGTAAACCTTGGCTTTGATCGCTTGTGGCATGATATATATTGCAAATATATAGCAATTTATGCAGAAACAAACGGTTTTAATTATTAGTAGTGGAAAAAATCCATTTTGTCCAGGGAAGACCAACATTTTTGTAAAATGGGTTAAGAGCCAATAAAAGGGTTTTTTAACGAAACGAATTTTAGGTAATTTCTTTATTTGCATTCTAACTAAATGTTTCAAGAAATATTTTATAATTTTTTTGAAAAAAATATAAGTTAATGAAGCCAAAATCCGTTATATAGTAAAGCATCTGAAATACGTGGATACGATTTTTCGAAGGCTGTTCATCAAAAAAACCAAAAAAAAATAATTTTTGTTCGTTTGAAACTTTTTGACCTTTCAGTCAAAGAGGTTTTCTGAGACAAATTAAATTTGTAAAGCAAAACGATAAAAATTATGAAGTATTTTATATCAGTTGTATTATTGTAAGCTATTTTTTGTTGTGTTGTTTTGATAATTATCGCTAAATATTTGTAGAAAGCAGGGACCGAAAATAATTGTTATTTTTTATTTCATAGAAGAAAAAGTTGAGCAATTTTAATCCAATAAAATTTTTGTTATGAATAACTTTTATTTTTAAGAAAAATGTTTGTTGGTTATTGCATAACTTTGTGTTTTTGAGAAATAAATTTTTAGGTTGACTAATAACAGTTATTTTCTGAAGTTAATTTTTTTGGTTTTAGTGTCAAAAATCAAGTTAAATGTGTAGCCTAAAGCATGCAATGCCACTTCTATGGGTTCCATGGAACATTTGGACAAAAATGGATGATTGTGTGGCCAATCATCCGTGGTGACCGTGGCATGCAGGTTAAGTGTGTGGCTTAGCATGCTCGGAGCCCGGGTTCGATCCCCAGCCGTGGCGAAATATTTTTTCAATAAAAAATTTTTCTGATCGGTCACCACCTCTCTGCAGACAATGGCAAACCTCAAAGAGTAAATAGTGCCATGTAAAGCTTCTTGAGAACATGAACTTTAGCCGTTCGGAGTCGGCATAAAACATGTAGGTCCAGTTCTCGGTCAATTGTGTGCAAACATTTAATAACACACACAACACAATTGATCATAAGATGCTCGGTCAAAGTCCTTTCAAGGGCTGAAATGGCCAATTTGTTTTTTTTTTGTTTTTTTTTTTTGTATGGCCAATCGGATGCAGTGGGATTATCTGAAGTCACAGGTGGGTCATTGGCTCTTTTAAGGGTTCCATGGAACATTTGGACCAGAATGGATGATTCTATGGCCAAACGGATCCAATGGGATTATCTGAGGTCACAGGTGGGTCATTGTCACTTTTAAGGGTTCCATGGAACGTTTGGGCAAAAATGGATGATTCTATGGCCAATCGGATGCAGTGGGATTATCTGAGGTCACAGGTGGGTCATTGGCACTTTTAAGGGTTCCATGGAACATTTGGACCAGAATGGATGATTCTTTGGCCAATCGGATGCAGTGGCATTATCTGAGGTCACAGGTGGGTCATTGGCACTTTTAAGGGTTCCATGAAACATTTGGAAAAAATGGATGATTCTATAGCCAATCGGATGCAGTGGGATTATCTGAGGTCACAGGTGGGTCATTGGCACTTTTAAGGGTTCCATGGAACATTTGGACCAAAATGGATGATTCTATGGCCAACCGGATGCAGTGGGAGTATCTGAGGTCATAGGTGGGTCATTGGCACTTTTATGGGTTCCATGGAACATTTGGACAAAAAAGGATGATTCTAGGTCACAGGTGGGTCATTGGCACTTTTATGGGTTCCTAACAAAAATATACTTGCCACGCCCACTTTTTTATAGGCGGGAGGTATAGAGTTGAATTATCTGCTTGAATTTTGATCCAGCACTTGAGCTCTAATTAGTAAGCTTCCAATAAAAAAATTTACTTGCCACGCCCACTATTTCAACAGGTAGGCGGTAAAAAGTTCAATAAATGTTGTAACTTTTAGGTTAGACAAATTCTTTTTTTTAATATCGCACAAAATCGCAATATGAGATGTTGTGGCAATAACACATAAATGTTTGCTCTATCGATGTATGATGAGTTTTTCTTGAACTCTCTTGAACTTGTTTTTTAAACTCTAACTTAAGTTTTCTTTTAAAACTAAACAATTTCTCGTAAAGGTCACTTATAATAAATTCACTTTCTACCAGAAACATTCAATTTAATAGAAATTATTAATTGATTAATTATTAAACAAACCATCACTAGTTTTTTCCATTTTTTAGTTATCTTAAGTTGCTGTTAGATTTTGAGGTACATCCATTTGAACACGATATAAAAAACTACATAAACAAAAAATAAATTTTTAACTCATTTCGAAACAACATGTTTGGGATGTACCATAGCAATGGTAAAACACATTATCTTAAAACAGAGTTTACATTTGTATGCTTTGGAGTATTCCCTACCAGATAAAACCAAAAATAGAAGGATTCAAACAAGTTTAAAAATTGACTTTTGGCCTCAAAATGGGGCCAAATTTCTCAATGTGCATTGATTGGCACTTGGGTCATTGGCACTTTTAAGGGTTCCATGGAAAATTTGGACAAAAATGGATGATTCTTTGGCCAATCGGATGCAGTGGGATTATCTGAGGTCACAGGTGGGTCATTGACACTTTTAAGGGTTCCATGGAACATTTGGACAAAAATGGATGATTCTATGGCCAATCGGATGCAGTGAGATTATCTGAGGTCACAGGTGGGTCATTGGCACTATTATGGGTTCTTTGGATTATTTGGACAAAAATTATTAAAACTTTTAATTTCAGAGAGTTTTTTCTCTATCTTGGCGTTTCGTAAAATATACTTTGAATTTCTAAGGACAATATTACGAAAATGAATTAAATATACGTCTGGAAAGAGAATTTTCGTGATTGCCAACACATTTCAAAGAAAATTAAAGAAAAGTTTAGTTAAAAAAAATTTAAAACCGTCTAAATTCGACTGAGTTTTGCTCGGAAAGTGGAATCTTTTAATTTTTAGCTCTATTTTGTAAACAATTGCTATTGGAGGAATACATAAGGGATAATTTTGGTTAAAAATTTTTAGTTTTGGGAAAAATTCAAATTCAATAAATTCATAAGCTCTTATCAAACCAAATTTCTTATGAATTAAATGGCGGCTTTTTAGAAAAATTTAATTTCTCTTTTATAAGGTTGGGAGTCCCCTCAAGCGAAACCACAGCTTTTAAAAGGGGTTTGCATATCTTTAGCCTAAATCTAATTTAATGACATATGAACCATTAAAATTGGTGTATTGGTCTTGGAGGAGTTGAAGTCACAAAAAAGCTTAGCCTTTTAATTATATAGATAAAGTTCCGTTAGTTAGCCATAGCATACAGTTCTGGTAGTGCTTCTGAAGTTGGTTTTTCTATTTATATTTCGACAGTAAGCACTACAATAGAAACTGTTTCTATTATTTTTTTCCACTACTGTATGTATATACATTAATTATATATTATTATTAAAACCAGGTTGAACTTCGTTGTTCGGAGTTATATTTTATTCTAGTTGCTTCTGGTTTCTTAAGATTCTAATAGAGTACAATATGAAAGCTTTTGGTGCACCAACAAAAGCTTTACTTAAACTACAGTTATGTTATTGTTTTAGTGTTAGTGCAATGCTAAAGACTGCTGAAAGCTTTACTTAAAACTACAATTATGTTATTGTTGTTTTAGTGCTGCATTGCTAATGCAGCGCTAGAAACTGCTGACTTCGGATTTTTACTTGTGTGAATTTCATATCTCAGAAATATGTCACTCCTCCGCGCATAAAAGAATTCGCGACCTCGCGGATTTATTGAACAACTTGAAAGGAATATTTATGTAGCTAAAACAACAACATTGAAACTATGATAGAAATTTTGTTATATATTATTTTTTTTTTGTTAAATATTTAATGTACTAATTTCATTGCTTTCATATTTAACATTTTTCTCATTTAAATTATTATTATAATTTTTTGACTTAACATAAACATAATATATCGTCAATACAAGTGAAATAAAAATCAAAGATAAGTAAAAAATTACCGAGTGTACTTTATTTTTGGATTTTATGTTGTCGACATGTAACTTAAGTTCGGTTAATGTAACATTTTCAAATTCAATATTTTTAACTTCCTTTACATATGGTATTATGGATAATGGATTTTCAATATTCTTTATATTAATGTTAATGTTGCCTATCTCAATTTGACAATTATCAAATGTTATAATATTGTTTCCTTTAACATGGAATTTAATATTTTTACAATTTTGTTTTAAATTTGTTTCAATTATATTTTTTGTAATAATAATATTTGGTGGGAAATATTGAATGTTTGATTGGTTATTCTTCTGGTATTCACATTTGGTTTTTAAGTTGTTAAGTAAATTTTTAATACATTCATTTTCTTCGACAATTAGTTTTTTATTTCGAATATTATATAATATTTCATTAGTTAAAACAAATTCTTGATATGGATCAAATTTCAATACAAAACCTTGGTTGTAAGGAACTGGAAAAATCTTAATTATTGGAAATGTTTTGATTTCTTGGGGTATGGACATTACAAAATATAAAATTTCTTCCTGCTTCCAAATAGAAGTTTTAATTTCTTCGAATTGATCGGAACTGATTTTACTTATTGTTTCTAAATCAATCAATTTAGGGTTGATTATACCTACTCTAGCTAATTGTAATCCTAATGGTAAATCCTGTACAAGTTCTAAAAAGCTTTTAATGTTATTTAAAAAAGAATCTGTAATTAGTTTCATTGTTAGTTTGTTCTGAAGTACGTTTGTTGCATTTTTAAGTTCGTTGAGAATTTTGTTTTCTTCGTTTACATGTTGTATAATTGAGTTTATTTCCTCTGTGCTTATTTGATTTTTTTTAATCTGTATGCTTTCTTTGTCGCTTTCGTCAAGAGTGCCAAACAAAAATTTTAAACCACTTTCTATTAAAAAGCCTGTTCTTCTATGAAAGAGCATTAAAAAGAGCTCTTCTATGTCTAATATGAAACATTTCTTTTTCCTTATTCGCTAAATTCATATATCTTTTAATTAAATTAGTTTGCAGATATTTATTTGCATTATATTCTCGATAAAGTTTTTGGAAGGCTTCTTCTAATTCTGTTTTGTTAATAACTAATATTTTATTAGTAAAATTAGTTGCTTGATTAAATCTGCCTTGTTCAGTTATAAGATATCCGTGGTCACTTTCAATTTTGCTCACTTGAATAGATTGGTTGATCGACTGTGGTATTTGGATTAGTAACAGAAATATTGCTATTATGTGAATTGAAATCTTGATGGTTTTCCTCGGTTTCTCCTTCGTTCCTAGAATGATAAGCAGTATTAATTTTCTTTTTACGCTTAAAATGGGTTTTATATTTTTTGGAAAACCTGTTCTTAAACTTAACTACATAGTGATCTTCATCTGCATCTGTCGGCACTACATGAACTGGCCTAAATGGATTTGCTTTTTTATCTAATCTCTTCCTTGAGTTTTCTGCGTGAACGAAATTAGTGTCAATATCGTATTCTTTTCGGTTTTTGTTAATGTTTCCTATCCTACGTTCCTTGTCTGCTTGGGTATCTTTTGTTGGCTGATTTTTATTAAAAAATATATTACATGGAGTTTGACCTGTTACTGAATGGGTTATTACGTGATTGTAAGTGAAAATAGTTTGTTCGATTGCATGGTGTTGAAGTTCTTTATCTTGCGCGGTATTAATGACACGCAGTTTTTCATTTAATGTTTTGTGCAATCTTTCGATATCAGCTATACTAGTTTTTCCTGTTGTGATTTCAATTTCTATGTTAAGGCTCTTTAACCATTCCTGTAAACTAATATTTATTAGTCCACTATCCTGATCTGTTTTGATTTTTTTGGGAGGACCCATTGAATTAAATATTCTTAACAATGCTCTCTTAGCTTCTAACCAATTTGAATGATCTATTTTTTCCACCATAGCAAACTTTGAAAATATGACGATGCACGTGAGATATGAACTCTTGTCCCATTTCCATATATCTATAACAAATTTTTCCCTTGTTTCGTTAAACGGTGGGGTTATTTTAAAAGTTATTTTTGCTTTGACGTGATCGTTTTTGCATTCATTGCAAATATTACAATTGTTAATTATACCCGATATTTCAGAAACATAATTTGGGTAATAGTATTTTTTTCTGAATTCATATTGTATTTTATCAATGCCTTGATGAAGGCCTTGTAAATGAATATTCAAAATAATTTCTTTAAAATTGTCATAAGAAACTACATCTTCTAAAATTTTTGTTGCTCTATAGATTCTATTTGCGCGAGTTTGTCTGACTAATCTTGAATAAACGTCTTGGAATTTAATAAAATCTTCATCGCATTCAAAGTAAACACAAGCAGTTCTCCCTGCTAACTTTTCTAAAATAATATTTTTTGCAAATTCTACGGTCATTGCAGCATAATTTATTGTTATTCGCGTGTTTTTAATATTTTTTTAATATCCTCAATATTGTTCTCAGATTTTTTGAAAACAAATTGCCTTCTAAATGTATTTAAAGGTCTTTCAGAAATTTCAATAAAATCTGCATTATCTTCATCCGCAGAATGAATTGTTGCTTGGTCAGATGCTATTTCATTATTATGACAACATTCTATTTTTACTCTTGACAGTGCATCTGCCACATGATTCTCTTTTCCCGGAATGTATTTAATATCAAAATCATACTCATTTAATTTAATTTTCCAACGTTGAAGTTTTGCGTTGGGTTCTTTTAAATTTTGAAGCCACTGTAAAGGCCTATGATCGCTATTGATCAAAAACTTTCTTCCGTATAAGTAAGGCCGAAAGTATTTCGTTGCCCACACAATGGCTAGTAGTTCCTTTTCTGTGGTCGAATAGTTAAATTCATGCTCATTACATGTTCGACTGGCAAAACAAATAGGGTGTCCGTCCTGACTTAAAACTGCTCCCATTGCGAAATTTGATGCGTCAGTTGTGAGCACAAATTTCTTATTATAATCGGGATACTTCAAGATCGGTTCATTTATTATCAAAGTTTTTATCGTTTCTACTGCTTTAACATATTCGCTGTCAAAGTAGTTAACTTTTTCGCCCTTTTTTAGGCATTTGGTCAAAGGTTTAGTTATAAAAGCAAAATTTTTAATAAATTTTCTATAAAAACCTGCCAGTCCTAAAAACTGTTTGATTTCCTTTTCTGTCTTTGGAGTGGGAAACTTTTGAATTGCTTCAATCTTTTCAGGATTGGGCTTAATGCCACTCGGTGTAACAATGTGTCCTAAAAATGAAGTCTCTCTTTTCAAAAACTCACACTTGTCTACCTGAATCTTAAGATTGGCACTACTAAAGGCCCAACCAAGTTATGCGTAAGCATACACAAGCTAGAGAGCAAAAGAACGTACTTGCTCAGCAATATATTGCGTCGCCCAAGTTGTGCGTAAGCAATTTTTCGTTCAGTTTCTCAATTTTCGTTTACTTTTCAAAACTTGAGTGTGAGCGCTCGACACCGTATATTGCTAAGCAGAAAAGGGTTGCAACCTGTTTAATAAATAATTTAAATTTTGTTTTTAAACACTTATGTATCGAAATTTTATTAAAAGTCAGTTACAAATGTATGTTTTAGACAGGATTTATTTATTAAGCGAGGTTTGTATTGAAATTGAGCACTATTTTCAATCATAAAGCATGGATAAATTTACCAACTTAAAAAAAATATTTTTTTAAGATTTTAGTTGGCAATCTTTTTCGACAAAAACAAATTATTTTTTATTTGTCATTTCATTCGAATCGATTTATATTGAAATTTTTTTTCATGCTTACTTCGTTTTTAATTAATTTTGGAAAAGTGTGTTTTTGAACTTTTGTATACTTTTCGTTGACTTCTCTCTGAAACTTTTGTATGCTTACGCATAACTTGTTTGAGCCTTAAGTCTAAAACTTTGTTAAGAGATATCATATGTTCCTGAAGTGATGTGCTAAATATGATAACATCGTCAAGATATACCATGCAGTCCTTTCCTACTAAGTCACCTAAAACCGAATTCATTAACCTTTGAAAGGTTGCTGGGGCATTTTTAAGCCCAAACGGCATTCTTGTGAATTCGTAGTGCCCATCTTGTGTGGAGAAAGCTGTTTTAGCGCGACTTTTTTCATCAACTTCAACCTGGTGGAATCCATTTGCAAGGTCCAAGGTTGTGAAATATTGCGAACGCCCAAGTTTCTCTAGAATATCGTCGATATTCGGGATAGGGAATCTATCATCGACTGTGATGTCATTTAGTTTTCGATAGTCGATCACGATTCGCCACTTCTGTTTATGGGAAGCATCCATTTTCTTGGGTACAACCTATAACGGAGCAGAGTATAGAGATTGGCTGTGGCGTATAATTCCCTGATCTAGCATTTCTCTTATCTGTCAGTTTACTTCAGTTTTATGAACCTGAGGATAACGATAAGATTTTGAAAAAATTGGGTCTTCATGTTTAGTTACTATTTTATGCTTTATAGCGCTTGTTAATGTCAATTTGTTTTCATCCATGTGAAAAAGATTTTCATAGTTTTTTAAAATTTTGTCTAGTTCTAGTTTTTCTTCTTTGTTTAAGTGGTCAGTCCGAAATATTTTACTGTTATCCTCAATTAATAGGTTAGCTCGATTCAATTTTAATTTATAGTCTTCCTCTTCGTTTGTCAGCTTGAAATTAAAAAATTTATGGTTTAATTCGATAAAATTGTCTTCATAATCAATTCTTGCTCTTAAAACCTTGAGTATATCATGTCCGATCAATCATTCAAAATTTGTCGAAAACTTATAAACGTAAAATTTTAAATATCCTTTTATGAGGGTGGGTTCGTTAAGGTGCTGAGCGTTGTTCAGAATTACATTTCCTTTAATCGTTTTAACTTGAATTGGTTCTACTATTTGGATAGACGATTCTAAAATATTGGGATTTATTAAACTGATTGACGATCCTGTGTCTACAAGGAAGGTAATTTTTTGTTTTTAATTATTAATTCAATGGCTGGTAATTTGGATCCGAAGCATTTAAACGAAAATTTTCATCAACTTGCATTGGTTGAGGTGCTCCATATCGCCTAATGCGAGACTGGTTGGAGTCATTTTCTCTTTGTCTTTTAAAGGGCGGGAAGTTATTTGAGTTTTGTTGATATTGAGCCTGATTTTGGTTAAAATAAGGATTGTAATAACTTGGCCGAAATTGAGGTTGATAATATTGATTTGCTTGAGGTTCATATTTTAAAAATGAATTACTTCTTGAATTTAAATGATTTTTCGGATAGGCATCAGAACTAACTTTTTCGTATTCATTATTTTCCCGTAATATTTTTATTGCTGATTGAAAACTTGACACTAAATTTGCATTTAGGAGCGCTGTTAAATGGTTAGGTAATTCTTTTTTTAAGACACAAAGGCTTGTTGTATCTGCTTCACTATTTAAAAAATTTTTCTTTGTCGGAAGTTCTGAACTTAATTTAATACTATCTTTGATTCTACACAACAAATAATTTATATCATCACAAAGCCTTTTCACATTATTCTTAAATTTAATAGTGTTGAGCTCTAAAATAAGCGTCGAAACCGGTGTGCACTCACCAAAGTTATCGATGAGTACCTTCTTTAACGAGGTTCAGTCTTCCGGTTGCTCCCTTCTTATAGTGTCTAGGGCTGGGCCGCTAAGTGCTCTTTGTATCATGTTGAAGTATAACAATTTCTCCTCTTCGGTTTGTAGTTTTATTGTTTTGATGGCTGGGTCGATTTTTAAACCGATGTTGCCTGGGTGATTTTCGGTTCGGGCATGAAAAGTTATAAAACAAAAAACAAAAAAAAGGGGACTGGGGGTACACTTTACCCCATCGCACCCTCAATTTTGTGAATTTTTACTATAGGAATTTTTTTTAAATTTTTTTTTTTAAAACGTGCACAGCCAGGGCAAAACTAACGCCAGATATGAAATCATCACACCCGATTCAACCAAAAAACGGTCTTACATGTATACGTTGTCATGCAAAAATTTACCGTTACAAATTCCTAAAGAAAAAATTTCACTAAATTCGTTGCACATTGTGAAATTTGGCCCCATTTTGAGGCCAAAAATCAATTTTTAAACTTGTTTGAATCCTTCTCTTTTTGGTTTTATCTGGTAGGGAATACTCCAAAGCATACAAATGTAAACTCTGTTTTAAGATAATGTGTTTTACCATTGCTATGGTACATCCCAAACATGTTGTTTCGAAATGAGTTAAAAATTTATTTTTTGTTTATGTAGTTTTTTATATCGTGTTCAAATGGATGTACCTCAAAATCTAACAGCAACTTAAGATAACTAAAAAATGAAAAAAACTAGTGACGGTTTGTTTAATTATTTATCAATTAATAATTTCTATTAAATTTAATGTTTCTGATAGAAAGTGAATTTTTTTATAAGTGACCTTTACGAGAAATTGTGTCATTTGAAAAGAAAACTTTGGTCTGAGTTTAAAAAACAAGTTCAAGAGAGTTCAAGAAAAACTCATCATACATCGATAGAGCACTCATTTATGTGTTATTGCCACAACATCTCATATTGCGATTTTGTGCGATATTAAAAAAATAATAATTTTTCTAACCTAAAAATTACAATATTTATTGAACTTTTTACCGCCTATCTGTAGCAATAGTGGGCGTGGCAAGTCAATTTTTGTATTGGAAGCTTACTTATTTGAGCCCAAGTGCTGGATCAAAATTCAAGCTGATAATTCAACTCTATACCTCCCTCCTATAAAAAAGTGGGCGTGGCAAGTATATTTTTGCAAGGCAAGCTTAATACTTCTAACTTAAGTAATGGATCAAGTTTTAAGCTGATACTTCAACTTTTCGAATTTTGGCCACAAAATAGGGTAAAATTTCCCATAGTGCAATGGTGAAAAAAAATAAAAAATCTTAGGCCCGGAAAATATTCTACGGAATATTTGGAACAGGTTTGCCCAAGAAACCCTTGGTTTAAAATTGATTGCGAGCCTCCGGTTTTTTGAGAGAAACTTTGAATTTGTGTTTTACTTAGGATGTGAAAAAATGTATACAAACATCCAAAAAACATGTATTAGGGTACAAAGTCCTGGTTTTCTCTAAAAAGTCTTCATTGAATGCCCTCATTTAAGAAAAATTGTATCAAATTTTCATATTTGATGAAAATTCCAAAGGGGTATATTATGAATCTAGTGAAAAACCGAAGTCAAATAAAAAAATTTCTATAATTCAAATTCAAATTAAAAGCGATAAAATACAAAAAATGTAAAAAAAGAATTAATTCATCAAGAAAAAAAAAACAATAGTAAAATAAAAAAAAAACAAAATAAAGTAAAAGTAACAAAAAGTTTTATAGAAAAAGAACAAAAAGAATCTCAATATAAAATTGAAAAGATTGTTTTAGGAAGTCCTGTTTGCTTTCAAGTCGTGGAGTTTTTCTTCGACTATCTGCTGTCACAACTATAACTGCCTCCATAACTGTTAAATTTTCAACAACTCGTCGAAGAACTCGTAGAACACTGGCCAAAAGTTGAACATTAATCTCTGTTCCTTGAATATGGCATGGAATTTGTAGATCAAGTTTACATATTTTGTTGTTTATTTACTAGGTTTCATCCAAACAAAATATTTTCTAACAAGTGGAATTATGCAATAGATTTCTGTGATAAAACCAACATTTTCGGATTTTGGGGAGTCCCCCGAGTACAACTGCGTTCTTGGTTAAGTTAGATTGGCGCAAAATTTTGAGAAAACCATGTTTTTCAAAATGGTCGATTTTGAGCTATTCTAAGCCTTTTGCCATGTCTATTTATAAAGATATCTCGCAAACAAGTTGCATGATCTTACCAACCAATGGAGAAAGCTAAAGGTAATAAAATTTTACGTCAATAGTTTTTATACTACTTTCGGATCCGAGGATTAGATGGTGTGTAATAAATAAATGTTTCCTTAAATTATTGTTTTGTTACGAAAAATTAAAATTCATTTTACCTTGCGACAATTTTATAGTTTTTCCATAATTTTACATGTAAATTAGTTTTTATGTAGGTTTAAAGTTTACACTTGTTACACCCTTTACCTGAATTGGCCAGAATAGGCAAGCAAATTTCTTTCCGTGAATTTAATTTTCAATTTTTTTTTTAAAACAAAAAGTTCTCAATAATTGATTAACTACACAAAAACTAATCCTAGAATACAAAAGTAGCAAGAGAACTATTGACGAAGAATTTCAATACCTTTAGTTTTCTCCATTGATTATAAAGATCGTACAACTGGTTTGCGTGTATCTTTATTAAAAGACGTGGCAAAAAGCTTAGAATAGCTCAAAATCTACCATTTGGAAAAACACGGTTTTCTTAAAAATTTGCGCCAATCTAACTAAACCAAGGACACAGTTGTACTCGGGGGACTCCCCCAAATCAAGTCAAAAACTACAACAGTATAATGAAACGATAAAAAAAAAAACAAATTGGCCATTTCAGCCCTTGAAAAGACTTTGACCGAGCTTCTTATGATCAATTGTGTTGTGTGTGTTATTAAATGTTTGCACACAATTGACCGAGAACTGGACCTACATGTCTTATGCCGACTCTGAACGGCTAAAGTTCATGTTCTCAAGAAGCTTTACATGGAATTATTTACTCTCTGAGGTTTGCCATTGTCTGCAGAGAGGTGGTGACCGATCAGAAAAATTTGTTTATTAAAAAAAAGTTTTGCTGCGACTGCGGTTCGAACTCGGGCTCCGAGCATGCTAAGCCACACACTTAACCTACATGCCATGGTCACCAAAAATAATCGGTACAGATTTCAACTAGCAGTTTTGTCGTTACATATGCATTGCAATTATTTTAAAAAAATTCGAAGAAACGTTATCACGATAGCCTAATGGGTTGAAAAATACCCAATGAATATCTCAGCAACGCATTAGGGTATGGAGCTGGGTTTGTTTTTGATCATTTTGAATCAATTGACCACACAATTAGGTATGAAATTTTATCAAAATCGTGTGAACAAATAAAAAATGGTCTACTTCTCTTAAGTGTTCGTAGGGATATAGAAAATAATATTTAGAACATTTCAAGTGCAATGGTCCAAAATAAAAGAAAAATAGACATTGTTCTCTTAACATTATTTAAAGAATAACAAATTTAAATAAGTCAGAAAATAAAAACATAAACCCCCCCAAAACTTTTTCCTGGGTGCGCGCCAGGTCTCCTCCCATACAACCCGCAGTAGTTAAACCAGTATAAACATTTAAATAAATACAGGTATATAAAAAAAAATAGAAGTTATATCTATTTGTTGTTTAGTATTTTTATATAAAACCAAATATTAAAGGAAATTTAAAGTATTCCTCAGTCGACCCATGAGTCGTAGGCCGACCTACGAGTTTCTTTACTTGTTTTACTTTGAAACTGGTTTGTCAAATTATTTTTTATTTGCAATTTAATACTTTTTAAAAGTTAATTTTGGGAACTAAAAAAAATTGTTAGTTGTTGCATTAAAAATTGTTTTTTTGCTTTGGTCAATTGTACAGAAAGTCTCGCATCTCTGCCTTTTTCTATATCCTATTTCATATTCAATCCTTACTGCACGGATGAGAAACAACATTGCAAAAAACTCATTTATTCTTTATATATAGTAATTTGCATATATCACTTTTATTTTATCTAAATTTAAAATTATCATATTTTAATATCTTATAGCTAAATTTTAATCGTTTATTGGACGACTTTATGCAAAATGAACGTAATTTTGGAAATTTAAGGAGTAACAATCATCATACTAATAACATCTCACCAGCTCATACCGGAATTACTGTAACAGACCATCATCGTAATTCATGCAATAATTCAGAGTCTGGTAATAACGATAACGGTGAAGGTGAAAGTGATGGAGCTTCAAGTTCTTCTGAGACTGCAGTAAATATTGATAATGTAACAATGGCTGATGTTAGTACCAGTGATACCAATGAATCAGACTCAAACGCCTCTTCCGAAAATGATGATAGAAATGATGAAGAGGGTGAAGACAATGATGAAAACCACGGTATATATAGTATTTAAAATATTTAATTTTTAAATTTAACTTTTTCATTATTAAAGGAATTGAAGAAGGGCCTGATGATCCAAGTGAAACTGAACCTGATGATGAGACGCGGCAGTTTATAGAAGTTTTTAACCATATATATGATCTTGGATCTTCTGAAGCAAGATCAAATTTTGCCGATATTGATGCTGATGATGAAGCGTCTGAAGTTGGGGTGAATGGTGGAGGAGTTCCTCAATCGGAAAATACTGAAGCTAATTTTGAAGAAGCTATTGCTTATGGAGAACGAGACCTTGATCAACGAACTGATGTTTTATCAGCCCAACCAGCTGTCTCTTTTATTAATACAGCAGCTGAACTTCAATCAAACATGAACTTAATTCCAAGTAATGTGCAGTTAAACCGTAATGAAACGGTGGTACCAACATCAACTTCGGCTCAGATTTCGCCTCCAACTACTACTGTTGACGCTAATATTACCAACGAAGTTTTTGATGTTAGTTCAAATATTTCAATTGACAGAGTAGTTCACTCTACAAATAGTAACGCATTTAACAATATAATACCTGATAATACAAGCCCTCTAAGGAACTTAGAATCCATAAATTCCTACAACACAGGCTCAAATATGCAGAGAAGAGATTCAACGAGACGATTGATTTTTCTTGACCAACAATATTGTGCACCAATGCCATCATTCAGCAATCCAACAGAAGAAGGACAACTAGAGCTTTTTAACCAAGATGGTATGTTGTGCCCTAATATAAAAAACAATAAACAATAAACCGTGTAAAAGGTACAATAATGTATTTCAAATATTATATTATTATACACCTATGCATGAACGATAAACGTACATATATCCAAAGTTACTTCATGCCACTGTGAAAATGCTTTGTAAGTCGATATTTCTTAAGAGCAATGATACAAATTGTAGTATTTTATTGGTGGTTCATATAAGAGATGTAACGGATATCCGCTAAATAACCGGTTAGTCGTATATCTGGACTACATATCTTATCCATCCGGACAGAGAATATTATTTCAATATGCGGTCCCTAACCGGCCGGACAGTAAAGGATATTTTTTTAGAGGTATAGAATTTTAAGTTGGTAACACAGCCATTTTGTCAGCTGTCAATTGATTTGTGTTTACTTTGGTTTGGCATTTCAACATGAATAGACAGACGCCTGAACAACGCTTCTAAATTGTGCAAATTTATTTTGAAAATAATGGTTCTGTTCGAAATTTTCATAAGAGAATTTTGCTTAGCCTTGAAGCTGACTTGTGGTTGAATGGCTACGTCAATAAAGAAAACTCTCATATTTAGAATGAAGATAATCCTCAAGTGTATGTTGAGTGTACGTTACATCCAGAAAAACTGACCGTTTGGTGTGCTTTATGGTCTGGTGGAATCATTGGTCCATACGTCTTTAAATCAATGCTGGCGAGAACGTTACAGTCAATGGTGACCGCTATAGAGCCATGATTGCTGACTTTTTCGTTCCTCAATTGAACAACCATGGTGTGCAGGAGCTGTGGTTTCAACAAGACGACGCAACATGTCATACAGCTCGTGCCACAATTGATTAACTGGCGGAAACGTTTGGTAACCGCTACTCTATGTCCATAAGCCCGAAACGATCGACCACTTGGAGGACAACATTCGCCGCGTTATTGCCGATATATGGCCACAAATGTTGGAAAAAGTGATTGAAAATTGGACCTCCAGATTAGATTACGTCCGAGCCAGCCGTGAAGGTCATATGCCACAAATAATATATAAATTATAATGCCAACAAAAGATCTTCAAATATCATCTATTTCATGTCAATTTTAAAAAGACATCCTTGTCTTATTTTATTTCAAAGTTCTTTGCCTCTAAAAAAAAACCCTTTACATTTATTGACGTATCTTCGGACGTTTGCGCTTATAGATACAAAAATTTGTATTCAGATGACTTAAGACTTTCAGAGAATGTTATAAATTACATTCTTTTCTATTTGTTTGGGATTATTTTATGTTTTTATTACAAAATGACTTAATTGATCGGAAAGTTTCGCTATTTACTCTCTTTTCTTAAAACTTGCTGTATATTCTTTGGGTTAAGTTTAGCGTTTTTCAACAAATTCTTTAGCTCTGAAAATGTTGCAGGCTTATTTGAGCGTCCAAGGATGCTGCGAACTTGGGCTGATAATTTTAAATTGTAGACGTATTTTATATAAATAGGTTTTTCTTCAACTTGTATAATATCACGCAATAACTCTGATTGCGTTATAAAATCCTCTAATTGATTAAAATTAACTTTGAAAATTTGTAGGTTTTACTTGCTATATTCATATCGAAGTTGGATATTTTTGGCAACATTTCTTCTTCCTGTATTTAATAAAATTTATTAAAAGAATGGTTTAGTTGTTTTTTTTTTTAATTTCATTTTCCTTCATGTAAGTTTTATTTTTAATAATAATACAAATTATATAAATAACTTTAAATAATTCATGTGCCGTGTGTTTGTGTGTGTGTTTTCTTTTGCTGCTCCAGCAGCTTCTCGAGCTCCAGCTCGTATTGAAGTTCTTTCCAGACTCTGGGTATGATGGGCACAGGTATGATGAGCGTCTTGTAGAGTGTTAGCTTTGTCGATCGAGAGAACCTAATTGCTTACTTAGCCCGTAGTAGCACCTACACTGGTTTACAGCCAATATGTACTTTGAATGCCACTATTCTTTTCTCATGTAAAATCGGTCGCTAATTCCGAAAAAAAACTTTTTTTTTCTGTCACTCCGTTTTCGAGATATTGCCCACTGTAGGTTTTCAACAAAAAACAAAGTTGGGTCCACTTAATTGCATATATCACCAGAACAAACAACAGTAATCAAACAAATGATATATCAAATAAAAGCTTATAAAATTTCTTACAAACAATGCAAACATCATTTTTTGGTCGAGTTGTTAGTTTTGGCGGAATAAATTCAAATTTCAGGGATTTTTTTTATTTTTCAGAAAAATTTCCAAAAAAAGACAAAATAGTTGCAAATTTCGTTAGATGCATTTGGACTTATTTTATTGCCATACAAAAAAAATGAGAATTAAAGGTTGTTGTAATAAAATCATATATTCTTAATTTTTATTGTTCTTTTAATAATTTACATTATTTAAATTGTATATAATTATTATTAATAATTTTAATTGTTCCCTTAAATCATTTATATTGTTATTTACATTGTAAATGATTTTTATTTATCATTCAGAAATTAAAAATGATTAGAATTCTTGTTTTGTCGTTTATTTAACTCGGGATCGGTTTCTCTGATGAGAAACCAACAATAGTCGCCCATCATTCCTTTGTCCCAAAATCCTTGGTACCGATTCTCAATTACTTTTATCTGTTGGTGGAATCTTTCCCCATGTTCGTCGCTCTCGTCACCGAGATTCTTCGCTTCTAACGCCTTGACAGTGTTTTTCATAAGTCCAAGTTTGATGTGCAACGGTGGGAGAATTATGTTTTACTTTTTGACGAGTGGGACGTTTTTGACTTTGTTCTCTCCAACTTTCGACTCAATTCTTTCTAGCCAGTCCTTATTGTAATAGTGGTGTTCATGTGCTCAACTATCCCACTTAAATACAAAATAGCAGTGCTTTGTGTAGCCACTCTGTAAACCACAAAGCATACCAACGACTTTGAGATCAGAACATATTTTCCAGTCGTGTTGTTCATATTTAATACATGTCAATAGCTTCGCCATTGTTTCGTACGTTTCTTTTGTGTTGACTGCATGTGCGATCGGAATCGATGGCTTTTTGTTTCCTATATGAAGTAATACTGCCTTCAAGCTCACTTTGCTGCCATCAATAAAAAAACGCCACTTTTTTTTCATTGAAAACCCTACAGTGGGCAATATCTCGAAAACGGAGTGACAGAAAAAAAAAAATTTTTTTTCTGAATTAGCGACCGATTTTACATGAGAAAAGGATAGTGGCATTCAAAGTTCAAACAACTTTTCGTTATTTGTAAACCAGTGCTATTAGCAGTTGTTATTCTTCGCTTTATCTCCAGGCTGACATTGTTGTTGCTGTTTACGGCAGTGCCGAGGTATGTAAACTCCTTGACAACTTCAATGTCATATTTGTCTGCTGTAAGATGGAAGCCTAGACGCCGCGCTTCCCTATTTGCAGACAGCATATTCTTTGTTTTGCTCTCGTTCACCGTCAAAGCCACTTTGGCTGATTTTGGCTTTATCTCCAGGCTGACATTGTTGTTTCTGTTTACGGCGGTGCCGAGGTATGTAAACTCCTTGACAACAATGTCATATTTGTCTGCTGTAAGATGGGAGCCTAGACGCCGCGCTTCCTTTTTTGCAGACAGCATATTCTTTGTTTTGCTCTCGTTCACCGTCAAACCCACTTTGGCTGATTCCTTTGCGATAGCGGCGAAGCAGCGGTTACATCTCTTTTGGTTCTGCCGATAATATCGATATCATCAGCATACGCAAGGAGCTGGCCACCTTTGTTGAAAATGGTACCATTTCGATGTACACCTGCCTTTCGTGGGATCCCCTCCATGATGAAATTGAAGAGATCGCATAATAAATAGCGGGTCGCCTTGTCATAAACCTCGTTCGGTGTCAAAGGCTTCGGAGAGGTCATTTCCTACCTTGACGGAGCTGCATGTATTGCTCAACGTCATCCTGCAGATCCTTATCAACTTTCCAGGTATACTGAACTCAGACATTGTTGCGTACAGGCAATCCCGAATCGGGCTATCGGTTTTCGTGGGTTTTTTCCAGGATTTGGCGTAGTGTAAAAATCTGGTCTATGGTGAACTTGCCGCTTAATAGCAACTTTAACCTCGTCATGGTTAGGTGGTGGAATTTCCACTCCATCATTGTTGATTGGTGGTGTCGGACTGCATTCTCCAAGGGCAGAATTGTTGGTATCATCGCCTGCAAGTAGATTGGAAAAATGCTGTCTCCATAATCTCACTGCGCACTTCGTATCTGTAACCAGATCACCATTCTAATCTCTACAAGTGGATGCTCCTGGCTTGAAACCTTGGGTTAGACGCTTTACCTGCTGGTAGAATTTTCGAGCATCCTTCTTGCCTGGTAAATTTCAATTTTTTCTCGCTCACGCTTTTCTTGCTTTCTTTTTTTACGTCTGAATAGGCATCTCTCTTCCTTTCTCTTATCGCGATAGTTTTCGTGCATGGCTCGCGTTGCAGCTGACTGCAGCGTCTTTTTATATGCGGCGTATTTTGCTGCTGTCGACACTCCTGGTCATATCATTAGTTGCGAGGTTATGGGCGCCGAAAACCAATGACTTCTTCAGCAGCAGTGCGCTTGGATATATGCGCCCAAAGTCCGCCAGCGTCGTCGAGGCAAGAGTAAGGTTGGTTGAGCTTAACCAAGAGTTGATCGGAGTAGGCCTCGGCGGTTCGTTGTGATAGCAGCTTATCGACATTTAGCTTTCGTTGTATGCCTGTGCGTATATTCTTCGTATTGCACAATCGCATGCGGATCTTGGCTGCAACAAGATAATGGTCGGAGTCAATATTGACCCCCTGAAATGTCCGTCGATCACAACAAGATCAATTTGGTTTCGCGTTTTTTGATCCGGGGACAGCCAGGTTGCCTTATGGATATTGAGGTGTTGGAATCCGATGCTACTAACTACCATGTTTCGCGCCGCAGCGAAGTCGATCAGTCTAATACCGTTATTCAAAGTGGTCTCGTGGTGACTGAGCTGACCGACAGTGGAGCCAAAGATGCCTTATTTTCCGACCTTAAAATCGTTAAAATCGCCGAATATTTTCACGTCATGGGCTGGGCAGCGATCATACACGTCTATTGTTTAAGACAAATCGTCCCGGTTTGTTAATTCTTTAGTTAGATATTCAATTTTATGTTGAATTACATCAAACTCTATTTCTTCTGTTCTTGATGTTTTATTTTAAAAGTATTATAAGTATTTTAAAAGTATATAGATACCGATTATTAATATTAATAAGCTCGACAAAGTCCAACTTGAATATTGTGCTTTTACATATTCTTTTTTCGTCTGTACTATTATATTTATAAAAGGATACTCACGGATTTGGTCCGACGTGTTCTCAATAACCACTGAACCGATTTTTGTAATTTGTTCACTATTCAATTGCTATGATAAGCGAAATTTAAATAGGGCACTACGTTTTTTACAAAACTTTTCCTTTAATTATTTAAGAATTCATGTGTTTTAATTCATGCTAATGCTGTACAAGCAGCACAACAAGCACCAGAAAACCAATGCTTAAGCTCTGGCTGTGAGAGTAACTCACCACACAACACGGCTGCCATGTTGTGTGGGGAGTTGCTCTCAGTTTGGTCTTTTGAGCAATGTTGCCAACAATCTCATACAACAATAAGAATGGCAATGTTGCCATAACAATCTTATTTGTTATGGTTTTCAGACTTGAATTGTATATACATATTTACAGTCAAAAAATCTTTTTTTCTGTTATGCCTGATATATAACCGAATTATTATTTTGTTATTTATTGCAAATGTTATTCATCGACAATAACGCAATCTCGACGGATTGAAAGCTATATACAATAGGTCAGATTTAAAATTTGTTTTTATGACACCACTAGCTACTTTATTTGCAGTCAACTTCTTGCTCTGAGAGAAATATAAATATATTGAAATTTTACCATGAAATGGGGGATGAAATTGTTTATTATTGTAGTTATTTCGGTTTACAAATATTCCATTGCATATGCTCAAATGCTTCTAAAAGGATCTCAGTACGATCTGAAATGTCGCATTAATATGTTATTGTTTGTGTGCATCTGCGCAGAAATTATTTTCATGCATACAGCAGTGATACAGCCTCATTAAATAGATTTCCTTAACCTTTTAAATAGATTTATATTGGACGCATCAGAAAATAATTTTTGTTTTTATTTCTAACGTCTTTTTGAAAATCAAATAGGTTGGTACTATGAAATGAAGTTGTGCCAAAATGATAACCATAAATTTAGAGGAACACCTTTATAACTTTTTAATTTAGTTGGATTTTCGATTTTCTTGCACACAGAAACCTAAAATTTTATTATTTTGCGTGTTAATAAATGTTGCACAAAAAAGTGGTTATTGTGATTGCTGTGCAAAGCATAATTTTTATGTTTTAACCGACTTCAAAGAGGGAGAGGTTCTCAAGTTGGTTGGTTTCTCTATTTTTTATAATAGCATAATAAATAATGCATTTGCATTGGTATCCGGTTGTTTTAGTTGAACCATAATATTATAATTCAACTTTTGAATGGTTTTCCATTATATTAAACAGCCTGGCAAAAGCTACGCAGCTTACATTTAACGCAAATTTTGGCGTTTAAAGGCTGCGTAAGTTAAACCAATTGTTTTGAAATTTTCAGGGAAACTCTAGCAAAGTCTTGAGAGTGTTCCTGTGAAGTTTGCTTCCGATAGAATATGGGGGCGTGGCAAACCCAATACAACCATAATTTTCGATATCGTATAGCTTAAGAATTGCATGTTGCACAGCTCCAAAATTCGGTATTCCAGCTCAATTTTCACATGCTGTTTTACTGGTACCATTTTAAAGCCGTTGCAAAAGAGGCGCGACACTTCTTAAGCATTCAAACTTTTCAGTATAACTTTCGAAATATAAGTCACACATTTTCTCGGAACGAATATATTATTTAGTCGTGTCCTTCGACTGGAATTTCAACAAGCATTGGAGAATGGGGCGTGATACCAACCATACAGTTCAATTGTTTAATATCGAATAGCTTTGGTACAAAATGTCTCATAACATTTAAGTTAGTATAAAGCTAATTTTTGGCCATGTCTTTTCGACCAGAAATATAGCACGGTCATTGGAAAACGGGGTGTGACTCCGCCCATACAAGCCAAATTTTTGATATCAAATAGCTTTGAAAGTAAAAGTCGCTGAGCATTGAAATTCAGAATGGAGTTACTATTTGGGAATGTCCTTCCACTAGAAAACTGGGCCGAGCTTTGGAAAAGTGGGTGTCCCTCCCCATACAAGCTACATTTTTGATCGAATAGGTTTTGAAGTCACAGATAAAGTAAAGTTAAATGTATGTCTAAGGCGTAGCAACGCGCGCTGGTAATGCTAGTATGTAATATATCAATATTATCAAAATTTAAATTAAAATCTTCTTCGAGATATTTTACAATTTCATAATTATTAAAATTATTATTTTTTTATATAATTAAATTTTATATCTTTTTCGTTCAAATATACTTCTTTATCTATAGTTATATTATTGTTAAAAGTTATAAGATATGTACCATTAAGTTCTTGGTCGTTAACAATATGTTTTCCACTTAATAGTATTGCGCCTTCTTTTATTATTTCAAAATTCTTATTATTGCCTTTTACTTTATAACATTTTATTTTTTTTATTATTTAAAATTTGAGATAAACAAGTTTCTTCTTTATTTAATTTACAATAAATATTTGTTAATTCCTTTTTGCAATCTTTAACATTTTCATACATATTGTTACTTTTTATAATTTCTGGTGGTATGACTAATTTTCCATTATTTTGGCTAAAGGCACTTGTTTCAAAATATCTACACATTTTTGTTACAATTGGATAATTTATATATATAAATTTTAAATCTTTGTATTATTTTAAATATTGAGACATCTAAAAGATCAAAGAAATGTTGTTAGTAGTCTAGTTACTGAATCTTTAAATCATTATTTTCAAAGCTTAAATATAAATAATGTAGGGAACGCAAATGATGGTGGAAGTGGGCGAACAAATCGTGCCTTGCCTCGACAGAATGACAGGATAAATCAAAATCCTACGCGTCATCAAAACCACAATCCTTTAGACGATTTACCTGAGAATATTTATCCTAATGCGCACCAAGGTTCAAATATACGTTCGGATTCAGGAATGATTTCTGCTCCTTTAGTCTCTACAATTATTTTAGATTGGCGATTAACTTTTGATGGATCTCTGAATAGCATTTCAGTCGATGAATTTATATGCCGAGTTAATGCACTCACGATGACTTGTTTGCGAGGAAACTTCAATTCCTTGTGTCAGAACGTTCACGTGTTATTTGAGGGCAAAGCGAAAAGCTGGTACTGGAGATATCACCATTCAGTTAATGTGATAGATGTGATAGATTGGTTTGATATTTGTGAAGAGTTACGTCGAAATTTTAAAGATTTTCGAACTGATTTTGATATAAAAGAATCCATTCGGAACAGAAAACAAAAGAATAATGAATCCTTTGAAAGTTATCTTGATAGCATTCTAGTTATGGCAGATGATTTACGTAGACAATTAAATGAACAAGAACTGGTTGCAATGATAGTTCGTAATTTACATCCAGAAGTTCGTCATGAAATGTTACATCTGGAATTAGATACAATTTCTGACTTGCGTAGAGCCTGTCGACGGCGTGAAATATTTTTTGCTGGAATGCAGAACAAATTTCAGTCTTAAAAACCATATCTTTCTTCTCGTCACATTTCAGAAGTTGTGCCTGACCATACACCTAGCGTAAACGAGATCTCTGCTCTGAACTTGAACTTTTAAAAATCAAATTCTGAAAATAAGTGCTGGAACTGTGAAGAAACAGGACATAATTATAAAAATTGCATTAAGCCTCGTAGAGTTTTCTGTTATGGGCTTGCTTGATTCAGGCGCCTCTATTTCTTGCTTAGGCGGAAAACTAGCAAAGGATATATTTTCTAAAGATATTAAAATAAAAAAGCTAAATTCGCCTGTTCACACCGCTGATGGTGCTGTTCAGAATATTGCTGGTGAACAGCTTACTGATATCGTTGGAGGAGTTAATGCTGGATCCCAGGTAAACAAAGTCCTTTACTACCTCAAAGGAGGTGTTGTCAACAGTGACGTGGTTTCCAAGACGCTGGGACTGTTTGTTTGTTGACACAAGATACTTCGTTTTATCTGCGTTCACTGCAAGACCCATTCGACTCGACTCTTTTTCTAGCCTGGAGAATGCTGCACTGACTTCGCGCGTATTGTGGCCAATGATGTCGATATCATCTGCATACGCCAGCAGCATAACACTTTTATAGAAAATAAAAGGTAGGCCATAGGCTCCTGCGGCTTTATTGTTTTTAAGCCGAGCTATAGCTGTTAAGACCTCGTTATAGTTGGGCAGCGGAACTTCAACGCTGTCATCCATAATTGGGGTTTCCGCGATATCATCTCCACTGGCGGGATTGTTGTCAGCGTCGCCATTTAGCAGTCTAGAGAAGTGCTCCCTCCATAACATCAGTGTACTCTGGATATTTGTCACTAGATTCCCATTCTCGTCCTTGCAGGAAGAGGCTCCGGTCTTAAAACCATCGGCCAGGCGTCTTATTTTTTCGAAAAATTTTCGAGTCTCATTCCTGTCGCCATGCATCTCAATTTTCTCGCACTCACGCATTTCCGACTCTCGTTTTTTCGCCTGAAAATGCGTCTCTCTTCCCTCCTCTCTCGGTATCGCTCCTTAACAGCACGCGTTACAACCGACTGCAGGGTGGCTTTGTAGGCGGTGTCCTTCTCTGCAGTGGCGTCGCGACACTCCTGGTCGTGCCACTGGTTTCGGCGAGGGCGATGGTAGCCTATCACCTCTTCGGCAGCCGTACGCATAGAGTGGGATATGTGCGTCCACTGTCCGCATACATCGTCGATCGGAAGAGTGCTTTCTTGAAGCAGGAGTGAGAGTCGAGTAGCGAAGGCTTCGGCCGTCCGTTTTGACTGCAGCTTGTCGACGTCTAGCTTTCTTAGTGTAGGATTGCGAGCATTCTTAGCTGTGCACAGACGTGTGCGGATCTTGGCTGCGACAAGATAATGATCCGAGTATATGTTAGCACCACGAATCGTGCGTACGTCTAGTACGGGTTGCCCATATTCGACGGACCCATGTTTTTGTTAAAAAAATCAAAGAAAAAAATAAAAATTTGGCGGTTGGCAATCTTAATCATTTAATTTGTTCCAAGTAGATTTGTTTACATCAATTTTTGAATATGATATCTCTCAAATGGCCGCCTCTGGCGTTGATGGCGTATTGTGCCCTTTTTGCAGCATTTTCCATCGTTTTCGCCAACATTTCGGCCGGAATAGCGGCTATTTCTTCACGAATGTTGTCCTTGAGCTCTTCTACGGTCCTTGGCTTGTTAACGTAAACCTTTGACTTCAAATATCCCCACAAGAAGAAGTCAGGCGGCGTCAAATCGGGCGAACGCGGTGGCCAGTCCAAATCACCACTTTTCGACATCAAACGGCCCGGAAACAAATTCTTCAGAAAATCGATTGTTATGCGACTTGTGTGCGGTGGAGCGCCGTTTTGTTGAAACCAGAACTGCCTCATACGCTTTCGACGAATAATTGGCATCACAAAATTGGTCATTATGTCGCGATAACGCTCCTGGTTGATGGTAACAGCATGGCCATTTTCATTTTGGAAGAAAAACGACCCAATGACCGTTTTCGCACTAACGCCGCACCAAACTGTGACTTTTTCGTCATGAAGAGGCACTTCTTGAATCTCCTGAGGATTTTCAGTGGCGTAAATACGGCAATTTTGCTTATTTACGGTCCCATTCAATGTGAAATGGGCTTCATCGGACATGATAATTTTGTTCCAAAATTGCTCGTCATCTTCGGCCATTTCGATGACTCTTTGGGCCCATTCCAATCGACGAGGCTTGTCCGCAGGCAAAAATCTTTGCGTCAATTGAATTTTGTACGGGAACAAATGCAAATCAACACGAATAATCCGTTGTAAAGTGGACCGAGCCATGCCCAACTGCTGAGAACGGGGTTTTTGGGATGTTCTTGGGGACCTCTCAACACTGGCTCGTACGGCAGGATATTCTCGGCCGATCGCCTTGGTCGACTTTTATTTCGCCTCTTCGGATTAAAAAGAGCCTCACCAGTCGAAAATTTTTCGTATAAACGCTTAATGGTGTTCTTAGAAGGCGCACTTCTCACATTTTTTAATATTTTAAAAGCACGTTGAGTTTTCACAATTGACTTCTTCTGTTGAATGTAAATTTCAACTATTTCTGAGCGCTCGCGTGGCGTGTATTGTTCCATGGTAAAAATCTGCTTGGACTGACGCTTCAAACGCGGTATGTCATTAAGCGATCTGACATCTCTGTCAAAAGTTATGGCGTTGCCAGATGGGTCCGTCGAATATGGGCAACCCTGTACTGTTATTTTTTCATATTCGTATTGTACGATTTCTTTTAATTCTTCTAAATGTAAAATAAGTGGGCTCCATATTCCTGCTTTTGCTAAAGTTATTGGAAAATGATATTATGTAGTTCATTTAAAATTAATTGGTTTCTTCTTTTAGTCAGTATTTTTAAATTAGAGGATTCTGGTATATTCTTTATTGATTCATGAAGTTGTTCTAAAGCTTTAAATATTTGGGAGTTTGTTAAAGATTGTTTATTGTTATTTTGAACTAGTTCGTCCAATTTCGTATTAATGTTAACTAAATCGTCATGGTCAGGTGATCCCGCTATCCATTTCCATAGTGTACCTATTTCGTTAATTCCTCTTTTATATAATCTATTTGGTCTTTTATTGTTTTTTTGTTCTTGTAGTTGTCCTAACAATATCTCGATTAATCCAATTTCTACATCATTGTCAATGTCTTCTGAATTTACAGTTCTTGTTGCGTTTAATTTTGATTCTCTGATCAGTTTACTTTTCTTATGACCTTCTATTATTTGATTATAATATGTCAAATTTGTTATATGGTATATTTTTCCATAATTTTCGTATATGACGGCTTTATTATTTTCTATCAGCATAAAATTATCTCTTGTATTTATTTTATTTATTTGTATTTATTTTTATATAAGCTTAATACAAGCAGTTTGAATACTTAAGAACTAAATTTTATAATTAACAGGGAGTATCTTAATTTACAATGGTACCATATCTTAATTAGAAGAGTACATTAGAGAGGGGGAGGAAGTGTCGTTGGAGTTAAGAAGGATATTTCGGAGTGGTGGTCTGCTCAGGTGAAAATCGAATTCTCTGATCAAACTATTGGTTACCTGAAGCATTCTGGTTATAGGTTCACTGTATCCATAGCCGGTGCGGTGAAAGTTAAGGTGGAAGAGAGGTATAGACCTAAGGTTGCGTGGGTTGGTATAATCTGTGGGTTTGTATAATCTATTATATCGATTATTTCTGCTTTTGTGATCGTGATCAATATTATTATGATTTTTATAAGATTCATCTATAATGAAGAAAATATAAATTGCATTTAGTATATATTCTGATTATTTATAATTCGCACACTAAATACAAAACAGTCACAATTCAAAATTTTTTAAATCGACTTTTTGTTATAAATCAATTCACAAAACACATATCGCACTATTTTTTTTTATTATTTCCTTCATTAACTGGAAGAATGAAGTTTGTGTGTTTCAATGAAAATTGCTTTTCTTCCGCAGTTTCAAGCAAAGGGTTTTATTTTTCGCTTCTCCTGTCAAAAATCATGTTTTTTGAGTTGTGACCAGGGATTGAATCCAAAAAAGAACAATATAAAAAGTTCAAAATTTAAACAAAAAAATATGAACAAAAAAATTCTGTTCTCAAAATAAATATTGTTCAAAGAAATAAAAATCAGTTTAAGAACAAAAAAATTTTTGAACAAAATATTTTGCTCATAGGCTAAAAAAAATCAAAATTATTTTATAACTTAAAATCAGAGTTTGAAAACACACTTAAGTTCGCAAATTGAAAACCAAAGAAAACGCAACGAGTTTGGTTCTCGTTCGTGGAGGAAATCATAAAATATATATATTGGCAAATAGGGCTTTGGTATAAGAGTATTAAGAAGTAACTTTATCACGGTAAAAAATCCTAAAATTGTGTCAGCTAAATTATAAGACATTTTCTTGCGTATTTGATTTTATTGCTATTTATTGATAAAAAAAGGTGTTTTTTTTAAGACTGACACATTTTATACCCTAAACCTGCAAGGTCAGGGCATATTACCTTTGTGCAAACGTTTGTAAAGCATCTTGTTATACTAAAATAAGCGAGTCCGGTATACAAGTATGTATTTTCATGATCAGCATCACGTCATGAGTCGATTAAGCCATGTCCGTCCGTCCGTCTGTGATTTGTTCGTAAACACAGGATAAGACGAAAGACGTTGAGATGATTGCATAAAAATATCTAACTGATGAATATACTTGCATTAAAGCATTAACTAGCTAAACATTATTTAATACTTTCAGTAAGTACTTATATCGAGGATATGCAAATTTTTATATTTGTTTGACTATTTTGCGTTAACTAAACAAAATATTCCACCGCATCACACAAAAAAAGCATGGTGTGAGTATAAGATGGATATCTTCAGTGGTTAAGGACAGTCAAAAAATCATACGCACCAACGACAAGATTGTATCTTGAATTTAGTGAATTTTTTTCTTTAGGAATTTGTTACATTAAATTTTTGCATAAGAACGCATACATGCACTCAGAAAAAAGCTGCCATGTAAAATTAACATTTTTTAATGTTATTTCCAATGTAAATCAGAAAATGTGGATTTTACGTAAGAAAATGTTAAGTTAACATGTATTGTGTTGAATTGATAAGAAAAATATCAAATTGATAATGTAATGTTTTACGTTGCAATATCAATTATTAATGTTAAAATAACATTTAAAATGTTTTTAGTTCATCATTTTTTACTGTACAATTGATAGTATTTCATATCCATTTAACATTATAAATGTAGATGTCAAAAACAAGCAGATGTAATGTTTATTTAAGAGTTGAGCCGTTGAGACATACAGGTGGCCGTGGCACACAGGTTAAGAGTGTGGCTTAGGATGCCCGGAGCCCAGGATCGATTCCCACTAGTGGCAAATTATTTTTTAATACATTTTTTTTTAATCTGCATTAATTTACTGATACTTTTTGATATTTTAAATGTTAAAATAACATTATTATGTGACAGTTATACATTTTTAAATGTAAGTTTCGTAATGTAAAAAGTACATTACGATAATATCAATTTTAACATTTTTTAATGTCGGACGACTTTTGTCAACTAAAAATGTCAATTTTACGGTTGTTTAATGTACTTTTTTTTCTGAGTGTGGAAGACCGTTTTTAGGTTGATTCGGGTAAGAGGATTTCTCATTTCTGGAATTTTTTGTTTTCTGTAGATGTGCACTTTCTTAAACAACAGTTTTTTGAATAAAATTCCTTAAGAAAAAATTCACGAAATTGAGAGTGTGATCGGGTAAAATGCACCCCTACCCCCTTTTTTTTAATAATTATTCATACCCGAACTGAAAATTGCCCAGGCAACATCAGTTTACCAATCGACGCAGCTTATTCCAATATATAGTTTATCCAATATATAATTAATAATAATGACTGACTTTCTATGAAACTTAATAAAATTACAGTCAAAATTGTTCAAATGACCAAAAAAACTTGAACAAAATTTATATTGTTCAAAAAATAAATATCGTTCAAAGAGCAAAAAAATTTCAAACCAAAATTTTTTCTTCATAATCAGAACAAAAATTTTATATATATTTTTTTTTATTCTGTTCAAAAACAATATATTTTTGAACAAAAAATTACAATTCAAATAACTGTTATTTCAACCCCTGGTTGTGACTGTTTTGTATTTAGTGTGCGAATTCTTCTACGCCTATTCCTAGCTATCCATGTATTTCTTATTACTCTTTCACGTTCTATATTAATATCTACTAAAAACTCTCTTATAGATTCGAATGCTTCGGCGTTCTCTGAATTTGAGACTTCTGGTTCATTGGAGGTTTCTGTAATTTATTAGAAAATTAGGTTTTAATATTATCTTTATGTACTATTCCATCTCTTTTATATACGTTTATTTTATTGCCTAAATCTTCTTTTACTTTTTGTTTTTTATATCGCGGTTTTAATTTATTTCTTTCTGTTGCAATCTTTTCATATATAATGTCTCCATCTTGGTATGTTCTTAAAGTTATTTTCTTTTTTAAATTATTTGACAAATCAGTATGTTGTGTTTTGTTATATAATACTTCAGAAGGTTTTTTATTTGTTATTGAATGTATTGTTTTATTATATTGTTGTGTTGCTCTGTAAATTATTTCTAGATAGTTTATTAATGCGTGTTCTTTTTGTAAACATCTTGCTATCTCTATTAATGATGAATGTGCTCTTTCTATTTGACCGTTAGTTGAGCTATGTTTTGGATCACAATAAAATAATTCAATTTTCATTCTATTCATTAATGCTTTAAATTGTGGTTTACAGGAACTTGGTTCATTATCTACTGTTAATTTTTTTATTTCTGGATAGCTTTGTAATATTTCTAATACTTTATTTTCTAGATTAGTTTTATCTTCAATCTGTTTTACAACTAAATATTTTTAGTAACTATCAATGTAAGTTTAAAACATTAGTTTCTGGGCGAAGAATATATCTAAATGTATCCAATTGCCTCTCCAATTGGTATCTGTTTGGGTTTCCTATGGTATTTATTTTAATTACAAATTTCGCAATTTTTTACGTATTCTTTAAATTGTGTATACATTTCAGGCCAATAGTATTTTGTTTCTCATTGTCATTCCTATGAGCTCTATTATGTGTTTGTTCGATTATAGATCCTTGTTCTTCTCTATTTATTACATCTATTGGGAATTTTTTTGTATATACAAATTTATTTTGAAATGTTTCTTTAATTTTATCTTTTATATGATATAAATCTTCAGGTGTACAATAAATTGCTGTAACTAGATTTGGTTGTATAAATTCTTTTAAAATCGTTATTAAGTTGTCAACTGTATAGTATCAGTGTTTGAAATTGCTTAACTATTTTCAATGCATATGTAATTGCTTAGCTATGACTACGAAAAAAGAATCAGCGATAGCATAAAGCAAATGTGAAAAAGAAATAAAAGAACATTTTGCTTCAGCTAACTGCGCAATATGTTTTTGCTTACGAAGTTAGCCGAATGAAATCTTTCAAAACGAATTGCTGAAACTGCAGCAGTTAGCTGTTGTTTTCATTTCTTTACTTTGGCTGTAGTTTTTGTCGCTCTAATTCTTGCAGTCGAAAGCAATAGTTAAAGCAGAGTTTGAATATTGAAGCTGTGCTGAGTCAATAAGCGACAACTTATTGTTGTCGTTTGCTGCTTCAGTCATTCAATTTTTTTAAGCTCTCATGTTAAGTAAAAGTTATTGATCATCGTCGCGTTAACAGAGGACATTAACTTTTATAATTTTTAAAAACTTTTTATTTATTTTGAGCAGTTTACAAAATTGTTTATGAAACGAAATATATAATAATACAAATTATTGTAATTATAATGTATGGAACATAGTTTACATACGGCTTGGTCAAAAACGAAATCGACCAAAGCGATCGATCAAAGCGGCGCCATAATTATCAACTTAAAAGAACTGAATGACTAAGCAGCAAAGGACAGCTATGATGTAAGCTTATCAAGCAAAGCAAAGATTTCTTACTTTCGACTGCAAGAACAAGAGCGACAAAAACTACAGCCAAAGCAAAGAAATGAAAACAACAGCTAACTGCTGCAGTTGCAGCAATTCGTTTTGAAGCATTTCTTTCGGCTAACTTCGTAAGCCAAAATATATTGCGTAGTTAGCTGAAGCAACATGTTCTTTTATTGCTTTTTCACATTTGCGCTTTGCTTTTGCGTTGTTGCTTACAAGTTGTTGAGTAAGTATATGAAAACGATTTTTTTTTTTTTGCTGAAAATATGTAAGCAAAGCAAAGATTTCTGTGCTTTTGCTATTTTGAAGCCAGCAATTCAAACCCTGTATAGTATTCTATTAAATGTCTTTGTTACTTTGGCTAAATTTCCAGTACTTGAACTGGGAATTTATTTTGTAATAGTTTCTAAATCTGGGTTTCTAGTACATGAACTAGAAATACCCGCCGCTAAATAAGAACAAGTTTGGTCTTTGGTTTTCTGACTTCAACTGAACTTTATTAAATTGGAATGATATTATTTATAATGACAAACAATAATACAATAAAAACGCATACAATCTTAATAATATATCAATAGTTAATCATACATAAATATCAATAACATATATTAATATATATATATAAAACATAAAATCACAATCAAAATATAAATATGTATAATGAACAAAACTGTATTTAATGCAATAACGCAGACATAGCATATTTGTGAAGTTAAATTAAAATTAAATCAACAGACGGAAATTCGCCAAAACAAAGGTGTAGAATTTCTGTACACATTTCTTAACCTTGAGTCGAGCAAGTGTAGTGAACTTTATTTTTTATTAGAATTACTATGTCAGCGTTATTGACGAATGCATTAAAATATTGCTGTTTGACAACTCCAACATGACGTGCAGCAACATCCTCTCCCGCGTTGAACGAGTGTTCAATAATCCAGCCGTACTTTTATATGTCCACGCAGAAGCTGTTAGAATACCGAGGAGCTGCTTGTGGCTGGGCGTTATGAATTATCTCTGACCGTGAAAGTTGTTCCATTGGTAGATTTGTCGGTGTTGCTGGAGAAGTCATTGATGGAGCTCCTTCGTGCTTCCTCCCGTGCCGTTTGTAAATGATGAAAATGGCCAATATGATGACAACAGTCAAGAACAGGGCCAGATAACTCACTGCAAAGCTATGATATTGATGAGTTTTCAGTTTATTGGAGAGATCGTAGATTTCGTGTGCGTCCAACATTTCTTGCAGCCTTGAAAAATCTGTTAGTGACGGCTCATATTCAATTTCTGTGGTGTCTAAGACTGGAACTGATGCTGGCTTTGCTACATTTACGTCGACAATGTGTCCAAATGCAGTGTAGGAAGTGCTTGTACATGATGTTAGTATCGGATTGCTTGTTATCGTTAAGAGTTGATATTTTAACACACATCCTGCCGTTAATTCAATAAAACCTGATCCTAATAAGATAAGGTCTACGAATAAGATTCGTGAGACCTGGTGATCACATACAGCTGTTATTTGTATTTGCGTTGCTAGTGCAAACATCCATCGATTTCTGTCATTGACTTGTGGCCACACATGATCTTCCCTGTGCTCAAGATTACAATGGGATCGGGTGTCGTTGTTGAATAAACTTACTTCGCAGGCACAAAATTCTGATCCTTTGTTGTAGATGGGTTGATTGTTGGCACAGAGATACAATTCGTTTTCCATTATAAAACAAGATTGTAACTTTTCAACTGTGCTTGGAAAGTATTGATCTCGATGCGCGTTGATTGCCAGAATTGTTGTAAACAATTTTATTGCCACCATAGTGTTGTTAATTTTTGTGGGAATTGGTATAAGCCGATACAAGTTAAATTGATTCAAACTAGTTAATGGAATAGTTATCTGAAAAATTGCATGGTTCTCTGTTATCGCTGCCTTAACTTTCATTAACTTGTATATCGATAGGAGATCACCTTGATAACCTGGGATCTGCATGGCTGGTGCCAAATGTGCTGTAATTCTTAAAATTTCATCGTTAAGTTGCTGTGGTGGTATCAATTGAGGGCTGATCTGTCCGTTATGAACATTTGTAAGAACATTCATGAGTGCTGCTTGAACACGTTGAACGTTTGATGTCATAATAGATAATTGAAAGGCTAATGATAAGAACATCTGAAATGTATGCTCTTTCTGTTCTTCCTCTTCATTCTGCCGTAGTTGATTTTTAATATCTGTCAATTTTCCTTCCAGCCTTTTGAAAGCCATTTGAGTTGTGGTTTGATCATGTTTGATGATGTTTGTAATGGCGCTTGTAGCAAAATGTGCAATTATTTCCGGTCCTATATTTGTTAATAATATTGTACGTTTTATAACAACAGAAGCTCATAGCTTCCGTTTAAAATGCCATCTAGTTGTCGAAAAACCAACTCACCACAAACGCTTATATTCAACATAATGACTTCTATCTTATTTCTTTCCAAATTTTTATCATATTGCTTTTATTTATATATAATAAAATCCGCAAAGTAGAAATTTGGCGCGGAAAATGTGGCATGATTGAGCTTCTTGACTAAGAAGAAAAGATTTCTCGATCTTTTATATTTGTGACTGCAGACAGTGAACACAAGAAAAAAAATTATTCTCTGTAGAAGAAAATAATATACTTTAATTTAATTGAAGTGATAAAATAAAAGCATTATTTTCTGCAAAATTTGTTTAACTTGAATTTGTTTCAAAATTAAAAACAATAAAACTACTCAAGTATAAAGTGGATTCAGACTATTTATGTTCATGTAAGTTATTTTACTTATTTTGAGCAAATATTAAAAACTTAAATTTTTCAATTAAATTATCAATAAATTTCATTAAAATTTAATTTAATAGATTTATCCCCATTGAAAAACTCTAATTAAAGCCGTTTTGAATAAGTTATTATTCAACGCATTTTCACAAGTCATCGGTGCCAATCCGATTGCGGGTAATTTTTACATTATGAGTTTTATTCAGTATAATGTTAAAACATTTCTTTCATACAGATTGGCACAAAATCTTTATGTTTGTGACAGAATTTCGTCGAAAAATCGTCCAATACTCTTGGAATTGATGTTATTAAATTTTTCTTAAAATAAAAAGTCTTTAAGAAAATCATCAAAATTTTTGTTGAAATTTTCAAGAAAAATTAAAAGTTTTTTTTAAGTTTTCTTGAAAAGTACTTAAAATTCAACATGAAGTAGAAGTCAAATAGAAGTCATCAACGAAAATGTATCGCATGCGACTAAAAAGACATTTGAGTCAATTGACGACACTCTCTCGGACCACATAATTGATCCAGTTTTTTAATTGTCACCAAATTGGGTTCCGACTGCAGCGTGGTGAGCAGTTCCTTTTCGGTAATCGTGAGGTTAAGATCGAGTTTCTGTAAAGCGCGTGTGAAAAAACATATATAGTATATATAGCTAAAAGCTTAAGTGTGAAAAAAAAAAACATTTTATAATTGAATTTTATAGAAAATTTATTGAATTTTGAAAGAAGAATTAATGAAAAGAAATTAAACTTGATACAGAGGAAAAAATGAAAGAAAAGTAAGAAAGCTAAAGTAAAGATATATATGAATATATAAAAGAAAAAAATGAATTTAAAAAGAAATAGAAATCGTAAAGAAAAATATGGAAATAAAAAAAGAAATTTACTTAAATTAAGTGAAAACAAAGAAATGAAATTAATATAAAAATATTAAAATAATACATATACTAATACTAAAATATTAGTTATACTAGTTAGTTATCGCGAAATCATGCTGAAAACAATAAAGTGGTTAAGTTTAGTTTTTTGTTATATACACATATTTATGTTCATATGTAAATTTTTCTCTCATGAGATATATATTTTTTTTTTCCTCAGTTTTAATTTATTTTTCTCAGCATGCTTGTTATTGTGAACTAAAACAATTTAAGCTTTTATTAAATTACATTTTTATTAAATTTTTCTAGTTATATCTAAAATTTGAACTAAACCAAAATTGTTTAAAATCTAATTGAGTGATATTTAGTTTATAATCGAAAAATATAGCATGCAACTTAATTTTGAACATTTGAGACCGCAGCGCAGAAAGATCTTTCTCCGTGGGAGCCTCATACCAAAATCACTCGAAATGGAGAGAATGTAAGTTTTTTTTTTTCAATTTTCTTTATATATATAATTTTTATTAATGTGAGAGAGTAAGAGCGCTTATAAGTTGTTCTTGAAAGTAGGTCAGAGTGACCTTGATCTTGAATTTTGTTACATATCGAACAGCTGCTTTCTATGTTTTTTTTTATTAATCTTAACTTCAATGCAGGCTTAACCCTTGCACTCTCACTTTTCAATGTTAACCTTATTACGCTATATACTATTTTTTTTTGGATTTTTTTTTTGTTTGCTTTTCTTTTGAATTATAGATTAAATAATGATTTTTCTTTTGGTTTCTGCAAAATTAATATTTTTTTTTTTTTTATTTTTTTCTTTAACTACAGTGTTGAAATTTTAATATTAGCAAAAATTCATTTTTTCTTTTCCAAATTCATGAACTTTTATTTCTTACTTACCATATTAATTAAATAGTGATTTATTTTAAAAATAAATTGTTTTCACATTTGGTGCATATAATATTTTATTAATATTAAGTTATTTTCCTAGAGCTTAACTTTAATATATAAAGTTTGTATAGTATTTTTTTTTTTTGCTTTGGTTATACTGAACATTTCATTTTATTTACTTACCTTTTTTCTTTATAATGTTAATAATGATTTGTGTTCATTATTATTATATATCTACTTATGATTACTTACCTCTTAACGTTTTTTTAATTTCAAATATTTTCTTTTGGTTCTTACCTTTGCTATTTTCATTGATTAATTTAATTATGATTTTTGTATTATGTTTATTTAAACATACCAAAAATATAAGTTGCTTAAAATTGTGAAATATTAAAAATTAATAATAATATCATGGAAAAAAAAAAACATTGTCCTAATGGGTTAATTTAAAATAAATAACAATGTATCTTTAAATTAAATTATTTTGATTTTCTGCATGTCGACAGTGGTCTGACATGGTTAAAGGGATCAGAACACTATTGTGTTGGTAACAAATCTGATCATGGCTGGGTGGGCATATTTTAGTTTGGTTGTTTTGTCATCTATACACCAAACATATTTTTCTTAAACTCTAATCTTATAGATACAATGAGCCTCTTCTTTTCTTCTTTTTGTGTCCTTTCTTCTTCCCTTTTCTATCCTACCTCAGCACGCAAATTTAAAGTAATAATTAAGTAGTTGGGTATTTTATCGGAAAGTTGGAAAATGAACTCCACCCCATTAGCCGACGAGCAAGAGCCGCGAGTCAATGCGTGCTACCCTTCCTTCTGACCGGATATTTACTTTTGAAAAAAATCTGCAAAACCTGAAATACCTATTTTTAAGACCGTTACATGCTACATTTATAAATATTATAATAAATTATTATTTTTGGCGCCCAACGTGGGGCCCAAGCTATAAACCATAAGGCCATAAGCATAAGGCCTTAACACCAGTCCTTAACAACAAGCCTGAACACCAGGCCATAACACCAGGTCATCATTGTTCAGACCAAGGTCAAGCACATCGTATCTTCCACATTGTCGTGATCTTTTTCGTCACTGGCACACATAGCGAATTTTCGTTGATTTTTTTTTAATTTTATAGTCCCACAAAAATTTGGCTCTTTTCCTTAATATTTTTTCTTTCTATTTTCATTTCGATTTCTTCAATCACAGGAATTGCAATTGCTTTCTATTTTAAGCTTTGACCTGTATTAACCAGTAATCGAAAACTATCTGTTTTGATTTTATCTTAGCCGGAAGTATATACTGTTTCGAAGCACGGAAAGTATAACCGCTGATTTAAAATCTATACCTAACGTTAATTGTTTAAATACTATCCCAGTTTTTGTTTTAAAACATCTTTGCTTAAGCTGACTGGAATTGCAGAACTTGTGGATTTAAAGCTACAATCTGACCGCAGTTTTTCAAGCTCAGAATGTTAATTTCCTCCTTTTTGTTTGGAACTGTATTAATTTAAATTAATAACCAACAAAAGATAAATCTTTTACTTTTCACTCCTATTTTTCTCTCTTCTCATTGTATTTTTTATAATTATGTTTAAAGAACCAACACAGACTCTGTTTGACATGCCAGAAAATCGAGTTTAATAATATTTCAACTTTCATAAATTTTGTATACTCTCAAAATAAAATTTTTTTTTGGAGTACACATTCACATTTTTTATTTTTTATTTATTTTTTTTTTTGATTTATCCTGTTTTTGTTAAAGACGTGATTAGTATCTTTTGATATCGATATGTCTTGTTGATTTTTTTTTCGATCAATTCCTTTTGACTTTATCTTAATTATCAGTTTAAAAATATACAAAATATTTCAAAATGTCAATTCGCCACAGTAACGAAGACTTGGCTTCTGACGTTCTTCTTAATACTTGCCCTATTTGTGCAAAACAAATAGCGGTTCGATCATTAGTTAAAACTTCTTGTAGTCATTCCTTTCACAATTCTTGCCTTACCAAATATCTTCAAAATAAAAACAATTGCCCCGCTTGTGATGTTAGATTAACAAAGCAAGACTCATTTCCATTGTCTAAGCCATCGACTCCGTCGAAAATTTCCGATTCTATGCGTAATACACGATCTCATACACGAAAGCCAATGGAACAGGAAACCACTGCTGCTGCTAGTACTTCTAGAGCACAAGGTACTTCTGAGCCAACGGACAGGTATTCGCCTGAACAACAGCACAGAGATACAATAAGAAATCTCGTTACAGCTGCTGTCGGTGCACAGCATGCTGAACTGTTAACAAGTCTTAGCCAACAATTGACCCAACTTATTGAATCTAATATAGAAGCAGGCTTTAATCGCTTGCGGATTCAGAATAGACCCCTAGCTAGTGTAGAACAAGGCCAAAGTCCTCCAAATTCTCCTAGACGATCAAGTTTTAAAAATTCTCAATTTCAACTTTTAGAGCACCAAACCTTGGAACTGCTTTTAAGGTTGCCACCTTCAAATGAAAATGAACGTGTTCCTTTAAGAGACGCTGAAGCGCAACCACAAGTATCACCGGCTATTCGTAGTGAAAATACACACTCTTCTGTTTCGGTTCGTACTGATAAAGTCAGTCAAATAATTTTCAATTGGAAAGTAAAATTCACTGGTGGATCTGATGGATTACCAGTAGAAAATTTTATCTATCGAATTGAAGCCCTCACAAAACAGACCCTTGATGGAAATTTTGAGATAGTTTGTCGACATGCCAATATACTATTTGATGGCAAAGCCAACAATTGGTTCTGGCGTTATCACAAAGTGGTTCGCGAAATTAAATGGAAAGAGTTGTGTTCTGCTTTGCGTAAGCAATATAAAGACTCGAGAACAGATATAGATTTAAGAGAAATGATAAGAGATCGTAAGCAAAGAACAAATGAAACATTTGATAGTTTTTATGATTCTGTTTCAGAATTAATTGATAGACTCGAAGAACCGATTTCTGAGAATGCTCTTGTTGAGATTTTACGTCGAAATTTGCTACCAGACATTCAGCACGAAATACTCAATTTGCAAATTATGTCTGTTTCGCAGCTGCGTGAGATTTGTCGTAGACGTGAATTCTTTTTGCAGGATGTTCGACGGAAACACCAATTCGAAAGACCTAATGTATCACGAAAACATGTCTCTCAAATTGAAGACAATTTTGATTCTAGTTCTTGTGTTGAAATGGATTTATTTGGTGAAGAAATTGCTGCAGTTTCACTCATTTGCTGGAATTGTAACAAATCTGGTCATCGATATCAAGATTGCCTTGGCGAGCGCAATGTTTTTTGTTTTGGATGCGGTAAGCCGAATACTTACAAGCCAAATTGTAGAACTTGTAATGATCCAAAAAACTTGCGAGCGAATGCACTGAAAAGTGCACACAAACCACTGTCGATGCAAGTACTCAAACACCAGTCTACGAACACAGAGTAGATTGTTCTCTACCTTATAGTCCTGTAATTCTTCAAAGAAAGCCTGAAGATCTTAATTTCAAAACTATTCCTTCTTTTTCTCAATCTTCTTTTAAACCTTATCATATTCGTTTAGCAGAATATGAGTCTGCTAAAGATCACATTTTTAAAGACTTTTCTTGTAATACTAAAACTCGTTCAAGCTTTAGAATAAATAATTTCTGGAGCAAAATTCGCAATAATCGTAAAAATTTTGTAAATTTTATTAATTCTGTTTCTTCAAACCCAACCGATATTCGTCCTTATGCGGATGTTACTCTATTTGGAATCACATGCAAAGGTTTGTTAGATACAGGTGCATCAATCAGCTGTATAGGTGCAAAAGCAGCTCAAAACTTTTTATCTTCAAATCTACCTTTTAAAAAAATTACGTCAAGCGTTCGAACAGCAGATGGAAAAATGCAAAGCATCGTTGGTAAAGTTAATACACCAATTTCTTTTCGTGGAGTTACTAAAAACATTTCGATTTTTATTATACCTTCTCTTGCACAAGATCTGTATCTTGGCATAGACTTTTGGAAACTTTTTGATTTGCTACCCTCGCAGTTTCTCAGTGAAATTACACCAAACGTTATCGAAACACATTCTTTGTCTGAATTTCAAACTCAACAATTAAAAAACGTTGTAAATATGTTTCCCTCATTCGCGAACGAAGGTCTGGGTAAAACCAACCTCATATCGCATATTATAGATGTGGGTGAAACGAAACCAATTAAACAGAGACATTTTCCTGTATCACCAGCAATCGAAAACCTGATTTATAATGAGGTCGATAGGATGCTTAAACTAGGTGTAATAGAGGAATCTGAGAGCGCTTGGTCTTCTCCTATAGTTCTTGTCAGAAAACCTGGAAAAGTTAGGCTCTGCTTGGATAGTAGAAAAGTTAATGCAGTAACAGTTAAAGATGCATATCCTCTTCCAAACATAGATGGAATCTTAAGTCGACTCCCAAAAGCCGAATACATCTCGAGTCTCGACTTAAAAGATGCCTTTTGGCAAATTCCACTCGATGCTGCATCGAGAGATAAGACTGCATTTACTGTTCCAGGAAGACCTCTTTACCGTTTTAAAGTAATGCCATTTGGTTTGTGCAACGCGCCTCAAACAATGACACGTTTGATGGACAAAGTTGTACCGGCACATCTAAGAACACAGGTGTTTATATATTTAGATGATTTGCTTGTCATGTCTGAAAGCTTCGAAAAACATCTGGAAGTATTGCGAGAAGTTGCGTTTCATATTCGTAGAGCAGGATTAACGCTTAATATAGAGAAAAGCAAGTTTTGTATGCGTGAAGTTCATTATTTAGGACATGTTGTGGGGAATGGTTCAATTCAAACGGAACCCGATAAAGTTTCAGCGATAGTTGATTTTCCGACGCCAAGATCCGTTAAACAACTCAGACGGTTTTTAGGAATGTCCGGTTGGTATAGAAAGTTTATCAAGAACTATGCTTCTGTAACTGCTCCTCTGACTGATTTACTTAAAACAAGTCGAAAATTTTTATGGAATGATGATGCTCAGAAAGCCTTTGAGGAGTTAAAGACCATCTTAAGCTCAGCTCCGGTATTGCACAGTCCCGATTTTTCGCAACCATTCTTTATTCATTGCGATGCTAGTAATACCGGTATAGGAAGTGTTTTGGTTCAGAAAAATACGGAGGGTGAAGAGGTTCCAATAGCATTTATGTCGAAGAAACTCAACCAAGCCCAACGTAATTATTCAGTTACCGAACAGGAATGCTTAGCAGCAATGTTAAGTATTAAAAAGTTTAGGGCATATGTTGAAGGCCATGAATTCACTGTTGTGACTGATCATGCGTCCCTCAAGTGGCTTATGTCCCAAGCCGATCTAAGCACACGACTAGCAAGATGGGCTTTAAGACTTCAAGGTTATTCGTTTCAAATTCTACATCGTCGAGGTAGCCAGAACATAGTTCCTGATGCTCTTTCTAGAGTTAATACCAACGATCTGTCCGCGTTAGACAACAATGTTTCAATTGATCTTAATTCACCTCATTTTCGTTCCGACGAATATTACGGACAAGTTCGAAAAGTAAAAGCTAATCCTGATAAATTTCCAGATCTAAAAGTGGTAGATGACTATTTATACAGACGGACCGAACACGCAACTGGCGAACAGCTTCACGATGATCTCGCATGGAAACTGTGGATTCCAAAAGATTTAATAAATGATGTTTTATCGAAAGCACATAATGACCCTTTAGCATCTCACGGTGGGATAAACAAAACAATTGAACGATTGCGTCGATATTTCTACTGGCCAAATCTGGTTGTTGATGTGAAAAACTTTATTAATGACTGTGCAGTCTGCAAAGCAACAAAACACCCTAATTTTATAACACGTCCACCAATGGGTAAAACAACTGGAACAAGTAGAATATTTCAGAAACTTTACGTAGATTTTCTTGGGCCATACCCTCGTTCTCGTTCAGGTAACATAGGTATCTTTATTGCTCTCGACCATTTTTCTAAGTATCCCTTCCTTAAACCAGTTAGAAAATTCACTGCAGATGTGGTTGTAAAATTTTTAGAACAAGATATTTTTCATGTTTTTGGAGTGCCAGAGTCTATTGTATCTGACAATGGATCTCAATTCAAATCTAGCGTATTTAACAATCTTTTAAACCAATATAAAGTTAACCATGTTTATACGGCAGTACATTCACCACAGGCGAATGCTAGCGAACGTGTCAACCGTTCAGTCATAGCTGCAATTAAAGCATACATAAAGCCTGATCAAAAGAACTGGGATGAAAATCTCAGCAAAATATGTTGTGCATTACGATCAGCAGAGCATTCTACTGTTGGTACATCACCTTATTTTATGGTTTTTGGCCAACACATGGTTACTAATGGAACTATCTATCCACTTCTTCGTCAACTGAATTTACTTGAAGACCGATCCATTAGATTTAACCGTGAAGATACAATGGAAATTATAAGAGAAAAAGCAAGTCAATTGACAAGAAAACAGCAAGAAAGGAATGCAAAAACCTACAATTTTAGATCTCGTTTAGTTAATTTTAGCATTGGACAAGAAATATACCGCAGAAATTTTCAACAAAGCAACTTCGAAAAAGGATTCAATTCTAAGCTAGCTCCTACATGGGTCAAAGCACGAATTAGAAAGAAAATAGGGACTTGCTACTATGAAATAGAAGATTTACAGGGTAAAATAATTGGAACTTATCATGCAAAAGACCTGAAACAATAATTTTTAATTTATGTATTTTTTCGTTCACTATGTTACGCACCTAAGCTGCTCCAAGCGGTTATCAGCTTTTGTGTGGATTCATTTATTCAGCCCCCAAAATCTGATTTTGGCTGGGGGGAAATGTAATGGCGCTTGTAGCAAAATGTGCAATTATTTCCGGTCCTATATTTGTTAATAATATTGTACGTTTTATAACAACAGAAGCTCATAGCTTCCGTTTAAAATGCCATCTAGTTGTCGAAAAACCAACTCACCACAAACGCTTATATTCAACATAATGACTTCTATCTTATTTCTTTCCAAATTTTTATCATATTGCTTTTATTTATATATAATAAAATCCGCAAAGTAGAAATTTGGCGCGGAAAATGTGGCATGATTGAGCTTCTTGACTAAGAAGAAAAGATTTCTCGATCTTTTATATTTGTGACTGCAGACAGTGAACACAAGAAAAAAAATTATTCTCTGTAGAAGAAAATAATATACTTTAATTTAATTGAAGTGATAAAATAAAAGCATTATTTTCTGCAAAATTTGTTTAACTTGAATTTGTTTCAAAATTAAAAACAATAAAACTACTCAAGTATAAAGTGGATTCAGACTATTTATGTTCATGTAAGTTATTTTACTTATTTTGAGCAAATATTAAAAACTTAAATTTTTCAATTAAATTATCAATAAATTTCATTAAAATTTAATTTAATAGATTTATCCCCATTGAAAAACTCTAATTAAAGCCGTTTTGAATAAGTTATTATTCAACGCATTTTCACAAGTCATCGGTGCCAATCCGATTGCGGGTAATTTTTACATTATGAGTTTTATTCAGTATAATGTTAAAACATTTCTTTCATACAGATTGGCACAAAATCTTTATGTTTGTGACAGAATTTCGTCGAAAAATCGTCCAATACTCTTGGAATTGATGTTATTAAATTTTTCTTAAAATAAAAAGTCTTTAAGAAAATCATCAAAATTTTTGTTGAAATTTTCAAGAAAAATTAAAAGTTTTTTTTTAGTTTTCTTGAAAAGTACTTAAAATTCAACATGAAGTAGAAGTCAAATAGAAGTCATCAACGAAAATGTATCGCATGCGACTAAAAAGACATTTGAGTCAATTGACGACACTCTCTCGAACCACATAATTGATCCAGTTTTTTAATTGTCACCAAATTGGGTTCCGACTGCAGCGTGGTGAGCAGTTCCTTTTCGGTAATCGTGAGGTTAAGATCGAGTTTCTGTAAAGCGCGTGTGAAAAAACATATATAGTATATATAGCTAAAAGCTTAAGTGTGAAAAAAAAAAACATTTTATAATTGAATTTTATAGAAAATTTATTGAATTTTGAAAGAAGAATTAATGAAAAGAAATTAAACTTGATACAGAGGAAAAAATGAAAGAAAAGTAAGAAAGCTAAAGTAAAGATATATATGAATATATAAAAGAAAAAAATGAATTTAAAAAGAAATAGAAATCGTAAAGAAAAATATGGAAATAAAAAAAGAAATTTACTTAAATTAAGTGAAAACAAAGAAATGAAATTAATATAAAAATATTAAAATAATACATATACTAATACTAAAATATTAGTTATACTAGTTAGTTATCGCGAAATCATGCTGAAAACAATAAAGTGGTTAAGTTTAGTTTTTTGTTATATACACATATTTATGTTCATATGTAAATTTTTCTCTCATGAGATATATATTTTTTTTTTCCTCAGTTTTAATTTATTTTTCTCAGCATGCTTGTTATTGTGAACTAAAACAATTTAAGCTTTTATTAAATTACATTTTTATTAAATTTTTCTAGTTATATCTAAAATTTGAACTAAACCAAAATTGTTTAAAATCTAATTGAGTGATATTTAGTTTATAATCGAAAAATATAGCATGCAACTTAATTTTGAACATTTGAGACCGCAGCGCAGAAAGATCTTTCTCCGTGGGAGCCTCATACCAAAATCACTCGAAATGGAGAGAATGTAAGTTTTTTTTTTTCAATTTTCTTTATATATATAATTTTTATTAATGTGAGAGAGTAAGAGCGCTTATAAGTTGTTCTTGAAAGAAGGTCAGAGTGACCTTGATCTTGAATTTTGTTACATATCGAACAGCTGCTTTCTATGTTTTTTTTTATTAATCTTAACTTCAATGCAGGCTTAACCCTTGCACTCTCACTTTTCAATGTTAACCTTATTACGCTATATACTATTTTTTTTTGGATTTTTTTTTTGTTTGCTTTTCTTTTGAATTATAGATTAAATAATGATTTTTCTTTTGGTTTCTGCAAAATTAATATTTTTTTTTTTTTATTTTTTTCTTTAACTACAGTGTTGAAATTTTAATATTAGCAAAAATTCATTTTTTCTTTTCCAAATTCATGAACTTTTATTTCTTACTTACCATATTAATTAAATAGTGATTTATTTTAAAAATAAATTGTTTTCACATTTGGTGCATATAATATTTTATTAATATTAAGTTATTTTCCTAGAGCTTAACTTTAATATATAAAGTTTGTATAGTATTTTTTTTTTTTTGCTTTGGTTATACTGAACATTTCATTTTATTTACTTACCTTTTTTCTTTATAATGTTAATAATGATTTGTGTTCATTATTATTATATATCTACTTATGATTACTTACCTCTTAACGTTTTTTTAATTTATTTCAAATATTTTCTTTTGGTTCTTACCTTTGCTATTTTCATTGATTAATTTAATTATGATTTTTGTATTATGTTTATTTAAACATACCAAAAATATAAGTTGCTTAAAATTGTGAAATATTAAAAATTAATAATAATATCATGGAAAAAAAAAAAACATTGTCCTAATGGGTTTATTTAAAATAAATAACAATGTATCTTTAAATTAAATTATTTTGATTTTCTGCATGTCGACAGTGGTCTGACATGGTTAAAGGGATCAGAACACTATTGTGTTGGTAACAAATCTGATCATGGCTGGGTGGGCATATTTTAGTTTGGTTGTTTTGTCATCTATACACCAAACATATTTTTCTTAAACTCTAATCTTATAGATACAATGAGCCTCTTCTTTTCTTCTTTTTGTGTCCTTTCTTCTTCCCTTTTCTATCCTACCTCAGCACGCAAATTTAAAGTAATAATTAAGAAGTTGGGTATTTTATCGGAAAGTTGGAAAATGAACTCCACCCCATTAGCCGACGAGCAAGAGCCGCGAGTCAATGCGTGCTACCCTTCCTTCTGACCGGATATTTACTTTTGAAAAAAATCTGCAAAACCTTGAAATACCTATTTTTAAGACCTTTACATGCTACATGTTAATGGTTGAATCAACTACCGAGATCTGTTTTTTCATCATGCTTGTCAAATGCTGTTCATTGTTGTTGATGTCCGTTATTGTTTGTGACATCTGAAGGGCATATTGTGAGTCTAGAACTCCAAACAACGAGTTAGCAATATTTCCAACAAAATTAAGTGCACCTCTTTTTCTACGATGGCGTCTTAATAAACCTTTATCAAGGTCCAGCTCTGTATTTGTGCGTTGAAACTGTGTGACTAGTTCATTGCATATTGTTGTTGGCTGTATTTGTTCGCACATGTGATTCATAGTATTGGTGCCATTTTTTAGTAGTTGAATTTCCGTACGCAATGGTTTGAGATCATAGTACACAACCATTTTCCATTCACTTGTAATGATTTTGCTTGATCCGATGTGTTCAAAGTGAATGCCTGCATTTGGATCAAATTTTGTAATTTTGATTGGTTCGCTCCATGCTATTGGCAACATTAACAGTACTGTCAATAATGTAATTAAGCTGTTATGCCGTGCAATTTTTGGTCTCTTTGGTGGCTCTTCATTAATGTTGTCCCTTCGTTTTCTTGCATTCTCATCATCCTTTGATTCTGTGCCAGCATCTGTGTCTATAGGTAGTCGAGCGAGTCGGTGGATTGCACGTTTATATGTTCCCGTTGCTGTTTTTACATCAGCAACACGCACTGCTCCGTCAGGTCCATTATATACTTCCACTACTCGACCAAGGGGCCAACGCAAAACAGGAACATTGTCTTCCTTGATAATTACTAGTTCCCCGAGTTTAATATTATCGGTTTGCCTTGTCCATTTGTGTCGTTGTTGGAGTTCATTAAGATACTCATTCGACCATCTCTTCAGAACTCGTGTTTTACTTGGGACACCAATTTCCATCTTGACAACAGCGATTGTTTCGTTGAGTTTGCCCTGCTATCTACTTGGGCGGTGAGCGCTTCACCTATGAGGAGATGGCCTGGCGTCAATGCAGTTAAATCAGAAGGGTCCGATGAAAGTGGCGTCAGTGGCCGAGAATTCAATATGGCCTCGATTTCCACTATTACAGTTTCCAATTCTTCATAAGTCAATGAGGCTGACGCGACACTTCTTAGTAGAAGATGTTTCGCAGATTTCACTGCAGCTTCCCACAGTCCTCCGAAATGGGGGGATCTCGGAGGAATAAAATGGAACTGGATTCCCTTCTCATTGAATGTTTTCCTTATTTGGTCTTGAGCGCTTGATGAGTAAATTGCTGATGATAATTCAGTCAATTCATTTCTTGCTCCGATGAAGTTAGTGGCGTTATCAGTATACAAGTTTTTGCAGCGCCCTCTTCGACTTATGAATCTTTTGAGAGCTCCAATAAATGCGTCTGTTGACAGTTTCGTTACCAACTCCATATGAACTGCCTTGGAGGAAAAACAACAGAATACAGCTAAGTAAGCCTTAGTTGGCCTTTTTCCTCGAACCTTATAGTGCACCCATAAAGGTCCCGCGTAATCGATACCAGTGTTAATGAATGGTCGAGCTGGTGTTACTCTAGTAGCTGGCAGGTTTCCCATCATTTGTTGTACTAATTGAGGCCGAGCCTTATTACATCGGATACAATGCTGGACAATTGACCGAGCTGTTGTTTTCAGGCCAGAAACGTTGCCTCAAGGTTCCTAACAACGCTTGAGGTCCACAGTGCTTGTTCTCTTCATGTACCTTGATGAAAAGTAACTTTACCAGCGGGTCATTGTTCGGGAGCACCATTTAATGCTTAGAGTCATATGGAAGTGCAGCCATTTCTAAACGTCCCCCCACTCGAAGAATGTTTGTGTTATCTAGAAATGGTAATAAACTGCGGAGTGAACTGGTCATTTTGACTTCTTTGTGCTGCTTCAGGTTTTGAATTTCTTCTTTGAAGTCATCGGCTTGAATGATCTTGATGATGACCGCCATTGCATTTTCGTGTTCGATTGTTGACAGAACCATGCGTTCCGATCTAGACTTCTGTTTGCACCTTGTATTCTTGATAAACCTTAAGACATATCCAATTATTCTTTGAAGTGTACCGAAAGAATTGTGGTGATTAATTTGATAAATCCATTCTCCATTTGCTTGCCCAGTGAGCAATGATACGGCTGTATCCTTTTTCTTTTCGATATCAGACGGAAATTGCAGCTAGTTTGACCACATTGGGGGCCATAGTTCTTGTTTGCCATGTAAAAACATCGGTCCTTGAAACCAAAGTGCGTTGCCAGTCAATGCCTTTGCTGAGCAACCTCTTGATAGTAAATCAGCTGGGTTTGCCTTCGAGCTGACATGTCGCCATTGCACAGGTGAAGTTAACATTTGAATTTTTGCTATTCTGTTTGCCACAAAAGTTTTGTATGTGGATGATTGTGCATTAATCCAATGAAGCACAACTTCAGAATCGGTCCAAAGGAAAGTAGTTTGGTTCTTTATCTGACAATCTGTTTTCACTCGAGCTGCGAGCTCGGAACTGACTAGTACGGCGCAAAGTTCTAGTCGAGGCAACGATTGTGTTTTGAGTGGTGCAACACGAGTTTTCGCGCATAATAATCGCGTTATTATCCTGCCATCCTTCAGCGTTGTCCGTAAGTATGCTGCCGCACCAAAAGCTCTTTCAGAAGCGTCAGTGAAGATGTGCAGTTGTGTTGACGATGTCAGTTTTCCCTTTAATATGTGTCTGTGTATTTTGAGATCGTTTAAGTTGCTCAAATTTTCTCGAAATGCTGTCCATGTGGCGTCGAGATCTGATGGTAGTGCTTCATCCCAGGATAACTTTATTTGCCATAGATGCTGTAGGAATATTTTTGCTTTAACAATTACGGGTGCCAATAATCCCAGTGGATCAAACAGTCGTGCTAAATCGGAACTGATTGTTCGCTTAGTCATTGCCCGCACAGGATCCAACGTTGTTCTGATGCAGAATACATCTGCCTTCGGTAACCACAATAAACCAAGTGTTTTTATTGAATCATTATTGTCCTTAGAGAAGTCCAAATTCACTTCCTGGTCACCTTGTGGAATATTTTTCAATAGTTTGGGATGGTTCGCACACCACTTTCGTAAATTAAATCCATGTGTGTTCAGTATTTCGATCAATTGATGTTGCATTTCTGTGGCTGTAGCCAGACTGTTTGATCCTCCAAGCCCATCATCCACATAAAACTTGTCATGCAACATTTGAGCTCCCAAGGGATGACTTAGCATGTTGTTGTTTGCGATTTCTTGAAGACATTTGGAAGCCAGGTATGGGGCTGATCGAGTACCATATGTGACGGTGTTTAATTGATAGTACTTTATTTCTGCTGTTGGATCCTCTCTCCAAATGATGATTTGATATTGTTGATCTTCTGGATGTATTAGGATCTGCCGATACATCTTCTCAATGTCGGCCGTGAAGACAAAACGTGGCAATCGAAAACGTAGCAGTATTGAAAACAGTTCACTTTGAACTGTGGGCCCCGTATACATTATATCATTTAATGCATACCCTGTCGTGGTTTTGGCGGAGGCATCGAACACAACTCGCAATTTTGTAGTGGTGCTCTCGGGTTTCAAGACAAAATGATGAGGAATTAAGTATTTCGGAGATGGAATTGAGTTAAGGTTCACCTTCTTCATGTGTCCTAATCTTTCGTACTCTCTCATGAATTCTACATATTGTTTCCGTACCTCCATGTTTCTTTGAAGTCGACGTTCAAGACCAAGAAATCTATTGTGCGCCATCACCCTTGAGTCTCCCAATACTGCTGAATTTTCTAGAAATGGTAATTTTACGATGAAGCGTCCCTGGTCATTTTTGCACATATTTTGCAGAAAATGTGTTTCGCATTGTTTTTCTGCTAGCGACATACTCTTTTCAGTTGTTTCAAACTCATCCATCTTCCATAACTTTTCAATTGCTTCGATTAGTGGACCATCTTTGCTATCAGTATCCGTTTTTATCCCAAAAACAGCACATGTGATTGCACAATGATTCAGCAACAGCAACAGCACAATGATTCTGCCGATGGTTCAGTTGATTTACATTTTCCGCTCACAATCCAACCAAGTGACGTGTTTTGGAGAATTGGGCCGGTAGTCATTAACTGTATATGACCAGGTACCATGATACTGAAATGAAATTCTGTACCAAGCAAAATGTCAATCTTATCTTGCTTGTAAAACTCTGGATCTGCAAGCTGTAAGTTGGCTGGAATCTTCCAATTTGAAGTATCAAGTTGAAGATTTGGTTGAGCCGTAATAATGCTTGGAAGTACAAATGCCTCCAAATTTGTTGTAAAACTGCCACTAGTCGATTGCATTTTGACATTAAATTCTGCGTGACCTTCTTTTGAGCATCACCAATTCCTTCATTGCACAAGGAAGCGTTGGTTGAAGATATGGATAGTCTCTTCATGAGACGTTCTGACACGATGTTGATCTGCGACCCGGAGTCTAATATTGCTCTAAACTCCCCTGAATTGCCATTGGCCGCAGTGATTTTTATCCTTGCTGTGGCAAGTAGTACGTATCCTTGAGTTGACAAATTACTTGCTGATGCTGATGAAACTGTTGCATTTGGAATATTGCTAAAGGCTTCATTGCCTGACGGTATTTTTGCATCTGGTTGCCTTTGATTTCCATTTTCCATATGTAACAGTGTGTTGTGTTTCTTATCACACTTGCAGCAAAATCTCGATTTGCAATTATTTGACGTGTGATCGTTTTTGAAACAATTGACACACAAACGTTGTTTTTTGACCCACGATTGGCGTTCTGTGGATAACAGTTTTAGGAATTTCTTTCAGTAGTACAATGGATGGCTACCATTATCACATAGTTTGCAGCTGTTGCTCGATGTTGTAATAGAAGACACAACTTTGTTAGACAGTTGTGGCAATGCAGCCTTATCCTTAAGTCCAATAGCTTCCAATGTATGAAACTGTCTTTCCAAAAACAGCAGGAAATCATCCACCTTTTGTAACTCTTTTGGGTTCGTCAAAGATTGTTCAAATCTCATGTGTGTTGCTTGATCTAGTTTCTTTAGTAGCAAATGGAAAAGGATCGGATCCCAAGCTTTTGTATCAACCCCTAAGTTGTCTAAGGCCATGATGCATTCACGTTTTGTGTCGTGTAAATTCTTCATTGTTGCAGCAGTTGAGGTTCCTGATGGCTGATTCACTAACTTTTCGATTAGCGTAGTCACTATTACCCTTCTGTTGTTGTACCGTTCTTGCAATAACGTCCAAGCAGCTACATAGTTGTTTTCTGTTGACGAAAAATGATTGATTAGCTTTGCAGCTTCTCTTGTAACGTTGGCCTTTAGGTACCACATTTTTTGCACTGCTGATATTGGTTGTTTGTCGATCATTTGGGAAAATAGATCGGAGAATTGTTGCCACTTTAGGTAATCGCCATTAAACTGTGGGAGAGTTACCTTTGGGAGATGCACTGTACTTTGCATTGTTTGATCTTCTCTCATGGTTGGAGCAGCGAATCTATTGCTTTGATATTGATCTGCTCTGATAGAGAGCTCTACTAATTGTTATTGTACCATTTCATCCAGTTGGTCCAGTTTGTCCAGTTGGTCCAGTTGGTCGAAGCCTGCCACTGCAGGATCTTCAAAGTGCTCCCAAAGTTCGTCGTACACCAATTCTATTTGAGTCCAAAGATGATTTATGTTGTTTAGTTTAATTTGGTAAAACTGCACTGGCTGGTTTTCTTGGACTGCTTGTATGTTTGCTTGTTCGAGTATTCGCCTCAATGTGACCATTCGAGAAGTCATCTTTCTAACCAGTCCGTGTTGGATGGAAGCTTCCGATGATGCTCTTAAGATTGGTGTCTTTTCTGCCACATGTTGAGTAGTTTCTGTCTTCACGGTCAATGGTCCTGGTGCGATGTTCTATTGAGGAGCTATGTTTGGTATATTTTCCATTTTTTCTTCTGCCTTGAAACGAGTGGCTCCTGCTTGGAAGATTTCTCGATAGTTGGTAACTAGACTGCTGATTTTAACGTAGTACCCTGATATGAAATAGTCTTGCTGCATTGGCTGATCCGTTATTATACATAACTTTCCATCTGTTGCTTCAAAATCGTCCCAACATTGTTCCAACCGTCGTAACCGCTCGTTGTAGTAGGCTGACGTTGACTTCCGCTCTGCCGGGTCCTTTTTGAAATTCTTGATGATCCGTGAGATCTCTTCCCCGAGATTCTTCTGATGATCTACTAGCTCTGATGTCGATGTCATCTCCTTTTTTTTATTTTGAATTTTTCCAGTACTTGAACCAGAAAATTACGTTGAATTGAATTCTAGTCAGAGTTTGTTTAATTCATGAAGATATTCTAGCACATAAACTAGGATATCTCGTGACACTAGGATAATGCGTGAAGATATTCTAGCATATAAACTAGGATATCTCGCCGGGGCCTCCAAAAATGTTACTTTGGCTAAATTTCCAGTACTTGAACTGGGAATTTATTTTGTAATAGTTCCTAAATCTGGGTTTCTAGTACATGACCTAGAAATACCCGCCGCTAAATAAGAACAGGTTTGGTCTTTGGTTTTCTGACTTCAACTGACTGTTTATTAAATTAGAATGATATTATTTATAATGATAAACAATAATACAATTAAACGCATACAATCTTAATAATATATCAATAGTTAATAATACATAAATATCAATAACATATATTCGTGTCAATATATAAATGTATACATAAAATATAAGATCAAAATCAAAATATAAATATGTGTATTAATGTAATAAAAAAAACTGCATTTAATGCAATAACGCAGACATAGCATATTTGTGAAGTTAAATTAAAATAAAATCAACAGACGGAAATTCGCCAAAACAAAGGTGTAGAATTTCTGTACACATTTCTTAACCTTGAGTCGAGCAAGTGTAGTGAACGTTATTTTTTATTAGAATTACTATGTCAGCGTTATTGACGAATGCATTAAAATATTGCTGGTTGACAACTGCAACATGACGTGCAGCAACAGTTTGTTTTGCTAAAAGTACGTAAATTTTCATGAATTGTTATTCTTGCTCCACTTGTAATTACTAGTTGCTGTTTAAATTGATTTAGAGGTTTTAGTGTTTCTTTTATGTGATTATTATCACTACTTTCCGCTGAATGTTGAGTCGAGTGAATTGATGATGATGATTCATCAGTTAAATAATTTAAATGTTGTCTCGATAATGCGTCCGCAACTACATTTGTTAAACCTATCTTGTAAATTATTTTTGGTGCAAACTTTTCTATAAATGCGTGCCATCTTTTCATTTTTGCGTTTGGATTTCTAAGTGAGACTGCGAATGTCAAACGTTGATGGTCTGTATGAATTTCTAAGTTTGTTGTACCGTAAAGGAAATTTCTTAAAGTTTTTTATGCCCATACTTTAGCGTATAATTCTTTTTCGTTTGTGGCGTATCTTTGTTCCGTTTCATTTAATGTTTTAGAAATGAAAATTATTGGTTTTTTATCTTGAGATAAAACTGCACCTATTGTTATATTTGAAGCTATCGTTAAGACGATTTTTTCTCATAATCTGGTTGATATAATTCTATTTGAGCTTTAAATGAATTTTTCAATTTTCGTATACTTGTATTCCTTCATGGTCTTTATGTTTTTCGATTGATATTGAGAAACCTTTCCATTTTCTCCTGATATCTTATAATCTTTTATGAATTTTCTGTAATAACCAGATAATCCTAGAAATCTTCTTAATTGTCTTAGTGTTTTCGGTATTGGATAATTAGAAATTGTTTCAATTTTCTTGGGGTCTGTCTTGATTATATTGTAGGCTACTTTATAATACAAAAATTCTATTTCTGATTTAAAAAATATTGATTTTTCTAGTGATATTTTCATATGAGCTTCACGTAATGTTTCTATTATTATATTCAAATGTTTTTTATGCTCTTCGATATTATTTGAAAAAATTATAATGTCATCGATATATATGACAGAATTTTCCTACATAATTTGTTAGCAATGGACGATACATTGCTCTTTGAAATATGCTTGGAGCGTTTTAAGTCCGAAGGGCATTCTAACGTATTCCTTTTTTTCCGTTATTAACCAAAAATGCTGTGTTCTCTATATCTCATTCTTTCATTAAAATTTGATGAAAAATTGATTCTAAATCTATGGTTGAGAATATTTTAGCTTTCCCTAAATTTGCTAATATAACATTGACATCTGGTATTGGGTACCCATCTGATATTGTATGTTCGTTGATTTTTTTATAATCTATCACCATTCTGAATTTGGGTGATCCATCTTCATTTATACATTTTTTCGGTACTACCCATATTGGCGAATTATAAGGACTTTTACTTGGCCTTATAATGGTTTCTTATAACATTTTGCTTACTTCTTTATTTACAAAGCTGTTTACTGATAGTGGGTAAGGGTATTGCTTACTCCAAATTGCATTTTCTGTTGTCATTCTAATTTCAGCTCGAACATCAGTTTAGAATGGCAAATTCATATTTATTTTTTCGTGCGAATTTCTTATTCTTTCAATAGTTTCTTTTCTAAAGTTTTCATAGCTTTCTTCTTATATTTTATTTAGTGTATTTTCATTTGTATTTACACTTGGCGTTGTAAAACTTGTTTGTTTCACATATTTTACTTTTTTATTTTTTTCTTTAATGTCGGTAGTATCGTCGACTGGCGTTGTAAAACTAATTTGTTTCACATTAGTATTTTTTGGCGTTGTAGAGTCTTTTTGTTCCACATTATCTTTGTTTATTTTGTCGGTATAAACTTCGACTGGCATTGTGGAAACTTTTTGTTCCACACTTGTATTGTTTTCTTTAACTTCTTCGTTATCTAGATATTTTATGTCATATTTTAAACCTTTGTGTATTGAATGTGATGTGTTAAAATTTAAAAGTATATTGTTCTTTTTTATAAAATTAATGCCTATTAAAAGATCTAAATTATCGATTATATTAAATCTCTGCTTATCATTGAATAATGTTAAATCAGAGTAATGGGTTATAGTCGTATACCCGTTTATAGTTTTTACGCGCTTTTGTATTGGTAATTCGAATTTTGTTAATAGTAAATTAGGCCTACAATAGCTGTGTTTTTTACCAAACGAGTTGTAAAAAAACGCTCGCTTATCATATGTATACTCGCTTAAATAACACAGGAAACTGTTACTCGCTTAAAAGTTTGCCGACCAAACGAAAAAAAATGCTTCCAAGTTATGTTTCAATAATTGTATAAATTTCCTACAAAGGTGACAACTATATCTGATTGATAGTCAATAGTGATGTATGAAATGAAATTTTTTTGTACCAAATACTTTTCACGAAATACTCATAATTTGCTTTAGATCAATATTTCAATAAAAAATACATAATAATTTAACAGGTAAGATAAACAAAATTTATCAAATATACTCATTATGTAAAACTATGTTGTTTGCTTAAGCTTTTAGCACTGAAATCTTTTGAGTATCGGGTTTGTTTTCAGAACCGAGTCTCCAATGCTTAAAATCTGAAAACTTATGCTTCACTAATTGTCAAAACTTTGATATATAAAATAAATTTGTCAAAAATTGTTTACAAAAATTTGATCAGAACATAAACAACGTTTTTGACTTTTCAGAAAATGCTTCCAAGTTTTAAAAAAATTCTTAAGCGAGTAAGCAGTCGTTTTTTGACTACTCGCTTGGTAAAAAACACAGCTAATAACAACTTGTGGCTCCTGTGTCTATGAGGATCTTCATTGGTTTTCCTGATTGAATGCTTGACCCGAAGATATAGGGCAAGACGTTTCTTCTCCTAAAAAAGCGTTCTCATTCATATTATTTATTCTTTGCATCTTGTTTGGTTGTTGTATACTTTCATTACTTCTTTTCTGTGATTGGTTATTATTGAAATTACCTCTGTTAATATACCTTAAATTATATCTATTGAAATAATTATATCGATTAGAATTATTCGGCCTATTTTCAATTCTTATGGAAGAATCGACTTCCATTGGTACTGGTTTCTGTTCTTGATTTCTTGGATGCAATTTATACATTCGATCAGTAGTACTCTGATTTTGATTATATATCTAGCATGCCATGGTGACCATTCTATTACATTATTTCTTAACATTTTAGTATTATTATAGTTATTTCTTGGGAATCTTAAGTTATTGTTATGTGTATTAGGTGATGAGCTTCTGCCAAATTGAAGGGCAAAGTTTGCTCTTAAATTATTAGCTTCTAGTTCTTGAGCAAGAGCAAGTGCAAAGCTTTAGCAAGTGCGTTCGGTAAATCTTCAGGACATAAAGAAAATAAAATGTTTGAGAGATTGCCATTGAGTCCGGTTATGAATATTCGTAAAGCGTTTTGTCTATATTTTAGATTCAATTCATTAGTTATTGGATTATTGGATCCGTACGTCATTATTGTCTTGTTAATTAGTAAAGTTAATTTTTTGTTGACTATATTGTAATAGTCTAATACTCGTATAGTTAAATTTTCTTGCTCTTTTAAAGAGTTCTAGCTCAATTATATGTTTTGGTCTTTTGTCTGCGTATGCAAAGTCAAGTCTACTTATTATTGCATCGTAGTTTAAAACTGTCCCGTGATTTGTTAATGTGTTATTTGCTTCGCCTATAATTTTATTTCTAAGAATTGTTAAAGCCGCTAAAAATCTTCTACTTCCCCTTTGATAAAGAAGCATTGAATTATTGGCTGCTTCTCGCCAACTTACATATGAGTTTTTTCCGTCAAATTCTGGTAGTGACATAAATACCTCCAAAGATTCATTACAAATTATAGTTGGGTCTTTTTCTTCATTTTTATATTCTGTTACAATACTCGTTCAAGTAAGATTACTAAGCTGTACTCTCAGTACCTCAATTTCTGCTCTTAAATTTGCTGTGTTAGCAACTATTTGTCTTGAAATTAATTCTGATTCGTCAGGCATTTTATATTGGTTATTTTTAATTCTTTTACTTTTCAATTAAATCTTCCAGTTTTAATTATATTATGATTTGATAAAATTTTATTTTAACTTAAAACTATTTGAAACTTTTCTCTTACTTTTGAAGATAATTGTTTGCTTAATACAGGTGGACGATGACTTCTTTGGTTTCGGATGTCTTCTCTTCGTTCACTTCTTTTCGGTGGCTCAAGCTTTTTCACCGCTGTATTTTAAGTTGGTCCCAGGATTAACAGTTAATACCTTTTTCCTTTATCGATCTGGTTTAAAATTTTACAGGATATTTGATTTGTCAATTCTTTCTCCTTTTTTCTTTCCAGATTTTATTTTTTTTTCCTTTCTGAATCTTCTTTTATATAATTTCAGGCTGTCAATTCCTCTCGGATATTCTTATTTGATTAAGACTTCTTTCGAACTTTTCGAGATATTCGTATCTCGTAGTTTTTTATTGCAAAAATTATTGCATTTATTAATTTTTTTTGCCGTTAGTACTCGATGTTACTGTTTAAGCATTTGTTTGCTTTTCCTGGCAGGATCGCCAATTATTTTTACATGCAATAACAAAAGAGTTCAGCTACTACAGCTTTTTCGCACTTTCTCAGCATTAACTCATTTGAAGCCACAATCCAAAGCATCAAAAATTTTTAATGAATAAGAATCCAGTGGCTCAAAACAAGGTTAATGTGGAAAAAATTTGTTTGTGGGACAACACAGGACGTAACTACTAACCATGCACAAATAGATCTAATTACAGAATAGCTTTTAATCTACTTTTGAGTTGACCTTTTGACAAGTTAACATCAAAAACGCTACAGTTGTTAACAAAGGTACTCATGCGGTTTAAAGGAGCAGTTAACATATAGTTCGTTCTACTAAAAGGTAAATAAATTTAAGTGTTAGCGTTTCTACTGTTTTTACGGTTAGAGTTAAAATTAATGAGAGAAAGAATTTCCCGAGAATCGAAATCACCGGTCATGAGTTGGTGTAAATATATGATATCTGCGGACCTCCTTCGCTCACTTAGTGACTACATTCTTAATAGTTTTAAACGATCCTCATAAGGAGGAAGGTTTAAAATATCAGTTCCACTTAAGCCCCTCAGAGCAAACCGAACAAAACGTTTTTGGATCCTCTCAATTCGTTCAACATGTACATTATAATTTGGGGACCAGACTTGACTTGCGTACTCCAAGTGAGGACGCACAATTGCATAATACAACGTTGTAGTTGTAATCATGCTATTGAATTCTTTGGCCCAGCGTTTTATAAATCCAAGCATTGAAGACTCTTTTTACATATATTATCAATATGAATGTTGAACGATAACTTAGGATTCATGCATACACCAAGGTCTTTGACCACCTCTACACGACTTAAATCAGTATCTTTTATATTGTAACCAAATAATAAATATCTTTATTATTTGATTACAATATAAATAGATACTAAATAGATACTAAATATCTTCAGTATCTTTTATATTGTAATCAAATAATAAATTATTCCTTTTTCGCGAAAAGGTCATAGTTTGGCATTTACTAGGATTGAGAAACATATTATTTTTAGAACACCAAACTTCAAAGGATTTCAGATCAGCGTGGAGTAGGTTAGAATCATCTTTAGCATTTATTTTTCTGTATATTTTCATATCGTCTGCATAAATCAGCAGACGAGAGTGTTCAATGACGTGTGTGACGTCATTAATTGCTAAAATAAACAGAAGTGGACCAAGGTGGCTACCTTGAAGAACACCTGATTCCGCAATAAATTCTGAGGAAAATTTATTGCAAAAAAATTATATTTTTTTGTTCATATTATTTAAAAAAAATCTTTATTTCAACTTTAACTTATTAACATTTATATAACTTATAATTTAACTGTTCACTTATAACTCCTTGATAACTCACTTAGTGACTTAAAGACTGACTGATAACTTCCCTGCAAACATTTGGAAGACGATTGGAAGATTAGAAGATTTGGCGACGCGCTAGCAATTCGCCTAAGGGTTCTTTGGAAGATTGATCGCTTTTCGATCGCCGGAGCGATGAATACGCGATTCTCAAAAAATTTAAAAATCTTCCTTCGCTCATTCCAGCGATCGTTGGAAGATGGATCGCTTTTCGATCGCCCAAGCAATGAATGCGCGATTGACAAAAAATGTTCAAAATCTTCCTTCGCTCATTCCGGCGATCGTTGAAAGATTGCTTTTTAAAAAGCTTTTCAAAATCTATCATTGTTATATGAAGCAGGCTCTGAAAAATCGTTTAAATCAATCAAAAAATTTAACTTTTAAAAAATTTCATGAAACTGGGATAAAACAATGTCTGAAGAGCCCGCTAGTTCAAACATGCAACAACTTGTAACATTCAACAACGATGCTCTGCAACAATTAAAAACCCCTTCTGCCATTCGTTGTCGAATCGCTTAAGACTCCTTTCAGCGAATCGTTCGGGACTCTTCCTGGCGAATCGCCTAAGACTCTTCTCGGCGATTCGTTGGCGAATCTTCCAGGCGAATCGCTTAAGACTCCTCTTGGCGATTCGCCGGCGAATCTTCCCGGCGAATCGCTTTTATGGCCTAAGCTGCTTACATTCGGCGATTCCCGGAAGACTCTCAGAAGAGCTCGCCGGCGATCGTTTCATCTTCCAAGCGATTCGCTGGAGATTCTCAGACGATTAAAAATGTTTGCAGGGTTAATGCCTTCTACATTGAATTGAACTGCCTTTTATACTCTAATTTCTTATGTATAATTTGGACTTTGGCTAATTAATGTTCTTCAAGAATCATACGATAATTACATTTGACTCCTTTTCAAGTCTTTCGATTTTGTTACTTGAAATTGCATTTGATTCCTTGTTTATAGAAAATGCAATTGATTCTGTTCTCACAGAAAGAAGACACTGTAAATTAATTATATCAACGTTAGCTTATTTTGGGAACAGATATTATCAAAGATAATATCAAAGATATTGCATGCTTACAGCATTAGTGATTGAGCGGGTTCAACGTATGCATGCTCTGGTATGACATCGCTGTGTTAAATGGAAATGAGCTTGCATTTATGATGGCATGCATGCAAAGCTTCAAACGTATGCATACATCATTAATGCTGTGTGCATGAATGTACTTACTGGGAAATTGTTTGATATCTATATAGCTTGATATAGAAACAAAAAAACAATGCCACAAGCAGTTTATATAATATAGATTTAACTACTACTTCAGTTCGATTTTTTTTCAATAATTAACTTTTAAATATATTTTTTTATTAAGGTAATTAATCAATAAATATTATTTACATTATTCATTTAAATAGCTCTACATTGGTGGTTGGAAGAAGCCAAACACTTAGATTTTGAATCTCAAACGAATGCCTGTCTTTACGTTGGTCATCTACTTATTCCATTCTTAATTAATGTATTAAAAGCGGAACATAAAACAAAAAAAAAAACAGATCAATATAAGGACCCAGCATCCTCATCGTCCAGTCATAAAAGTGCTATTCCGGTTCCTATACAGCTATCAAGTACATCGTCCGAATCGAACACTACTGGATTCGCAGAACCTTCAAATAATATGAGATACGTTGGTAACGAACCATCGGATTATAGAATTCAAGGTAATAATGAACTTGCAATTGCATACATTTTATTAAAAAATGCCAAGAATAAGACCATTTCTTCCACCATTTTACAATAAAATTAGCCGTTAAATAAGTAAATTTAATAACGGCAGTCATTACTATAAAAATTGCATCCAAAGAAGTTGCATCTTTTAGTTCTGTTACATCCAACTCTTCCTATATAGGGACCCTTCGGCCGCTGCGCAGTTATTATCACGTAATGCCACCTTGTACCTTTTAAAAAAACATATTTTTGCGTAATTTTTATTTTTTACTCAAATGAACTATCATAGTATTGGCAACATACTGTGAACATTTCAATGAAATCTACCGAGTAGTTTACTAGTTCCATATGCACACCTACCATAATCAGGGACCGAAAATAACTGTTATTTTGAAAATTGTGAAGGAAGAAAATCATTATGTTAAAGGCACTGGAGAAGAATGTCACATATACTAAATTGATCCTTGTTTCATTTGCTCTTCAAAAATATCATTTTATATTAGTTTCATTTGCTGATTTTTATTTTTTTTTGTTTTGTATTAAAACTCATAAAATAACTGTCATTGTTAAGTTTTATGTTTTCGCTCATAAATAACACTTATTTTTTGAGTTTAATTTTCTTATTCTGAAAATTTAACTTATGTTTGAGTAATATTGTTTCACTCTGAAATAAAACTTATTTGTTGAGTTTTATTTTTTACTTATAAAATAAAACTCATTTTTGAGTTTTATTGTTTCACTCTGAAATATTATTATTATTATTATCAATATTCGGAATTAGTACAGTAAGATTCATAAATATCTTTAAGCGTACAACATGTTTTTATACATATATAATCAACACTTAACAAAAAAATATGAAAGTATTAAAGAAATGGGATAAGATAAATAAACAACAGAAAAATAAAAGGCATAAGAATGCAATAATAATAAACTATAAAATAAAACTTATTTTTTGAGTTTTATTTTTTTGTTAGAAAATAAAACTTATTTTTGAGTTTTATTTCATAATTAATTAATTAATAATCAAATGTCGAAATAATTGTCCGATTAGCACCACATACGAACAGCAGCCATTCTCGTCGGTACAAGCATCATAAGAATAAGTAGCTTAAAAAACAAGGGAGCTGGAGGTTTTTATTTTTGGATGCTACAGATCCGTTTTTTGTAAAGACTCTCTTCTCTTCTACCTTCTTCTCTTCTACCTTAGAATTCTATTCTTAGAATTCTATAATGGTATTAATTATTAACATATGTCCGTTTTAAAAATTTTTTGATAATAACCAGCATTGTTCTTTTATTATTATTATTTTACTTTGACATTACATACAAAAACAACGACAACAACAACAAATTTTTAAATAGAGTTAAATATTTTATCTATTCAATAAAACCGTTAGTCGGTATCTGTTAAAGTTTTCGTGTAATTCAGATTTAAGCGAAGCATTAAATTTTTAGGTACCAAGTTAAAGTATGCAATGCACTTAACTTGTTGAAATCTGGCTGAGCTTTTTGCAATGTTTTAGTTTGATAGATTTCTGAATATGAAAAATATTCGTTTTATACTTGTTTTACACTTCCAATTCCTTACTCGAACCCAACACTATTATTTAAGGAAACCACAGTTATTTGCCGTTACTATTTTATTTACAATTTAAACATTATATAAAGAACTTTTACAATATTGACAGCTTAGGGTTAACAAAATCTTCTTTTGCCACGTTTTTGCTTTCTTCTGACGCACTTCTATTCCCAATTCCCTAATACTTAAGATATCTTAAAGTCAAAAACTATACAAAGATAAGTTAACCAAAATTATTAATTACATACTTAGCAAAGTTTGAAAAATTAAACTTTCCAATACGATTAATTTTACAAGTAATAATGTGTGCACGAGTTGTTTCGTTCGCAAACTTTCGGATCATATGTGGAATTCATGGAACAAAATACGGGACCTTACATTTTTATTACAGCCTCGAACTTATTTTTACCATCTCGCTTATTCTACATTTAATTATAAAGAGGCAAGAAAAAGATTGATCGAATTTCGACCCCAGGAGATACTTTTTTATATTAATATGGAGAAAATCACCAGAGTTTGGCTTTATAGCGAAATTTTAAGTACTGTACAATTCATTATAACATTAAGAGAAAAAAAACTTCACATTCGCCTTGTGATTGGATTTTTCAAATGTTGCTTTATTTAAGCATTGCCAACTACTTCAAAAAATGTATCTTAAGATATGTTTACATTGTACTTTTTCATCTTCTTCTCTTAATTTTTTGTGTACAGGTAATTTTAAAATGTAAGGAAGCTTGAACAAAAATTTTATACAAGTTCTTAAAAATAAAAAAACGGGACTTCTTCGGGACAAATTGGTAAATACGGGACTCTCTCACGTCCCGTATTAAAAAAAAATTCACCGGTACACTTTGCTAAAATACGGGACTGTCCCGGGTACACTAGACCGTACCACCTCCTATGCAAAAAAAAAAGTGCGCCGTAAACCAGCGAATATGACGCATTTGTGCAAGACAATAACGAAAAAAATTTTTTTTTTTGTTTTGACCGAACGTAGGGGTCGCGCATTGACATATTTCTTCATATCTCTGGTGTTTACAGTCGGATTTTAAAGTTTGGTACAACAATGTTTTTGTCTCAAGAAGAGCAATATGACCCCTTTAGAAGTCATTGACCTCAGGTGTACTGTTCTAGAACTTACCCTCCAGATCTCAGTTCCTACCATCCTAATGAACCATCTTCATATCAAAAAAATAAAGCTCTTAAAATATCATTAATCTTTTGCCCAGGAAGTATATCGAAATTTCTAGCAGAACTATTTTTAAAAAATTTTTGAAAATTTTTTTGCCGAACGTAGGGCTCCCTTTTTTCATTTTCATCATATCTTCGGTATCACTGGTTTACAGCCAATATGTACTTTGAATGCCACTATTCTTTTCTCATGTAAAATCGGTCGCTAATTCCGAAAAAAATTTTTTTTTTTCTGTCACTCCGTTTTCGAGATATTGCCCACTGTAGGGTTTTCAACGAAAAAAAAAGTTGGTTCCACTTAATTGCATATATCTCCAGAACCAACAACAGTAATCAAACAAATGATATATCAAATAAAAGCTAATAAAATTTCTTACAAACAATGCAAACATCATTTTTTGGTAGAGCTTTTAGTTTTGGCGGAATAAATTCAAATATCGGGGATTTTTTTTATTTTTCAGAAAAATTTCCAAAAAAAGACAAAATAGTTGAAAATTTCGTTAAGAAATCAAGATATTTTGTTTCTTTTGATATTTTTTATTAAAAGCCTTTATTTTTCCAAAAAAAATAAGCTATTGTTGAAGAAAATCTATTGAGAAATGAAAAAGTTTTGTTCAATGGAACGAAATCACCCAAATTGTGTGATTATCAATTTATGCATTTTGACTTATTTTATTGCCATAAAAAAAAAATGAGAATTAAAGGTTGTTGTAATAAAATCATATATTCTTAATTTTTATTGTTCTTTTAATAATTTACATTATTCGTCGCCCATCATTCCTTTGTCCCAAAATCCTTGGTACCGATTCTCAATTACTTTCATCTGTTGGTGGAATCTTTCCCCATGTTCGTCGCTCTCGTCACCGAGATTCTTCGCTTTCTTTGTCTAACGCCTTAACAGTGTTTTTCATAAGTCCAAGTTTGATGTGCAACGGTGGGAGAATTATGTTTTCCTTTTTGACGAGTGGAACGTTTTTGACGTTGCTCTCTCCAACTTTCGACTCAATTCTTTCTGGCCAGTCCTTATTGTAATAGTGGTGTTCACGTGCTCAACTATCCCACTTGCATAGAAAACAGCAGTACTTTGTGTAGTCACTCTGTAAACCACAAAGCATACCAACGACTTTGAGATCAGAACATATTTTCCAGTCGTGTTGTTCATATTTAATACATGTCAATAGCTTCGCCATTGTTTAGTACGTTTCCTTTGTGTTGACTGCATGTGCGATCGGAATCGATGGCTTTTTGTTTCCTATATGATGTAATACCGCCTTCAAGCTCACTTTGCTGTCATCAATAAAAAAACGCCACTCTTTGGGAATGTACGGCTGACCAAAGGTATTAAATAAGCCAGGAATGTCTACGCAATAGCAGATATTGTCATTCTTAGTAATGTGTATAGCAAACGGTTTTTCACGATTTCTGTAGTATGTCACCTTAACATCGGGTCTCAAAAAGTTGAATTGTTGCAAACGAGAACCATGCAATTCCGATTTTTCCTTTGACAGTTCCAAATCTCTTATCCAATCATTCAGCTGCGCTTGCGATAAAAGGTGAGTTGTGTTTTCAGTTGTAATAGTACTACCACCTGTGGTTCCTTCCGACTCCATTGAATCTACGGATTTTTGATTGTTTTCGCGTGTTGAATCGGGACAAGTAGGATATGGAACATCGTCAGAATGAGATACTGGCAATGAAACATTCGGGACAGTGGCGTATATCACTCGTTTGTGTTTTCCAACACCAGTCACTTTGGCCAGACAAAAATAGCAATCGTTTAGATGGCAAAACGGTTGTCTTCAGATCATCGGAACATCGAATTTCATGTATCGTTTTTTACCCGAGCTCCATTCAGACAATATTAATTTGCACGATTGACACAAAATACTTGGCGTTCATGATTTACCAATGTTCTTAGCCGCAATACCAAAATAATGAAGATATGACATTTGCATTAAATTCGTAAAATTGACTCGTTTCTTTTCGAAAGTAAATTCACCGGACACGTAGCAGAATATATCTGGGTAGTTTTTACACTGGAATTCTCGCAGTCTTTTACTCATTTTATTTTGAAGTATATCTTATTTTTTATTTTTTCCTTTCGTTACAAATTGTGCGTCCGTTTGTTTGCCACGTTTTTTAGTATAATGCATGAATGTTTTTGCTTTTATGCATCTCGAAAGTGCTGCAGGTACAATAAAGGTAGGTAGGTCCACCGCCGAGTAGGTCCACCTCAGAGCGCGACCGCCGAAACTGTCAAAAAAACACAAAATGAGTATTCACATGACATAATAAAAACAGGTAGGCTCTCTTTCTTATAGCCATAAGTGTCGAAATCAGACGTTTTGCTGTGACGGTTTCGACGGTTGCACTCTCAGTCGTGAGCCTACCTGTTTTTATTGTAGCGTGTTTGTTCTTATCTTTTCTTTCGCAAAACCCTTGACTTGATTCCTATGAACAATAAAAATGAAAAATAAAAAATTATAGTACAATAACCCCATTTATTTATATGACAATAAAATTTGTAAAAAAAACATAACTTGGGTGCTTTCGTTCCATTAAACACAACTTTTTCATTTCTCAATAGATTTTCTTCAACAATAAGAAATCAAAATAACAAAATATTTTGATTTCTTAACGAAATTTGCAACTATTTTGTCTTTTTTTGGAAATTTTTCTGAAAAATAAAAAAAATCCCCGATATTTGAATTAATTCCGCCAAAACTAACAGCTCGACCGAAAAATGATGTTGGCATTGTTTGTAAGAAATTTTATTAGCTTTTATTTGATATATCATTTGTTTGATTACTTTTGTTGGTTCAGGAGATATATGCAATTAAGTGGAACCAACTTTTTTTTTCGTTGAAAACCCTACAGTGGGCAATATCTCGAAAACGGAGTGACAGAAAAAACAAAAATTTTTTTTCGGAATTAGCGGCCGATTTTACATGAGAAAATGAAAGTGGCATTAAGAGTACAAACAACTTTTCGTTATTTGTAAACCAGTGTATTAAAAGTCTGTTTATATTGATTGACATATCGATGTTTTTGTTTAAAAGAGACCAATTATTTTTATTCCAAAATAAAAAAAAATATTCCTACAAGTCCTTGGAAAGCCTCGAATTGATTTTGAGGAACTTTAAAGCTCGTAAAAGAATAAAAAATTATGCCAATGCTAACAGAGGTATCAACACTATTTTTGTTGTGATTTTCTAAATATACAATGTATAATTATTTTCACAGCCACATTGAAAATAGCAATTTCAAACACTGGCTATTGCAATTCGTTTTTCCCCGTGAAAAAACAGTTGAAAATTGTGTCTTTATAATATTTATTTCAAACGAGAGTTTTATAGAGTTTTGATCATTTTCAATAAAAATCGAACAAAAAACATTTAAAAAAAAAATGTCTTTTATTGCGAGTGACTTAAATAATACCAAATTTCCAACGGAGTATGATGTTATAAATTTTTTATTGTACATTTAGAAAATCACAATAAAAATAGTGTTGAAACCTCTTTTAGAGCTCTTTACGAGCTTTAAAGTTCCTCAAAATCAATTAAAGACCTTCCAAGGACTTGTAGGAATATTTTTTGTTTGTTTTGGAATAAAAATAATTGGTCTCTTTTAAACAAAAACATCGATATGTCATTCAATATGATAAGACTTTTAATACCGAAGATATGATGAAAATGAAAAAAAAGCGGAGCCCTACGTTCGGCAAAAAAATTTTCAAAAATTTTTTAAAAATAGTTCCGCTAGAAATTTCGATATACTTCCTGCGCAAAAGATTAATTATATTTTAAGAGCTTAATTCTTTTGATACAAGGATGGCGCATTAGGATGGTAGGAACTGAGATCTGGAGGGTAAGTACTAGAACGGTACACCTGAGGTCAATGACTTCTAAAGAGGTCATATTGATCTTCTTGAGACAAAAACATTGTTGTACCAAACTTTAAAATCCGACTGTTAACACCAGAATTATGAAGAAATATGTCAATGCGCGACCCCTACGTTCGGTAACGAAAAAAAAAAAAATTTTTTTCATAATTGTCTTGCACAAATGCGTCATATTCGCTGGTTTACGGCGCACTTTTTTTTTTGAGGTACGGTCTAGGGTACACGGAAGGAAATAATTTACTATTATTAAGAAGAAAAAAAGCTGAACTGAATTATACTAGCGGCAAGTAGAATTTCACTTAATTTAAGTGGAAAGAAGAAATTGACTATCTTGCAACAAGTAAATAATTTTCTCAGTTATCAAAACAAAAATTCCAGTTGAAATATACGTAATCTGAGTAAATATTTCCTTAAGGAAAGTAATTATTTGCTATTTTTAAGAAGAAAATAGCTCACCTGAATTCTACTAGCATCAAGTGGAGTTGCACTTAATTTTAGTGGAAAGAAGAAATTTTACTTTCTTGGAACAAGAAAATTATTTGCTGATTTTTCAAAAAATATTCCAGTTAAAATATACGTAATCTTAGAACATATTTCCTCTTTGCCAATTCGAGGCCGTTTAGCTGTACAAACACTTGTTTAAGTACGAGATGCATGTTCATGCTCACTCGCTTCCTCTCAAGTGATTTTTGGTGCGACGCAGCAAATCATGTTTTTTTAATTTCTTCTTTCATATTCCTTACCTCCTGCTTTGTTCTGCTTGTTTCTTTGTTCTTTTTTCTTTTGTTTCTTGCTTTGTGTATGCGGTTATTTGAATTCCAGCGTCAATTTGATCGGCAACTCGAAACATAAGGTTGTAAAATTTTAGTGTCCAAGTTTAATTTTTTATAAATGGCAATTAAATTGTTGCAGGAGTGGCAGATGCCTACATACATAATAGAAAGATTTGAAGGTAAGTAAGTACTTTATTTACAAAAAAATATGACTTAGTTCCAAATGTGTTTTTTCAAAGCATCAGTTTTCTTTAAATTGATGCATGATAGATTCACCAAAACTGCTCACCTAAAGCGTGCCTAATTATAAGAATCGAGTTGCACAGTTTTGGTGAATCTAGTTAGCATCAATTTAAAGAAAACTGATGCTTTGAAAAAACACTTTCGGAACTCAGCCTTTATTAACGGGTGATGACAAAAAAATAAGACTTATTTCAAACTACTCTAATTTGAAATCTATCACATCAAATAAGTAGGCGCTAATTTTTATTATTGCCATGGGTTCCTAAATTATTAGGAATTTCGTTGCTGAGAACTAGATACAGTTTTCATTAAAATGTCGTCGAAGCAACATAACCTCCGTGAGCGCGTTGTACAATTTTATAAAAGCAATGAAAAGCTTGGCAAAATATTTACGGTGAGTCATTTTAAAGACGAAGGTGTGCCAAAATCTACTTTATTCAGAATTCTGAAGAATATGCAAGTAAAAAGAAAATCTGGAAGTGGAAGGATTCCAAAAATAATGACTAAAAAGGCTCTATCTAAGCTTAAACGCAAATTTAGCAATTCGGACAGTATAAGTCAACGTGACGCAGCTGCTGAGATGAAATGCGATCAAAGTTATATCTGCAAAACATTGAAAAAACTTCAGATTAAATGTCGAAAAAAAATCAGATCGCCAGAGTACACCATTGTGCAAATATGCTCCATTAAATCACAATGCCGATGGATGCTTCGAAATTATGGAAAAAAATCATACGTTTTGGACGATGAAAGTTATTTCCCGCTAAGCAAATCTCAAGTGCCTGGAAATTATCGATTTTACTCAAATGACGTTTCTAATTGAATTCAAATGTGAAATTAAAGTTCAAGCATAAATTTGAACCAAAGGTTATGCTTTACATTGCAATGTCAGAAAAAGGAATTTCAAAGCCTTGGTTCAAACCAAGTAAACTTGCAGTTAACCAAGAAGTATACAAGAAAGAATGTTTGACCAAAATTTTGATTCCTTTTCTGAAAGAGCATCACTCTGATGGCAATTATGTCTTCTGGCCCGACAAGGCATCATCACATTACGCCGTAAAGACGCAGGATTTCTTAAATAAGTGAAAAGTGAATTTTGTACCAAAAGAGCGAAATCCCCAGGCTTCAGAAAATTCACACACCTTCACTCACGATCTTTTTCTTAAAGCACACAACACACAATTTTATTTGCATTTCATTTTTGTGTGTAACCGAGTTGGCGTGCTGTCGAAAATTCTTCATGTATTCTTTTGAAACTTGCTTGCGCTTCACGTACACAAAGTAAGATCGAACTCAACGGTTTGATGTGATCCCATCTCAAACATGTGTTGGCTTTAAAATCTTCGTGTTGTTCACCAACATTCGTTGTTGTCAGGTCTTCATGAAGACAAGAATGAATACGCATTTTTTAAACACGACTTGTTCGTGTTGGAAAACGCTGGCGGTCGTGAAGAGAAAAAAGAATGTAATTTGCTTGTATTTTTACCACTATTTATGAATTATTTAACGCCTGCAATGCTTCGCACATCCGACCATGCAACAGTACAAAAAGTATATGTTTTTGTCACAATCAACTCAACAAAGTGATCGATTTATGCATAGAAACTCATACGTCATTTCATTCATTTTTCTATTCACGACCGCCAGCAATTTCCAACACGAACAAGTCGTGTTTAAAAAATGTGTATTCATTTTTGCCTTCATGAAGACCTGACAACAATGAATGTTGGGAATGACACGAACATTTTAAATCCAACACATGTTTGAGATGAAATCACATCGAACCGTTGAGATCGATCTTAGTTTGTTCATGAATAATTTATGAAGGATGGTCGACAGCACGCCAACTAGGCCACACACACAAATGAAATGAAAATAAAATTGTGTGCTGTTTGCTTCAAACAGTGTTTATTTTCATTTTTGTTTGAGATTTTTGTTTCATGAGTGAAATTTTCTGAACCCTGGAAATCCCACAAACTTGCCTCAATGTCGTCCAATCGAAGATTTTTTTGGAAATTTAAGTTTGTTGGTATACAAAAACAATAAAAGAACAAAAAAAAGTCAAGAACTCGAAAGAAGAATTCGTGCAAATATTCGTAAAATGGACCAAACTGCTGTCCAACGGTCCTTCAGAGGTATCCCAACAAAGCTCCGACGTACGGCTGATCTAGGACCTTTTTCAACCATACATTAAATTTTTATTTATCTGCTGTAGCTTACAAATATATTTGTAATAAACTTTCTTCATGAAAATAAAGGAAACTTTTTTGTGACGTTTTTAAAAAGTCTAATTTTTTTGTCATCACCCGTTATAAAAAAAGTACAGCAACAACCACAGAAGCAGCGGAGCCCGACGTGCTTGCCTGTGTAGGGCTTATTTGCTTCTAGCTATGTGGTTGTTGTTGTTGTTGCTGTGGTTGTTTTTCATTTCGTTTGCCCAACAATCATGTGTTTATTTTTTAGAGCGACAATTTTGTAGTGAAGATGCACCAATACTTAACTAAAAAAGATTTGGACGAACTCTTCCAAAAAGACTTGGAGTCTAAAGTTAAATGCCGGCATTTTATTGTGAAGTTACGCAAAGAAAATGTAAATTTTCGTTTTTATATGCAGTTCGAACACAAATCCACAAGAAAGTTAAGGAATAATTTTACTTTAGAGCCCAGGCCCGAATATTTTTTTATTATTTTTATTAAATGTATTTGGAGCTCCTACGCCCAAAGAATATACAAAATTATCGGTCTCGGTTAGTTTAAGATATAAAATTCGTGACAGTTTTAAAAATCAGTGCAAACTTATCAGTGCTAAGTTATTAATGATTTGTAAAGAAAGAAATAAGCGCCGCAGTCAAAAAATTTGTATTAGAAATCGCCGCGATTTCCATTAGGTTACATTACCTTCCACACACGTGAACATTTGCACTGACTTTTCCAACTATTGCGAACTTTATCTCCTAAACTAATCGAGGCTGGAAAATTCTTCATTTCACCATTGAGCTAAAGAGCTCCAAATACATTAAATAAATATATGAAAAAAGTATTTGTTCCAGGGCTCTAAAGTAAAATTATGCCAAATTTAATAATTAATTATTTCAAAAGTGAATTTAAAACACATGTGAAAAGCCCAAAAAATAATACATATTCCAATTATCTTACCTGTCAAAAAAAATTAGAAGAAGATGCTTCCGTACCCACACGTCTTCGCAAAACAGAGGAAACATTAACCAAAATCCAGGGTAAATTAACTCAAACAATGCAGCAGTCCATAAAATCTGACACAGACTATGTGCGTTTATTTACGCATTAATGCAAACATACATATTTAAAGTTTTTAATTTTCAGAATTTGGAAGTATTTTTTAATTTTAATTTGCTTAAGTGTTTCATAAATGAAAACAATATGTCAAAAGTATAATTTGAAGCACCTTTTTCCCTTTTCTGTAAACTTAAGCATCATAAGTTATGGCGAAGCTGTTGAAGAAACAAATACTTAATACAAACGGGACATTTGCTTTTTGTAGATGGAAACCTTTTAGAAATAGTTGATTTTGTTAAATTTAATAACAAAGATACCTTTTTTATTCTTTTAAATATTGAAATGTCTCAATTTGATAATCATTATAAGTGTTACTTCGTATTTAATAAAACAAGTTCTTATAAACAGCTGAATATAAATCAAATAACAATGAAACCAGTTCAAAAACATTATATTTCTAATGATAAACTTATTTGTAAGCCTAGTATATTTTAAGTATCTCATGCAAATTGCATTTTATGTTATTTATAAATGGAAATAAAAATGGTTTTTCATTTTATTCTTGAAAGTTAATGGTCCCTTAAAATTTAATTTAGAATACTTTGGCTAGAATGTTAATTTTAATATCCCAGAAAATATTGGATAGATTTTGGAAGATTTTGGCTGGAATATTCATTTTGACATCCCAGAAAATTTCGCCTTGGTTTTAGAAGAATGATATCGACGAGAATGTTAATTTTGATATTCTAGAAAATATCGGCTGAATTTTAGAAGATTTTGGCTTAAATAATAATTTTGATATCCGAGAAAATATCGGCTTGGCTTTAGAAGATTTTGGCTGGAATATAAATTTTGATATCGCAGAAAATATCGGCTGAATTTAAGAGGATTTCGGCTGGAATATTGATGTTGATATATTTGAAAATATTGGCTTAATTTGAACCAATTTTGTTGGAGTTTGAATTTTTATAGCTCAGAAAATATTCACTTGATTTTAGTTGCTTTTGACTGGAATATTTATTTAGATATGTCAGAAAATAAGTTACTTAATTTTAGCTTATATTCGCTGAGACCTAACTGTGGCCGCGATTTTCTTAATCCCCACTGAATATGAGTATATTTTTCTATCCGTGCAAGGTAAAATTAATATTTTCAAAAACATTCTACGCCATACAGAAATGATAACGCATATTTTAATATACAAAAGTAGAACGAAACATTTTAGAAACAACAACGAACGTTTTACAAGGATAAAGTAGGCTAAAATGAATATTTTCAAAAACATTATACGATATACAAAAATAAAAAGGCACATTTTAAAATATAAAAGTTAAATGAAACGTATTATTAACAGCAATGAACGTTTTAACATATTTAATGAAATGAAAACGGTTTTACAAGAATTATCATGTTTTTGTCAAGATTTTCTGACACTATTTAATATGAGCAGTTTTAAATGTGTTGTGCTACAGTCATAATATTGGTACCAATGGCTCAGCGGAAGTGTGCTAGACTGGCATGTAGATGACGTAGGTTTGCATCCTGACTGTGTATATATCAAAAGTATTAATTAAATTATTTAAATTCTAATTCGAATTGTTTCATTAACTCATTAGTCAGAAAAAATCCTCGAAATAAGTTCGCGCTTACAATCATAAAAACTATCTATCTAAATATATCAAAAATAAGTGTTTTAAGTATAAAAAATTCTTTCTGGTTTCGTGAGGGATTGAACATTTGGTACGTGTAGGCAATAGGCTTGCCAGGCCCAAATTGGAAAAGTCGGGAAATCCGAGAAAAAAAAGCGGGATTAGTCGGGACCAGGGGTACCCCCCCACCACCCTCCCACCTCTTTATCAATTCAATTGACAAAATAATTTTTGGACAAACGAAAAAACCACATTCCATTGAGTTTGGCATTTTTTTATTAAAATAAATTATTTATAAACAGAATGCAGTTTCATACTGCCATTAATGGATTAAAACAAAAAATCAAACATAACAATATTCAAAGATAAGGTATACATACTCTATAAGGTATTATTATTTTTGCCACATATATTTTGTATTATTTTTTACGGAATTGACTAGTTTTATTCCCGCGTCAGTTGTCAAAAATGACAGGAATTCCTGACAACTTTGATCCATATTCAATCTTATGATTAGTTCAGCCTTTATGAGATCAAAAGACATTCGGTTTCTGTCTTTCGTATATAAATTGTTTAAAATACTAAATACCTTTTCACAATGAGCATTGCTTGTCGGTATAGAAAATATGAAAGAGACCAATTTAAACTTTTTTTGTACTTTATTTAAAATTTTGTTACTGCGCTATTATTTTCATAACTATTGTAAATACAAAAAAGTCGGGATTTTGCCCCTTAATCAGCTCAATACTCGGGACTCTGGATCTACGCGAAAAGTCGGGATTTTCCCGACGAATCCCGACCATCTGGCAAGCCTAGTAGGCAATCGAGGCAATTAAAAGCTCTTTTTAAAATGTTTATTTTAAAATATCAAATTAATGTCTTAAAAGCTAATTTTAAAATGTTACTTTTAGCAAATCAAACGAACGTTTTAGTAGCTCATTTTAAAATGTTTATTGGAGAAAATCAAACGAACGTTTTAGATGCTTTCTTTAAAATGTGCGTTTTTAAAATAGAAATACTAGTTAGAGGCGCAAAATCTGGGTTAAAAAGTTTTCAAAAGTAGCACGTTTCTGCTAGTTTTGAAAATGTAGTTTTCTCAGTGTATAGAATTAGATTTAAGCAATATCAAGTACATTAATTAGAAAGAAATTTGCTTTAATTTAAGCTCGAGTATGCATTCTATTTGGCTTAAAATAGTTATTTGAAATTCTAATTCGAAAAATTTTAATTATGAAATTTTTAATTAAATTAAATGAAAACAGTTAGGGTGCTCACAGTTCTGTATTATCTGCTCTGTTAACTTTGCCGTCTATTAACTTTAGAACATTTTAGCACGTGTTAACTTTGATTGTTTTTGTTTTACGTACAAACTTGAGATACCACTTGTTGCTAAAGTTATCTCACTTCTGCTCATGTCTTTCTTTTGTGTTAATGTGGTATCACTAATCAGCAAAAAAATGGAAGAAGAATGCATCGTCGAAGAAGTAAGTACATTTTTCCATAATTCTTCGTTTCCGTTCATTCGAGGCATGTTATTGAACAAATTTTAAATTTTTGATTACTATTTTGCAATTTAGCTCCAAAACACAAAAAGAGGTGCTCACAGTTCGATTGAAATATCTTTCTAAAGTTGCCAGGTGTTAACTTTAGAAGCAAACTGTGAATTCCCTAAGTATTTCCTTGTATTCTATAAGAACAAAGCTGACGAAGCAATGAATAGGTAATTTTTTTGTCATGATATATTCCCGTTTTTGCTAAATCTCAGCCTGAAGCTTACTCCGTGTAGGAACACTGAGAAAACTACATTTTCAAAACTAGCAGAAACGTGTTACTTTTGAAAACGTTTGACCCAGATATTGCGCCTCTGACGTTTATTTTTATTTAAAAACTGACATTTTAAAATGAGCTTCTAAAACGTTAGTTTGATTTTCTACAATAAACATTTTACAATGAGCTGCTAAAACAATCGTTTGATATTTTAAAATTAACTTTTTAAAGAGAGGTTTTAATTGCCTCGATTGCCTACACATACTTAATAAAATTTAATCACCATTTATAAAGTTCAAATTCAGCCGAGCTTGCTATCGGTCGAGTTTAATACTCAACCGTCCAGGGTTCAATACCTGGCGAAACCTGCTTTTTTTATTTAAAACACATTTATTTTTGATATATTTTGATCAGGGACCGAAAATAATTGTTATTTTTTATTTCACAGAAGTAAAAGTTGACCAATTTTAACCCATACAAATTTTTGTTATGAATAACTTTTATTTTTAAGAAAAAATTTTTATTTTTGAGGAATAAATTTTTAGTTTGACTAATAACAGTTATTTATTAAGGAGATAAGGGAGATAAGGGGGTGATCTTCACATGGCAACGTGTCTGACTGCCTCAACTTGGCGAGGCCAGCATTATCCATGTCGAAATCGTCTCAAGTCGACTCAAACCTCCGCGTGGTGTCTCCTGGAAACGTCGAAGTACTATCGCCCGATAAACTTTGGCGGCGAATCTGAGCGGCGGGCTTCCTTTGGCCATCAAGCAAAGGTTGTGCGTTGGGTTTGAAGCCCACCATGTAATAAAACCATTTCAATGAAAAGTATAAGAATTAATAAAAGAATGATCCCCAAATCTGATGACGACTACCGCAAACGAAAAACTGATAATGATTTACGGATATCCACCTGGAATGTCCGAACCCTAAATTGGGTTGGTGCCTCTATCCAACTGATTGATATCTTGGAAAGATATAATTCTGATATCACTGCAATCCAAGAAATGCGATGGAAGGGACAGGGTTGCTTACGGCAAGCATCCTGTGATATCTACTACAGCGGCCATGCGGAGAAGCACGAGTTTGGATGCGGATTTGTAGTTGGCAAGAGAATACGGCATCATGTCCTGCGATTCACTCCTGTGAACGAACGACTTGCCATAATCCGCTTCAAGGCAAAATTTTTTAACATAAGCCTAATATGTGCGCACGCTCCGACAGAAGAAAAAGATGACGAGACCAAAGAAAGTTTTTACGAGCGCCTTGAAGACGCATACGAGCGCTGCCCCCGTCATGACATAAAAATCGTGCTTGGTGACTTCAACGCCAAGGTGGGTAAGGAAAACATATTTGGTCCAACAGTCGGAAAGTTCAGCCTCCACGACAACACATCCGATAACGGAATGAGGTTGATTGACTTCGCCGCAGCACGAAACATGGTCGTTAGTAGCACTAGATTCAAGCATCTCAATATTCATAAGGCCACTTGGCTGTCCCCTGATCAAAAAACATGCAACCAAATTGATCACGTTTTGATTGACGGAAGGCACTCTTCCAGTGTACTAGACGTACGCTTGATCCGTGGTGCTAACATAGACTCGGATCATTATCTTGTCGCAGCCAAGATCCGCACACGTCTGTGCGCAGCTAAGAATGCTCGCAATCCTACACAAAGAAAGCTAGACGTCGATAAGCTGCAGTCTAAACGAACGCCGAAGCCTTCGCTACTCGACTCTCACTCCTGCTTCAAGAATGCACTCCTCCGATCGACGATATATGCGGACAGTGGACGCACATATCCCACTCTATGCGTACGGCTGCCGAAGAGGTGATAGGCTACCACCGCCCTCGCCGAAACCAGTGGCACGACCAGGAGTGTCGCGACGCCACTGCAGAGAAGGACATCGCCTACAAAGCCACCCTGCAGTCGGTTGTAACGCGTGCTGTTATGGAGCGATACCGAGAGAAGAGGAGGGAAGAGAGACGCATTTTCAGGCGAAAGAAACGAGAGGTGGAAATGCGTAAGTGCGAGAAAATTGAGATGCATGGCGACAGGAATGAGACTCGAAAATTTTTCGAAAAAATAAGACGCCTGGCCGATGGTTTTAAGACCGGAGCCTTTTCCTGCAAGGATGAAAATGGGAATCTAGTGACAGATATCCAGAGTACACTGATGCTATGGAGGGAACACTTCTCTAGTCTTTTAAATGGCGACGCTGACAACAATCCCGCCAGTGGAGATGATATCCCGGAAACCCCAATCATGGATGACAGCGTTGAAGTTCCGCTGCCCGACTATAACGAGGTCTTAACAGCTATAGCTCGGCTTAAAAACAACAAAGCCGCTGGAGCCGATGGTCTACCGGCTGAGCTGTTTAAGACCGGTGGCGAAGCTCTGTTTAAATGCATTCACAGACTTCTATGCAGAATATGGTCGGAAGAATGCATTCCAGATGATTAGAACCTCAGTGTGCTCTGCCCAATCCACAAGAAAGGCGATCCTACCATTTGCGCCAACTACCGTGGGATTAGCCTTCTTAATATCGCATATAAGGTCCTGTCGAGCGTATTGTGTGAAAGACTGAAGCCCATCGTCAACCAACTGATTGGACCTTATCAGTGTGGCTTTAGACCTGGAAAGTCCACCATTGACCAGATCTTTACGCTCCGACAAATCTTGGAAAAGACCCTCGAAAAACAAATCGACACGCACCATCTCTTTGTCGATTTCAACGCCGCCTTCGACAGTCCAATAAGGAGTCACCTATACTCCATCATGTCTGAATTTGGTATTCCTGCGAAGCTAATACATCTTTGCAGGATGACACTGTACAACACCGCAGCGCAGTGAAAATCGGGAAGGACCTCTCCCTTCCATTCGATACCAAGCGAGGTTTCAGACAAGGTGATTCCTTATCGTGCGACTTTTTTAATATAGTAATGGAGAAGATCAACCGAGCTGCTGACCTGAGACGCAGCGGCACAATTTTCTATAAGAGCGTTATGCTGCTGGCGTATGCTGATGATATTGACATCATTGGGCAGACGAGGAAGATCGCATCTCCGTTGGAAAGACCAGGCATTGGATAACCTGACAACGCTTGGAGTTACCAACTGGCGCTAGCAAGCGCACGACAAAAGAGGCTGGCGAAAATTCTTAGACCAGGCCAAAACCGACCAACGGTTGTAAGCGCCATCTAAGTAAGTAAGTAAGTATTCAAAATTTAAATTTGAGATTTGAAACTAAAAATAAATAAACTGAATTAAAATACTAAAAACAAAAATCTATCTTCCATTAAAAACTTGTTGAGCGTGAACTCGGGATTGTAAACCCTCATTTACAAATCTTTAAAAATTCTTTATACACGGTTCGTGACAATTAAAGTTATTTTTGTGCGTTTTGCGAAAAATAAAACATCGTAAATTAAATTTATATTGACTGATGGAAACCGGATGGTCAAAACCAGAATAACGTAATATAAAAAAGCTTACGTGTTTCGAGTCTTAAAAGGTACAGTCAGTTCGCGTTTGTAAATGAAGAAAGAAACAAGAATTTTTAAAGTTGAGGCAATTTGAGTTTAAGACATTCTATTAAAAATTTAAATTTGAGATTTGAAAATAAAAATAAATAAACTGAATTAAAATACTAAAAACAAAAATCTATCTTCTATTAAAAACTTGATGAGCGTGAACTCGGGATTGTAAACCCTCATTTACAAATCTTTAAAAATTCTTTATACACGGCTTGTGACAATTAAAGTAAACTTTGTGCGTTTTCCAAAAAAAAATACAACATAGTAAATTAAATTTATATTGACTAATGTCTTAAAATGGAAACCGGATGGTCAAAACCAGTCGGACAGTGTACATTAGGGCGTATCGAATTACATTTTTTTTTCGAAATTCACATTCTAAGAGGTCTCAAAAGTTTCATGTGGTTGTCAAGATCTGCCAAAAAAAATTTTATGAAAATAAAAGGACATCTTCCTGCCCCGCAAGGACAAAGTTGTTTTTTGAGAAAAACAGTAAAAAATAACGATCTTAAAATGCTTTAATTTTTGTTAAAAAAAACTACATTTGTCGAAAGAAAAAAATTTAAATGCAGTTTAACTAGCAATATTTAACCGAACACGATGTTTTTCACGATTTTTACCTACAGTATCCTGTTTGCAGGATATTCGAAGCGAAAGTTATAATCGAGATGGCACATAACTTTTGATTGTAACCATTGAGTCTAAATTTTGATGGCTTTGATTATAGTGTTGGCGTATTTCTTAAATATGATGAATTAATAATTTGCATAGTTTTTGGAAATCAATTTTCTTGTTTTAGAGAAATGTATACTAGAACGTAATTTTATAACTTATTCAAAAAAATTTATATTAGATTTTATATCACCGGCATAAGAAGTGGTGTCGAAGATAATTTTCTCAATTTGGATTTTTCAAATGTTTCTGTACATGGCCCTACCTTAAAATATGTATTTTATATGCCAGGCTTAGACCACGATTTTTTTTTAAAATTTTAATACTTAAAAAAATTTTACTTCGTAACATCAAATTTCTCAATTTGAGTTATATCTTCTTTATGGTTATAATATCGTTAACATACATTTTATGCCATTCAGTCGGTCTCAAAAGACTAAACAATTGTTTTTAAAATGTGTTTTAATGAAACTACAACAATAAAGGGGACATAACTCTAATTGAGAAATTTGATGCTAGGAAATAACTTTTTTTAAAATATCGAAATAGAAAATAAAATCGTGGTCTTAAACTGATATATTAAATAAATATTTTTGGGCAGTATCATGTTCAGAAATTTTCAAAAAACTCAAATTGGAAAGATTATCTTCGACACCACTTCTGAATCACTTGTCATAAAATCTTATATTCATTTTTTTGAAAAAGTTAAAAAATTGCGTCCTAGTATACATTTCTCTAAAACAAGAGAATACAAATGCAAAAACTATGCAAATTAATAATTTATGATATTTATGGAATACATCAACACTATAAACAGTACCACCAAAATTTATAACCAATGCTTACAATCAAACGTTTTGTGCTATCCCAAGTACAACTTTCGCTTCGAATATCCTTCATACAGGATACTGTTGTTAAAAATCATGAGTAGCACCGTTTGTGGCAAGAAATTGTTAGTTAAACTGCATTATTGGTTTTGCTTTAAGACATGTGTGGATTTTCTTAAAAAAATCAAAGAATTTTAAGATCGTTATTTTTTATTGTTTTTCCCAAAAAACAACTTAGTCCTTGCGGGGCAGGAAGATGTCCTCTATTTTTTATAAAATTTTTTTTGGGTGATCTTGACAAGCCTATGCAACTTTTGAGACCTCTAAATATACGATCTAAATTTTTCGATACGGCCTAGTGTACATCATAGCAAAAAGTGTGACCAAACGGATAGTTCTCATATGGTGCAGTGTGATCAGTGCGACAGGTGGTACCACTATGATTGCGTCGGATTAAATGATGACATAGCTGATATAAGTTGGAGCTGCGGATGCTGAAATCCCTTGTCAGCAGCTGTCACATCGAGTTCGAAAGCTCCTCCAACGATTGCGCAAAGTGATGCTCCACCAAGGATTCAGCAAATTAACCCACAGACGACTTCATCACCGCAAACCGTGTGCAGTCAATTTCATCAAACAAAAAATTCATCGGCTCCATGCGAAGTAAAAAAACCTATGGTATGGAGCAATGGACAAGTTTCTGAACAGGCTGTTGGATATATTGAAAAGGTTGCTGCAAAAAATGAAGCAGAAGCACAGCTGCGGGAGTCAGCGCCAATGCTTAGTTTTCGCCCTGCAACAAGAGCGCAGTCAATTTATACAAATGCAAATACAAATTTTATAATGTTGCAGCAAATTGTAATAATACAACGCCAAGAGAGCAAAATGCTGCGATAAACGCATGTAATGTTGAGAAATATGTAGAGTTCGCCAAACATACTCAGCAACATTCTTTGCTTACATTTGACGGCCAGCAATATTCTGCCAAATTCGCAACCAGCTGCTCGAAAAGAAGAAAATGCACAAAATTGTGAATTGCGTTAAGCTATGCTGGAAGAAGAAACAAAACTTCAAAAAAGTTATTTAGAAGAAAAATATAAGATATTGTCGCAAGCTCAAGGGATTTCCTTAATTAAAAACAGTAATTGCATGCAGTCGATGCCTACCAAAATGCAGCTGGCAGCTAGGAAAGCCATTCCCAAAGAGCTGCCGCATTTTCATGGTGATCCTGAGGAGTGGCCTTTGTTTTTATGCAGCTTCGAAACCAGCACAGAGGTCGCCGGGTACAAGAACGCTGAAAATTTAATGCGATTACAGGCCAGTCTCAAAGAAAAAGCACGGGACATGATGAGAAGCAAGTTGCTATTACCGGCAATGTTTCCAGAGATAATTCACACTTTGAGAATGTGCTTTGGTGGGCCAGAGTATATAATTGAAAATTTTATCGACAAGGTAAGAAAAGTGCCACCTTTAAAAGATAGATTAGATACTCTTATCGACTTTGCTCTCTCTGTGCGTAACGTATATTAAACGATGGAGGCTTGCCGCATGGACGTCTACATGAACAACCCTATGCTAGTAAGAGAGCTAGTAGAGAAGCTGCCGAACCAGTACAAAATGTCTTGGGCTATGCATCCTAAACAAAAGTAAGTGTCATTGGTGAAAGTGTTTAGTGATTGGCTTTATGGGCTCGCGGAAGCTGCCAGTCAAGTGGTTTCACTTACAACAACAAACCGCAACGGCCATGTCAACACGCACGTTCAAGCACAAAATTTTCAACAAAAATATGACTTCGGAAACTGCAAAAGCAGCGGTCATAAAAAAGCACAATGTGAGGAGTTCAAAAAGCTGAATATTGATCGCAAGTGGGAAGTGGTACGGTCACTGAAGCTATGCCGTCAGTGCCTCAACACACATCGTAGGCGCTTCCTGGTCAATCGGGTCTGCGGAATTGAAAGCTGCAATGCGAAACACCATCAACTTCTACACAAAACTACTGTCACCAGTCAACCAGTTGCAACGAACGCAGGTGCTGCGTCCATAGTGACTCTGAACTCGCACAACAGCACTCACGACGAGGATAGATCATTTTTCCGCATACTACCGGTTCGTATCCACACTTAGAACAATTTTTTTGATACCTTTGCATTTTTAGATAAAGGTTCATGAGTCACGTTGATTGATGAAGAGGTTTTCAAGCATCTCAACTTGAAAGGCGTGCCATATCCTTTGTGTTTACGCTGGACCGGCGATAAGACTCGTTCTGAAGATTTTTCAATGCGAACCACACTGAAGGTGGCTAACCTCCAAAACGGCGATTGCTTCACTTTGCAAGGGGTTCATACAGTCAGCAACTTGGGCCTTCCAACGCAAACCGTCGACTTGGAGAAAATTAAAATTATCGCAGTTTCCCTACCTGGCTGGGTTGCCTATACAGACGTACGCTGATGCAAAGCCAAGCATTTTCATTGGATCCAACAACTGGAATCGAGCCGTGCCACTGAAAGTTCGTGAGAGTGCCTGGAACCAGCCCATAGCCACCAAAACTAGGCTAGGTTGGGCGCTTCAAGGTTATTGCTCAAGTCAGTCACGAAACTCGTGCCTAAATATACATACTTCTGGCTGCAGCGAGAAGTACGAGCAACTACACGACCTTGTCATGGAGCAATACAAGCTTGATGCATCATCACCCACTTTGCTGATGTCACAGCAAGATAACCGAGCTATGGAAATCGTCGATAAAACTTGTAAAAAGGTGGGCAGCCGATTCGAAGTGGGGTAACTCTGGCGTTACGACCAAATCAATTTGCCAGACAGCTATGATACTGCATTGAAACGTTTGATTTGCTTGGATCGAAAATTTCATAAGGACCCATCGATGAAGGCCGCAATGCAAGAACAAATCGACAACCTGCTGAATAAAGGGTACGCAAGACGACTTAGTTCTAAGGAGTTGCATGCTAACACAGATCGCGTCTGTTTCAGCGAGGTTTCAGACAAGGTGATTCCTTATCGTGCGACTTCTTTAATATAGTAATGGAGAAGATCATCCGAGCTGCTGACCTGAGACGCAGCGGCACAATTTTCTATAAGAGCGTTATGCTGCTGGCGTATGCTGATGATATTGACATCATTGGCCAAAATACGCGCGAAGTCAGTGCAGCATTCTCCAGGCTAGAAAAAGTGTCGAGTCGAATGGGTCTTGCAGTGAACGCAGATAAAACGAAGTATCTCGTGTCAACAAACAAACAGTCCCAGCGTCTTGGAAACCACGTCACTGTTGACAACACCTCCTTTGAGGTAGTGAAGGACTTTGTTTACCTGGGATCCAGTATTAACTCCTCCAACGATATCAGTATTGAGATTAAACGAAGGATAACTCTTGCCAACAGGTGTTACTTTGGGCTCAGTAGGCAATTGAGAAGCAGAGCTCTCTCTCGACGAACAAAACTGACGCTCTATAAGTCAATAATCATGCCCGTGCTACTATACGCATCACAAACCTGGACGTTGAGCAGCTCTGATGAAAGGACTTTGGGAGCGTTCGAGAGAAAAATCCTTCGCAAGATCTATGGTCCAATCTGCGTCAATGGCGAGTACCGAATACGATGGAACCACGAGTTGTATGAGCTATATGCCGACATCGATATAGTCAAGCGTATTAAAATAGAGCGGCTTCGCTGGCTAGGTCATGTCGAGAGAATGAACGACGAAGCTCCAGCGAAAAAAATATTGGATTCGGTACCCAGCGGTGGCCAACGCAGACGAGGAAGACCGCATCTCCGTTGGAAAGACCAGGCATTGGATAACCTGACGACGCTTGGAGTTTCCAACTGGCGCCAGCAAGCGCATGACAAAAGAGGCTGGCGCAAATTCTTAGACCAGGCCAAAACCGACCAACGGTTGTAAGCGCCATCTAAGTAAGTAAGTAAGTAATAACAGTTATTTTCTGAAGTTAATTTTTTTTGGTTTTAGTATCAAAAATCAAGTTAAATGTGTAGCCAATCGCATACAATGCCACTTTTATGGGTTCCATGGATTATTTGGACAAAAATGGATGATTCTATGGCCAATCGGATGCAGTGGGTATTATCTGAGGTCACAGGTGGGTCATTGGTACTTTAATGGGTTACATGGAACATTTGGACCAATATGGATGATGCAATGGCCAATTGGATGCAGTGGGATTATTTGAGGTCACTGATGGGTCATTGAAACTTTTATGGATTATATGCAATATTTGGACCAAAATGGATGATTCTATGGCCAATCGGATGCAGTGGGATTATCTGAGGTCACAGGCGGGTCATTGGCACTTTTCAACGAATGGCGATAAAAAAAAATGAACTTATATTCTTAGAATTTTAAAAGGAATCTATAGCCCAAAAATAAAACAAATCGAAAGCCATGAGGTAAATTTTTGAAAAAAGTTAAGCGTGGAATTGGCGGGGTGTATTAATCTTCGAGACAGTCATACTGCAACATTTATTCAGATTCAGCGTAAGACCATTATTTTGAAACCAGGTAAGGCAATTGTTCAATTCAGTTTGAAGAAATTGACAATCTGAATAATGTTTTATTTTGTAATATTTGATAAAATTTGGAAAAAATAGCTGTTTTGTGCTTTGATGTGTTAAGTGTGGGAGGAAGGCGGAATTTTCGTTTGATTATGGTGAATTATAAGTTCAGAGTGCTTATTACAAATTAAGACTCATGCGTATAATTTTAAGTCGTATCTATTATAATTTTTTATGATTTTTTAAGGGATTTTACTGTTATAATAAAATCGCTTTGGAGGGGAGTTAGGCGTGGTCTATACTGTTTGGGTAATTTTCTAATTTAATTATTTATTTTGAAGAACTAATTTTGAGAAATGACCATAATGTTTCAGCAGCTTCATGCTCTTGCTGAAAAATACGCAATTTGTACTCCTTTGATTCTCCTGAATGATAAGTTGGAATGTAAACTGATTAAAATCCTGTCACGAAGATGTTGACAAGGAACAGTTTCTCATTGAGAGAAAAATACTTCAGAACTTTGTTTCTATTGCACACATAGAAACTGATTCTTGTATGAAAGGTCCACTCTAACTTTTACAATTTATTTTTAAATTTAGTCGAGAAAACGCAGTTCCAAACATTGTTAGACCTTAACGCATCTTTCTAACCATTGCTTTTAGTGTTGCCACTTGTGAGAGGAGCTTCTCTAAGTTAAAACTCATAAAAACCTACTTTAGAACTACAATGAGCACGTCTCGCCTACAAAATCTTGCCATATTATCCATAGAATACAAGTTAAGTAATGAAATAGACTTTGACAATGTAATTAATGATTTTGCTAATAAAAAAGCAAGAAAACAAAACAATTTAATAAAATATTAAATAAAAAAAATTGTATTTGTATAAATTTCTCGTTCGGTGTCATTTAAGAATAAACCTTTTTTCATCGTTGGCCTAAATCTAATAGGACATAAGTCAACATTTGGAATAATAGCGATTATTAATGTTTAAGGTAGATTGATCAAAACATTTTTGTCTTTTTTAATTTTAAATGCTTTTAGTGCTTGAATTCATATTCAAATACTTTTGAAATTAGTTTTTTTTGCCTCTTCAAAAGTAGATAATTTTGACTTACGTCGCACGTTGGGAAAAACAATATACCGCACGCGGTATATTTTAGCAAAAACAAAAAAAGCAAAATTTCTAATTCTTAACAACAGGGCAGTGAACCTACATGAGTTAAGTCCCTTATAGTACAATATCTTTTTTCTGGCTCATCACTGCAATGATAAATATATATATATATATATACTTATGATATCGTCAAAGAGATCAATGCTAAAAATTAACTCAAAGTTTTTCTCAATTTTTCTTTTGATATATGTAACTAATTGTTATGTAATTGATTTTATTCAATACCGCATATCGTGTTTTTACTATCACAACCTTAATTTCTCCAAGGAATTGTTTCATTTGAATAAAATCGATAACATTATAATTGGTAAATCGATGTCGTGTACGTCACGTTTAAAAGATATATATTGTCATCACTAGAGTAAGAGTGAAGGTGGAATTTTTTCAAATCACTACTAAACAGACAAAGTGTCAACAATTGTAAAACTACTGAATCTCCAGACTTTTTCATTTTTAATGTATTTAAAATAAACAGTTAATTGTTTGTCGCGTACGTCACACAGTTAATGGAAGTTTTTTCGTAAGGACAATATGGAAAAACAACAAAAGTTGCAGAATAAAGTGCTATCAATTCTAGATGAGTTATAAACGCAGATTTTAAAAATGGTATTCGTTTTTCGTCATCAGTTCGAATTTAGGAGTTATAGGCAAAAATCTGAAAATTTGTCCTATTTTCAATAATTGCACTATATCTTTTAAATGCGGGGACGGATTTCGATCGTATTTAAATTTTTTATAATTAAGATATAAGTTATTTCAATTTGTGAACCCAAAGTTGAATTATCTTTTTTAGGTTGCGAAATATGTCCCTTCCAAGCTGAAAAATATTAAAATTTTAACATATTTTGAGACTGTAACTTTTTATCCTCTCATAAATTTTCAAAATTGTTTTTTATATGGTGGAAAACTCTTTTTAAAAACTTTATAGAAAACTTTTTATCAAAAATATATATATTTTTTATCTCAATCTTTAGCAGTTTTAGAGATATTTTGAAAAATGTATCAATGTACCAAATAGCTACCCTTGAAACAATATAAACCAACTTACAGAGTTTTTCTAATAGTGACACGCCCCCAACTTTCTTAATCGTGATTTGTAATAATTCTAACCACACCTTCACCGAATTTCAGCACCCTAGTATCAATTTAAATTGAAAAAAAGTACTTTTGTTCAAGTGCCACGCCCTATGGATAATCCTTCCCACTTTTTCGTCGAACGTTGTACTGAATCTTCCTACCCCTGTTTCATTTCAATTTCAGTACCCAATTGTCAATATTAGCTGTGTTTTTTATCAAGCGAGTAGTTAAAAAACGACCGCTTATCATATGTATACTCGCTTAAATAACACAGGAAACTGTTACTCGCTTAAAAGTTTGCCGACCAAACGAAAAAAATGCTTCCAAGTTATGTTTCAATAATTGTATAAATTTCCTACAAAGGTGGCAACTATATCTGATTGATAGTCAATAGTGATGTATGAAATGAACATTTTTTGTACCAAATACTTTTCACGAAATACTCATAATTTGCTTAAGATCAATATTTCAATAAAAATACATAATAATTTAACAGGGAAGATAAACAAAATTTATCAAATATACTCATTATGTAAAACTATGTTGTTTGCTTAAGCTTTTAGCACTGAAAATCTTTTGAGTATCGGGTTTGTTTTCAGAACCGAGTCTCCAATGCTTAAAATCTGAAAATTTATGCATCACTAATTGTCAGAACTTTGATATATAAAATAAATTTGTCAAAAATTGTTTACAAAAATTTGATCAGAACATAAACAACGTTTTTGACTTTTCAGAAAATGCTTCCAAGTTTCAAAAAAATTCTTAAGCGAGTAAGCAGTCGTTTTTTGACTACTCGCTTGGTAAAAAACACAGCTATTAACCTAGATACAGAGTTTTTTTAATAGTGACAGGCCAATGAGAAATCCGCATGGATGCTTATGCAAACCATCACAGATATATAAACTTTCACATTCTGCAGTGCATTGTAGACGAAATTCACACACAGAGATACAACATGGATGCTGAAACACCAATATTTAAAGTAAAAAACACCAATAAAATAGTTTAAATTCGTACGTGTCGCTTACGTCACATAGTATGTCGTGTACGTCACGCTTGCTTTTTATACATTTTCACATTTTTCTTAAGTTTAATTTCCAAATTTATTATTATATCCATATTTTGTTTTTGCATTTCCGGTTTAGCTGCATTTTTGTGATTAATCGTTATTACATTAAAACTGGTTGATTCATTGTCGGGTACGTCACTCAATATTTGATCGTTTTTTTCTTTTAACCATCAAGAGAAATTTGCTTAAACTTATTTCTAAAAGTGTAAGAGGTCTTAAATTATTAAAATAATGCAAAATAATAATAAATAATTATTTAAATTTTTAGCAAGCTCCTTTGAAACATAGCAAAAGTCGTACAAATGTCGTGTACGTCACGATGGAATGCCCCTAAACTGCTTTTTAATTCTTTTTTAAATTTGCTTAACTAATAATTTTAAATAATATAAATTAAACCAAAAAAGCTATACAGAATTCTTAATTTTATGTTGAAGTTAAGCATCAGCACTAAGAAGTTTAAAAATTGTTGCACTGTTTAGATATCTTTGGCAATTATCATATATATGAGTGATCTTATTTTACTTTCATAGATAATCTGTTTCAAAAATTTGGCTTACATGGGCGAAGCCCCGTCCAGTATTCCAATGTTCGTTCCAGTTTTCCAGTATAAAAACATGATCAATTAGTTACTCCAAACTGAGTTTTATTATTATCCGACATTGTATTCCAAAGTTATTTTATATGAATATTTTTTTATTGAATGAACGGTGACACGCCCCACAATCGACCGTCCCATACAAGTTAAACGGAAAAATTATTTTATGATCAACTGTAAGTCTAAACTGTCAGTCGCACAGACAAGAAACTCGGTTATAGTTTAAGTATCTTGAATGGATATTTCTAGTGGATCTTTCTAGATTTTTTTAAAAAATGCCTATTTTAGTTTTCCTATTTATGTATACCCAAAATTTTATTTCGATATAAAAAAGTTATTGTTCCTTATTTTTTAAACACAGTAAATCTTTGGTTTGAAGTAAATAATGGTTTGGAATAAACAGAAAAAGGTGAAAAAGTTGTGTCGCCGACTGTGAAAAATATGATGATAAATTTCGGGATAAGAAAAAAACTTTTTTCCATAAAAGAACTATAAACAAATGACACCACCAAAGAGATCCATTGAAGGTACTGAAACTATGCTTGAGTTTATTTTCTGTACGAATTACAGTTAGGAGATAGAGAAAGGAGATAGAGTTGTTTAAATATATGCATCTCCTTAATTTTTTTGTTATGTGTAATGTTTTTGAAGGTGTATAACTTTAAAAAAAAAAAAATTTTGCAATAATAAAAAATACAGAATATGTTTTTTAATGTGAATAAACTTACCTACAAAGTTTCAAACAAATCGGAAGCACTAAGATCAGATTTTGCTTAAAATGTATCGAATTGATATGGAATCACCTATATGTAAATGCGTAAAAAGTAATATTTAATTATTAAAAGTTTGACTTTGAGTAGGCCCCGTGTCGATTTTAGCCTCAGGCCCCGCCATGTTTTAATCCAGCGCTGGCTGTTAGTGTTGCCACTTGTGAGAGGAGCTTCTCTAAGTTAAAACTCACAAAAACCTACATTAGAACTACAATGAGTACGTCTCGCCTACAAAAGCTTGCCATATTATCTATAGAATACAAGTTAAGTAATGAAATAGACTTTGATAATGTAATTCACGATTTTGCTTATAAAGAGCAAGAAAAATAACAATTTAATAAAATTAAAAAAAAAAAAAAATTATTTTTAAAAATTTATTTCTCGGTGTCTTATAAGAATAAACTTTTTTATCGTTGGCCTAATTCTAATATGACGTAAGTCATTATTTGGAATAATAATCAGGTAATCGCGGGCAATGATCAAAACAATACTTATGAAAACATAAAACTTTATAAAAAAATGGCACCAAATCTGTTTGCTACTTGTTTCAACCTTTTTTATAATTTTTATTATAGATTTAACCAACAGAGCTATACAGAATTCTTAATTTTATGTTGAAGTTAAGCATCAGCACTGTTAAAAACTGTTGCACTGTTTAGAGATCTTTGGCACTTATAATATATTTGGCACTTATAATATATATGAGTGATATGAATATTTATTATTGTATGGGCGGTGACACGCCCCTCTGACCAATGCTTGCTCACTTTTGATGTGTACATTAGAGCGTATCACCAAAACTAACCTATTTTTAACCCCGCCTCAATCGTTAGATATTTGAAAGACATTTTCGAAAAAAATATTTTTTTATTTTTAAAGTGGTCCCTATGGTCTTATTTTGGTTTTTTCGTTATATCTTTGGTGTTTCTTGTTCGATCCGGAAAATTTTATATCTGTGTGTTTGTTGGTGTTATCCAAATATTTTCTGATGTTTTTTTTGACTGATTACACAATCGATCTTCGTTCCTACCATATTATCCTGCTACAAAAAGTCCAACAAATTAAAGCTTTGAAATAAATCTTTATAACCATAGGAAGAAGTGAAATCGAAGAAATGGATTTTAGAAGCACTTCCGACCTTTTTTTTGCAAATAATAACACTTTGGATCAATCGATTTTCGTCAGTGACTGCTGTGGCCGACTTATGTACTATTTGAACGAAACGCTCCGTGTTTTGCGAGTGGCAAAGATAATCTGTCGAAAATAAAACGTGATACAAACGGATTTAATTATGACGTCAACATTACATCATTCAATTATTTAACTAATGTTTTCTGTGGTGCTCACCTGGAATTTTAATGATTTCGTCTGAATATATGTAGATCAGACAGTTGGTCTTGCTTGTAAAACTGGAGACATGGCGGATCAGTGATCTGAACTCTTGACCAGTCGATCATTTCAGTGTAAGTTGTGCTGCTATAGTTGATGTGGAGTTGGTGGTTGGGACCACGAAATTGCCGAATTTGGCTTCGATTGTGGGTTTTCGACACTATTGGTATTTTGCGCATTGCCACAATCTTGAAACTTCATCGTATATATTTTCTGTGAATGCACTGCGTTTGACTTTCTAATTATGCAGAATAAACAACGCGTATTCCATCACATTTCGTTTTGTTGGTAATTTTGTTTTGTCCAAGTCGCGCTTACGGAAATGCATTTCGTTTCAATGTATTTTGTGTATTTCACAAGTATTTTGTGAACTTTTATGTGAATAAAAACTGGATATTATTAGTCACTGAAAAAGACCGATTAACTTTTTGATATGCAGTGACCGCTACAGCCACCTTGAATCTCGAAAAGATTTTGAAATTTACAAATAAAATTTGATTATGTGTAATGACAAAGTGTTATTCTTTGAATAAAATTGGTCGGAAGTGCTCCTTAAATCCATTTTTTCAATTTCACTTGTTCCCATGTTATGTGATTTTTTGTAAGCTTTAATTTTTTGGATTTTTTGGAGCAGGATAACATGGCAGGAACGGAGATCAGTCGAAAAAAAAACATTTGAGGTAAAAAAAATCAGAAAATATATGCACAAGATCAACAAACACAGAGATATATAATTTTCCGGATCGAACAAGAAACACCGATGATACAACCAAAAAATAACGTTGACATATCACCTACTCCCTAACGTTGACATATCACCTACTCCCTCTGAAACTTTTTTTTACATACCGCAACTTTAAAGCTATAGACCATGCATCGCTTATAAATGATTTGTCTGTCATAAATTGGACTGATTGTTGGTTCCTTACGTCAGTCAATGACAAATTAGCTTTTTTTACTGATACCGTGACTAATCTTTTTAATACTCACGTTCCACTATGTACCCGTCGGGTTACCAATAGTACTTGTCCTTGGTTTACACATTCAGTGAAACTGGCTCTAAAAAACCGCAATAAAGCTTACAACCAATGGAAACGCTATACCACTACACTTAACTGGGAGCTGTATAAAAAGGCCAGAAATGAAGCCACTCGTGCCGTCAGACTTTCTAAAAAACAATATTATTTATCCAAATTAAGTCCAACTTTACCATCAAAACAGCTTTGGCAAAATCTCAAAGGTATTGGAGTATGCAAAAATGAGTCTGAAGCATGTCAGATTGATGCTAATTCCTTAAATGATTATTTCGTTACAAGCTCTGTACATGATATGACTTTTTCACCCTATTTTAACGAAAGCATCTCAGTTCTTCAGAATGAATTTTACTTTGAAGCAGTAAGCGAATTTAATGTAGCACGGTATATAAAAAAAAATTAAATCAAATGCTATCGGTGAAGACGGAATGTCTATTAGATTTCTTAAACTTGTTCTACCACATGTGCTTAGCCCACTTGCGCATATAATAAACCACTGCTTCACTATCGCTAGTTACCCTGAGATCTGGAAAGTATCTAACATAATTCCCATTGCAAAAAAAAAGCATGCTAGTGAACCCTGTGATTTTCGACCTATAAGTTTGTTGTCCTCTGTGTCAAAGGTGTGTGAGTGCCTCGTAGCTGAGCAAATCAATAACCACATTAATTTATTCAACCTCATGTCCGACTTTCAGTCTGGTTTTAGACCAGGGTACAGCTGTTCGACTGCGCTAGTTAAAATAATGGACGATATAAGAGTGCCTTACGACATGCGACATTTGACATTGCTGTGCTAACTGGACTTCTCTAAGGCATTCGACACAGTAAACCACGCATTACTCTGCAAAAAACTAAAGTTCTATTTTGGTTTCTCTAACTGTGCGGTTCGTTTTATTCAAAGTTATCTTGTTGGTAGGTCTCAAAGAGTTAAGGTGGGAAACAATTTTTCTGTGTTTAGAATGACTACGAGTGGAGTTCCACAAGGCTCTGTTATTGGCCCACTTCTGTTTACTATGTTTATTAACGACATATTCAATAGGTGTAAATATGTCACCATGCATGCATACGCTGATGACCTTCAACTATACTTATCCAGGCCTATTGGACTCGTTGATGATTTATTTGTAAAATGAATGAGGATCTTAAAACAGTTGCAGAGTGGGCCAGAACCAATATGCTGAAATTAAACCCCCTTAAATCATTTATACTGCCAATCTCAAAAACACCCCTCCAGGACACTGATTTCCCACCTGTGCTACTAAGCGACATTGAGCTGAAAACAGTCAATAAAATAACCAATCTTGGATACATTGTTAATTCATCTCTGTCCTGTGAGGACCACATTAACTCCTGTGTAAGTAAAGTTTATTATGTATTACGAAATCTCCGTATGACTGCTTCATTCTTGCCAATAAATACTAAGGGAAAGTTGGTACAACAATTGCTGCTTCCAATTATAACGTACTCAGAAGTTGTTTATAGCCAGCTAGATTCGAGGTCTTCCCACAAGCTGTTAGTTGCATTCAATAACGCCGCCCGCTATATTTACGATTTGAAAAGATTTGACCATGTCTCGCTTTATTGCAACCAAATTTTGGGTATTGACTTATTCAGATACCTTAAGGCAAGAAACTGTATTTTTCTACACAAAATTATCAACTCGCGATCCCCTCGATATCTCTTTGATAAGCTTCAGTTCTGTAGGTCAAGTAGAAGTAGGAACATTTTGGTCCCAAGATACAACTTCATTAATTCCAGTAGACTGTTTTTCGTAAGTGCGATCAGATTGTGGAACTCACTTCCACTCAGCATAAAAGTATTCCGAACAATAGGACCTTTAAGCATTTAATTTTCAAATATTTCTCTTAGCTACCGACTTAACTATCTCTTTCTCTCCTAGTCTTCTCTGATCCGATCTATATTTTATTTTCTCAGTCGTTTATTTTAAGGATGCACAAAGTTATGTTTAATTTAAATGTTAATTACTTTTAATTTTATGTGAATGTTGTTTAAATTTCCTTTTTAAATTATAAATGGTTGTTATTTATTTTCATTATGTACTCTGTTGTGTTTTTTCAATTATATATATTAAGTATTATTAATGTATATTACTTTAAATTTTACACAAATTTTGTTCAAATTTTAATTTTTCTCTTGTTAATGGTTGTTATGTATTTGCACAATAATTTTATTCTATTTTTCATCTTAATTTTTTTAAATGTTAGTTGAATTAAATTTTATAGAAATGCTTTTTAAACTTTATTTGTATCTTAGTAATGGTTGTTATATTCTCGCTTAACGTATTTTATATTTTTTCTGGGCTATTAAAAAAGACTTGCCTCTTATTTGCCAACATTATATGCTTACTAAATAATAATAATAAAAAAAATAAAATAAAAAAACCAGAATAGCACCATAGAGACTACTTTAAAAAAAAAATAATTATATTAAAAAATGTCTTTCAAATATCTAACGATTGAGGCGGGGTCAAAAATAGGTTTACTTTTCTGCCATACAAGGTGATACGGTCTAATGTATATATATAAAAATGCTCAATTTTCAACGGATCCTAACAAAAACTTTTGGCGCAATAGAAAAAACCAAGTATACAGAGAAAATTTTGCTCTAACGTTTATTTTCGTTTTAAAATCGGACATTTTAAAATTACATTCTAGAACGTTCGTTTGATTTTCTATAACACGGTTATACAAAAAAGGAAAAAATTTAATCCACTTTTGAAGTGACCTAGTGTAGGTTGTAGGCCTGGTCAAGTTCAATAGGAATGAGCGAATAAAAGCGCCCTAACACCCTCAAAATTTTGATTTACCGTTAAAAAACCGTTTTTGCGTACCTTCACTCACTTCTAACCCAGCCACTCAATCAGTTTACAACCAATTTGTAATTCCTTATAAATTTTGGAAAGTTGGAATATAGGCTTTTCCAATAGTATATTCTAGTTTGTGGATATTATGCAGTTACTACGTGAATTTATCAAGTAAATGAAAAATTTTCTACTTTTTTTCACTTCATTTAACTTTGACGACGTTTTTAAAACATACTTTCGTCTAATGTAATTACTTTTTAATTAATATTCAGAGAGAACTTTTTTTTCAAGTAAAATAAATGCTTGTTATTGTTAATTGGCCATTATTTAACAAACTTATGGATTTTTTCAAAAAATAAATATTTTCACTTCGATACATTTAACCCCAGGATGAGCGGCTAGGCTTTTCGAGGCCCATTTTGACTTTGAATTGTTGTCAATTTTTTTTCTTGGTTCTGCGCGCCGAAATATTTTATGCAAACTACCACTTATGTTTTGTTGACAGAACAAAACCATCTACATATTATTTGCATTAATTTCGTTGAACAAACCTCATCTGTTTATGTATGAAGGTGTTAAATGCACCTGATGGGCCTAACGTGGCCCATCCGTTAAACGTATGGAAATGTTTTACATTTATTATTCAAGAAACAGTCCAACTATCACACAGGGGTGTTTCATCTATTTAGGCGGCAAAAATTATTTTATTGGGCAAACAGTTTCTAACCTTGTACATTTTTCGATGTTCTTAACCCTGTACGACCGTTGGATCATATTGACTTACCCCAATTTTTATTTTTTACATATTTGTGGGCGGTTGACGCCCATTTTTTGTACACATTATAGTGTTGATATAACATACTCACATACCAAGTTTAATCTTTGTAGCTCATATATAAACGTCTTTATAGAGTTTTCACTATAGCGCGTTGTATGGAAGGTGGGAGTGTTCGTTTGCAGATGATGCTTATTTCTTATGCATACCTTAGATTCGATATAGAATGCTCCCATACCAAGTTTTATTCCTTTAGCTCAAATGAAAGCCTCTTTATAGAGTTTTCAATATTTGGGTTGCATGGAAGATGGACGAATTCATGGGTGGATCAAGCCCATTTTTTGTTGTAGTCTACAATTTCATATAAAATACTTACAGAAATGCATACAGATATCAAATTTTATTTTTATTTCTAGCTTAAATAAAACTCTCTATGTAAAACAAAAAAAAAAAACAAATTGGCCATTTCAGCCCTTGAAAGGACTTTGACCGAGCTTCTTATGATCAATTGTGTTGTGTGTGTTATTAAATGTTTGCACACAATTTACCGAGAACTGGACCTACATGTTTTATGCCGACTCCGAACGGCTAAAGTTCAAGCTCAAGAAGCTTAACATGGCATTATTTACTCTCTGTGGTTTGCCATTGTCTGCAGAGAGGTGGTGACCGATCAGAAAAATTTTTTATTGAAAAAAACTTTTCGCCACGGCTGGGTATCGAACCCGGGCTCCGAGCATGCTAAGCCACACACTTAACCTGCATGCCACGGTCACCACAACTCTCTATGTAGTGATTTTTATTTTGTTGTGGTATGGGAGGTAGGCGTGTCCGAGGGCGGATACCAAAAATATTCAATAGTACAAATCTTTGGGTCTATGTGAATATGTGTACCTTATTCAAGTGTACCTTATTCAAGCTTAGATCATAAAAAAAATTTACTTTAAAAATTAAATTTATTTAATTAATAAAAGTTTTGTCGATCGAGAGAGGGCTCTGGAACCTAATTGCTTACTTAGCCCGTAGTAGCACCTATTAGCAATTGTTTTTCTTCGCTTTATCTCCAGGCTGACATTGTTGTTGCTGTTTACGGCGGTGCCAAGGTATGTAAACTCCTTGACAACTTCAAAGTTATATTTGTCTTCTGTAACATGGGAGCCTAGACGCCGCGCTTCCCTATTTGAAGACGGCATATACTTTGTTTTGCCCTCGTTCACCGTCAAACCCACTTTTGGTGATTCCTTTTCGATAGCGGCGAAAGCTCCAAGAGAGATGTCTTGGTTCTGCCGATAATATCGATATCATCAGCATACGCAAGGAGCTGAACACCTTTGTAGAAAATGGTACCATTTCAATGTACACCTGCCTTTCGTAGGATCCCCTCCATCATGAAATTGAAGAGATCGCATGATAGCGGGTCGCCTTGTCTGAAACCTCGTTCGGTATTAAAGGTTTCGGAGAGATCATTTCCTACCTTGACGGAGCTGCATGTATTGCTCAACGTCATCTTGCAGAGCCTTATCAACTTTGCAGGTATACCGAACTCAGACATTGTTGCTTACAGGCAATCCCAAATCGGGCTATCGAACGCAGCTTTGTAATCAACAAAGAGATAATGGGTGTCGATTTGGTTTTCGTGGGTTTTCTCCAGGATTTGGCGTAGTGTAAAAATCTGGTCTATGGTGGACTTGCCAGGACGAAAGCCACACTGATAAGGTCCAATCAGTGTTTTGGTATGCGGCTTCAATCTTTCACACAATACGCTCGAAAGAACCTTGTATGCGATGGAAATAAGACTGATACCTCGGTAGTTGGCGCAGATTGTCGGGTCTCCTTTCTTAAGTATAGGACAAAGCACACTGAGATTCCAATCGTCGGGCATGCTTTCCGCTAGCCATATTTTGCTGATGAGTTGATGCATGTACCTTATCAATTCACCGCCGCCGGTTTTAAACAATTCAAGAGCCAGGCCGTCAGCTCCTGCGGCTTTGTTGTTTTTGAGTCGCTGGATAGCAACTTTAACCTCGTCATGGCTAGGTGGTGGAATTTTACACTCCATCATCGTCAATTGGTGGTGTCAGACTGCATTCTCCGAAGGCGGAATTGTTGGTATCGTCGCCTGCAAGCAGATTTGAAAAATGCTGTCTCCATAATTTCAATACGCACTGCGTATCTGTTACCAGATCACCATTCTCATCTCTACAAGTGGATGCTCCGGGCTTGAAACGGATCTTGGCTGCAGCAAGATAATGGTCGGAGTCAATATTGACCCCCCGAAATGTGCGCACATCCAGTACACTTGAAGCGTGCCTTCCGTGTCGTGCCTTCCGTGCCGTGTCGATCACAACATGATCAATTTGGTTTCGCGGTTTTTGATCCGGGGACAGCCAGGTTGCCTTTTGGATATCGAGGTGTTTTAATCTGATGCTACTTACTACCATGTTTCGCGCCGCGGCGAAGTCGATCAGTCTTTGACCGTTGTTCGAAGTGGCCTCGTGGAGACCGAACTGACCGACAGTGGAGCCAAAGATGCCTTCTTTTCCGACCTTCGCGTTATAATCGCCGAGAACTATTTTCACGTCATGGGCCAAGCAGCGATCATTCACGTCCTCTAGGACCTCGCTTAGAAGGTGTCCTTGACAGCATCGTCCTTTTTCTCTGTCGGGGCATGTGCGCAAATTAAGCTTATGTGGAAGAATTTAGCCTTCATACAGATTGTCGCCAGCCTTTCGTTCACAGGTGTGAACCGGGAAACAAGATGGCGTAGTTTCCGACTTACGACGAATCCGCATCCAAATTCGCGCTTCTCCGCATGGCAGCTGTAGTAGATATCGCAGTCTGCTCTCTTAGAGCAGCCTTGTCGTTTCCATCGCAACTCCTGGATGGCGGTGATGCCAGCCTTTATTTTTTCGAGGGCTTCCACTAGTTGGACAGTGGTACCTTCCCTATAAAGGGTCCGGACATTCCAGGTGCATATCCGTAAATCATTATCCATTCCAGGTGCATATCCGGTTTTGAGTCGACTTGAGACGATTTCGACTCGCCAAGTTGAGGTAATCAGACACGTTGCCATGTGAAGATCGCCCCCTTGTCTCCCATTGTATGTGGTTACGACTTTTAAAATGATGACCTTCGATATTTGTTTCACAAAAATAGCAATCTTCTGGCTTATGGATCACTTGACGATGCCAAACCATGGGGCTTGAAAAGGCAACGTGAATTTCTTTTCAGATTTCCATTTTTTTAGTTCTGCACAGCAAGACGAACAAGCAAATTTTGGTTCATACCAACAATTTTCAACAAAAGTGAGGTCAAAAACATTGTTATTATAATTTATAACAGCTTTTCTTTTTTAATTCAAACCGATGCTTCTTGTCGACAAGTAATCCGCACACGTAACAAAAATAATCGCGTTAATCACACATTACGTAAAATATAAGCCGATTACTTGAACGCACTTTTGAGGCGACGTGTTAATATTTTGTATTTTGTTTTGGTCTTGACAAAAATGCACCATTAAAAATATAAAGCCTTTTATACTGTTTCACAAATACGCGCACAGTAGTTGGAGCCCTTACAAAAGTGAGGAATACAAAGTTCAGTGTCGTGTGACGTTTTGAAAATAATTTATTTTTGGAAAAAGTTCCATAAATTCGTCAATTATAAAATTTTTTAAAACCAGCACCCGGTAAAAAAAGTTCTTTCAGAATATTAATTTAAAAAGGTGGTATTCTGTGGAAACTATCTCTTAAAAAACTTGTCGAAGTTTGGAAAATGAGAAAAATTTGTCAAAATTTTTGCATTTACTTGATAAATACACGTAGCAATTGCATTATAACGATAAAATGTTATATATCTTTAAGATGGTCTATTTTCTAGCTTTACAAAACTGATAAGAAATTAAAACTGATCGGTTGATAACTGATTGCTTGGTTAGAAGTGAGTGAAGGTACGCAATACTGGTTTTTAAACGGTAAATCCACATTTTGAGGGTGCTTTGCGACTTTTTTCGCTGTTTCCTAGTGTACTCCACCAGACCTACAATCTAGACTGGGTCACTTCAAAAGTTTAACATGAGTATCACACCGTGTAATCATTTTTAAATGATCTTTTCAAACGTTCGTTTGATATTTTAAAATGAACATTTTAGAAGAATTAGTAGAATTATAAGCAATTTTTAAAATATCAAACGAACGTTTTAAAAGCTCATTTTAAAATGTTTATTACAGAAAATCAAACGAACGTTTTAGAAGCTCATTTTAAAATGTTCGTGTACAAAATGAAAATAAACGTTACAGGAGCATAATCTAGGTTAAACGTTTTTAATAGTAGCACGTTTCATGCTTTTCGTGCAACGGAACGTTTTCATGGTTTTGTCTTGTTAAGCAAAATCGTATTCACCGGGTTTTTTTTTAATTTTTATAGCAGCTACATAGATAACACCTAGTTGTAAGACACCGAATGTAATTTTTTTACGGTCACAATGGTTTTACAGTAGTTTTACAGTGGAAATTTATAAATTTATAAAAATATTTGTGTAGTACGCCATGTTGTTTATTATGATAATAATAATATTATCCTTCCTTCAATTCCTCCAATTCCTTGAGGTACTACACTAAGTGAAAAAGTTATGTTGTCAGTACAGAGACAGCTATGTAAAAGCTATGCACTGCAACTTGTATGAGAACGCAACAAGAGCAGTATTTACTGAGTAAAGGGAGCGTGTACTGACTACATAACAATTTATTCACTTTTTAAAATGAATAAAAAATGTATTCAATACATCATGTTATGTGTTGAATACACAGCAGACTTCAATAGATACAAGCAACGTGTACTCAATCAACGTGTTATGTAATTTTTTACAAAAACTTTACTCAATACATAAAATATAGACTCAGTACACGTCCCCTTTATACGATTGAAGTGACACATTTATTCAGTACATAACATATGGACTCAGTACACGTATCTCTTGCACATCGGCACACGATTTTGCTGTTTTATGTCATTCGTTTCTTGATTTTCAAATAAGCAACACCTCTAAAGTATGTAGAAAATCAGAGCGGGAATGAGTTTATCCACTGTACTCTAGAACAAAAGCGATGGTTGGATAAGAATTAAATGGCTGGGTTTTTATAAGTAATTGCCAATTATTTTGTGAAATCTAGTCATTTATTTATTAAGTTATTTATTGCATGTGTTGAGAGGGTGATTTACGCATGTACTCATTGCATAAAATTATGTTTTTAACTTATGTAATGAGTAAATTATGTATGTACTCATTATATAAATGTATGCACTAAAAATATGTAATGAGTAAATTATGTATGTACTCATTACATAAAATTATGCATTTAAAATATGTAATGAGTAAATAATGTATATACTCATTGCATAAAATTATGTACTCCATATATGTAATGAGTAAATTATGTATGTACTGAGTCAATAATCTATGTAATACGTACATAAGATCTTTACTCATTACATAAAATTATTTGTAACAGCTTGCGATGAGTACAGTGTGCATGTACTCACCACATACATCCATGAATTCACGACACATATTTATGCGTTGAGTACATAAAATTCTTTATTGACTACATAACCGCTTGAAAGCATTATGTAGTCAATAAAGATTTCAACATGTACTCAATACATGAAAAATGTAAAATTTTTATGTGCAGAAAACTATGCGATGAGTACATAAATTTATGTATTGAGTCCATAGGTTTTTCCCTCTGTGTATCCTTGAGGTAGTAAACCCATCACCTAAACCGACAGCACCGAGTCACATTATCTCACCCAATACTCGTGCTACAGTTGCAAATATTGTTCGTGGCGCCCAACAACAAACCAAAACAGGTGTGCATACAAGCTCAAACGACAATGTTTTTGCGATTTTAAAACAACAGACAGCTCAACAAACATTGATGAATGAATTATTAATGAAAATCGTACCCCAGTTGATTAATAACAAAAAATGAGTAACTTCAACCAAATCAAATGTTTCGAGTTGAATGCAAATTCTCTCAAAAGTAAATCGAAACAGCATGAGCTGCACAATTTTGTGAAAAATCATGACTCAGAACTCATGCTTATATGTGAAACGAAGTTAAACGCCACCAACAAGTTTGCAATTCCGACCTACAACTTTTATAGAAATGATAGGGTATCGGACAATGGAGGAGGAACTGGTATGCGCATTAAATCCAAATTTGTTAGTACTCATCCTCAAAACATCGCTTCAATAGTTACAATCGAGTAAAGTGCAATCAAAGTTACGTTTGAGAAGGTAACAGAAATAGTTTTTGTGTCCATCTACAAGAAGCCCAGCACTACAATTGACACTAATGAGTTATCGACCATTGTGAATTCGTTTAATGGAGCGCCATTGGTCTTAACAGGAGACTTCAATTGTAAAAACATATTTTGGGGTTGCAAGGAAAACACCTTCGAGGGTAACAAATTATATAACTGGCTGTGCGATTCGATTGATTTACACAATATTAAAATACCCTTGCCAGAAAGCAGTACTTGCGTTCGAGCTAACTCAGAGTCCGTCTTGGATTTATTCTTTGTTTATGACACCATTCAGATAAACTTCGGTACAAACACTAACAAGCTTACCACTCTGGGCTTTGATTCCGACCATAGAGCAATTAGCTCTCACAATTATTGTAAATAAAAAAATAACTTATGCCGTGATGCAAATGCGCTTCAATTGGAACAAAGCTGATTTTAAGAAAAATAGTGAGTACGTGGATTCGAAACTGGATGAAATTTATTTGCCGATTTCATGAAATATTGAAAATGATCAAATTGGTGTAGTCATAGAATATTTGAACAAGACTTTCGAAGAATCAATCGCCAAATTCGTACCATGCGTAAAAGTATATCGAAACTCAATAATCGTGCTGTCAAACCGATCAAGAAAATTACTTCGTGAAAAGAAACTGGCCCGCCGCAGATGGTTCCGAAATAGAAACAGTCAACACGCCGCCGCACTTAAAACCATCATGAAGTTGTTGACAAACATGGCGTACAATTCAATCCTGTCAGACTATAGTTCGTTTTGGGAACATAAATTCAGCGAGCTTAAAGCCGACAAAAACATTTTTAAGAATTTTAAACGCTTTCCGAATTATAAAAAATACATCAAATTACCCAGTGATATGCTAATGGATGAAGCAGATACCACACATTTCCTGACCGACATTTATAAGGCGACCGCTTTTGCAGAACACTTCAAGCGGGCACACAATTTTACGCTGAACACGGGACACAGCGAATTCAACGACAAAGTGCAAACATATATTGCCGAAACATTTAGAGACGAAAGAATCAACGACTTTGCTGTAATCTAAATATGTAATGTTGGTATAAGCCTGCCGTTCTGCAGATTTATTTTAAATTATTTGACAAATCGCACATATAAAGTTGAAGTCAGTGGAATATATTCGTACCAATATATAGCACCAGCTGGAACACCTTAAGGTTCGGCAATATCTTGCCTACTGTATATTCTTTGTGTATCGGATTTCCCGATACATAATGGCATACTACATATCTCGACTATACAATTTGCAGATGATATACTACTTGCGGCTCAAACTAAATTGACTGATCTTGCTGAAGAAGAAATTAACTAATTATCTGACTATAATATATATAAATGGAAGATAAAGATGAAAGAGAGCAAGTGCAAAGAAATTTCAACTGTGGGAAATTGAATGCAAACCACGCAATTAAGTAGGTGAACAGCGTATCAAATTAAGTTTGTGTATGTGTTCATTTCACTAAAAACTTTAAATTCAACATGCATCTACAAAAAAATTAAACGGCAAATTATAGCAGCTTATTTTGCATTAAAAAAAATATTTTTAATAAAAAAATAAATCAAAAATTAAAACTTATGGCATACAAATTAATAAAATTAATTAATAAAATCGCACTAGTAGAAAGAAAAATTCTTAGAACATGGACAGACCTTTACCGGAAGCCGAATTGTGTGAAATACTTTTCTAATAAAGTACTTTACAAAAAAAGTAAAATAAATCAAGTTGAAAATGAAATTGTAAATCATGCGCTAAAATTCTACAGTAAAGAAAAGCAAAATGTATCTTCTCGTCTTAGAACTTACCTAGTCCAAGATGAATTGTACTTAAGTTCTTGAAATTACTACAAAAGCAAACCTCCAATTAGACAAAATTATTATAACTATGTACCAAAAAACAGAGATAACATGAGTAGCAGTCATTGATATCGTATAATAAAATCCTAGGCAGATATTTCTAAGTCATATCTTTAAGTTTTATACAAAAACAAAAAAAAAGGTTTACTATTTTTTCCTTTAAATTTACATAATTTAGCGAAGAATAATAACAAACTAATGCGAGAAATAAAATAATGTAAAATATTAACATAGAACTTTGAAAATCCGATTGGGATGCTAAGCTAAACAACATTAAACAAATTAACTAGTTTATCCTTTCACTAGTATTAAGTACCTCTATAAGATGTTATTATTTGAATAAAGGAACATTTAAAATTAAAAATTAAAAAATACTTGAATGTGAAAAGAAAACTTGAAAATGCCCGGCACTGATTTAGATATCTTTTTTTTATTTCTCATATTCCGTGTTTTTTTCCTGTGTTTTATATAGGAACGCGATGGAATAGGAACACTCGAGTTAAAGAGAATGTGATAGCACTATTACCATTGAGTGTAACCTTTTTTTATAGAAACGCGATGAATATGAACTAACTGAGCCTAATGAATAAAACGCTAGCAATTGCTTTTCATTAGAATACATGAATAAAAACTTTAGCAATTCCTTTTTCCTTAAGCACTTCCTAACTTCCTTAGCAAAGGGAAATTTAATGATCTTTTCCTTATTTTTTTAAGACATTGCTCAAAAGCGTATAAATAAACCAAGGAATTGCTTTGGCCAGTTAAAAAATTGCTTAGGATTTTTCAAGCTGCTCTGCCTGTAGCTTGCATTTCCTGAAACTAGTTTTTAATTTATCATTCACTGCATTCAGTAGTAAAAATGGCTCATTTTCTGAATACTAGTAAGAACAAATTTTATAATGTGCCAAAAGAATGCAGAAATTACGATTTTCGGAGGTTTTATCGATTACAAAGAACATAAATTTAAATCACAGGAACAAAATAAAACAACACGTGCCTGCAACGCACAACTGTTTTTGTGTGTATCTGGATTAGGGATGTTACGGAGGTGAGTTTATCGGAACCGGAGTTTTTAAATTTGATGTATCAGAGCCGTAGTCGAAATGGGAAGTTAACTTTTAAGGTTATTTATTATAATAGAATAATAAACATAGTACACTATCTTTAATCAACACTGAAAAATTTATGTAAACATTACACACACATGTACGTATAAACGCATCAATAGGAAAATATCTAGTTTTAAGTTTTGGTTAAGCCAAATGAAGTGACTCTACAAGTACTAAATTGTACTTAATGAACAAAAGCTTGTCAGCTTTCTCCCCGTTCAACCGATTTCTTAGAGGTGTATATATGAGATCGACACTTCTAAGAAGTTGCTCAGTTGCAACTGATCCTGGAGGACACTATAAACCGACGACGAAGCTCCGTTACATCCCTTATCTGGATATACATACTTTTTTTTAAAGGCAAAGGTACAATTTCTTTAAACAAAAGCAGCAAAAGCTTAAACTTGTATTCATACGAAAGTAAACCGGCTATTTCTGGGCTAAGCTATTCCTTATAAAGCAATACCTTAAGCTCATAAAGAATTGCTTGTAAGGAATTGCTTAGTTTTTATTCATTAGGCTCATTATGTGTATAGCTGCGTTCGATTCGCCAGCCTATACTTGCTTAATGTCGCTTATTTCAAAATTTGTATGAGAAAACAACAACAAAGTCTCCAGCTAGTTGAGCATAGAGAAAGTCAACTACTTATTGAGTTGATTAAAGTTGCGTTGCCAAGTTCTTATAGCCGATACACATTGACTGTAACCTGCGACGAACAATAAACGTCAAAAAATAGAACGCATGTGTTCTTATGTAAGTGTAATTTTTGCCTGCAGCACGACAAAGAGAGGATTCGACGACAAATGTTGCAGCCGCAGACTTCAATCTATTTCTAATTTGACAGCCGACAAAAGCGTACTCTGAAGTTTGTTTACGTTTTTGTTTTAATTATATTCAAGCTAGCTGTGCGTTTTTTGTTGTGTGAGTCTTGTGATTATTGTTTTGATTAATATAGTTTGAAAGCGAGTTAATAAATTAAATAAAATTCATCAGAAATACAAAAATACAGATTGTTGCTGTTGCAATCATTATAATCAAGTCGTCGAGAACACTGCGACAATTCTCTCTGACGACTAGTTTTCGTTTTGTCGGTGGACGCAGGTTGCAGTCAATGTGTATCGGCTATTATTTTTTAGTTGGTTTGTGTACGGGATAGAGTAAACTGTCATAGATTCTGTCAAAATGTGATGTGAGTAACATCTAGAAATAAGCGAGCCCGTTATAGAAAAGTACATATATTCTTGATCAGAGTCTCCTCGTGAGTTGATTAAGCCATGTCCGTCAGTCCGACCGTCCCTCTGTGTGTTGTCCGTCAACACAGGATAAGAAGAAGGAGTTGAGATAATTGCATGAAACAATACAATACACATATTCACATGGACCCAAGGATCTACACTATTGAATATTTTTGGAATCCGCCCAAGGACACGCCTACCTCCCATACAACCAAAATATTGAAAATACCATAAAAAAGTTTATATATGGCCTGCAGGGATCAAACTTGGTATGGAAGGATATTCTTTCAAACCAAGGCGTGCCCACAAAATGGGCGTCACCTGCCCACGAACACGCCCACCTCCCATACAACTCACAATATTGAAAATACCATAAAAAAGATTGTATATCACTTACAGGGATTAAAATTGGTATTAGAGAATTTTATATTGCAACTAAGGAGTGCACAAAAAATGCGTGCCACCTGCCCAAGAGCACGCCAGGCGCGGATACAAGGGGGGTAAAGGGGGTTATTACCCCCCCAAGAACTTTTAAATACTTTACTTTTTAATATTTTATTTGGAGAAAATAATTGTGCCCACAGCTTAAGGGTACTTTTATGTATACATAAGCGATTCTGAAGGCGTTTTTTGAAAGAATACTAGAAAAAAATGGTCAGAGACATTGTTAAACTCTAGTTTTTTTATTGATTTCAACAGTTATTAAAGTATAAAAAAAAAAATTTGGTTTTTTTGTTTTGTTTTGTGACGTCATTTGCGTGTAGGTGACGTTTTTATGAAGCGATGCGAGAAGAGTAGGACCACTTTGCTTGTAGAATAACATGATCTGTAGTCAGCTGCAAAAGCAAAATATAATTATATGTAAAGCAAACACTTACGTCGAGGTAGTAACTTCGCTTCTTTTTTAAAATGAGCATGAAAATAAAGTTACAGCTCGTTATGTTCTCAAATTTACAGCCATTTTTTAAACAATCAACTTAAAAGACGCGTTATTTTCTTACAAATAAAAATTAAAAAAAAACTTGAAGTCACTGCCTCAGCGTAAGTGTTTGCTTTAAAATAATTATATTTTTGCAAAATATTAACGATTTGTTCAAAAATGCCCTTTATATGAAATCATTGAGCAAGCAACATTGATTTTGATTTGTAATGAGCGCAATTAAGATTTTGGCAATGCAGACCAGAGTTGCCACTTAAAATATTTTATTCTTCTAAATGTTTACTGAAAGCCTACTAAACTTTTTTGCAACAAATTTTACCATAAAAAACAAAACGTGCATTGTTACTTTCAGTTTTCACTTTATTCACTAATTTAAAAAAAAGAAGTTCAAACAATGTAAGATCCAATAGTTTGTTTTTAGTTCAATTATATCATCATCAGTTAAATTAATAGAAATATATCCGCTATAGTCCTTATGAAATATACATCTGTAATACTTTTTGTCAAATATGATATATAACAGGGTTGTGTTGAAGTGAATTAATGGTAGGTTAAAGTTGCTAAAATTGTATCAACTGCGCAAATAATTTGTTGCATACAATTATTTTTGTTTGAGTTAATTCTAAATTGTTTGGAATTCTGAAAATTTTCAAGCTTACCTTAACTTCATCTTTATATAAATAGGTGTAGCGAAAACAGTTAAGAACATTTTCTCCCGTGTTTTTCAACCGATTTTGATAATGTTTTTTTTAAATGCATTAGAGTGCGGAGAAGAAGTGCACCGACTATTTTATACAACTATTAATAAAACTTAACTTTTATTATAACTTTTTATTAAAACTTTTAAAAAACTTTTTAAAAAAACTACTGAATATTTTCTCAAATTTGAATGTACAATCCTTCCGGTTAATAATGGAAAATAATTTCATTCAAATGGCTGCCTCGGCTGGCCATGCAGTAGAAAACACGATCGGTCCAATTTTGAAGCACAATATCGATTGTGTGCAGCTGTATTTCACCAATGACTTCACGAATATTGTCATTTAAAGCGTCAATTGTCTCTGGCTTGTCGGCCTAACACTTATCTTTGAGGGCACCCCACAAATAATAGTCCAACGGTGTCAAATCGCAGCTCCGATAAAGCGATCTTTAAAAATAGGGCGCAAAACATAGAGTGTAGCTTCGGCTGTGTGGCACGTAGCGCCGTCCTGTTGAAACCAATGTTGCCAATATCCTCCTCTTCAATTTTTGTAAACAAAAATTCGTTCAACATGGCCCGATAACGATGGCCATTGACTGCAATGGCCACGCCTTGCTCATTTTCGAAGAAAAATGGCCCAATTATGCCTCTGGACCAAAATCCGCACCAAACAGTGACTCGTTTTAGGTGCATCGGCTTTTCAATGTATGCGTGCGGGTTTTCTGTGCCCCAAATGCGACAATTTTGCTTGTTTAAATACCCGCCAAGATCAAAATGAGCTCCACCTGAAAAGATGATTTTTTTGGCAAAATCGGCATCTTCTGTAAGTCGATCGCAGGCCCACTCAGCGAAGCGAAAATGCATTGGATGGTCAGTTGGCTTCAACTCCTGAACCAATTGGACTTTGTATGGCGTCATACCGAGGTCTTTATGCAAAATTCGTCTCTATGATGTCTCCGAAATGTTCAATTGTTGAGAACGACGGTGAATTGATGTTGATGCCGCTTCACGCACATTTTCTGCCACAGCAGCAATATTCTCGGGTGTACGCACTATTTTTGGCTTTTCACGCTTTGGTTTATCGATGAGGATGCCAGTTTCTTTCACTTTTTTCTCAAGATAACGAACATACGGAGCTGACGGTGTTTCTGTTCTTCCAAAATCCGTGCGCAATTTTCGCACCCATTCTGCAACATAACCATGATTTTCGAAGTAATGTCGCAATATTTCCCAGCGTTGTTGAAGCGTAAACACAACCATATTCGTTCAGCGGAAGGATAAAACTAATTATCTGTCAAATCAGACATATGCTAAGTATTACCATTCACGAAATAAGCACTATTAGAAAAAAAAAAAAACGTTAGATGGCGGACCCTTTAGTAATTATAATTGCAACAAACCAACAAAATTACCACAACCGACTTTCATTAAATAAAACTGCCACTTTTAGTCCACTTTTAGTAAGGAACTAATTCAAATTCAATTATTTCATGAACTTCAAATTTGGCAGTGTAAATAGGCGAGCGAAACTAAGGTTAATGATATCAACGTCGTTTTTACTCTTTGTAATAATGTAATTTTTCCATTAATTTCTAAAACGTTTGCTATCTTTGCCACGCTTCCTATCAGTGTAGCAACAGCTTAGCGAAGTTTTTCTACACTGCGACGATTAAAAACATGGTTACGTTCAACTATGCAACAAGAGCGATTGAATGGACTCGCATTATTGCATTTACTTAAATACATTAAAATAAATATTAACGAAGTTATTGATAATTTTGCGATGATTTTGTCAAATAATTTTTTCTCTGACTATCTAATATCACAGAGTAACAAAATTAAGCTTTATAAAAGGTGCAGAGATCTCGATAAACAATTCCAAATGCATTTTGGCTCCTGATTTCAAATATAGACTCCGTTTTTCTCCATCAGCTCGAGTTTTTGAGTTATAGGAAAAAACACGAAAATCTGTTCTTTATCTGATAATTTTGCTAAATCTATTATATTGATCTGATTTAGCAAAATTATCTGAAAAAGAACTGATTTTCATGTTTTTGTCTATAACTCAAAAACTCGAGCTGATGATGAAAAAAGGAGTCCATATTTGAAATCAGGAAACCCAATTTGTCCATAATCAGCTTAAAAATCTTCGGCACCAAAACGTCCGTCGCGTAGTGTAATCAGTATTAATTTTGTATTGTTCATTTATTTTTCAAAGTGTACCATATCATAGTCGTAACGTCAGAACAATAAGTTTCAAACTCCTTTAATTTTTTTTTATTGAAAAGAACTATGTTTTTTCATTACACATACTTGAAAATAAAATTGCGCAATTTTTTTATAATGGAATAAATCAACCTTAATGCTAAAATAAATAAGTTATATTTAGAGTTTTTATTTACTTTTCGCTAAGCTATTATTCCAGAAAAAGGGAAAAATAAATAAATACGGAAATATGCGTGTATGTGTTTGTGAAAAATGCTTCTTAAGCAATTTAATAATTTCAATTCAAAAAAGTACAATTTGTCTTTTTGTAAATAGACAAAATTTTCTCAAATCGAAAATGTGTGTCTTTGATAATTTACCCCCCCCCCCCCAAGATTTTTTCCAGATCCGCCCCTGGAGCACGCCCTACTCCCATACAACCCAAATTAGTGAAAACTGTTCAAAACTGTAAAGGAATACATGGACTTCGAAAAAAATAAGAATTTATTTATTTTTGGAGGTTTAATGTATTCCATAGTCGAGCTAGACCGACTTAAGAGTTTCTTTGCTTGTTTATTTTCAAAATATTTCAAAATGTCTTATGTCGATTGGTTTTTTGGCAGGTAAAAATTTTTAATTTATGTATTGATGTGGTCGTCATAGCAAAAGTGTTGCCAACTATTGTGCAAATAAAAGCAATATGAGTAGACTTTTTTTCACAAGCGAGTTGAGCACTGGCGAATCGAACGCAGCTTATGTAAAAGAGCACTAAAGGTGTCCAAGCTTGTATGGGCAAAAAAAAGTTGTTCCGATTTTCGATTACCACACAGTAAAAAGCTTGATGGTAAATGTTATCTTTATACCCCCACGCGTACTGCGTAAGGGGTATATTAATTTTGTCACGACGTGTGTAACGCCCATAAGGAGGTGTGGTAGGTATAGAAAAGTATATATATTCTTGCTCAGCATCACCACCTGAGTTGATTTAGCCATGTCCGTCTGTCTGTCCGTCTGTCCGTCTGTCTGTCCGTCTGTGGACACGATTACAGCCGTAATTGTAAAGCTATCAAAGTGAAATTCGATATTTAAGCTTTTTTCTATAAAACAAAGATCAAGTTCGAGAATGGGCTAAATCGGATGAAAACCACGCCTACCTCCCATACAACCCCAAAATTGAAAACTCCATAAAGAAGCAAATATTGAAGCTACAAAACTTAAATTCGGTATGTGTGTAGTCTGTGACAAAACTCAGGTATGTTAGAAAAATGGGCGTCATCCACCCACTAACACGCCCACCTCCCATACAACCCTAATATTGAAACCTTTATATAGAGGCTGGTGTCGAAGCTACAAAAATTAAATTAGATATTTACTATTTTTATATAAAAATTAAGACGTGAGAGAAAAATGGGCGTTAACCACGCACTAACACGCCCACCTCCCATACAACCCCAAAATTGAAAATTATATAAGTAGGCTTCTGTTGAAGCTACAAAAATAAAATTTGATATTTATTATTTTTATGTAAAAATTAAGTCATGTTATAAAAATGGGCGTCATCCACCGACGAACACGCCCACTTCCCATACAACCCATAACATTGAAAACTCTATAAATAGGCTAATATTTAAGCTACAGAACTGAAATTGGGTATTTGTGTATATTATATCAAAATTGAAGCGTGTTATAAAAATTGGTATTAACCACTCAAGAACACGCTTACCTCCCATACAACCCCTACTTGAAAAATTTATAAAGAGGCTTGTCTTTACTTTGCAGGAAAATAATTTTATATGAATATATTTTAGACGTCATCAAAATAGTAAAATTTTTGAAGTCTCATAAAAAAGAGCTGCAATTTAAAATGTTGTACCATTACGAATCGTCCGTGGGGGTATTTTAACTTCGGCCAGTCGAAGATATACCTTACTAGTTTTTATAACATTTATGTAGTATAAACTCGTTTTCTTCTAAATTTAGTATAAGTTTTATCCCACTCTATAATATAAAACTTGCATTTCTATTCAAACAGCTATTTTACTCCAAAATAGTTTAATTTTTATACCATAAATTATTATCATCATATATATATTTCAGTTATGCACACGAGATCCTCACAGAGCCACTCGGCTTTCACGTTTAAGTCAAGATTTCGAAGCTACCGAACTTCAGTGATGCTAGCAGACAATCAGTTTGCGTTTATTCTAGTCAATAATCATGTTATGCGCAAATAGTTCCTTCCGTTGAATATTTTTTGTACACACATACAAAAATATTGCGCTTGAATTGGAAGATCTGCCAACATGATCGAACATGCAAATTTCTGAGTACAACTTTTTACTATTAATTTTTCTCTTCAGTTTGTTTTCGAAAATATAAAAAAACAAATCTAACATGAAATCTTTCAATTGCAGTCTAGATATTATTCCTGATTTATAACTTTCAATGTTGTATGTTTACATATGTGCCATATATTTTTAATACAATATTGTTATAAAAAGTAACCAAATGTGCTTTTGAAAGATTTTATACTTTTGCTTTGCTTTTATACTTTGGTGTAAAACCATTTTATACACTTTTCGGATACACTGTGCAGGCATTTTCTGTTTTCATTTCCCCTAAAAAATTAGCATGTGAATTTTGAATACGATAACGTGAGATTTGATGGACCCGGCGTGACCTTGAAAACTAAAAAGCACCCATTTAAATGGGAATAAATTGACTTTAATCCATAATTCGATTTATTACAAAAATATAAACACTCTTGTTATAATTTAATTATGTAGGACATTTAAAGGTTGAATAACCATACAAACAAGAATAATCGCCCATAAAGGGGTATTAGGGGTCAAAAGCCTCCCACCACAACAAAAAACATAAAAACACTAAAAAAGTTTCAAATATATCATAGGGGAGAGTCATCCCCGTTGTCTCAAGTACTAGTTGCCACAACGCCGACATCTTTTGATTCAACACGTTATCGAGTTGAATATCAATGCCATCTATACGCTATTGCAATATCTACCAGCCCAAGAAAGTTTAAGTACCGTTAGTTTTGTTTTGCAACAATTAAAAAAGATTTAATGAACTAAGTTGGATTTGTACATTTTTATATTTTTGTAAAATATGTGTTTAGGCAAAAAGAAGTGTGTAATATTCAACTTGAAATGAATTTCCAATACAATTAAAATTACATTTTGTTAATATCTATGAATTTTTGGATAAAACTTTATATGAAAATTTACAGAATATTGTTTACATTTTTATACAAATGGTACAGGTTGTCTGATTGCGGGGCTTGTTGTCACATATAATATCATATATAACTTCATATAACCATTTTGAAAGTAGTTTATGCTATTTGAATTTGAGGAAACATGCCAAGAAATCGCAAATCTTTGTCTGACATCTTCAGAAATCATGATGCAAGCCAAATGCGGCTAGTATCGATGAAGATAACGTGGATTCAATATGTGTAGTAGGTCGTATCGAAAATTTCAGATCGTATTTAAGAGGCCTCAAAAGTTGCCTAGGCTTGTCAAGAACCCAAACAAAATTTTATAAAAAATAAAGGACATCTTCCTTTCCCGAGAGGACTCAGTTATTTTTTGGGAAAAACATTAAAAAATAACGAACTTAAAATACTTTGATATTTTAAAAAAAAACCACATGTGTCTTAAAGCAAAAGAAAGAATGCAGTTTAACTTACAATTTCTTGCCAAACACGATGCTACTCACGATTTTTACAAACAGTGTCCTGTATGAAGGACATTCGAAGCGAAAGTTGTACTTGGGATAGCACAAGACTTCTGATTGTAACCATTAGGTTATAAATTTTGGTGGTACTACTTATAGTGTTGACGTATTCCATATATATCATGAAATAATAATTTGCATAGTTTTTGCATATGTATTCTTTTGTTTTAGAGAAATGTTTACTAGAATGCAATTTTTGAACTTTTTCAAAAAAAAATTAATATAAGATTTTATAACACGTGAATCAGAAGTTGTGTCAAAGATAATCTTCTCAATTTGGATTTCTTAAAAATTGCTGAACTTGATCCGGCCTAAAAATATTTATTTAATATTCAGGCTTAAGACCACGCTTTATTTTCTATTTCGATATTTAAAAAAAAAAGTTATTTCCTAGCATCAAATTTCTCAATTTGAGTTATGTCCCCTTTATGGTTATAATTTCGTTAAAACACATTTTAAAAACAAGTGTTTGGTCTTTTGAGACCTATTGAATGGCATAAAATGTATTTCAACGAAATTATAACCATAAAGAAGATATAACTCAGATTGAGAAACTTGATGGTACGAAGAAAAATGTTTGCAAGTAATAAAATATCAAAAAAAAACGTGGTCTAGACCTTACATAATAAATACATATTTTAAGGTAGGGTCATGTACAGAAATATTTGAAAAATCCAAATTGAGAAAATTATCTTCGACACCACTTCTTATGCCCGTGATATAAAATCTAATATTAATTTTTTTGAATAAGTTATAAAATTACGTTCTAGTATACATTTCTCTAAAACAAGAAAATTGATTTCCAAAAACTATGCAAATTATTAATTCATCATATTTAAGACATACGCCAACACTATAATCAATGCCATCAAAATTTAGACTCAATGGTAACAATCAAAAGTTATGTCCCACTCGAGTATAACTTTCGCTTCGAATATCCTTAAATATATATGGATAAAATCGTGAGTATCATCGTGTTCGGTAAGATATTGCTAGTAAAACTGTATTTAAATTTTTGCCTTTAGACATATGTAGTTTTTTTACAAAAATCATTTTAAGATCGTTATTTTTTACTGTTTTCCTCAAAAAACAACTTTGTGCTTGTGGGAGAGGAAGGTGTGCTTTTATTTTCATAAAATTTTTTTTTGGTAGATCTTGACAACCACATGAAACTTTTGAGACATCTAAGAATAAGAAATTTTAAAAAAAATGTATTTCGATACACCCTTATGCCCAAAAATCAGTGTTAAAAAAAAAATGTAAAAAATAACTTTTGATTATTCATTATATAGCCATAAATAGTATTAAAAAGGATGATTTTTAAACTTAAAAATCTAAAAGAAGTACCGAAAGAGTTAAGAGCCTGAAGAAACTCCAAACTAAATCCCAACCTACACTCTAAAAACTGATTGTAATATCACTACAATTATTGCTGTGAAATTTCACGCATATATTTGCGATTTTTAAAAAATAACACGCATCGCAGTGGTACCTTTCAATTCCGCCAAAAATTAAGCGTGTTTTTCAAAAAAATTATATATTCTCTCTTTCAATCAATTCATGAAAAACTGCTGAAGTGATATTTTACGCTATTTTGGTGGGTTTTTGCAAGAGCTATTTTTTAACAAATCGGTGATTCCATATCATTTCGACAAATTTTTATCAAAATCTGACCTTAGTGCTTCCGATTTTTTTGAAACTTTGTAGGTTAGAAGTTCCCATTAAAAAAACATATTCTGTGTTTTTTATTATTGCGAAATTTTTTTTTTTGCAAAGTTATACACAGTCAAAAACATTGAAAATCATACAAAAATTAAATAGATGCATGTATTTAAGGTGCTCTATCTTCTAAACTATAAGTCGTACAGAAAATAAACTCAAGTATAGTTTAAGTACCTTGAATGGATCTTTCTGGTGGTGTCATTTTTTTAAAGTACTTCATAATTCATTTATTTAATTAGTGTAAAAAATAAAGGTTTGCATTTTAGTTTCAATTTTACAATCGATTCAAGGCGAGTAAAAAACTTCAATAATATTTATTTTTATAATTTTTCTCGATTTAAAAAACTTGTAAAAACAGATATCTTCATCTGTTTACATCTTCTTAGTCAGTTCGTGATATGTTGCTGATTATAAATAAAAAAACCAAAAAATTTTAAGTATCCTCAATGAAAAGTGTTATAAGTCAAAAACTTATACCTTGGAAGATCAAATAAATTTTCTGGTTTCAGTTTTCCAAAGAATTGAGGAAGAATCTGGCAGTCATCAGTCTCTTCATACCAAGACTCTTATTTAAGTAATCTAAGATGATAAAAAATTGTTTTTAAATAGGGGTATTCACGATGTGGTATATTTGCCCTTGTATTGTGTATCTTTGATAAATTTGATATTTGAAGTAAAATTACAAAAACGAAATTTACAGTGTTCAAAATACAACCTTGTAGCAAAAATACAATATAAATACAATACGTGTGTTCATTAAGTCTTAGATATTATATAAAAAGTAATAGAAGTAGTAAAATAAATACATAGATAATATTTATTATAAATTGTGCATTAAATTCAGTTTTATATGTTATTATTTTCATTGTAAGAGTTTTTGTGCATGTAGTTTTAATAAAGAATAAAAGTTTGAATATTTTATATTAGGAGAAAAAAAAGTTCATAATATTGGGTGGATTATATTTGCACAGATCCCGAAAGAATCCATCCAAATATGGTGTTGTGGGCAAGAGGAAACCCAGCGTCGAGCAAAATCATGGCTGGTCTTATAATTTTGGGATATACATCAGCTCCCAAAATTACCCATATTACGTCAGACTTATTATATTGTGGGTCAGCCAGAACTAGATTTTGGAATTTATCCTTAATTGTTTCAGTAAGGGTTTTCGATGCTGTTCGCATTGCTATATGGCCAACAACCTTAAGCGTAGCCTCGATTTTCAGCATTGGATCTGCTTGAGCATGGATGGAAACGCTGCAATTTCTATCACCACCAAGTAGTGTCGTTTTAAAACGGAATTTCTTTACAATGTTTTCGGAAATTTGGCTAACCACAGTACATGGATCCAGGATTGATCGGACGTGGTGATTTTTGCCATGCACACCGAGGTTGAAAACTGCAGTAGGTAAAAGAGTGACGACATGATGTGCTCGGATAGTGGAAAACGAAAGCCTTTCTGTTTTCAATATACTATATGTCTGGATTGATATTTTTTCCTTATTCATAGATGTTGAAACGCATTTTAAATCTGAAAAGCATTTAGAAATTTTGACAAATTAAAAAAAAAGATATATGATGGGGAAAAACTACTAATTTGGAAGGACGACAAGTTTGGCAATCGGACGTTTAATCAGGCCTCGTTGCGTTAATAAGTCTGCAACTCGAAATTTTGAAGATTATCTTCTACAACACTTCTGATGCCCGTGATATAAAATCTTATATTCATTTTTTTGAAAAATTTAAACAATTGCGTTCTAGTATACATTTCTCTGAAACAAGAGAATACATTTACATAAACTATGCAAATTATTAATTCATCATATTTAAGAAATACGCCAAGGCTATAATCAATACCATCGAAATTTTGACTAAATGGTTACAGTCAAAAATTAGGTGCTATCTCGAGTACAACTTTCGCTTCGAATATCCTTCATGCAGGATAATGTGGGCGAAAATCGTGTTCGGTAAGATATTGTAAGTTATACTGTATTTGAGTTTTTGCTTTAAGAGATATGTAGTTTTTCTTAAAAAAATCAAAGCATTTTAAGATCGTTATTTTTAACTGTGTTTCTCAAAAAACAACTTTGTCCTTGCGGGAGAGGAAAATGTCCTTTTTTCCATACAATTTTTTTGGCAGATCATGACAACCACATGGAGCTTTTGAGACCTCTAAGAATGTGAAATTCGAAAAAATAATGTAATTCGACACGCCCTATTCCTAGTTGTCAAGCATTGTCGAGGGTCAAATCAAATAAAAATTGTCTTACTTACTTAGGTGGCCATGACAACCCGTTGTCGGGTTACGGCCGACTTCAACAGTGTTCGCCAAGCGTCTCTGTTTCGCGCGCGCCGTCTCCAATCTCTTTCACCAAGAGCGGTAAGATCTTCGTTTTCGACCTTACGAAAGACATGGCCCAACCTATCTAGTAGCTGAATTGTTATACGCTGGACTATATACAGTTCGTGGTTCATTCGAATGCGATAGTCGTCGCCAATTCGAACAGGACCTAAGATTTTACGAAGAACTTTCCTCTCGAACACCCCAAGAGCGGCTGCTTCTGTTTGCGATACCAAACATGCCTCAGCGCCATAGAGAAGCACAGGTATGATGAGCGTTTTGTAGAGTGTTAGTTTTGTCGATCGAGAGAGGGCTCTGGAACCTAATTGCTTACTTGGCCCGTAGTAGCACCTATTAGCAATTGTTTTTCTTCGCTTTATCTCCAGGCTGACATTGTTGTTGCTGTTTACGGAGGTGCCAAGGTATTTAAACTCCTTGACAACTTCAAAGTTATATTTGTCTTCTGTAACATGGGAGCCTAGACGCCGCGCTTCCCTATTTGAAGACGGCATATACTTTGGTTTGCCCTCGTTCACCGTCAAACCCACTTTGGCTGATTCCTTTTAGATAGCGGCGAAAGCAGCGGTTACATCTCTCTTGGTTCTTCCGATAATATCCATATCATCAACATACGCAAGGAGCTGAAAAATTTTGTAAAAAATGGTACTATTTCGATGTACAACTGCCCTCGATTCGTAGGATCCCCTCCATGATGAAATTGACGAGATCGCATGATAGCGGGTCGCCTTGTCTGAAACCTCGCTCGGTATTAAAGGTTTCGGAGAGATCATTTCCTACCTTGATGGAGCTGCATGTATTGCTCAACGTCATCTTGCAGAGCCTTATCAACTTTGCAGGTATACCGAACTCAGACATTGTTGCGTACAGGCTATCCAGAATCAGGCTATCGAACGCAGCTTTGTAATCAACAAAGATATGATGGGTGTCGATTTGGTTTTCGTGGGTTTTCTCCAGGATTTGGTGTAGTGTAAAAATCTGGTCTATGGTGGACTTGCCAGGTAGCCATATTTTGCTGATGAGTTGATGCATGCATGATGCATGCACCTTATCAATTCACCGCCGCTGGATAGCAACTTTAACCTCGACATGGCTAGGTGGTGGAATTTTTACTCCATCATCGTCGATTGGTGGTACCAGACTGCATTCTCCAAAGGCGGAATTGTTGGTATCGTCGCCTGCAAGTAGTTTGGAAAAATGCTGTCTCCATAATTTCAATGCGCACTTCGTATCTGTAACCATATCACCATTCTCTTCTCTACAAGATGCTCCGGGCTTGAAACCTTGGGTTAGACGCTTAACCTGCTGGTAGAATTTTCGAGCATCCTTCTTGCTCTGGTACACCTCAATTTTTTCTCGCTCACGCTTTTCCTGCTTTTTTTTTTTACGTCTGAAAAGGCATCTCACTTCCTTCCTCTTATCGCGATAGTTTTTGTGCATGGCTCGCGTTGCAGCTGACTGCAGCGTCTTTTTATATGCGGCGTATTTTGCTGCTATCGCGTCGTGACACTCCTAGTCATACCATTGGTTGCGGGCGCCGAAAATCAATGACTTCTTCAGCAGCAGTGCGCATGGAGTGGGATATATGCGCCCAAAGTCCGTCAGCGTCGTCGAGGCAAGAGTAAGGTTGGTTGAGCTTAACCGAGAGTTGAGCGGAGTAGGCCTCGGCGGTCCGTTGTGATAGCAGCTAATCGACATCAAGCTTTCGTTGCACACCTGTGCGTACATTCTTCGCATTGCACAATCGCATGCGGATCTTGGCTGCAGCAAGATAATGGTCGGAGTCAATATTGACCCCCAGAAATGTGCGCACATCCAGTACACTTGAAGCGTGCCTTCCGTCGATCACAACATGATCAATTTGGTTTCGTGTTTTTTGATCCGGGGACAGCCAGGTTGCCTTTTGGATATCGAGGTGTTGGAATCTGGTGCTACTTACTACCATGTTTCGCGCCGCGGCGAAGTCGATCAGTCTTAGAATGTTGTTCGAAGTGGTCTCGTGGAGACTGAACTGACCGACGGTTGAGCCAAAGATGCCTTCTTTCCGACCTTCGCGTTTAAATCACCGAGAACTATTTTCACGTCATTGACAATCAAAATTGTCGTCAATGTATAAAATGCAAACATTGTGGACATAAAGTATTGAAAGTGATAAATAGTTTGATACATCGTTTTTTAAATTGTGCTTTGGAGTGCGGCATCGATGACGATTCAGAAGTGTGACAACGAGGACTACGCATAGAAACAACTGACACCATGAGTGGGGTAAGTTGTCCCAGACGAATTAAATTTTTATCAAGAAATTTGTTTGATTTATTTTACAATAATATACGTTATTTATATCAGGACTGAAGAATAAAATATTGACTTTATGTTTAAAAGTTTTGCAGTGCCATTATTGTTTGATTTGTGGGTGTTACAGCGGTTCATTCAAATTTTTTGACAACTAGTACCACTTTCTTCTACGTAATTTTTTAATCAATTCAATTGGAGCACCAACTCGGCCCCCTTTTCAAAATCCTTAACCCTCTAGTTCCCAATCAAAGTATTATTCTGACAAACTTATAAATTTAATTAACTGTTTCAGCTGCTGTTTGCATCGCTACGTATATGCAAATGATGTCAAATTATAATTTGGGATTAATAAATCGAGTTAATAGAATAAAGAAAAGAAGCAAAATTCTAAAGAAAAAGCAAATACGCATGAAATGCATTAAGAATGTAAAGGCAGCCTTGGGAACTAGACGGCTAAGAAGCTACAAACACACTATTTCACTAAGGCAATCAATAAAAAAATCAAATCGCATGGCGTTTTCGTTTCTACCAAAAAATGTTGCATTGTCGCAGTGCAAAATGTTTTCAATGTTGTCCACAACCCTGTAAAAGTGCATGTTTTTGCCTACTCGAAAAATGTCAACTTACATAAACGAATGTAAGCATCCTTGTCTAACGCTCGCATTTCATAATATTGTCGTTTTAAAAACACCTGATATGAAGGGCAATCATCTATCCTGAGAAAGTTTCGCAGTGCAGAAAATGCACCTTTTTTTCGCTATCAAATATGTATCATGTCATTTCATTCCTAACAAACAAATTTCAGAATTTTGTTTCAAACATAAATGCGGTTAATAATATTGTTATATTCTGTTAAAATGTTGGCTGAAGTAATTCCATATATTCCAGATATTATTCTTCCTTCGTATGAAACTCGCCTTAAGCAAATTTTACTGCCTTCCTTGAGAAGCCGAAGAGGTGCTTAATGTCACCTTCCTATATAAATTACTTTGTGGTGATATTAACAACAACAAAAAAACAAAATTGGCCATTTCAGCCCTTGAAAGGACTTTGACCGAGCTTCTTATGATCAATTGTGTTGTGTGTGTTACAGTGTGGCCACGACCTGTAAAAAAAAGAAGCTAAATTGGCCAAAAAAAGAAGTCAAAAAAAGCTAAAAGTTTTGAAAAAAGAAGCTAAAAAAACTCCAGATTTTTCATACAACTTCAAGTTTTATATTCATTTTAACATAACATTCATTTTTAATATAGGTACATCAGTATCATAGGTACAAATTTGTAAAAAGCAAAAAATCATATGGTATATATTTATAAAGCAAAATAATACCAGCCTATTAATTCAGAATGACTTACTTTTCATTAAATAAACTAACTTTTCATTGCATTAACTTTCATTTCATCACTTAAATATAAATGAAAATAATATGTTTATTGAATTGATGTATGTGTATATTGAGTCCTATTAAGAATAATTTGCTCATGGGAATTGTAAAAGGGAGTTCTCATTTATGAAAAAATGGGAATCTCATTTATGTAAAAGGGAGCCTAAAAAATGGGAATCTCCTTTTTCCAATTCTCGGGAGAAATTTTAAATGAAATTGAAGGTTTGAAAAATTTATCACTGTCGTGCTAGGAACTTATATTATTTCTGAGATATATTTCATTGTTTATATCTCAGATATAATTATTTCCTCTTCATCAGATAAATCGGAGGAACTACAGCTTGCATAAGCACTACGTGAATCTAACAGACGTATGAGATCATCAGTTTCAGTGAACATCGAATATTAATCAACGAGTTAGGTATTTTAATCTATTTCTTTGCTTAGTTTTTACAATTTTCATTGCACTAAAAATTCTTTCAACCTCAGCGTTACTAAGTGGTAAAACTAAGAAACTGAAAACCAAATTGACGAGCTCAGAAAAAGGTTTTCAGGCAACGAGTTTTTAAAGTGCTTTACTTCTACCCAAAACTCAATTGTAGAGGCCAGGCTTGACCTTTTACGTGCCAATAGTTTTCGCCATTGCAGCTCAATCGAGGTAACTTCGACTGCGGAATATTTGGACTTTTCATTTGCAACATGAGAAAATATATTTGGCTTAACAACGTTATGAGAATTTTCAATAAAACAAAATCGATCTAACATTTATCTACATGTGAAACGAGAGAGCTCTTAAGAGCCCAGCGTTGCTGCCAGATGCTTATTTTCATGACTACACACTAAAAAATTTGTATAGAATTTTTACACCGATCGGTGTTCCAGGGAGTCCTACACCGTTCGGTGTTAAAAAAAACACCCTGTCAAAATTTTAGAATTTTATATCCGAAAGGGGACATTTTTTCACACCGATCGGTGCTAATAACTAAATATCCGAAGGATGTTTGTGTCAAACCCTATCAGGTGTTTATTTAGAATACGCAAAATTATGATTTTTTCAACACCGAAAGGTGTAATTTTTTACTTTTCGGAAATATGTGTTCTTAGAATTTTAATTTATTCATTCAAAATGCTAAAAATAATGTTATACCAAATATAATGGTATTCATGCTCGAAATGTGGATTGGACTTAATTCTATTTAAACCGTTTTTTTTTATTTTATAACTTTAATGTCAATTTTGGCCAGAACTGTTTTCACGAACATGACTTGTATTTCTCGACTTTTATTTTCAGTCTTGTGAAATTTCAATTTTCAATTTGTTTGTCAATGCTAACGTGTTTTCCATGTTGCTTTTCTTCTATGCCTTTCTTATTTTACACCGATTGCATAAGTTTATCATATCACACCGGATAAGCGGTGTAAATAAAGACCGTTCGGTGTAAAAAATGTAAATATTCGCTCACCGGTGTAAATATATTTTGGAATTTTTTAGTGTGTACTTATTTTTGCCTTACAGCAAAAATAGGCAAATAGGTTGCATTTAATAGGCAAATTTTTTAATTGTTAATAAATCTAAAAAAGGCTGTTTTCTAAGTAAAAAAAGGCTAAAAAATCACGAAGCTAAATCGTAAATTTCGAGGCTAAACCGCAAATAAAAAGGCTAAATCTAGCCTCGAAAAGGCTAAAATGGCCACACTGGTGTGTTATTAAATGTTTGCACACAATTGACCGAGAACAGGACCTACATGTTTTATGCCGACTCCGAACGGCTCATGTTCTCTAGAAACTTTGCATGGCATTATTTACTCTCTGAGGTTTGCCATTGTCTGCAGAGAGGTGGTGACCGATCACAAAAATTTTTTATTGAAAAAAATTTTTCGCCGCGGCTGGGGATCGAACCCGGGCTCCGAGCATGCTAAGCCACACACTTAACCTGCATGCCACGGTCACCACCGTGGTGATATTGGCTTCCAATATATTCTCTCATCTCTTAGGTTAAACATCCCAAGAAGAGGATCTAGACATTTTGTGCTTTTTAAGTTGAGCCAGTGCACTTCAAATTTTGCCCTTCATGACCCTTTACGATGTATGTGTAGTGATTTCAACAATAGCTACAGCTTAATTAATTTTTGTGATTCGGCGGATGCCTTGAAACGGAAAATGATTTTACATTTAAATAATTGATACATTTTAGAATTTTGTTTCAAACATTAACGCGGTTAATAATATTGTTATATTCTGTGAAAATGTTGGCTGAAGTAATTCCATATATTCGAGACCGTTTCAGTTGTTTTTCCTTTATAATATTGCGTTTGATGAAGTAAAAACCATCGAATATGATATGTTTGCTAAGACTTGTTTGTTTTTAATCAAAAATTATAAATTTTTCTTATTGATTTGACTTATTAGTTACTAAGTTTGGTGCGCAGGAACTGATCTCTTTTTCATGCAAGTTTATGCCTGCGTTGGCTCAAATACATATCCAATTAATAACATTTACACACATATATGTTTGTACATATTTACACGTATATATCTGCGTTATATTTGGAATTGGTTTGGTGCTTAAGAGTTTAATCTCTTTTCCACGTAGGATCTTGGGTGGGATAGTTGCCGCAAACTTACTAATATTCATATTATTTATAGTTACTTTGGTCTCTTTGTTTTGGAGTTTTATGTAAAGTTTACTACTTATTTGATGTTGTTTACTTTTTTAAATTAAAAAATTTTTAACAAATTCTTGTTTTTGTATAAAATTTTTAAGTTGCGCTGAAAAGCCAATTAATGTGCTTAGTGGAAATTCATACTTCGCCAATTGGGAGTGTGTTTAAGTACGTAGGTGCATTCTGTCTGTTCCGGTTGATCCGGACGGATTTTAGAATGTAAGTCGTGCATGCGTATAGTACGAGCTATACGTATTCATGAGATTCCACACTCCGTTGGCGAATCAAAAACAAAAAAAAAAAAAACTGCACGATTGTTACCTTGAAATTTTTTTTACAAACTTAATTTAAAATTTTTACTAAAGTAAGCGTCGTTGCTATTTTGAAATTATTAGAAAAGAAATAAATATAATAGTTCAATTGCGATTACGGGTACTTTAAGTTGTTTAGTTTTTGTGTGGTGAAAATAGTCAATTAAAATGTGTGATTTGCTTACAACATCGTCCCAAGCAAACTTGCCTTACTTATGATTCGATGAGATCAATTGAATTAATTGGAAATGTTTCCCACCAAATTACCGGTGCTAAGTTACCTTCACGGAAAGAAGCACTTTAAGTTTTTTTTATAACTTGCGCCTTGCTAAAATGCAGGCAAAAGAAAGTGCGAAATTAGCAGTTGATTCGACACTTTTTTTTGGCAACAACCACGTATTCCCACGCGTCATATTTATAAATGCGTCAATCTTTTAATAAAGCTTTATGAAGAGTGGAAAAATATTAAAAAAACAGTTTATTTTAAGCGACGGGGCTTGCCAAACAAGCCGAAATAAAATTTGTCGCTAAATTGAAGAGGACAAGCAGTTTTTGATCCAGCAGAGACAGAAAGGACGTCTAGGCAGCCTGGCTGGTGTAGATATGGTTACGGCTGGGAGAAAGAAGATATCCCTTGAGCGCAAGGAACAGGAGAAAACACTACATAAAAAACAAATGGTGTCAGATGAATGTGGTAAGTTAATAACGTTTCTTAGATTTAAGGCATCTCGCTGTGTCGTTATTACATCTACTTCCGTAAATTTTAAAGTACGCGAATAGCCTATTTGCTTTTTCTGTTATATAGAAATGTGTGCTATATGTATGATCCTTTGAAAATTATTTTAAGCCTTAACGAACTACTGGACATTATGTAATGCCACGTGAGAAGAAAATTATTCTGTAAATGCATATAGCACTGCACAAATGCATAGTTAACCCTGCGCCGTCTTCGTTGGAAGATATCGCTCACAGTGACATTTGTGAAACACTGTATCTCAGAAAGAGAAGGGGGAAGCAAGAGGTACCCCTACTAAAAAAACTTTATCATGTATAAGGAAGTTCCCCCAAAGGTCGTTAGTAGACGTCACATGGTCTGTCAGTAAGGTACTGTATAAGTTTGGCCGTGGACCAACTCGTCAATCGTCAAACAACGGTGTAATTTATTTTAATTTTTTAAAGCAAGTAATAACATTTTTTGTTCTTAAAAATGCAAATTTTATTGCTATATGCAAATTTTTTTATTGATAGATAAAGTTTTACCGTCAATACCTTAGTTTTTGTAAAGAAAAAAAGAGTCGGTAGCTTACTATTTGTTAGCCTTATTATGGTTCACAACACAACATTAATTTATGTCTTCAATGTGTTAATCGCTATTACGGTAGACAACACTACAACTGAATACATTAGGGTTGCCAACTCAGGAAAGTACAAAATCGGGACGGAGCCATCAAAAATGCGGGACTTGGCTCAAAAATGCGGGACAAAACTAGATGCAATTTTTTATTTTATTAAATATTTCCTTTTATTCTTTGAGGAATAAAGGGTATCAACGATCTGCCATGCAAAACAAAAAACAGTTAACTGCATTTTCATAGTTTTGAGATAATAAGACTTTTGTTTTTGGTTTAAACTTTTACTTGGTTTTTGCTTTGCATAATTTTGTTGTCACATCTTATTTTACTTTGAATATGTATGCGTAAAAATGTGTAATGGCGTTTAACCGTTTTTTTGCATTGCATTTATAAAATTTTGCAGTTAAGTGTCAAGTGTAAAAAGCAGCTAAGTGAAAATTGAATACGTTTAAGTAACGTTCACAAACCCTTTTAAAAAAGGACAAAAGTATTATTATAAAACAAAACATGGAGAATTCAAAAAACGTACAAAAAAATGTAACAGCCAATAAATGTTTTTTTGTTTTTTTGGGCAGCGATGCCCTTACACCAGAGGTGCACATAAGAGCTTCGGGGAGCCCTCGGCTTTCACAGACAAGTCGTGTGTGCGAAGCTGCCGAACTTCTTCGACGATAGCATTGAATCAGTTTGCGTTTGCGGGACGCTAAAAAATTAGCTGAAATGCGGGACGTCCCACTAAATCCGGGACAGTTGGGAACCCTAGAATACATTCTACTGTTGTCGGTCAGCAACACTGTGCCTTCAGTACACTTATTATGATACACAACAAAAGTTTTTAATTGTCTTGTTATTTGTCAAACTTTTAAGACACGTGATTTGATATTGTGCTGGTGCAGAAAGTTTGTTTAAGATGGATTCATCAAAGCAAGTAGTATTGGAAATTAATTTAAAAATGTTAATTTCGTTCACAATTGGCAATTTTTGGGAACAGTTGAGCAATGGGCCTCCTGTTCGCAAGAGGGAGGACTAGCAACGCGTAAGCTTTACCAACAATTTTGCGACGGTTAAATGTCTTTAATGTCTTTATTAACATTTACAAATTTTAAATAGGTTTGGACAAATTACAAACAAAATTTGCGTCGGAAAATCAGCAACAATCGGCAGAATGTCAAAGGAAGAGGACCGTCCGAAGAGGTGCCGCTTACAGCGTTAGAAACGACAGTTGCTGATATACTCAACACCAGAACGGCCGTTAGTACTGGTGGGCGATTTATAGGGGTGAGCATCGAAAATGATGTTGACAACGACGAGAACGCACTTCCACCACCATCGCCAACACCGCCACCTCCACCACCGCGTAGATCACGAACTCCTCAAATAAGCAAGCGCCCGAAAACTCACGCAATTGAAGAGCAAACAAAAAACCAGCTTCAAATAATAAAAAAATTGGAAGCTATCGAAAAGTGATGCTACAAAAATTATCAAACGAACAAACAAATTTTAGAAATAAATAAACATAAATTGCTTCTTCTAAAAAATAAAGAACAAGACAAGGCGAAGATACGCTAGTTTGACATAAAGTTATTAAACTTAGTAAGTTGCTTAGTTGCTTAAACTTAGTAAGCAAAATAAGTTATTTAATGCTCAGTTGGAGCATGTGCGCGGCTGCCACTTAAATTCAGTGTAATGCTGATCCCTTTTGCGACCTTCCCATGTACACAAAAAGCATGCTTAAGACCCATGAGTAATCCGACCACTTTCAGATCATAGCATCTTTCGAAAATCCGCAGCTTAATTGCCTCTAAGTTACGTCAACACTGTTTTTTAATTAGCTGAATAATTTCGGAAATATTCATAAAGTTATTCTGAAAACACATTTGTTTTATGCAAAATTTAAACTTTTTTGTTATTTTAAATCCCGCTACAAGAGCCGTATCGAAAACTCCCGATTAAATCATCATAAACAAGGAGATGATATATGTGGTATATGTAAATGTAATTTAGAGGCAATTTAGCTGCGGATTTTCGAATTTTTTATTTTACCAAATCAGACTAACTGTTCTGGAGTTACGTTAAAATCTCTGATGAAATCTCCTTAGTTTTAAAAATAGCGGTTTATCGCGAGAACCAGAGTCAATTCAAATAATCTAAATAATAGGATTAGATCCTCATGAATGTATATACTAAAATTGACTACCAAACCCCATGCCGCAGAATCAGTGTTGCCCTGTGTACTAAACGTAAGATAAATTCATATCCATCTTTTATGAAATATAAAACATTTGAGTCGGATGTTGATATTACTATATGTAACCTTAAGTTATTCTTTAAATCTGCAACCTGGCTATATATGTTCTCCAATAATTGATATTCAAACAAATTAATAAAAAGTAGAGTAGAGTGAACTCAGCTTCACTCGAATTTACTCTGATCGGTATGAATAGAGCATATTAATAAAAATAACTCAACTCCACTCTACTCATGTTTTTTTTTACGTTGAGTGCTCCCTCAGAATAAACATCGCACACTCAGTTTTTGTTTGTTTCATATTAATAAAAACTGAGATCCCTCAACAAAAGTTGAGTGTGCTATTTAGCTATTTCTCAGTTTTGTTCAATTTATACAAATTTCATATTTGCCATTTATTTTGCATTACAAACTTTTTAAATACTTGTTTTTTGGTTTAATTTAAAATGAATAGCCTCTTTGCTGTCTTTTTTATTTGATTCCGATGAAAAAGACGAAGATGGAATGCACAAAATTTTATAAAAATTGGCAGGTGACAATTCTTCAAACTCATTGCAGTTGACTGAGTATTCATTGTTTTATAAAATTTTGACTTTTATAAAACTTTGTTTTATACCTTAGGATGCTCTTGTCATCCCTAATTGTAAGTAATATATGTTCCGCTGAAGCTTTTGCAACTCGGAATTTTTCCGGATTAAATTCTTATTTATCCGTTGGTCAAAAGTTCTTCGACATCTTAAATTAATTTTTAATTAATTATCACTATCACTTGAGCTTTCCATTTTATTATCATTGAAGTGTAACTTAACACATTCCTATGTGCCTGTCAAGCAGTTACAATGAAATCTTGACATATTTGTTAACTCGACAAATTTTTCTGAATTATAAAAAAACATATTTATATAAAATGCTTGACAGTTGAAATGGGGGAATCGTCGGTCACAACATTAGATGAGAACAGATGAGAGCACACTAAGTACATTCCAAAAAAATCTCTACTCTGTGTTCTTTCAGTGCACTCTGAATTATCAAAAAAATTAACCGTGCATCAAATGTCTCAGCTGTCATTTAGGAATATTTTCTTTAATATTATTATTTATTTACAATAAAATATTTTTTGCACAATTTTATATTTTGCATGTTATTTATATTCTTTTCATTTATTTTTGTTGACGATTATATGTTTCCATTCCTTTCAAAATTCCGGCAGATAGAACTCTGGTATGTGCTTTACGTGCTCTGACGTTTAATAAAGAGCACGAAGGATTGAGATCACTAACAATTTGTTTGACAGTCTTTGTTCTGCTCTCATCAAATAAACGAAAACGCCTCATACTGTTTCACACGGGCCGAAGCCTTCGCTACTCGACTATCACTCCTGCTTCAAGAAAGCACTCCTCCGATGGGCGGTATATGCGGACAGTGCGGACCGCCAACAAAGCCACCCTGCAGTCGGTTGTAACGCGTACTGTTAAGGAGCGATACCCTGAGAAGAGGAGGGAAGAGAGACGTATTTTCAGGCGAAAAAAACGAGAGTCGGAAATGCGTGGGTGCGAGAAAATTGAGATGCATGGCGACAGGAATGAGACTCGAACATTTTTCGACAAAATAAGACGCCTGGCTGATGGTTTTAAGACCGGAGCCTCTTCCTGCAAGGACGAGAATGGGAATCTAGTGACAGATATCCAGAGTACACTGATGTTATGGAGGGAGCACTTCTCTAGACTTTTAAATGGCGACGCTGACAACAGTGGAGATGATATCCCGGAAACCCCAATTATGGATGACAGCGTTGAAGTTCCGCTGCCCGACTATAATGAGGTCTTAACAGCTATAGCTCGGCTTAAAAACAACAAAGCCGCAGGAGCCGATGGCCTACCGGCTGAGCTGTTTAAGACCGGTGGCGAAGCTCTGTTTAAATGCATACACAGACTTCTATGCAGAATATGGTCGGAAGAATGCATTCCAGATGATTGGAACCTCAGTGTGCTCTGCCCAATCCACAAGAAAGGCAATCCCACCATTTGCGCCAACTACCGTGGGATTAGCCTTCTTAATATCGCATATAAGGTCCTGTCGAGCGTATTATGTGAAAGACTGAAGCCCATCGTTAACCAACTGATTGGACCTTATCAGTGTGGCTTTAGACCTGGAAAGTCCACCATTGACCAGATCTTCACGCTCCGACAAATCTTGGAAAAGACCCTCGAAAAAAAAATCGACACACACCATCTTTTTGTCGATTTCAAAGCCGCCTTCGACAGTCCAATAAGGAGTCACCTATATGCCATCATGTCTGAATTTGGTATTCCTGCGAAGCTAATACATCTTTGCAGGATGACACTGAACAACACCAGCAGTGCAGTGAAAATCGGGAAGGACCTCTCCCTTCCGTTCAATACCAAGCGAGGTTTTAGACAAGGTGATTCCTTATCGTGGGACTTCTTTAATATAGTAATGGAGAAGATTATCCAAGCTGCTGACCTGAGACGCAGCGGCACAATTTTCTAAAAGAGTGTAATGCTGCTGGCGTGTGCAGATGATATCGACATCATTGGCCACAATACGCGCGAAGTCAGTGCAGCATTCTCCAGGCTAGAAAAAGAGTCGAGTCGAATGGGTCTTGCAGTGACCGCAGATAAAACGAAGTATTGTGTCAACAAACAAACAGTCCCAGCGTCTTGGAAACCACGTCACTGTTGACAACACCTCCTTTGAGGTAGTGAAGGACTTTGTTTACCTGGGATCCAGCATTAACTCCTCCAACGATATCAGTATTGAGATTAAACGAAGGATAACTCTTGCCACCAGGTGTTACTTTGGGCTCAGTAGGCAATTGAGAAGCACAGCTCTCTCTCGACGAACAAAACTGACGCTCTATTAGTCAATAATCATGCCCGTCCTACTATACGCATCACAAACCTGGACGTTGAGCAGCTCTGATTTCGAGAGAAAAATCCTTCGCAAGATCTATGATCCAATCTGCGTCAATGGCGAGTACCGAATACGATGGAACCACGAGCTGAATTAGCTATATGCCGACATCGAAATAGTCAAGCGTTTTAAAATAGAGCGGCTTCGCTGGCTAGGTCATGTCGAGAGAATGAACGACGAAGCTCCAGCGAAAAAGATATTGGATTCGGTACCCAGCGGTGGCCAACGCAGACGAGGAAGACCGCATCTCCGTTGGAAGGACCAGGCATTGGATAACCTGACAACGCTTGGAGTTTCCAACTGGCGCCAGCAAGCGCACGACAAAAGAGGCTGGCGAAAATTCTTAGACCAGGCCAAAACCGACCAACGGTTGTAAGCGCCATCTAAGTAAGTAAGTAAGCAACGACATTCAGTCTTGTTTTGCTTCTAGTACCAAAAACGTATTGCTTGGTACTGCAATGGTGACCATATGTCATCTAGGATCAGCGTATACAACCAGAGCTCTTATCGTATCTGGCTCTGAAGGTACGTTTGTATCTGAAAGATTGCAGGAGCTTCTTAAATTACCCACGAGATCAGTGAATGCTCAAGTTTCGGGTTTAAATAACGCAGTATCGGCGCAAGTCACAAAAGCTTGCGACTTGATCATTAGTTCTCCCAAAAACAGGCAATTCCAAATAGAAGCTAATTAGACCTCGGATTTTGCATATTTGCATAGTTTTGAAGGATTAAGATAGGTAAATTCTGATGACACCAAAGTTCGTTTCATTGAAAAAAGAGTGTAAAACAAAATGCATATTTTAATTTTTTTTGCATATTTGCATAAAATGCATATGCATAATATATGCAAAAAATATGCAAAATATGCAAAATATATGCATTATATGCAAAATATGCAAAAACTTTCTAAGTTAAACAAATTGAAAAATAATATAAAAGCGACTCGGAAGGTAGTATACATATTGAAATTTTATTAATTGTCAGGAATTAAAGTAGAGCAAATGATACGTAATACATACGATATTTTATAGGTTTACAAATTATTCAATAAAATTGGTATTACAACACACAACCATACTTTTCTCTAAATTATTAATTAAGAGATTCAGAGTTTCTCTCCAAAAACCATTCTGTAAGCGGAAAAGCTTCTTTCAACGTCACAGGAAATAATTGGAGCAAATTTATATTTAATGATATTTGTATTTGTGATGGTTTCAAGTTTAGACACATCTTCATCTTTGAGATTTAAAATATCGCACACGATCTTTAAAAGTGACACAACTCAAAATTTTAAAATTTTCAGGAGAGGCTTTTTTGCCTATTTTTGCTATTTCTTTTTCAAAGCAACTTCATACAAAAGAAGGACACAAAATGATTTTTTAAAAATTAAAGAGCAATCAGATTAATACAAAATTTTAACAGTCGATGGAGATGTGCCTTACAAATTGGTTTACATTAAAAAGTCAAAATTGAAAAATTTTGAGTTGTGTCACTTTTGAAGAGGGTGTACGATATTATTTATTTTTGAAATGATATTAGAATGTGGAAATTTCTTTTTGAAATCCAGTCCAAAATCACCAGTTATGTTGTGAACACTTTTTAGCTTCGTTAAATAAATTCATTGAATTTGTTTATGGTAGACCCTTCGCTTCCAAGGAAGTTAATTCTTCGGCAACTCTCTCGAAATTCGATTTTATATATATAAAATCCCGATATAGTTGGGGATTTTTTATCAGCTCTTCTGCTTGCTTTATAGATTCAGCAAATTCTGGGTTTAGTGTTTTAAGAACCTAAAATGCAAATTAAGAATGTTTTTTTTCATATCATCGTTGTCCAACAATAATGGGTTATCCAAAATAATGTGGAAAATTAAGTCAAAGGTAAAATATTAAAATATTGATTGCTTTAAGGGTACATTAAAGTTTTTTGTCGACCAAAAATAAATTTTATTATTTTCTTCATTTACCAACGCGATGTGATAAAGTGTTGGAAAGGTAAAGCAAGGGTAAGTGGTAAATATATATTATATATTCTTCTGCATTGCTCGCAGTTTAATATTTAACGATTGGAATTCAATATTTTGATGAAATTCGTTTGCATATATTTTGCATATTTTTTGCATATGTTGCAAATATTTTGTATATTTGTGGCATATTTTTTTGCATATTTTTTGCATATATTTTGCATATTTTCGATATGCTTTACAATTTGTTCTATTTGAACGATAAAACGTCTAGATACAAAGTTTGGTATCAATCTGATTAAAAATATGAAAGTATGCAAAATCCAAGGTCTACTTATAATTTATATGAAATTTTTTCTTAAAGGAAAAAATTACTAACAATTACAACAACAAAATTACAACAAAATTTTCTTTTGAAAAATTGATGCCATCGTTTGTGGTTTTGTAAAAGCTTTTGTTTGGTACCAAATTTGTAAATGTTTCCATGGAAAGTAGCGAAATTATAGCAGAAATACGAAATTTTCGCTGATTTTTGAACTTGAGTTTGAAACCCTAAACCATCGATTGAGCACGTATAAAAAAATACGTCGACCTTAGATTTTTGTCTTCTATCACATATCCGAAAATCATTCAAATTGGAGACTGTCACCTGGGGACCTTTCCTTGTTAGTCATATTATTGAGTGATATAGCACAGTAGCAAGCTTTTAATTCCTGCTAGCTGGTATTGTTAACATTTAAAAAAAAAAATATAGCAAGTATGAGACGCAAAATTAGTCTATTAGTGTGTTCACATCTATGTGTTATATAGTATAAGTAGATAGATAATCCTATCCTCCCAGTAAAAGCTTAACTGCTAGAACAGTTATATAAATATATATGTATAAATAAATTAATATGAATGTAATCAATATGAATAAAACAATGGACATAATTTAAGTTTTACAGTTTTTAATAAATTAGACTTAGCAAAACCTCCAACCGTGTCATTACCTTATTTTGATACATTTATAACTTTGGCGACGAGAACAGTAAAAGAATTCCACATGGTGTATTTTAAGACTTTATTTATTTCAATTCGAAAATAATTAAAGAGTAAAGTAAATTTAATGTTAGAAGATTTTACCCGTTTTTTAAGATTAATCGGGATCAAAGACATTGCAATGGCTAAAGGAAAAGTGTTTGTTGGATCAAATGAATTTTACACACTTGCTGATGATTTTGCATTATATGCACGAAGGTTTAATCATCTTCTTTTTTTGAACAAAATTGAAGATAATTGCTCAAAAATATCATTTCTGGTGAGCTTGGGTGAACCAGATTTGTACAAGGTTTCGGTGTCCTTAATCGCCCCCAAAAAAGAAACAGATCCGACTGTGAAGTTCGACGATATAATCGAAACGTTAATTATTCATTTTGCTTCAGAGAAAAATGTAACGTTTTAAATTTTTTAAGCTAAGACAACACCACAATGAACTGCTGCAAGATTACGTAATTGAATCAAAGCACATGTCGGTGATTCCAAGGCACACTTTTCTGATATCACTATTTTGAAAACTTTTGATACTTTTTTGGTAGATAGTTTTTCTGAAAAATATAATAACTTCGTACTTTTTTTTTGCAAATTAATTTTTTATTTTGCAAAGTTATACACTGTCAAAAACACTAAAAATTACACAAAAATTAAATAGGTACATGTATTTATACAGCTCTATCTTCTTAAGTGTAAGTTGTACAGTAAAGAAACTGAGATGTAGTTAAAGCATCTTGAATGCATCTTTCTAGTGGTGCCACTTTTTTATAGTACTCATTTGAAAAAAAGTTATTTTTTCTTAAGCCGAAGTTTACCATCATACTTTTGACAGTCGGCGCCACAACTTTTTCACCTTGTCAATGACAATATAATGTCATATTAATGCATTTATTCTGAAGGTTAACGCAAAATTTTGAGTTGGATCTTCAACGATTGCTTTTTTTTAACGATTTTTTTAAAAAGTTTGATAGGCATAATAGTGTTCCTATTTTTGTATACCGAAAATGTTATTTTGATATAAAAAAAAAACACATATTGTTCCTTACTTAAAAATGTGCATCCAAAGAATCTTATGAAAATATTTTTCATACATATGGTCATGTGCACTAAGGTGGGTCAAAAAATGTTGTTTTCTCAAAACCATTTATAATAGTGAATATATGTAGTAGTTTCAGGTCAAAAACGGACGTATTTGGTATTTAATGAAAAGCAAAGTATAAAAAAGATTTTAACAAATTTTGGAAAACTATGCATGGCAGCGCTGTCATACAAATTTTTCAACACATTTTTCGAAATATCTGGAGAACCAGTAAAGCTAAGCAAAAACTTAAGTAATCATCAAGTACGTCATTTCAAGTATGATTTTCGATCTAATGCTACATATTTTCGATGCGGCAATTTGTCGGCACGTCACGTATTAACAAATATATGAGCAATGCCATTATATTGGTATCTACATTAAAAGTATGCAGCTTTAGGACATAAATAGTTGTTGAATTAAAACAAAAAGTATGGAAGATTACAAGTGCACAAAGGTGCATTCAATTGGTCGTTTGAGTCGTAACAGACATGGCCACATATTTGGAACATGCAATAACAAAACAAAAAGAGTTCAGCTACTACAGCTTTTTCGCACTTTCTCAGCATTAACTCATTTGAAGCCACAATCCAAAGCATCAAACATTTTTAATGAATAAGATTCCAGTAGCTCAAAAAAAAAATAAATGTGGAAAAAATTTACCCACCAAAGTTTGGGTTGGGCTCAGGGACAACACAGGACGTAACTACTAACCATGCACACATAGATCTAATTACAGAATAGCTTTTAATCTACTTATGAGTTGACCTTTTGACAAGTTAACATCAAAAACGCTACAGTTGTTAACAAAGGTACTCATGCGGTTTAAAGGAGCAGTTAACATATAGTTCGTTCTACTAAAAGGTAAATAAATTAAAGTGTTAGCGTTTCTACTGCTTCTACGGTTAGAGTTAAAATAAATGAGAGAAAGAATTTCCGGAGAATCGAAAGAACCGGTCATGAGTTGGTGTAAATATACGATATCTGCGGACCTCCTTCGCTCACTTAGTGACTGCATTCTTAGTAGTTTTAAACGATCCTCATAAGGAGGAAGGTTTAAAATATCAGTTCCACTTAAGCCCCTTAGAGCAAACCGAACAAAACGTTTTTGGATCCTCTCTATTCGTTCAACATGCACATTATAACTTGGGGACCAGACTTGACTTGCGAACTCCAAGTGAGGACGCACAATTGCATAATACAACGTTGTAGTTGTAATCATGCTATTGAATTCTTTGGCCCAGCGTTTTATAAATCCAAGCATTGAAGACGCTTTTTTACATATATTATCAATATGAATGTTGAACGATAACTGGATCCTAATCCATGCATACACCAAGGTCTTTGACCACCTCTACACGACTTAAATCAGTATAGACTAAATAGATACTAAATATCTTCAGTATCTTTTATATTGTAATCAAATAATAAATTATTCCTTTTTCGCGAAAAGGTCATAGTTTGGCATTTACTAGGATTGAGAAACATATTATTTTTAGAACACCAAACTTCAAAGGATTTCAGATCAGCGTGGAGTAGGTTAGAATCATCTTTAGTATTTATTTTTCTGTATATTTTCATATCGTCTGCATAAATCAGCAGACGAGAGTGTTCAATGACGTGTGTGATGTCATTAATTGCTAAAATAAACAGAAGTGGACCAAGGTGGCTACCTTGAGGAACACCTGGTTCAGCAATAAATTCTGAAGACAACACCCCTCGGAATCGTATTTGATAAGATCGCTCAGCCAAATACGATTTTATCCAGCATACAAAATAGTGTGGAAATCTTTAACTTTAGTTTGAATAAGATTAAATAATGAGCTTATTTATCAAATGCTTTACTAAAGTCAGTGTAAATACAGTCGACTTGGTTACCAGATTCCATCGAATTTAAGCAGAATGTTGTAAAATCGCGTAGATTAGACACAGTGGATCTTCCATTAACAAAACCATGCTGACGAGTTGTTATGACTTTTCCACAATGAATTGTGACGCCAAAAATCGACGTCGCCAATTTTGACGCCAACATTCAAAGTGCCACACTTGGTGAACACCACCATCATTAGTGAACAAACTTTTTGACAAACACATACATACAATAATAGCAACTCTGCACAAATAAACAAAGAACACACGGACGAGAAAGAGAGGTACGACACACGCACACGTTTAATGCTGACGTGATATTTTCGTGCAGTCGAGTAGCGGAAAAAGCTGAGCGCACAAAGGCAAAGGCAAAGTGCTTGGCCAATTTTAACAACAGGTCGCAACAACAAAAGCAAATGCGTACGGTATGTTGTTTACGCAAAACAACCGAGAAGTTTCGATTGCGGGATCTGGTTGACAACAAAGGCACATCAAGGCAACTATAAAAGGCAACGCAACCACAGACGGAGAAGAGTCTTGGATCATAATTTGTGACGATCAGTCTTTGATTATATTCAGTGTGCGAGAAAAGTCAGTGCGTGATTATTAACATTCAGTGCGAAGCAGAATGCAGAATAGCAGCAAGCAGAGTTCAAAATAGCAAAATAACAACAAGCAGAGTCTGCATCGAGGAGCTGCAGCAACCACAAGGGAAAACAAGGTAAACTAAGAAGCGAGTGCAGAGTCGGTGGCTTGTAGGCCCACCTGCAAACAGTATCAAGCAGAGTCGGTGGCTTGTAGGCCCATCTGCAAACAGCATCAAGCAGAGTCTGTGGCTTGTAGGCCCACCTGCGCAGAACGGCGAGCAGAGTAAGCGGCTTGTAGGCCCACCTGCAGAGTAGCAGAAAACAGAGTCGGTGGCTTGTAGGCCCACCTGTTCAAAACATTTTTTTAGCAGTGCCCGTGGCTTGTAAGCCCGCCTGCTAAAATTAAACTCTACTCCGTGGCTTGTAAGCCCGCGTGTTTATTTGTTTTTCCAGCTAGCAGTGTCGGTGGCTTGTAGGCCCAACTGCTAGACGACGGCGTAGCAGATCGGCGGAGCAGCAGGAGAAGCAGTCAAAAAAATAAGCAATTGAAATATTTAATATATATAGAACATATATTATAAACAGGGAAACAATAAAACATTGTTAAAAAAGATAACCATAAAAATCCCAAAGTGTTATTAATTCTTGTCACGGACCCTAGAATCCCGCTGAGCGTACCTCAGCGTTACAAAAGAACCCAGGAAGGTTCGTTACAGAATTTTAACACGATCGTACACAATTCGCTCAAAAAGTTTGGGAATAGACGAAAGCTTAGCGATGGGCAAGGTTCATTTATTTAAGGTTGCGTACATTTTTTGACGCATCCTTATTTTATGTAAACAAACAAATTTTGACATTTGCTCATTAGGGTTTTGTGATGCTCGAAAAAAAAGGTATGTTTCAGGGTTTCTTTGTGTAGTTTTAGGTTGAAGTCTCTGCATTTCGAAGAAATTTTTTATCTAGTTAATAAAAATTAAAACTAAGTAAGCGTGGCGTCAAGTGCAAGATAGAAAATTAATTCTAATTAATTGTGTGTAAATTCATTTACAGTGTGTGCAGTGCAAAAGTTTTAATACATTAATAATCTTTTAATATTAATAAAATAATAATAAAAATAGAAAAAATGCCTGGTGGAACGTGTTCTCTTTGTCGCAAGACATATTATGGAGAAAATATTAAAAAATATTCTGTTCCAGCTAAACCGATGGCTCGTCAGCGGTGGGAAGAAATATGCGGTATAGCGTTTTCAGCATCAGCTAAAGTGTGTGAAAAACACTTTAAAGAAAATGATTTCAGTGATGCGCAAGATGCGAAACGCAGACGCCTCAATCCAGGTGCCGTTCCGTCACTATTTTTACCACTGCTGACAGGCAATGAACGGAATGATTTGAAGTAAGTGAAAAAGTGAGTGCTAAAGTATGTACGTTATATTAAATACATAATCTTAGTAGTCATGGAAATTGGAATGAATACGTGGATAGCAGCATGGATGTGGTCGGGTCCCAAAGCAGCGAAGGTACTGTTTTACTGAAGTCGCCAGAGGGAGCTCCAAAATATGTTGACTGCTCCACGCAAACTGAGTATGTATTAATATTTTTTAGTAAAATGCTAATTCTGCAGACCCAAAAAAAAGTGTTTATTTTGAATAGTAAGATATTCGTTACAAATTAAAATGAAAGTATAATGATTTTTTGCAAAAATATTGCTTATTTTAAGATTTTGTCGAAAGTCTTCATAATATTTGGAGAAATTCATAATATTTTCCAGAAAAGAATGCGCCATAAAAAATGTTTTACCCAAAAAGTTGTTGGACTTCGAATGGATTTTTTAAATTTTCTGTACTGTAAAATATTCTGTTGCAATTTTTTAATTTTAGATTTGCAGATATTGAAGCTGCAGCATGGCTTTACAAGAACAATTTAGTGGATAAAATTGAAAAACTACAGGCAGAAAATGCAAGACTCCTGAGTCAAATTGCCGACATAGAATCCCTAAATAAAAATCTTGAAAAAGTGTTCACTGCTGGTCAAATCAAGAGATTACGCCATCCGAACACCTACCCCAATTGGTGTTGGGATGATATCTCCTACGCAATCACACTTCACGCAGCTGGACCAAGAGCTTATAAGCATTTAAGACTTAAAGGGTTCCCTTTACCTTGTCCTTCAGCACTTCAGAAGTGGGTGCAAAAAGTAGGTTTTGAGGAAGGAGTCTTGAATCAATTAATTGATTTAATTAAAAACGGAAACGAGCTTACACATGAAGAGAAACTGTGCGTAATTTCATTCGATGAAATGAAGGTAGCCGCTTGCTATGAAAAAGATTCCTTTACCGACTGTGTTCGAACGCCTGCAAACTATGTTCAAGTGGCGATGGTTCGTGGCCTCAAGGCTTCCTGGAAGCAGCCAGTTTTCTACGGCTTTGATCAAAAAATGACTCAAGCAATTTTGTTTGAGATTTTGATCAAGCTGTACGATGCAGGCTTTACAATAGTAGCAATGGTGTCGGACATGGGATCTACAAATCAGGCGTTGTGGAAGGAGCTTAATGTCTCGATTGGTAAATTTATTAAATGTTTTATTTGCAAATTTGTTAAGCACATTTACACCGGAACTAAAACACGTTTTATCGCTATTGTGTTTTATCTTCGACTGTTATTTACTTCCATTTTCCATTCCACGCGATAAATGCTTAAAGCAGGTTTTGAAGATTCGGTTTAAATGTGCTTTTAGGTCATATAACACAGTAGAGATAAACTTTTTTTGAAATTTTTCTTAGATCGCACATGGTTTCCTCATCCAGCGAACAGCGAAAATCAAGTTTTTGTGTTTGCTGATGTACCACACCTCCTCAAACTAATGCGAAATCATTTCATAGACAGCGGTCTATATTTTGATGGAAAATTGATAACGGTTCAAGCAATAGAGCGGCTGATGAAATGTACGTCCCAATCAGATCTTTCAATAACATTTAAATTAACTGACGAGCATCTCCATGTTAAAAAATGTCGCCGACAAAATGTCAAACTCGCGACGCAACTCCTTTCAAACACTACTGCGAATGCTCTCAGGCGATGTTACTCAATTGGTCATATTGATGAAGCGTTCAATCCCTCCGAGTGCGCGGACTTCATTCAGCTTGCAAATGACTGGTTTGATATTCTGAACACAAAATTTTCAACTTCAAATTCTATTGAAAGCAAAAAACCATTCGGCCTCGCTCTTTCCCATCAAACTTCTGTTATTGAACGAATGAGTCAAGTAATGTCCAAACCAATTATACCAAACCCTACAGGAAAAAACAAAAAAATAAAAACGGCGCCCTTTCAAAATGGAGTTTTGATTTCCAACAAATCTATCATTCATCTATATAATTACTTAAATGCAAAATATAGCTTGGACTTTATCTTAACATACAGACTCAATCAAGATGTGTTGGAAAACTTTTTTGGAAACATTAGAAGTAAGGGTGGCCTTAATGATCACCCTAGTCCAATGCAATTTAAGTTTCGACTAAGAAAATATTTATTTGGTATGTCTTTCTACACGACTTCTTTTTCACAGTTCTATGATTTAATATTTTTTCATTTATGTGAATATCATTTAGCGCGAAACACCGAAATTCTTCAATCAAATCTTAATGTAGGGGTAGATCCAACTCCATGGCTAGATTTTGTTAGAGTTACTGATGTTTCAGAAAAAAACCAAGATGATCACCCGAGAACAATTTCTGAACAGCTGTTTCAAGAGTTTTTTGAAGATGATTTTGAACCCGAAAAAGAAAACGATGAAGAACTGCCCGAAGTGCACGAAGACGCTCTAGAATATATTTCAGGCTATATTATAAAAAAGCTTTACCTCGCTGAAGAGTTCGGAGAAATGCAGCCTTCTTGCTCCTTTACTTGGGTTGACCAAGTTTCTCGAGGTGGTTTGTGTAAACCAAAGCCGCAATTTGTAAGCGAAGTGAAAAAGTTAGAGCAAATTTTCAACAAATACAATGGCTCTGAAATATCAAAAATGCAACACTTAGCTGACATAATGCTTAAGGAAGCGCATAGCATTGAGTTACCTGAAAATGTAGTAAAACTTTTTTTTAAATGCCGCATTAACTTCAGAATCCGCAAATTAAACGCCAGCTTAGAACAGCAAAAAATCAAGCGCAGACTAATGGACACAAAGAAGTTGTCAAAAATTTTAATATAATATCAAACCAAAACCAAAGCTTCAATTACATTTCTTCCCAATTAATCTTATTTTCACTTATATAATAATAAAAGTGGGTTTTTATGAACTTTTCCCACTATAAAAAATTGTCTTTCATTTGTTTTTGGAATAAAATTAAGTACAAGTGGTCTTTTGATAGTAGCTCGACAATATGTTTGAAAATAGGTTTCTGAAAATTTGTGGCTTTTATTTTGTTTTCTTAATTTATAAGAT